>CM059445.1:42194452-42794452 GCA_030390025.1 Squalus acanthias | reverse complement strand
AGTAGACTCCCTGTTACTGCCTGGTCATTTAGTAAATCAGTTAACACTATATTCAGACTGTTACAGTATGAGCTTGATGCTAGTGCCTTCTCTCTGATAAGTGCGAGTGGTGTGTCTGACAGTCTTGTCCTATTAATAGGAAACATGAACATACAGTACAGAAGTGACAATACGTCCATAATCAATTCATGAATCATTGCTCCAAGAATTTTCTGTGGCTGAAATCTTAAACGCCATTTAGAAAGAACTCCATATTAATACTGACCATCCCTTGAGGTGTCTAATGCTCAGAATGCAACAACAACAACAACTACTTGTATTTATATAGCGCCTTTAACGTAGTAAAACGTCCCAAGGCGCTTCACAGGAGTATTAAAAGACAAAAAATTTGACACGAGCCACATAAGGAGAAATTAGGGCAGGTGACCAAAAGCTTGGTCAAAGAGGTAGGTTTTAAGGAGCGTCTTAAAGGAGGAAAGAGAGGTAGCGAGGCGGAGAGGTTTAGGCAGGGAATTCCAGAGCTTAGGGCCCAGGCAACAGAAGGCACGGCCACCAAAGGTTGAGCTATTATAATCAGGGATGCTCAAGAGGGCAGAATTAGAGGAGCGCAGATATCTTGGGGGTTTGTGGGGCTGAAGGAGATTAGAGAGATAGGGAGGAGCGAGGCCATGGAGGGATTTGAAAACAAGGATAAGAATTTTGAAATCGCGGCGTTGCTTAACCGGGAGCCAATGTAGGTCAGCGAGCACAGGGGTGATGGGCGAACGGGACTTGGTGCGAGTTAGGACACGGGCATTCGAGTTTTGGATGACCTCAAGTTTACGTAGGGTAGAATGTAGGAGGCCAGCCAGGAGTGAGTTGGAATAGTCAAGTTTAGAAGTAACAAAGGCATGGATGAGGGTTTCAGCTGCGGATGAGCTGAGGCAAGGGCGGAAATGGGCGATGTTACAGAGGTGGAAAGAGGCGTTCTTAGTTATGCTGTGGATATATGGTCGGAAGCTCATTTCAGGGTCAAATATGATACCAAGGTTGCGAACAGTGTGGTTCAGCCTCGGACAGATGTTAGGGAGAGGGATGGAGTCAGTGACTAGGGAATGGAGTTTGTGGCGGGGTCTGAAAACAATGGCCCGTATTTTCCGATGCCTACGTGTGTGTACGAGCTGTGTACGCACCCGTAGGGACCTCGCAAGTGTCGGTTTCAGGCATGTGAAGCGCATGCGCTGAAAACCAGCACTTCCGATCTGTCAAGAATGCTCTTGACAGATCCTCCGCCTGCCCTGGAGAAGGGCCTCTGCGGGCGGATAGTTCCGCTTTCTGGAGACCCTCCGCCCGCAGAAAACCTTTAAAAATCTTACGCCTGGTAAAAGCAAGAGTAAGGCCTGCTTTTACCAGCATAAGAGTTTAAAAAAGTTTTAAAAAATAATTTTTTTCATTCATTTATAATTTAAAAATACTTTTTTAAAAAAAGGTAAGTTTATTTTTAGCCCCATAAAAAACTTCAATTATTTTTTTCAAAAAATTAAATTTTTGTTTAAAATATTTAATTTAATGTAATTTTAACTCATTTTAAAAACGTGATGGTTTAAAAAAAATTTATTTAATGTTTTGATGTCTTTTTTCAGTGATCTCCATTCATATATTTGACGGGTCTACCTGTCAAATGTATGAAGGGAGATTCCCTTCTCCCATTGGCTCGCCTGGCCCACGTGATCCCAGGAACACTTGCGAACTGCCTGCGCCCCTGGGATACGTGGGCCCTGCGCGCGGGCACCAGGAGAGGCCCAGGAGCGGAAGAGTCCGGACCTCGGGAGCCCTCAGGTAAGGGCGTAGATTTTTTCCTGATAGGAGGCATCCGCACACAGGAAGCCTCCTATCGGAAATTACGGGCCAATGGCTTCGGTCTTCGGTCTTCCCAATATTTAATTGGATTAAATTTCACCTCATCCAGAACTGGATGTCGGACAAGCAGTCTGACAATTTAGAGACCGTGGAGGGGTCGAGAGAAGTGGTAGTGAGGTAGAGCTGGGTGTCGTCAGCGTACATGTGGAAACTGACGCTGTGTTTTCGGATGATGTCGCCAAGAGGCAACATGTAGATGAGAAATAGGAAGGGGACAAGGATAGATCCTTGGGGAACACCAGAGGTAACGATGCGGGAACGGGAAGAGAAGCCATTGCAGGTGATTCTCTGGCTATGATTAGATAGATAAGAATGGAACCAGGCGAGTGCGGTCCCACCCAGCTGGATGACGGTGGAGAGGCGGTGGAGAAGGATGGAGTGGTCAACCGTGTCAAAGGCTGCAGACAAGTCAAGAAGGACGAGGAGGAATAGTTTACCTTTGTCACAGTCACAAAGGATGTCATTTGTGACTTTGATGAGAGCTGTTTCGGTACTGTGGCAGGGGCGGAAACCTGATTGGAGGGATTCAAACATGGAATTGCGGGAGAGATGGGCACGGATTTGGGAGGCCACAACACGTTCAAGGACTTTGGAGAGGAAAGGGAGGTTGGAGATGGGGCGGTAGTTTGCAAGAACGGAGGGGTCAAGAGTTGGTTTTTTGAGGAGAGGGATGATGATGGCAGATTTGCGGGAGAGGGGGACAGTACCTGAGCAGAGAGAACCATTAACAATATCAGCTAACATGGGAGCCAGAAAAGGAAGTTGGGTGGTCAGCAGTTTGGTGGGAATAGGGTCGCGGGAGCAGGAAGTGGGTCTCATGGACAAGATGAGCGCGGAGAGGTCGTGAGGGGAGATCGGAGAGAAACTGGAGAAAGATGTGAGTTCAGGGCTAGGGCAGGGGGGAACCGTAGAGGAAGTTTGGCCCGGTGGGCTAGGGGAAGGAAGGGAAATGGCAGAGGCAGCTGAATGGATGGTCTCAATCTTAGAGGCAAAGAAGTCCATGAGCTCCTCACACTTGTTGGAGGTGAGGGTGGGGGAGACAGGGAAGAGGCACACTCTGTTAAATAGCAGAATCTGTGCATCAAAGCATTTTATTGTTTGTAAAATACATATCCATCATGTTGGATTCAAGCTTAGACTCCTGCTTTTTTTGATTTGTTATTAGGATGTGGTTGAATCTGACAAGACTGTATTGATTGTCCATCCCTAGTTGTCCTCAAAAGGTACTGGTGGGTCTCCTTGAACTACTGCACTCTTGTGTTAATGGTGCTCTCACAATGGTGTTAGGTAAGGAATTTCAGGTACTGACCCAGCAACTATGAAGAAACAGTGATATATGTCCACGTCAGGATGGTGTGTGATTTAGAGAGGAACTTGAGGTGTTGGTCTTCTCATCACATTGCCCCCCTTGTCCTTGGTGGTCGAGGTCACAGGGTTGGGGCAGATGCTGTTGAATTAATCTTGATGAGTTGCTATCATGGATCCTGTAGATCATACATACTGCAGCTACAGTGTGCTGATGATGGAGGGGGTGGATGTTGAGTCCAGTGTCAGGGGCGCCGATCAAACAGACTATCCTGTCCTGGACGATGAGCTTCTTGAGTGTTGTTGCAGCTGCACCCCTCCAGGTGAATGGTGAGTATTACATCACACTCCTCACTTGAGCCACGTAGATGATAGAGAAAGCCTTTGAGTCATCATAAAATGAATTGTTTTATCACCCTGTCTTTATCTTTTATGATAATTTAGAATGCTGCATTTATTGCTCAATCAATACTGTTTTTGTTTAATTTTTCTTGTTAATTTTTGCCACCTACTTTTTACTCTCTGCTTCTTTCCTGAAGACATTGACTTCTTACAGGAGTACTGGGTGCTGGGTAGACAAGGAAAGGAGCAGAAAATAGCTAGGAAAAACTTTTTATTCTGGATTTCCAGAGTTCAATACTGGATGAACTGGATAGGAGAAAGATAAATAGCATAACGTTTTGTGGAGCAAGTTAGAAATTATCCTGACAACAAATGAAGCGAAAGTCTTGAGAGATTTCGCTGATGAAAAACAGAATCAAGCAACAGTGGAACAAAGTGTTACTTCTTATGAATCTACAGAACAACCTAGCACTGCACTCTAAAATGATAATTGACTAACATAAATAAAACACGGTGACTCATAAGGCAGGCCATAAAAACTGATCACAATATTATGAACAATTTACCACTGGATTGCAGTAGTAATAGCACAGCAAAAGTTGAAGAGGTCCCTTTGGATTGCGATGGTCCTACCATTGTGCCAGGTTTCTGGAATTTACAGTTCTACAAGGATTGACTGGCCAGACTGAGTTCAGTGAAGTATAGTAATCAGAAATTTACATTCTTCTCGAACTATCGTCTAACATAGCTATGTTTCATTACTTTTTAGCCCAGGTAGGGAGGGCCAATAAATATCGCCTTGCCAGCATCGCCCACAGACCAAGAATGAATATATAAAAGAGAGTGCACAAGGTAATATATTGGTGAACTATATTATTGTCATTGTGGCTGTAGCTGACATGACTTGTGACAACCTATATCACTAATTATTAGTCACTTCGAATTACTGGGAAGAATGGGTGAAATAGCCCATTGTTGCTGACTGTCAGTCTCTTGGTTACACTTAATGATTCCCTGATAACACTGATCACTGGTGACTTTCATGATGTGCAGGCATCTTTTAATTTAATTCCCTACATGCAGATCTTGAGGGTAGACACTTGCATTGATGCATTTTAAAGAAATTATATTGAAAGGCAGAGAGTGAGAACCAGTACTATTCAACAAAAAGCATTGTTCTTCCGACAATGAAAGAGCAGGAAAAAAAAGTGGTTTTTTTTTGGATAAAATTATTATATAACATATAATTATTAATATATATATATATATCACACACATATACATGCACCACAAAACAAAAAACATATGTCACAAAATGGTTTTCTTTCCAAAAGAACCAATGCTAGACCTTTTAGACTGACAGTAATCTTGGTATTTGCTTTGGACTGAACGAAAAGGTGGCACTCTGGGCATGTATGGATGATGAGGGAGGGGTAAAACTATTCTTAGTCTGGTGCCAGCAGACAATCTCCAGTACTATTACTGCCAATTAACATTTTCCAACTAGAATATGAAACAGCGTTAATGAGTTGCCGCTTCTTAACTAAATGAGTTAATTTAGCCAATTATCTAGGGCCAGCTCTCATTTAATTTAGTAAAATTTGCCATTTTCCAATTTTTAAACAATCCTTGCTCGGAGTGCTATTAGTTTAATTCCAAATAAGTTTTAAGACTGATCATAGTTTTAGTTTGATATGTTTTCTATTTAAAATAATTGACATTGATAAATACAAAATTATTCAGGAACTTGTGCATTATATTTAAAGTTGATAGCATTCAAATATCTTGCAATTTTGTCTATTACTTCTACATTATATAACTGCGTTAATCAATAGTTATGTAAGATAAGGTTCTAATCTCAATTTATTTCCACGTTTCACATAACACAGGGTAAGGCGCTTTTTACATGAATATATTGATGAAATCAGGACACAAACGGTGAAAGAGTCACACGTGACAGAAAATGCCAGAAATTGTAAGTGGTGTATGGATCGTGGAGTGGACTGGCTCACAGTCCCAGATAAACCACTATTGGATGAGCATGTAGTAGTAACCATCTCGTAGTGACCTTTTCTATTATCAGATGGTTCTGGGTCATTGAAACCAGTTGAACTATTTTGAAATCACCGTCACTAAAACCTTTGTCACTGAAGGAAACAGGAAACTCAAAATGACAGATCGATATGATGCCAAAAAATAAACTACACAATTGTCCATATTTGCTCATAGGTACGAGATACGGTAGGAAATCGGTTGTTAAGAATGAGATGTGAGACAAGCTTGCACAGAATGTGGTTCCCAGCCTTTTGTTATGTTACAAGGGGTTATTTGAACTTGGCGTAGGATCCAAAATCTATCCTGCGACTTATTCCTATCTCGTGCAACCTTCCTTGTTGCGACAATGTAAGTATCAACCTGCCTTGCTCTAATTTATTATAAGAATCATTTGCCACAAGTGCAAGGAACGTTCTGTCAGTACTGCTGCACAATTGATAACTTTGTCAGGTAACAATTCCAAGTACGATTATGATAGTAACATTTTTTTGGCAACAAAAATTGAACCGAGTGGTTGGATCACTTTGCAACATGTAGTTGCATGCTCTCCAGATCCCAGTGGAACTTACGGATGATCACACAGCAATAAATTTGTATCACCGAGCAAATTCTAAAAATGATACATTTCAGTAGATCTTTATATAAACACGAATCGTTTTGAAGATCTAAGATATGATACTTTGTTGCAGAAAATCATTGTGTAACATTGAGTACTTTCCCCTTCCTGCACTATACTCTCAGTTGAATCTTTCTGCTTACTCTTTCCCTTTAATCTACAAAGTTATTCCCAAGTGGAATATGGTTCTATTCTCTTCCAGTTAATCTGGCTATTTTTGTGTAGTAAAAATACAGGACTATACATTTTTGAGATTGATGTTCAGTACCATGTACTTTAATTATTCATATAATAAATAGAAATGACAGAATATAGATGTCTAAAGATGGCAACACACCTTCACGTTCATGTTGAATTATCTAGTTATATTTTTATTAATTTTGCCTGTGCAGGTGCAGAAAATGAATTATTGGCTGCATCTTATGTTTGAAGTGCTATAAATAGAGCAGCTGATAAAACACTGTACAATGTACTGATATCTGGTATGAACATCATTTGTATTACACATGTCTGGGGAGAATAGAAACTGCTTAATTTCTTCCTAACAAAGGTAACAATTCAAGTGCAAAATATGCACATTCCACACCTCAAAAATCAATTGCTTACAATTATAGCATTTATATTATCGCCATGATATGTGCTTGGCCTAGATTAGCTAGAGTAGATACAAATGATACTTACATAGGATATACGGCACAGAAACAGGCCATTTGGCCCAATCAGTCCATGCCGGCGTTTCTGTTCCACACGAGCCTCCTCTCATCCTTCCTCATCTAACTCTATCAGCATAACCCTCTATTCCTTCTCCCACATAGGCTTATCTAGCTTCTCTTTAAATGCATCTATAAATACAAGTACATACAAATGGTTAAGTTGCTTTATTTCACAGAGTAATAGTCAATGCAAGTCCCATTTACTGAGCTCAATCTCACCTCTTTGCTCAAAAACATGGGAAGAAATTATATAGCACAGGAGAGAAAAGAAAGACTTACATTTATATACTTGGTCAGATACAAATAAGCAATGAAAAGGTATACTTAACCTTACTATCTAACTGGAAGCCTTCCCCTCCTTTTTAATCAAATTTCTCGCACACCCATTTATTTGGGTCACCGACATATTCAATTGTGTATAAATTGCTATCCCTTACTTACAAAGAGAACTGTACACAGAATGCTTAAAGCATGTGGTGCTGTTCTGTTGAAAGCAATTTGTAACACTACACACGGGATGAATATTGTGTGAGCTTCCTCGAGTTCATTCTTTCTTTGTAATTCTTCAAAGTGATCTCATGACCAGGGTTGAGAGAAATCTGTCTGAAATGTTTAGGGAAGCTGTGCAAAATCTACTGAGGAAATTTGAGATTGATTCCAAGCACTTTAAATTGCACAGTCTATAAAAAGTGATCATGAACTGTTGTCCGTAGACTTCCTCTTCAAAACTGAAGTCATTGGGGGTCAAAGCAAAATCCCCCGTGGCTGGAGTCATACCTGACGCAAAGGAATATGATTGTGGTTGTCAGAGGCCAGACATCACTGCAGGAGTTCCTCAATGAAGCATCCTCATCCCAACCATCTTCAACTGCTTAAACACTAAGGGCTGGATTTTGTCAGCCCCGAGGAGGCGGGTATGGAGGCGGGACTGCCGGTAAAGTTGCAGAATTTGGGGGCAGGTGGCAAACCCGCCCCCAACCCACCTCCGTGCCCTTTTGCCAGGAGGCGGGAAGCCGTCCTGCCCCGGGTCCGTCTCCTCGAGGCGGGAAAGGGATTAAAGGCTATTAACTGCTTGTTAACAGGGGGTCGGAGGGGTCTGAAAGTGCGATGTAGAGGTGAGTGATGGGTGCAAGTGTGGAGTGGTAAGTATGTAAAGTGAGTGTAAAGTGTTAGAAAATGTTCACTTACCTTTGTTTCTGCCTACAGCCTTCAACCGCTGTGGAGCCGGAGTCCCCGACATCTCCATTGTAGATATCACAGACTGGCTGTTGGATCCTCCGAACCAACAGCCAGGTGATTTCTGCAAAGTTGAAAGGTTTGATGAGTCCTGAACACTAGGACTCATCAAACTACACAGAATGTCAGTGTTTCACAGCTTCACAGAGCTGTCAAATGCTGACATTTCTTCTTTCAAAAAATCTTGACAGATGACATGTCATACGTTGACGTGCTCTGTCACTGACTTCCCCCTAATTGGCCTGCTGAGCCCGCTGGGCAGGCTTAACAAGGTCAATCAGGGGAAAATCCCGTTGGTTGGCCAGAAGCTGATGGAGGCGGGATTGAAAGCCGGCAAGCAGCAGTCCCGCCTCCAAAAGCTTCCCACTGACAAAATCCAGCCCTAACCTTCCCTTCCGTTATAAGGTCAGGAGAGGGGCTGTTTGTTTTGATTCCATAGTGTTCAGCTTCATTTGCAACTCCTTCAGTAATGAAGCAGCCAATTCCAGCTTACAACAGGACCTGGATAACATCCAGGCTTGAGCTGATAGGTGGTGCAACTGTTGCATTCCACTTAAGTGCCAGCTAATGACCATCTCAAACAAAGAAAGCCCAGTTATCTCTCCTTGACCTTCAATTGTGCTACCATCATCAAGTCCCCCACCATCAATATCCTGTGGGTCATCATTGACCAGAAGCTGAACTGGACCAGCAACATTGGCTACAAAAGCAGGACAGAGGCTGGGCACTATGCAACAAATGGCTCACCACTGACCCTTCCAAGTCTCTCCACTATCTACAAGCCTTAGGTCTTAAGGAGTGTAATATCATATTCACCAGTCACCTGGATGGGTATAGCTGGAACAACATTCAAGTGCCTTGACACCATCCAGGACAGAGCAGTTCACTTAATCGGTGATCCTGCCACTGGACTCAGTATTCACCTTTCCATCACCTGTGCACTGTGGCAAAAGTATGTACAATGGATGCAATGCAGTAACTCGCCAAGGTTTATCAACAGCATCTTCTTCACTTGTGACCTGTCACCAAGAACGACAAGAGCAGCAATGATGTGGGAACACCATCACTTTCAAGTTTCCCTCCAAATCACACACCATCCTGACCGTGGACATGTATCACCAATCCTTTATTGCCTCTGGGTCAGAATCCTGGAATTCCCTACTTAAGACCATTGTGGGACCACTATCATCACAAGGACTGTAGTGGTTCAAGGAGAAGGCCCACTACCACCTTTCTCAGGGCAGCTATGGATGGGCAGTAAATGTGGCCTTGCCAGCATATCCCAAGAACAAATAAAAATTGTATTGAGGTTGTCTTAGATAATGTAACTTTTACTACTGCTAAGTGAGGTCTCTGTCTGTTTTGTACTTAATGTGGATCTAATACAGCCACTTGATAACTTTTGTTTTGCTAGGAGAGGGCATACATTAAAAATGTCCAACTCTCTTCTCTACAGCTGGCCACTGACCTAGCTAAACCAAATAAAGGCCAGATGAACTAGTTATTTTCATACTGCTAAGCACATTTTTTTTAAGTCTGAACATTCTGCTGACGGGGACATTTTATGTTGGACCCAAGATCCCGCTACCTTTTTTTAGCAACCAAGGAATCACAGAAAACGACACACACTGGAGTCGAATGAATAATGAGGCAAGGATGCCCGATATCCATCTTGTGACATCTGTATAGCATTCCAGCAACAGCAGAAGAAGCCGAATAACATGTTGGAATAAAATTGAAGATTTTAAAACTTTTGAGCCTCATTTTAGTGGTGTCCACTAATTCATGATTTAAAGGTTAATTTAGTTGGGGATTAACTCAACAAATATCAAGAGAAATATTGTGCAGTTCTGCATTTATAACTCTTAGATCATCAGCATGAGAGTCATTCTTGCAGCTCTTAACATCATTTAAGCAGCAGAAAGCGTTGCATTAGCAATGTGAATACACAGGTTCTCTTAATTACTAATGCTCCCTGACACAGTCACTCAACCGTGTGACTAATCGGGGAGTGCAGTGGCTACCTTGCACCTGTTCCCTTCTTGTTTATTGCTTATCACACGAGTCACACATAGCTTTTACTCCCTCTCATTTGTGGCACTCAGACATCATGTGGTAGGGCTGACAATGTTGTTTGGAGCTCGGGGACCTAGATTCAAATTCAGTCTGGAAAGAGGGGAGCAGCTGCTGCAAGTCACAACTGGAATGGGAGTTTGAAGCCTCGGTTTAGTTGCTTGCAGAACAGAGAGAGTGTTTCCACTTGTGGGGGGAAGAGCAAAACTAGAGGCCACCAATATGATAGTCACCAAGAAATCAAATAGGGAATTCAGAAGGAACTTCTTTACCCAGAGAGTGGTGAGAATGTGGAACTCGCTACCACAGGGAGTGGTTGAAGCGAATAGTATAGATGCATTTAAGGGGAAGCTACATAAGCATATGAGGGAGAAGAGAATCTAGGGTTCTGCTGATAGAGTTAGATGAGGAAAGATGGGAGGAGGCTCCAGTGGAGTATAAACGCTGGCATAGACTGGTTGGGCCAAATGGCCTGTTTCTGTGCTGTATATCTTATGTAATCCTATGTAATTTAGTGCTAATTGGGCTTGATTTTCCACACCGTCCTGGCAACTGTCAGACAATTCCACTACTCCTGGTTATTTCATTTTCCTTAGCTGGTAGGTAATATCATATATTTTGTTCATAGTGCATTCCATCAGCGGGCTTTACACATGGTCATGGCTTATTTTGTTTTCAGCTGTCTAGCCATCAGAGGAAGTGGTCAAGTAGAGGCTAGGCGATTCTGCACAGGGAGCGGAAGATATCCAGAGAGTGAGTCATAGAGGGCTTCTCATGCACAGCTCTTAGCTGCTGGCTCAAGGGGCATTGGCACAGGTCTGGCAGCAAGTTGCCTGCCTGCCTGCCCCTTGGGCTGCATAATGGTATATTGAGAGGAGGGGAACTAAAAGGGATGCAGAATATAAATACAGGTAAAATAATGAAAAAAATACTGATGTAATTCTGCTAGATGCTGTCATTGCAACATATTGAAAATTCTATTGCCCAAAATGATCATTCCCTCACCTAGATCAGCACAGATGGAAAGGGAACATAACACTTTTTTTAGACACTTAATTGGAAGCGATAGTTCTATCCAAAGATCTGTACCTCCAATGGCATGGCAAAAATCTAGGCTGACACTCCAGTGCAGTGCTGAGGGAGTGCTGCACTGTCGGAGGTGCCGTCTTTCGCATGAGATGTTAAACTGACGGCTCCGTCTGCCCCCTCAGATGGATGGAAAAGATCCTATGACACTATTTCGAAGAAGAACAGGGGAGTTATCCCCGATGTCCTATCCAATATTTATCCCTCAATCAACATCACTAAAAAACAGGTTATCTGGTCATTATCACATTGATATTTATGGGAGCTTGCTGTGCGCAAATTGGCTGCCACGATTCCTACATAACAACAGTAAAAGTACTTAATTGGTTGTAAAGCGCTTTGGGACGTCCGGTAGTCGTGAAATGTGCTATAGAAAATCTTTCTTTTTTCTTTATGATAGTATATTACTGTCATCATGTTGAAGCTACAGCAGTCAGGTCAGGTGAGGCTCATGTTCAACTCTTCCCATTACCAATACAACACTGAATCATTGCTTTATACACAGAAGACTGCTTACAAAGTAATCAGAGGACTTTGAATTCACTATTGTTGGGATCTCCGGTCTCTAAGTAAACGTATAACAGATGAACTAATAAGTCTGTATCTCGTTCATGAAGTTTCTCCTGTTCCATTTTTCTTTTGTCTACAATTGCCAGGGTGCGCTCTGGTGGCCTGTCCAAGTGCCATTATTTACTTGCCATCTTTGACGGTGAGTTTCAGCAGTATATTCGTGGTGGATCCTGTCCACACCCCACACACGCTTGCAACTGGGATTCTGGACGATGATCAGGAATGCGAACAGTGGCCATTTTCTCCCTCCTAATCAGAAGCACCTCTAACTGAGTTCAGCTAACTGATCCTTAGTCCTCTCTCTCTCTCTCTCCAGTCTCATTTCCAGATGAAGAATCAGAATTTTGAAAACATTCTTGTTTGGTGCAGAAAGTCTCCTATTTATTGACTCTTTCATGCACAGAAAAATTCCAGAATTTTAAACAGTCTACAGATCAAATACTCAAAGCCATTGCACTGTAAACCTCACTGTGCTAGGCAGCTGAGGTGATTATCTATTTACTGGCGGATTCACACTCCACCAGTTTAACATTGGTGTGAAGCCTAAACTACTTCACATTGACACTAAGCTTGGGCTGTAAATGAGATCTGAAGGTCTGAACTTCCTCTTAAATGATGTGGCATAAGATTGTCTCCTCCGGGGAGGCCTGAATCCAAATTCAGTCTGCATTTACACTATAAGTGTAGCAGTGGTGCAAAGCAAAACAGACGCTGCAGTTGTAGTGTAAATGCACCCTGAAAATAACAGCAAGGGGTATGTCCTGCTCCTGAACTGGTGCTTAAAGTGCAGCACTACCAAGATCAGTGTGGATGTCACTGTGATTTCTCATCAGCTAATTGTAACATTCAATGAAGACCTCAATGCCTGCACTGTATGTGATGAGTTTAGCGCGGTAGCTGTATTGTAGGGATACTCTAGGACAAGATTGATTAACAGTTTATTGTTGAGTTGCCTTCTTAAAATTAGGGTCCTGTAGAATTTAAAAACAAAACACGTTTGCTGTGACCTGACGAAAGGTTAGCGTCCTGACGAAGGGTCATCGACCTGAAACGTTAACTCTGTTTCTCTCTCCACAGATGCTGCCTGACCTGCTGAGTGTTTCCAGTATTTTCTGCTTTTATTTGCTGTGACCTCCTTGTTGGAAGGGAAGAACTTTCATTTATCCAGTTTTCTATCACACCCTCAGGTGTCCCAAAGTGCTTCATATCCAATTAATTGCTTCTGAAGTATAGTCACTATTGTTATTTTAGGCAAACTTGGCACAGCAAGAGCTCACAAACAGAAATTTAGAGGAATGACCAGTTAAATCTGCTTTTAATGTTGCTAGGTGAAGAGAGGAATGTTTGCTACAATGCTGGGAGAATTCCCTACTCTTCAAATAGTGTCATGGGATCTTTCACTTTCACCTGAACTACCTGATGAAGCAGAAGAGGCCTTGGTTTAACATCTCATCTGAAAGATGGTGCCTCCAACAAGCTGCTCTCCCTCAGCATTGCACCGAAGTGCCAGCTGTGATTGTGCTCAACTCATGTGAGAAACCCAAACCGAAATGTGTATTTCCATGGGAACAACAACCTTTCAAGCATCGAGGTCAGTAGATGCTAAATCAATCCTGGAGACTAGGAATTTGTTTTGTCAGTAAACTCACTTTTTAAATTACGCACGTTTTGTGCTGCAAAATTAGATTTGATCTGTAAGACCTTTTTTTTGGAGCTAACTTGTCCTAAGTTATGAGCCTGTGACCCCTCATTCTACATTCTAACAAACAATGATTTAAGAGTTTCATAAGTGACAGCCAAACATGGGAGTCTATCCCACCTCTGCCATCTTTGTGCATCGAAATATAGAACCTGAAGAGAGTTCTTTTAAGATGTGAAGGACAACAATAGTAGAACTGAATTCATAATGTGCTACTGGGAATGGTAATCCCACTTAATTGAGGCCACTTAGAAGCTGCATTATTTCTATTGTATGAGCTGCTGATTAAAAAGATATTTTGAACCGTATATTAAATGCTTTAAAGTATGCCTGGATTGTGCTCTAAATGAAAATATGTATAATTTACAAGTGGAGCATTTTTTGTTTGCGATGTTTTTATGGTTACTCCAACAAAGAAGCTAATGCAATACGGTATCTATTCTTAAGAACTCTTGATAACCATTGCAAGCAGGTGCCTTCCATAAGGCTGGCTTTGATCCCTGGTGTATTCAATGCTGTTGGCTTTTGTGTCTCTGCCTGTAACGTCTTCATTTGGCTGGGCTGGCACGTGCTCACAGAGACAGCACATCAGCTTTACCAGATTTATCTCTCATTCACACAGAGCTGCCGTTGGAGATAAAATACAGCAGAGTAATTGATGGGCAAACTGCTTTCTGGAAGAAATAATCACCGCGGATCCATTTCCTCTTTCAGCAGACAGAATGTTCGCGAACACTGCAAATGGTAAAGATTGGGGAACAGGAAGGGAATGAACTGTTAGAGAGTTGTCTTCACAGCTTTCAAAATGCACATATTTTGTACCAGATGATGAAAACTGAATGGGGGGGGGGGGGGTACCGAGAATCATCACCTCTTTCCCATTAAAAGCACTAGAGAACTGGGTGGTGCAATGGACACAGGCCTTTCCCCTCTGGGTTCAAATGTAGTGCAGACACATGGGCTGAAAGTCTCCTCTGCCTGCTGGCTGGAAGCGTCCGGTGTAAAATGAGTTTGGGCAGTATCAAGTCAGTTCCTAGAGAATTTTTTTTTTTTAAATCAAAAGAACCATAGATCAGTAAATTAACCACTTCACAAAATGGATTTTAACCCCACCTTAATATGTCTGTATGTTCTAGATAGTTTGTTTTTTACTGTTGAATTTTTATGTGGAGTGCATTCATTGAACACTTCTTATATCAATTCATTGATCTTTTTTTCTATCTATCTTCTTTTTTAAGTCACCTTATTGGTTGATGGTGTTGAGTTAGTTGCATGCTCCCGGGTACCTGCCAATGATGCCAAATGAAGATAACGTGTGGTGTCACTGTAGGATAACTGACTGCCCTCCTGGCATTTTCTCTCTGCCTAAAGGAAGGCCTTGGGCTCCACACAGCCCTTCCCCATGATGGTAACTCGCCATTAGAAAACTGGGGCCCGGATTTTACGGTGCTTCCGACAGCGTACGCTCAGCTGTCCGAAGCCTTCAGAATGGCCCCGCAAGTTCCGGTTATCTGCGCGCGCTGCGCATGCGCGAATACCCGGAGCTTGCGATCTGTCAAGTTTCGCTTGGACAGATCCTTCGCCTCCGCCATAAATTCACGTTCGCTGGCGCAGAGTTGGGCTATTTGCCCAGCGAATGCCCACGAAACCCTTACGCCCGGTAAAAGCAGGCATAAGGCCATCTTTTACCAGTTAAAATAAAAATTATTAAATGAGTTAAACATTCGCTTACATTTTAAATTAGTTTAGGTAAATTTTGTCCTGTTTAAAAACGTTTACATTTATTTTTCAAAAATTTAAATCTAAATTTTAAATGTTTCATTAAAGGTTATTTTAATTAATTTTGAACATTGGGAACATTTATCTTTATTTAAGTGGTGTGAATTCTTATTTATTTGGGGGTTTCTAATATGCTTATGGGGATTCCATATGTAAATGGAATCCCCCTTTTTGATTGGTTGACTGGGCCCACGTGATCCCAGGGACGCTTGCGAATCGCATGTGCCCCTGGGATCCGTGGGCCTTTACGCCTGCAGGCCCAGGACCAGAACAGTCCGAAGCTCCGGCGACACCAGGTAAATTCGTAGTTTTCTTTCGGTTCGGAGGCGTCAGCGGGCGGTAAGCCTCCGACCGCAATTTCCAGGCCAAGGCATCACAAACCATGTACTACCACTCCATGGCTGGGCACGTTGACCAGGGCAGTAGAATTGGAATGGAAAAAAAACTGCAAATATGAAATAAAAATAGAAAATGCTGGAAATATGCAGGAGGCTCATCAGCATCTGAAGAGAAAAAAAGATTAACTTTTCAGGTGTAGACCATTGTTGGACATGGCTGTTTAGTTCTCTTGAACCAAATTGGACCTAGCTGTGAAGTTCTCTTGAATCTAGGCATTAATCATGTTCCTTTGTGTTTATCTGAAAGAGAGTGAACAAGCAGTATCAAATTTTCTCAAGCTTCTGTATGGATGTGAGATGATTGCATTCCATCCCATTTCCACCACTCTTTTTTTCCATCTAGGTACCATTGCAAATCCCTTTCTTCCAAGAGGATGGATGGTCTGGGACACGAATTTATCAGTTTCTGATATCAGTGGTTCACTAGGAGTGTCTGACAACAGGAATGATTCAAATGGGACGTGTGGGTAGTTTATGAAATCTTGGTATTGCTGAGTTTATGCAATATTATTTAATACAAAACACACTTTGACTAATTAAGGCACACCTTCACCTAAATGTAGTTTAATAAATTGGATACTGCCATAGTGTCATCATCATTTTCCATTGCTAATAAATAAAATGAGAGTTATGATTTTTTTACTCCGAGACAGTCATAGAATCATAGAATGGTTACAGCACAGAAGTAGGCCATTCGGCCCGTCGAGCCCGTGCCGGCTCTCTGCAAGAACACTTCAGCTAGTCCCACTCCCCCGACCTTTCCCCGTAGCCCTGCAAATTTCTTTCCTTCAGACACTTATCCAACTCCCTTTTGAAAGTTGTGATTGAATCTGCCTCCGCCACCCTTTCAGGCAGTCCTCTCAGTTGACTCAAGATTAACTGACTGTGAAGACCATCACTATAGTTCTGGGTAATGACTTTATTCCCTTTCCAACCAATGCAGAATTTCTAAGATTCAGCAGATGAACTATTACTTCCCTCTGCACCTGTTATCTTCCATTATGTGACTTTAATGAATGGAGGTTACACAAAATATGAATGACTCGAGCACCATGTGTGTGGATGAGCTATGAATGTCTGTGTATTTCCGAGACTCATTGTTCCCAGTGAGTTTTTTTTTATGGGGCAGAACCATCCCAGGACTTGCAGATAATTTTAGTATGCTGCAGGCAGCTATGGGCTCTGAGGTGATTATTCAACAGGACACTGTTTTATCACTGGATGTTGGAATTATCATTCATCCAGAATAAATAGACAATAAAAGATATGTGGGAGTGACTGGCGTAATCTAATTGAAGATTTCAAATATCATGGGAGCACTGAGATTTATAGCAGGTTGATAACTATCAACTGAAGGTTGAGATTAGATTACTGCCTTGTTGCAGAGCACACTAAGACATTTGTTATTTTTTCCACTCTTCAAGAAGGGTTCGATGTTTCCCACAGATCAATGGAAACTTGTATATCTGATTACTCTTCTTCTTCTTCTTAGGCAGTCCCTCGGAACCGAGGATGACTTGCTTCCACATTAAAAATGAGTTCTCAGGTGACTGATGAGTCCAATGCGGGACCTACAGTCTCTCACAGGTGGTGTAGACGGTGGTTGATGGGGCGGGTGGGTGGGGTGCTTGGGTGACGTGCGCTGCTTGCACTTGGCTTCCGCTTGCTCCCGGCGAAGAGACTCGAGGTGTTCGGCGCCTTCCCGGATGCTTCTCCTCCACTTTGTGCGATCTTGGGCCAGGGATTCCCAGGTGTCGGTGGGGATGTTGCACTTTTTCAAGGAGGCTTTGAGGGTGTCCTTGAAGCGTTTCCTCTGCCCGCCTGGGGCTCTCTTGCCGTGTCGGAGCTCCGAGTAGAGCGCTTGTTTTGGGAGTCTCGTATCAGGCATGCAGACGATGTGACCCGTCCATCGGAGCTGATTGTTTATTATTATCCGATTACAGGATGGCAGCCTTGGCTTAGTGTTAGCACACTTGCCTCTGAGTCAGAAGTTCGTGACCCGCTCCAGAGACTTGAGCACAAAATCCAGGCCGACACTTCAGTGCAGTACTGAGGGAGTGCTGCACTGTCGGGGGTGCCGTCTTTCGGATGAAATGTTAAACTGAGACCCCGTCTGCCCTCTTGGATGGATGTAAAAGATCCCATGGCACTATTTGAAGAAGAGCAGGGAAGTTCTCCTGGTGTCTTGGCCAATATTTATCGCTCAACTAACATCACTAACAAAACATTATCCGGTCATGTATCTCGTTGCTGCTTCTTCCATTTTATACAGTTTAACCGAGTAAGAAGCTACAACAAACAAATACATCAGTTAAATACATTTACAGCAAGCTGCAGATTTGAGTGCTAATTTGAACATACACAGTTTAAGTGATAAAATCACTAAAGTGTCCCATTCAATAATGCAACTCCATCGACATTGATACAGCTCCCTCAAGTGTAAGAACTCCTCTCGGGTTGTTCCCTGAATTATGTCATTAGCACTTAATGTACGGAAAAAATATAAGGGTAAACTTTTGCTGAAAGCAATGTACAGGAAACTCTCTTTTAACCGGCACCTAAATATCCGGAAATCTCTCTTAACCGGCAAAATTCAGGAGTAGGTTCAGGTAAGTTTTACTATACAGTATATTAGTGGCCGTGTGGCTTTGCTCGCCTCAGAATACTGATTTGTCCCGTTTTGGGGGTACAGTGATCAGAATGGCAACCCCCCTCCTCTTAGAGTGTTTCTATCATTTATATTTGATGGAATATTTGAATTTCAATGGGTCTCCACGGAAAAGACAAGACCCCGATTCTGACCTTTCGCCCCCACGAAAGGGGGGTCAACGTTCTTCCGACTCGGACCTGTCGCCGCCACGGAGGAAGAAGCCAGAGTCTCGTGATTCGGAACACAGGCCCGGCTCGGGGAGCTCAGACCCATCGCCCCCTCGGCAGAGGCTGCCCTCCCGTAAGCCGGCTCCCTCAGGATATAGGCAGGCGCATGTCAGTGTGTACGGGGCTCTCGTACGTTGGGAGATATAACTCTCCGTTATCCGGACTTTTTGATTAACCGGCACCACGCCGGTCCCGTCGGTGCCGGTTAATAAAGAGTTTCCTGTACTTTGTTTTAAAAGTAGTGCTGATGCTGATTATCCACTGTGGTGGTATAAAGTCTGATCGCTAAATTGAAATGTGGGCAATCGACATGCAAATTATGCAACTCTGCAGATATTCTTCAAGTGCCCTGAGTTAGCAAGACTGGTTTTGCCACTAAAGACTCACCCCAGCAGTTTTCTATACATTGGCACTACAAAGCTGCCACCTTCCTTTCTGCATGTACAGCAGAAGCTGAAAAAATAGCAGAAAAGAATATTTGATAGGCAAAATTGGCATTTAGGAGTGCGGGTCACGGGCGTGTTGGTTTATCGGGCGGGAAAGGTGAGAACACTATTTTTTAACAAGTATTGAAGTTTCCTGCACTTTTTCTGCATGAAATGTAGATGTGGGAATGTGATTTAACTGAAATCCACTTTCAGTAGCTTTACTTAAACAGTCAATAGCATCAGCCGATGTCCTGAAATAGCGGCGACAGATTCCAGATATATGAGCTCCACGTATTATTTTACAAACTATGCAGAGGCTCCATTTTTAGCACAGCTGCATTTTGAAACAGACGGTTGATAAAATGCTGCTGTTAAACTTTACATTAAGGACATCACTTACAAGTTGTTGTTTTATTTCTGCTCCACATGCGGTTTGTGTTCTTTGTTTGCTGTTGTGCCCAGGACTTTAGCTAAAGGCACCATCAACATAGGGGCATTTAGGGTATTTGAAAGCAGACAGACTGATATGATAGGTGGCACAGCGATGATGCGGAGTCACTGGCCACGTGTGCACTAAACAACATTTATTCAAAAGAAACTCCTTTCAATCAATTATACTTCGCAGCTATATAATGCTAGCTCGCTGAGGGCCCAGGTAGTGATTGGATGATTGCCTTTGGTTTAATCTCCTTTTCCCCTTAATCAGAGAGGGAGCAGCAGTGTGAAACCTAGTCAGCTGGGACAGTTTGGGGAGGAAAATAATTGCTATGAAAATGGCATCACACCCATGCAGAGGTAATATGCAAGATATTAAGGGGAACAGCTAGGGTAGATAGAGAGAAACTATTTCCGCTGGTTGGGGAGTCTAGGACTATAGGGCATAGTTAAAAATTAGAGCCAGACCTTTCAGGAGTGAAATTAGGAAACACTTCTACACACAAAGGGTGGTAGAACTCTCTTTCTCAAACAGCAATTGATGCTAATTTTAAATCTGAGATTGACAGATTTTTGTTAACCAAAGGTATTAAGGGATATGGAGCGAAGGCAGCTATATTGAGCTAGGTCTCAGATCAGCCATGATCTCATTGAATGGCGGAACAGGCTCGAGGGGCTAAATGGCCTACTCCTGTTCCTATGTTCCTCACAGCCCTGAACAGACTGGAATATTCTGCCCATGGATCAGAATTCTGCTTGGATTGGGCACACATTTATCGATGGTGGACTCGACACAATCTTCAGTATAAATAGGCTTTTTACTTACCTTACACTCTTCTTTCAAAGAAGCCCCAAATATAGCCACAGGACACTCGCCTCAAAGCATTTCGTTACGACCCAAGAACATCCAAGTATCTCAGAGTTGAAACAAGGAGGAGAAGGAGAGAAAATAATGAGGAAATTGGACTCCCACCAACAGTAAGAACAAATCCCAGCAGCAGTCGACCCTTCCGATTGCATGGGGAGCTGACTCCGATGATCCTGATCAAGCAAGGATAAAGGCACTAGTGGTAATACGGGTTCATGGACCAGTAAAACCGATTACCATCAGATCCTTTATCGGAATCCTGTTGATCGAAATCTTCATTGACAGGAAAGTCCCCCGCCCCCTTGATCCGCGAGATCTAGTCTGAACTTTAGAGGGAACGGACCATGATCCTGTTCTCCCGTCCATATAAGCCGTGGGTTGCCTTGTCCAGGCGAACGTCTCAGGGACGAGTCAAGGCAGCGACTGCGTAACAAAGGGTCTGTGGGCCACGTTTCCCCAACATGTCATCCAGAGTGAGTGAAGGGCTGGCTACTGTCCCCATACCAGGACAACTGCCCAGAGAATGGCTCCCCTCCTTGTGCAAGCATTTTAAATCCATGGGAAGATGCCACTCTTGTGGACACTTGGAGGCTTTGTCAGATTGACGTGTAAGTCTAAAAGGACAGAAAAAGATTACGGATATTTTACACAGAGAAAAGGTTTTATAGTTTAACCCCCCCAACCCCAACAATCATACTCTTACCGGTTTCTAGCAAAACAAATGCTGTATGTATAAAACCTAGAGATTGAACGCTGAGCAATTGTTATTTAACCTTCTTTCTGGAAAATGAATCAATTCGCAATCCAGTAATGCTTTGGAGACCTAACACTAAATGAAGGGCTGGTCATTTGTGAAATAACTGATGATGAATTCTATGTGGACTTTTCATATTTGCAAGGCAAGCAGGTGGACTGAGGTATAAATCAAATACATTTGGGTTTAGCCTCCAGTTCCTGATTCTTTCAGTTCTTGAAGCCCGATGGAATCATAGAACCATCTTGCCTGTGCCAGCTCTTTGAAAGGGCTCTCCAATTAGTCAGACTCCCCTGCGATTTCCCCATTGTCCTGCAAATATCTCCTTTTCAAGTACATACCCAATTCTCTGAAAGTTACTCTTGGATCTGTTTCCAACACCCTTTAAGGCAGTGCATTCCAAATGCCCCTGGATTATGTTTATTTTGGTATTTAATTCTAATAACATTGTTTTGCTGCTAAATGTGGTTCTAGGCCTTGCGGTTGAACCAGGAATGAGATTGGCACAAAAACAGAAAATGCTGGAAATACTCAGCAGGTCAGGCAGCATCTGTGGAGAGAGAAACAGAGTTAACGTTTCAGGTCGATGACCCTTCGTCTGACGATGGGTCATCGACCTGAAACGTTAACTCTGTTTCTCTCTCCACAGATGCTGCCTGACTTGCTGAGTATTTCCAGCATTTCCTGTTTTTGTTTCAGATTTCCAGCATCCGCAGTATTAATGAGATTGGCATCTCTACATTGTGTGTGACGGATGTGAAGGAGAACTTTTGACATCATTTTGACAGGCCACTGAAAGCCTCGCGCATCCCGCCTGACCTTTTATTTGTCACTCTCAGTCATTTTCCATTGGCCTGGCCAGGAATGTGCAGGAAATATCTCCAACAATTTACCGACTACTTCATCCAATAAAAAGGGAAAACATACTTGAAGGAATTTAGTCGGGGTTTTTTTTTTAAACCAAAGATAGTGATTAATTCTGTTTGACTGACCGTTTGGATTTCAGTTGACCACATAGCTAAAACATCACCTGGTGCTGTGAGATAGGAATGTAGTGATCTACTGCAAATAGGACTCAAGACTCGTAGAAATGAAAATTGAGTAAAAAGAGGAAAAGTGACAATCTTTGGTGCAAAGGTGTCCAGTGTTGGGAGTGGGAAAGTAGTCTATTCTAGGAAATTGTGGTTGCAATCCCTTTAAATTCAGATTCTTAGCAAAACCAACAACACCGCCTAGAATTAGTCTAGACAGACAGCAGCGTGGTTTATCAAGAATTCCCTAAAGTGTCTTTGGTATCTCACCTGCCTTTTTTATCCTGAGAAAACTGGTAGCAATGGAAAAGGTGAGACTAGAAAGATTTTTAAGGAGAAACCATATTGTATTTCTTTGAAGTAAAATAAAAATCTATTAACCTAGGGGGCGAATTTTAACCTAAAATAAGGGTGGGTTTGGGGCGTGGGGGTAGATAAATTGTTAAAATCGGGATTCCCGACCCGAACCCGCCTCTCCAACCCGCCCACTTCCGGTTTTAACAGAGGCGGGACGGGGGCTGGTGACCAATCCACTCCCAGGAGGCGGGAAGTCAATTTAAATATTATAATGAGGCAGGAAGCCTATTTTGTAACCTCCATTTTGTTTTTAACTCTATCTGGACGGGTTTTACACTATTCGTAAAACCCGGCAGATACAGCAAGGCGGGGACTTCTGCATCCAAGAAGTAAGTGCCTTTATACCTAACCTCCTGGATCCAGGGTCCCTGCCTAGCCCACCCCCCCCCGTGATTGGAGACCCCCCCCCGCCAACGAGGCCTCCGATCATCTTCCCGGACCCCCCATCCTCCCCCACTAATCGAATGAGGCCGGCCACGATCTCTCTCCCCCCCCCCCCCCCGCCCACCGATCCTACGGTGGCCGACCATGATCGCCCCTTCACCCCCCTCCTCCCGATCATCCGGCCCCGATCCTCTCTTTCCCCCCCCCCCCACCCCCGATCTTCTGCCCGACCCCCGAGCTTCTGCCCGGCCCCTGATTTTCTGCCTGACCCCCCCATTCCTCTTAACGGCCCGGCCCCAAAGCGAACCCATCCTCCCTCCTCTGTGCGGCCTAGTGCCGCAGGCCTACCCGCCCGCAGCCAGCTAGCCTCTCCATCTGGCTGGCTGAGGGCGGGAAACCGAGGCCTCGCATGCAAATCAGGCCCTGCTGTTAAAGTCGGCAGGGTCTGCGGGAAACCCAGGATTCCCGACCGCCCCGGAAACCCCCCCGCCCCCAACCCGCCTTCCTCCTTAAAATCCAGCACCCAGTGTTTATAAAGGATGCCTTACACAAGGGAGATTTGCAAATCATTCTTGCATCCTTAAAATAATTTTTTAACTGAAAGTGGTAGAACTATTATAATTATGTAGGAAACAGGAACGCTGGTTCCAAAAATCGAATTACTTAGCCATGCATTTACAATGCTTTTGTGACAGTGATGTGTACTTGTACGAGGGTGTGGCCTCAGCCACAACAGGCTTTCTCTCTGGTTTTATTCATCCACAGTATCCTGACTGTATGCAAAACAATCTGAAATTTACAGTTGTATATGAGATTTACAGTGTTCAAATTTCTTTATGATTTCTTTAAGTTGCCTGGGCTTAATTACAACTTTAGAATCAGTGTTAGTTGGAGTGCAAATGCACCCTAAGTGTTGGTTTAGAATACATACCTGATGACTACTATAAACAGGCAGTGTCTTATAGATAATTTGAACTAGTTTAGCAGGTCTGTACTTTTATTAGACTGTGGTGGGGAACATTGCCTTATTCAATATTACACATTTTCACTTTCGAAGGACCCTAATCAATAATATAAATCCCTAAGTCTTATAGTTTTCTGAAGTGACTCTAATATTAATAACTCTGATAATAGGGTGTACAGAAAGTGTTTATGGCTATTCTCAGTAACACAAGTGAAGCAGTGCCAATGTAGAGTCCCAGAAGTGGCTTTTCCCCGGTTTCACCGAAGGCAGAATGCAATTAAAGACAAAAACAGCCCATACTGGCTGCCACTCCCACCCAGAATCAACGTGCTTTAAAAGGGAGAAAACAATTTGAAAATTAAAAAAAACTTGTTGTTCCTCATATAATAACCAGATGCCAAAGCGCAGATCATTTAAAATATAATCATTAAAATCTAACTAGCACAGTAAGCCTATCATTTTGCCCCTAGATGGGAGATCTGAACTACTTTGAGGGAATAGCAATACTTTAAAAATCCAGCACGGAATATATTATTCCTCATTCCGCTCCCCATGAGGAGAATGAAGAGTCCACCTATATACCGATATACTGTAGTTGCCTGGTTGAACTAAAAGGCATGTAAGACACTGCAATAGCTCCTCACCTGCATAGTAATCAACTGTAAATACTGTAGCAGCATTCAGAGTGGCAAATGAGGAGCAAAAAGGGAAACATTTAAGCTGAGCCGTCTATGACCTCCTGAACTGTTAATCAATCCATTCATTGCAATTTTGCCACATCACCGAGACAGGCAAACAATGGGCTGCTAAGCAACCTCAATTGAACATGACAGTATTTAGGACCTTGTAATTGACAGCAGCTAATAGGGGCTGTAAAGCAAAGTAAAGTCATGGTGGCTCTGAGGAGGGCAATTCCAAAAATGGAAGGCTCCACTGTGGGCCTGTTTCGGTCCACGGGCTTGGACAAAGATCCAGTATGGACCACGAAGGGGTGAAACTGTTGCCTGTGGAATTTATCCAGGAGTAATTCTTCTGCAGGAAGAAATGAACAATCAAGAGGCAATGGACATTCAACAGGTAAGTAAAACTCTGGAGTTAAGAACTCAGAAGCTGGTGGGCTGTAGAGAAGGATGTTAGAACCTTATTAAAATGGGGACTCAGCCTGGTGCACCTTACTCTGTGTTCCATTAGCGTGACCTTCACGGCATTGAATTTTCAACGTCTTCTATAAGATTTTGAAATACTTCTAGATTGAAATGTATTTCCCTTTCCTTTAGAGACACTACTGTTCTATGTTCATGTGTCAGTGGTGGTTCTCTGCCATGTTGCATTGTTGTATAAGTTGCTGTAGGCACTAGCTTTGAAAGCAACAAGCTTATCGTGATTACAGAAATGGAGACGCCAACACTGATGTAGGCCCATCAGGGTTAGTCACAGATACAAATTGAGCCTTCTTTATTCCATGCAGTTCGCTAGTTTACTGTACAGCTGTCAACCAGTGGTACTCTCAGCTGGGGAGCAGTTATTTTCAGGGGACACCTACAACTAAAATGCATTGGCCCAGAAATTGATCTCGCTCTGTTCCCGCGGGGGTAAGGAGCAGGCGCGATCTCTCACTCCGCGTTGGCTTTTTCAGATCCAGCTCGCACGAACTTGATGTTCTAGACATCAGCTGGGCAGTGCTTGCGTATCCCACCGGCGTAGTGAATTCGTGCGAGCTGTGGGATCACGTGACTCAGTTAGAGCCAATGGCAGCACACCATCTTCCATTCATAAGTTTCACATACGTGCTGTGAAATCTATGAATCTTACAGCCCCCCAAAATAACAGCTAAACCTCAATTAAATAAAAAAAAAACCCATCACATTAATAAAATAAGTATAGTTAAATAAATTAACCATTTTAAATAAAAAGTTAAATTTTTGAAAAAATTTAAAATCTTTTAAAAAGTTGTAAAAATAAACTTACCTGTCTTTAAAGTCTCTAAAAAAGATATACCTGTTAAAAAAAATTCAAAATAATACTTAATTCACTACTTACCTTGTTAAAAGTGGGTCTTACTCCTCCTTTTTTCATTTCTAAAATCTTCCGTCCTTACCTGCGCGTCCAAAGCACTAAGTGCACAGCGTGCGCGGCCTGTAGCGCGCACGCGGTGCACCGAGGAACCGCCCCCTTTTCCAAAAACCAAGTGCCGGTTTTCAGCGCATGCGCAGTGCATGCAGAAAACCGGCAATTGGAGAGAGAATACGCGAGAGTACGCAGTGCGTACTCTCGCGTAGCGGCATCAATTTTTGGCCCATTAGCTCATGACACACAGGGGCGCATGTGGCAACCAAACAAATTCAACATGTACGCAACAAGCACTGCACACATAGTTAACATGAATTTCTTTTTAATGTATATTGAATTTGGCCTTTCACTGCGCAGAAAATAAGATATCAGGTGTCCTAAAGCCAAATAAACAAAGTGGATGACTCTTGTGATGTCATTTGGGCGTATGTGGGAGGCCACTGTGGAATAACAGCTGAGGGAAGTGGTGACCTTTGCTACCGCTGGTAGTGTGTGATAGATAATTTGCTGATCCTGAAGGACTTTGTGGACCAGGTGGCACAACTCGATTGTATCCTCTTTGGTGAGCCAGAGCCTCCTTGTGTGCTGATCCTTCACCATGCCCTGGTGGCTGACCTTGTTACAGTAGTCAAATTTGCACAATAACCTGCTGTAAGTTATGCACCTCCTATTCCCTCTGCACTCTTGAAACACCCTTCTCTTCCTAATCCACTGCAATATACCCACCAATAGCTACTGTACCCATGTAGAGGGTACAGTAGCATAGTGGATATGTTACTGGACTAGTAATCCAGATACCTGGACTAATAATCCAGAGATGTGAGTTCCCACCACAGCAGCTGGGGAATTTAAATTCAGTTAATTAAATAATTCTGGAATAAAAAGCTAGTATCAGTAATGGTGACCATGAAACTACCAGATTGTTGGAAAAACCCATCTGGTTCACCAATGTCCTTTAGGGAAGGAAATCTGCCGTCCTTATCTGGTCTGGCTTATATGTGACTCCAGACCCACAGCAATGTGGTTGACTCGTAACTGCCCTCTGAATGGCCCAGCAAGACACTGTATTCAAGAAGGCGGCTCACCACCACCTTCTTGAGGGCAATTAGAGATGGGCAATAAATGCCGGCCAAGCCAGCAACGCCCACATCCCATGAATAGATAATTAAAAAAATGTCCTTGGACAGAAAAACTTCTCTGTTATTCAATTCTCTCACTGTTTTGAAATTTCTCCCTTTTGTTATGCTCGTTAACTCTGGGTCTGATAATAGGGAATAGAAAACTCACTTCTGCATGAGTTCCATCATTAATGAACTTTAACAAGGTCTTGTTACAATTTTTCTTGACCTTTTTTATTTAACTTTTTAACCTCAAGTTTCACAGCAGCTCCCTTAAGTAGACCTATAATCTGGAAGCTACACTTTCACTGTAATTTGCCCTTGGTATGACCCGAGGATTTTACATAAAAATGCATGGAAGTTACAACATGGAAACAGGCCATTCAGCCCAACCAGTCCGTGCCATCATTTACCATCCACACGAGCAAATAGTACTAATCACATTCAGAATAAGGGGGCATCCTTTTAAATCGGAAATGAGGAGGAATTTCTTCTCTGAGGGTCGTGAATCTTTGGAATTCTCTTCCCCAGGGAGCGGTGGAGACTGGGTCATTGAATATATTTAAGGTGGAGATAGACAGATTTTTGAACGATATGGGAGTCAAGGGTTATGGGGAGCTGGCAGGGAAGTGGAGTTCAGGCCAAGATCAGATCAGCCAAGATCTTATTGAATGGCGGAGCAGGCTCGAGGGACCAAATGACCTACTCCTGCTCCTACGTATTATGTTCTTATGTATTTACCCACTCTATTCCCATATCCTTTCACCCCCTTTCCATCATCATTAACAATCACCGTACTCACATTAACATGTTAACTGAATGAAACGTATGCTTGGATCACCACACTGACTTTAGAATAGAAAAGTGAGAGACTCGGATCAGATCTTAAAGGCTAAAAGGAGTAATATACTTACAAAATACTCTCTGAAAGAGTATTTTTGAATATAAAAAGAATGTATTTGAGACTGATTGGAAAAAATTCTGTCCCTTAATAGTAAATTGTGCCTGTTTTTATCCTCTCATATCACTTTTGGTATTGTTGTATTGATTTGAAATGTAATCTGATTTATGTAATCTTATCCACACGCATGGGGCAGAACAGAAGACTTCACCTGACCAGATTAAAGAACTTGGAAGATGCTGCTGAACTAGGATTTGTAAAAAGGCGAATAGTAGTCCTTAGGTCTTCAAGACTTACAGATTTCAGAAGTTTCTGATAATTTCTAAGCTTGTCACTTCTATCATAGAAATATTAGAAGACAGGGGAAGTACAGTCTGGCCATCATTAGCTATTATTCTGTAACTTGAGAGTAATTGTATTGCACTTTACAGTGAGACTGATTCTAATCATCGCCAACTCTCCGTTTCCTGCATTTGTTGGCAAAATGCAGCTAAACAATGATTAGAAATAGACTCAGGAACATACCCATTACTGTCAGCTAAATATATTAAATCAATGGAGCAGTATTAGAAAACTGAATTGTAACTAAAATATTGTTCAAAAAGTGTAAAAATCTCAATATTGCAAAAGGAAATGCTGGAAGCTCCAGTTTAAATGTTTTTGATTGTTGATATTTTGAATATTCCCTTTTTTTCAGCATGACCACAAACTTTCAACGCAAGAACTGGTAAAAAAATATGAAACCAACCTTGTAAAAGTGAGTACACTTAGCTTCACAACTCAACCTTTAGTCTTCACTGCAAAGCATTTTCATAAAGAAAATCACTACTTCTAAGACCAGCTGGTGAGATGTGAGATGTGTATGTTTATTACAGTCCACTCTTGATAATCAAAGGTTTATGCACTAAAAATTTAATTATCCAATAATTTGAATTAAGCAACATTAAATAATGGAATTTATGGCTAACAAATTGATCAGATATTGAATTAAGCAATGTTGAATTAAGGGTAGGCTATTGATTTTCTGGTTTCCTACTGGAAAAGCAAAGGATTTATTTTGAGTCGTGTGAAATCTCAATTTTGCAACATTGCAGCCAATAGAATATAAACAGTTAAGGTTCTAGCCAGCATCACAGAACGGTATAGCTGACCTGGACAAAATTGTTCTCTTCAGACCAGTTCATTTAAATTCATATTTCCTTGCATCAGATTTGTACTGAGTTTGGTATTATATAGGAACAGGCGTAGGCCATTCAGCCCCTTAAGCCTGTTCTGCTATTCACTCGGATCATGGCTGACCTGTTGGCAACCTCGTCAAAAAATTCAACCAAATTTGCCAGACATGACCTACCCTTCACAAATCCTTTGACTCTCTTTGATCAGCTCATATTTGTTCAAGATTCACTGCAGCAACTCGCCAAGGCTTCTTCGACAGCACCTCCCAAACCCGCGACCTCTACCACGTTGAACGACAAGGGCAGCAGGCGCCTGGGAACACCACCAGCTCCAAGTTCCACTCCAAGTCACACACCATCCTGACTTGGAAGTATATCCCCGTTCCTTCATTGCTGCCGGGTCAAAATCCTGGAACTCCCTCCCTAACAGCACTATGGGAGCATCTGCACCACACGGACTGCAGCAGTTCAAGAAGATGGCTCACCACCACCTTCTCAAGGGCAATTAGGGATGGGCAATAAATGCTGGCCTTGCCAGCGACACCCACATCCCAGGAACGAAAAAAAAAAAAATGCTCAGTCACTGTCTGATGATAGATTCCACTAACTTCCCTACAACGGATGTTAAACTGACAGGTCTATAGTTTCCTGGTTGCCCCCTCCCTTATATCTTAAGTAATCGAGTGACATTTGCAATTTTCCAATCGAAAGGCAGAATTCCCGAACTAGAGAGCTTTGGAAAATTATGACTAAAGCATCTGCAATTTCCGCACCTGTTTTTGGTCATTAGTTAATCTGTTTAAGGTTTTTGAGTAACTAAAACATTCTCTAAACAGCAGGAAGACATGATTTGAGGTTATTTTGAAAAGCAGAGTATGGAGCTAACTGACTTGATGTCCACACTTCAATAAATTATTTGTGCGTCAGTGACCGAGTTAAGTATGTCACTGAGGCCATTGTTAAATACAGCAGCTTGCAGCGTGAATGTCAATCCAAGGAACAAGCTTTTTAACCCATTGAAAATGTGAGTGAACTGGTAATTTTACAGCCGTATGTACTTACTGTGGGAATAATAGTATGGAATTTAATGTCCCAGTTATTCAGCATGCTCCGTGCTCATAAGAACTAGGAGTAGGCCATATGATCCCTCGAACCTTCAATAGGTACATGGCTGATCTTCGACCTCAACTCCACTTTCCCGCCCGATCTCCATATCCCTTGATTCCCCTAGAGTCCAAAAATCTATCGATCTCAGCCTTGAATATACTCAATAATTCAGCATCCACAGCCCTCTGGAGCAGAGAATTCCAAAGATTCACAACCCTCTGAGTGAAGAAATTCCTCCTTGTCTCAGTCTTAAATGGCCGACCCCTTATCCTGAGACTATGCCCCCTAGTTCTAGACTCACCAGCCAGGGGGAAACAACCTCTCAGCATCTACCCTGTCAATCCCCCTCAGAATCTATGTTTCAATGAGAACACTCCTCATTCTTCTAAACTCCAGAATCTACTCAATCTCTTCTTATAGGACAATGCTCTTATCCCAGGAATGATGCTGTACAATCTTTCGAGTAGTGCCTTCACTTTCTTTTATTGCCATTCTTTCTCTGCCGATTTTTTCCCCTCTACTCCTCTCCTGAAGGCATCGACTCGTTTCTGAGGTAAGTTTCCCTGGGTGGTGGGTGCTCTCCAGTGTGTGAGCTCTGACAGTGAGCGGCAGCAGGCTATTTGACTGTTCAAATCATTACTGCCCAGGCTGATCTGACATCCACAAGTGGGTGCTTCCAGTGGGGATCTCTGGATTGCGACCAGGAGAGGAGACCCTGGCTGATTTTCCCCCTCTTAACTCAGTGGTTTTGAGGCCCATTTTAACACTCAGTTCACCATCTGATGTCAACTGACTCAGCACAGACCTGCGATTGAACCGAGGATCTTTCTGGTTTCTATAGCTCAGCTACTCAATGGCTAAACTCACTGGGCTGGATTTTCATGGGGAAGGCGGGTTGGGGTCGGGGGGGCTCTGATGCGGACGGGAAACCCGGGAGAACGGCAGGGCCTGATTTGCATCAGAAGCCTCTGTTTCCCACCTGCAGCCAGCCAGATGGAGAGGCTGGCTGGCTCTGGGCAGGTAGGCCTGCTGCACTCGGCCGCACAGAGGAGGGAGGGAGGGATCGGGTGGGGAGCCGGTGCTGCGGGGGGGGTGGTGGTGGAGAAGGAAAATCGGGACCTTCGGAGGTTCGGGGGGTGGGGAGGGGACAAGGAAGATCGGGGCCTTCAGCGGATTGCGGGGGGTGGGGGGAGGGTGAAGGAAGAACGAGGCTGACCATTGGAGGATCGTGTCTGGCCTCAGGATGATCGTTGGGGGGGGCGGGCGTTGGTGAAGGTAAGAGAGGATCAGGGCTGGCCTTGGGATCATCGGGTGGGGGGGGGTGGGAAGAGAAGATCGGGGCTGGTCAGTGGAAGATTGGGGCCGCCCTCAAGATCATCAGTGGGGGGCTGGGGCGGGGGGGGGGGTCCGGGAAGGCAATCCGAGGCCTTGTGTGGGGGTCCCCGATCGTGGGGGGGTGGGCTAGGCAGGGACCCTGGATCCAGGAGTGTAACGGCACTTACCTCCTGGATGCAGCAGGCCTTGCCTTCCAGCCTTATTAAAATATTTAAATTGATGTCCCGCCTACTGGCAGCGGGTTGGCTGCCCGTCCGTCCCGCCTCCGTTAAAACTGGAAGTGGGCGGGCTGGAGACAGGGTTCAGGTCGGGAATCTGATTTTTAACAATTTAACTGCCCCCACGCTCCAAACCCATCCATTTCTGTTGGTTGAAATCCCCCCCACAGAGTCATAGAAACAGCAGGAAAGCATTCAATTTTGCATATTTATCATCAGCAGCCAATTTTTTAAGCTTGAATTCTAAAGTTTAAAAGAGCTTGCACAGATTAATGATGGAGAAAAATGTGGCCAATGAGCAGCGTAATGTACATGAAGTTAAATCCCGATTGGATCTCTGCTAAAAAGCAAGGGGGTGAAAGGTTATCGGGGGTAGGCGGGAATGTGGAGTAATCAGATCAGCCATGATCTTATTGAATGGCGGAGCAGGCTCGAGGGGCCGAGTGGCCTATTCCTGCTCCTATTTCTTAAGTTCGTGTGGGAAGTGTAACGTTAGCACCCTGGTTGTACTGCTCTTGGACATGCTATTGATGCTGCCCTGCTTGGGTTATGAAGCTAATGTTTCTTATAGTTGCATCATAATCAATTTTTACAATGCGTGGTTTCCACATAAAGAACCTTTCAAGTCCAAGCATGTCTTTCTGGCACTGATTTGCAGAATATTTTGAAAATTCACATTGAGCTACAGTTCAGGAGCTCATGGTCCTTCCACTCTTATCACTGGGCTACGCTGTTTAATCATGGCTCCCTGCCAATGTCAGTGTTCAAACTCAGGCTTTAGAACAATGTTCTCATTGATCTTCAATAGGAGAAAATAACAATTGATAGTAGAAGGAAGTTACTGACTAACTGTAAATACTTCGTTAAGGGCCATGTCAGATCTAATCAATCAGCTTATCCCTGGTAAAGATCTTTAGATCCTTTTGACGACTGTCACTTGTGGTATCCAGTACTGTATTACTTTTGTAGCTCTTTAGCGGTTTTGTTACAGGGTCTGACCAGTGAGAGAGCAGCAGAGATCCTGGCTCGAGATGGTCCCAATGTGCTCACACCTCCCAAACGCACCCCTGAGATTGTCAAGTTCTTGAAGCATATGATTGGTGGTTTCTCCCTTCTGCTTTGGGTCGGAGCTGTACTTTGCTGGATTGCTTATGCTATTCAGTCAGCAGAAGGCATCTCCTCGGCCAAAGACAATGTAAGTGATAACAACACACCAAGACTTTCTGTGTAAAAACTGGGAAGTGACTGCTTCTGTACCGATTTCACCTGAAAGGTTAACGGCCTCGAAATTTGGCCACCCAGCACCTGTATTTTTGGTGCTAAATGGCCTCCTAAGCCTCCAATATGATGGGCAAGAAGCGTACACACATAATGAGCTGAAGGTAAGCCGACCACCATATTGATAAAGGCCAAAAAATAGGCATGCATTGCCCACACCTGAAACAGGTGTTGAAACGCCCTTTGCACATGCAAATTAAGGGGCTTAATGCCTGTGAGGCCCCCACTGCAAGACTGGTTTGCCCTGAAGCAGTCAGCTCGCCCCACTCCTGATTGTATCCCTCCCTCTCCTGATCGCTGCCTAACATCCCTATCCCGGTCGTTGCTTCCTTCCCTGTTCCATTCCTGGTTTCATTACTTACCTGATGGTCGCAGCGGTCCTGAGCATCACTCTCGCTTCACTGGCGAGATGCCTGTTACTGTCCGCAGCTCACCGGCTCGATGGCAATGAGGCCCAAGGCCGAATATCAGGTGCGCCTCGGACCTCACCATTCAGCTGCAGGGATCAATCCCTGCACCCCCTATGTGCCCAGAAATGGGCATGCCCAAATCTCGATGCCAACCTGTCTTTTCAGATTCCGGTGGACTTGTTGTACATTTCTAGCATTAATCTGCATTTCAGTTTGCACGGTGATTTATTTTATGAGTTGATGTCGGTGAATACTATCATCCATACAATATTACAAAGTATCGATCTTTTAATTAAAAATGCAACATTCAAAAGTTAGTGTGACAACAACCAGACCTTTTTGCCTTTACTGAGAGGTGCTGCATTATCACAGTTGGAAAGCATTGATGAATGAGGGTCTGTATCAAGACCCTGACACTTTGTGCGCCCGTACACTTGAGGTTACAGGGAACTGATCTATGGTCCAAGGAAGCCGAATACAGTTGGAGCATTGAATCATGGCAGAAGGAAGTGAATTTGTAGCTCAATTGAATGAGATCTGAGTCACAGAAACACAGAAACATAGGAGCAGGAGTAGGCCATTCGGCCCTTCGAGCCTGCTCCGCCATTCAATATGATCATGGCTGATCCTCTATCTCAATACCATATTCCCGCTCTCTCCCCATACCCCTTGATGCCTTTTGTGTCTAGAAATCTATCTATCTCCTTCTTAAATATATTCAGTGACTTGGCCTCCACAGCCTTCTGTGGTCGAGAATTCCACAGGTTCACCACCCTCTGAGTGAAGAAATTTCTCCTCATCTCAGACCTAAATGTCCTACCCCGTATCCTGAGACTGTGACCCCTCGTTCTAGACCCCCCAGCCAGGGGAAACATCCTCCCTGCATCCAGTCTGTCTAGCCCTGTCAGAATTTTATACGTTTCAATGAAATCCCCTCTCATTCTTCTAAACTCGAGTGAATACAGGCCTAGTCGACCCAATCTTTCCTCATACGACAGTCCTGCCATCCCAGGAATCAGTCGCTGCACTCCCTCTATGGCAAGTATATCCTTTCTTAGGTAAGGAGACCAAAACTGCACACAGTACTCCAGGTGTGGTCTCACCAAGGCCCTGTATAACTGTAGTAAGACATCCTTGCTCCTGTACTCAAATCCTCTTGCAATGAAGGCCAACATACCATTTGTCTTCCTAACTGCTTGCTGCACCTGCATGTTTGCTTTCAGTGACTGGTGTACAAGGACACCCAGGTCCCTTTGTACATCAACATTTCCTAATCTATCACCATTTAAATAATACTCTGCCTTTCTGTTGGAGGAAGTTCCAGAAATATGAAAACGCGTTTGAATAGAGGACAAGTAGCTGAGTGGATCAAGATGGGGCAGGGGGGGGATGGAAACATCAAAGCATTCAGACTTAAAATAAATATCACAATTTGATTTAATGACAGTAATTTCTAATATATTTAGCAGTGAAAGAATGAGTAAAATCGAGCTTTTAGTTTCATGAAACTGGAATTCTGTTTGGTAACAGTTTTGTCTCCTCAGTTGTATTTAGGTGTTGTACTTGCTGGAGTTGTCATGCTCACCGGCTGCTTTGCCTACTACCAAGAAGCGAAGAGCACCAATATCATGGCAAGCTTCCAGAAGATGGTTGCCCAGGTGTGCGATAGCATTTATTATTGATGACGTCTTTGGCCGTTTGAGAACAAGAGCCTAGAAATAAAAAGCTGGTCACAGTACAAGTGACCGCGAAGCTGTCGGACTGTCGTTAAAACCCCCCTGCTGGTTCACTAATGCCCTTTTAGGGAAGGAAACCTGCCCCCGTTTTCCTGGTCTGGGCCTATATGTGACTCCAGTCCCACAACAACGTGGTTGACTCTTACTTGTTCTCTCAAGTGGCTGAGCAAGCTTCTCCGTTGTCTCAAAACTGCTACCAGATGTTCAAGGAGAAGGTCCACCACCACCTTCTCAGGACAACTAGGGATGGGCAATAAATGGACTTGCCAGCAATGCCCACGTTCCAAAAGAATGAATGACAACTTTTTAAAAAAGGATAGTATGTGACTTGGAGGGGAACTTCGATACCTATCTCGGTCCTGTTTAGTCAGCCAACATTTTTAACACAATGCATTTTAAATCTGCACAAAAGTGAAAAGCAGTTAGTTAGAACAATAAATTCTTGTTGAATTAACTTAGTTACAGTGTTGAATGTTCTATTCCAGCAAGCCCTTGTTATTAGAGATGGTGAGAAGCAACTGATTACAGCAGATAAACTGGTTGTTGGTGACATTGTGGAGATTAAAGGTGGTGACCGAATTCCAGCAGACCTCCGACTCCTTTCTGCCCAGGGTTGCAAGGTAGAGCATCTCTTATTTTAGATTAACAGGTAGTCTGGCACTAGGTTGCTGCAGCAATTTTAGAAATTCTACTTTTAAAGGGAGGGCAGTACTATCTTTGAAAATAATCTATTTTAATATGGACACCTACATTTCAGATGGCAAAAAAACCACTTTTTATGCTGACTTTTGCTACCTTTAACCTATAGCGGTCTACATTTTCAGTTGATTTTCTTTGCTCTTCAGGTTCCTCAATGCTATCAATCATTCCCTGGTTGAGAAGATAAGCAGCCAATCTGCTCCCAGCCAGTTATCATCAGCTATCAGACACTGTACAAGAGCAGCCAGTCTTATTTTTCCCTCTCTTCCAATGTGGAAGTCTAAACTTCAAGACACAATTTTTTTTTATCACTGTTCTATATCATTTTTAAGACTTGCACTGATATTTTATAGAATCATACAGCACAGAAGGCGGTGATTCAGCCCATCGTGCCTGTGCCGGCTCTTTGGAAGAGCTCTCCGATTGGTCCCACTCCCTTGCTCATTCCCCCCATCATCCTGCAGATTTTTCCTATTTAAGTAGAGATCCAATTCCCTTTTGAAAGTTACTATTGAATCTGCTTCCACCACCCTTTCAGGCAAAGCATTCCAGGTCAATTTTATTTAAAATAACATTTAAAATTTATGTGAAATAATCCAGATTGTTTTACTGGTAAATACAAATGTTAATGTAATTCTGTTGATATAATTGATTTGTTGCTTTTTGGAAGGTGGATAACTCCAGCCTGACCGGCGAGTCTGAAGCACAATCTCGTTCCACTGAATATACACACGAGAACCCACTTGAAACAAAGAACATTGGGTTCTACTCCACCACCTGTGTTGAAGGTAGGCAACAGCTGGAAATAAACGCGCTTTCATGTCTCTTTCCTTGGCACATTTTTTCCAACCTTTCGTCCCCTGTGCAACTGAAGTCCCTAATCACACTGGGGTATGATTCCACTGGCATTAACATTACTTTTCCCAAGTGGCTATTCTTCATGTGTGCACTTACAGAGTGAATGAAGGTCGGCTGTTCATGGTAAAGGAACCTCACAGCTGAGACTGATTAAAATTACAATGGCCTGGGTTTTCCGGGGCCTATGACCGCGTACGCACGATCCGGGTTTCCACGTGCGATGCGCATGCGCGAAGACCCGGAACTTGCGATCTGTCAAGTTTCAGCTCGACAGATCGTGCGAATCCCCAGGAAATGGACATTTGCTGGCAGAGAGTTGCCCAGCGAATGCCCACGAAACTCTTACACCTGGTAAAAGCAGGTGCGTACAACATCAACAATAACAACAACTTGTATTTATATAGCACCTTCAACGTAGTAAAACATCCCAAGGCGCAGCACAGGAGTATTTTAAGACAAAAAAATTGACACCAATCCACATAAGGATAAATTAGGGCAGGTGACCAAAAGCTTGGTCAAAGAGGTAGGTTTTAAGGAGCATCTTAAAGGAGGAAAGAGAGGTAGTGAGATGGACAGGTTTAAGGAGGGAATTCCAGAGCTTAGGGCCTAGGCAACAGAAGGCACGGCCGCCAAAGGTTGAGCGATTATAATCAGCGATCCTCAAGAGGGCAGAATTAGAGGAGCGCAGATATCTCGGGGTTGTGGGGCTGAAGGAGATTACAGAGATAGGGAGGGGCGAGGCCATGGAGGGATTAAGGTCTTAAATAAATATTAAAATACATTTTTTTAAATGATATAAACATTCAAAAACCTTTAAAATTAGTTTAGGTTATCACTGGCCCCTTTAAAAATGTTTAAATTTATTTATCAAAAAATTAAATTTTTGTTTTAAATGTTTAATTAAATTGTTTTTTTTAAATTAATTTTGAACATGTGATAATTTATTTTTATTTGACTGGGGTGAAAGTGTGTTTTTTAGGGGATTCCTATTATGCTTATGGGGATTCAGTACGGAATGGAAGCCCCATAAGCATAATGGGGATCCCCCTTTGTGATTGGTTGGCCTGGCCCACGTGATCCCAGGGACACTTGCGAACCGCATGGGCCTTTACGCAGGCCTAGGAGCGCGAGTCTTCGAAGATACAGAGGCACCAGGCAGGTGCGTACTTTTCTTGCGATTCGGAGGCATTCGCTTCCGACTGCAATTTCCCGCCCATCGTTGTTGGTGGTGTTGCACTGCGTAGTTGCTTTAAGTGTATATGTTGTAAGGATACAGTCGCAATTTAGTTTATACTGTGTGGTTAAACATTTATAATTAATTTTTGCCAAGTTCCTGGTTCAGTAGGAAATGGTAACTGTTGTGTTGATTGGGTTTTTGGGAAGGTTTGGGCTTCAGGTTTCCTAAAATTAGGTATTTTCCTGCCCAAAGATGAATTCTGATAACGCAGGCTGTGTAAGACCTTCACTGGAGTAGATCCCCCCTTCATTATAATGTGAAACACATCCTCATGCGATTCCCAGGTAATAAGGAGACATGTTCAGCATCGGCGCTGCAGGTCATTTTGGGTTTTAGCCAGATTCTTACCGCCAAATTATCCAGCTGTTCCCCGTAAGCAAATCTAATCATTAGAAACTCTCTGGCCCCGATATTAATGGGGATGTGGGGAGGGTGCAGGGGGAGGCCAAAACCGGCTGAGGAACCTGGTAACGTCGGCGACATGGAGGTGCTGCAGATCTTGAAGGCAGGGTCTCATTAACATATTGTAGGGCCTCCTCCTGCCCGGCCGCCGGCCAAATTGACAACCTGGCCAGCGGGCGGGAGGGAACACTGGCGGCAGGAGGCCCTTAGGGACCGTCCCCGGCACTGGGAAGGGAGTATCCGCTCCAAGCGGCGATTGAGAGTGCTGGGTGAGGGTGGGGGTGGGGGGGCTGGAGATCGGGGCTGGGGGAGACCAAAGGCTTCCTTGAGGGGGAGCACTCCTGCTGCCCCTGGCCCACAAGGAGTGGTGAACGAGCCACTTACCATGGGGATCCGGCAGCTCCCGCCTCGGATAAGCTGCTGGCAATCCCGTATTTTCCTTAATATCTTTTAATGTCTCTTAGCCTCTCCTGCCTTCTCTCCTATCACAGACCTTCCCTTTTGTTCTTTCATCCCCTCCCCCCTTTCCCTGCCCCTACACTTGCTTAAAAATCTGTTCCATTTCCTGCTTTTTTCCAGTTCTGATGAAAGGTCATCGACCTGAAACGTTAACTCTGTTTCTCTCTTCACAGATGCTGCCTGACCTGCTGAGTATCTCCAGCATTTTCTGTTTTTATTTTATGGTAATCCTACAGGTCGGGCCTTCCCGTCATTTACTATTAAATTTAAGTTGCAGCGCCCATGATTTACTTTGTTAATTAGGCCCCAGCCTGCCTTTTGTAGGAGCCCTGTCCACGGCCTAATTTCTGCACTATAATATTTAAAGGGGCGGGAATGGGGTCGGGTTATGGTCGGGTTGCCCGATCCTGATATTTTAACCACCCCCCCCCAGCGACCATCTCTCACCTAACATGGGGGGATTAAAATTGAGGCCAAATTGCAACCAAAAATATCTTCCCACAAATGCACCTGCTAGTAAATTTTTTTTTTAAATTTCCAAAGGCACTGCTACCGGCATGGTGATCAGCACAGGAGATCGAACGGTCATTGGAGGAATTGCATCTCTTGCCTCAGGTGTACAAAATGAGAAGACTCCCATCGCTATTGAGATCGAACACTTTGTCCATATTGTCACCGGATTAGCTGTGACTGTCGGAGTAATTTTTTTCATCATTGCGCTGTCTATGGGGTACAAATTACTGGATTCCATCATCTTCCTGATTGGCATCATTGTTGCTAACGTGCCTGAAGGCCTCCTGGCCACCCTCACTGTAAGTTCACCTCACCCACACAAGGCCTCGCTCTTTGTCTCCCTTGGTCCTTTTGGAACTTTATTATCTCCTACACTTGATGCTTGCGGGGGGGGAGAAAAGACCACGTTTGGGGTGGGTGGGGGAGTTGGGACGGGGGGGGGGTGGGTGGTGGGGGAATTTTAACATTGGCCCAAAATGGATGATTGGAAAATTGTCTGGCTTCGACAGGGAGCCAGCTGTCAGGTCGGGCCTGTAGGGGGGGAGGGGCGGAGAGTGGATCCTGGGTGGGGGGGAGGGGTGGGCGGCGAGATGGGGCCGATGGTGGGACAAAATATTTCGTGGGGCCAGGAGAAGCGATGCCTCTGGCTCCACAAAAATCTTTTAAAACAAAAAAGCAAAACCAAAACTTAGCTGAGTGGCCACCAGTGGTCCCTTTAAAGACTGCTGGTTAGGCCACTCGGTGCCCTGTACAACACGGGACGAGCACACACGGAGCATGCTCCGCCATTTGCACCTTAAAATTGCAACTGGGGTCCTACAGCTGGCGCAGGGCTCTGATTTGCATATTTAAATAGCCCTCCCCCCCCCCCCTGTCTTTTTTTGGGCGCCCATTTAAAGGCCTGCCTGAAAATTGGATCAGCCCAGCAGATTTTCCTTTGCCAGCCGCCCGTTTTTCAGGTGAGGAACGGGCGGTCAGCAATTCGGAATCACCCCCCTCCCTCCCATCAGTGCGATAACGAAACCAAATTAAGTGATTATTCTAAATTGATTAATAATAAAACAGCCTCTGCTAGCAGGTAATAATCCCTGCATCCTGCCACGTGCTTACCGACTCACCCAGTGTTGTAACAAAACGTTTCCTCCACATTCACATTTCCGTTATTTGTTTGTGACTCAGTGATTTACAGTTTCCTTGGCAAACACAACAGAGGTTTTTGCCCGAGGCAGACAGATTTAAGTAACGGGCAGGTATCACAAGAGTCTTCTGATTAGGAAGCATGCACTTCCTTTGCCTACAAGCTGCAATATAGGGGCCGTGAATCTATCCCAGCGGCTACGTCGCTGGGTCAAAATCCTGGAACTCCCTCCCTAACAGCACTGTGGGATTACCTTCACCACACGGACTGCAGTGGTTCAAGACGGCGGCTCACCACCACCTTCTCAAGGGCAATTAGGGATGGGCAATAAATGCTGGCCTTGCCAGCGAAGCCCACATCTTATAAACGAATAAAAATAAATAAATACCCTCCAGCACGGACCCCACCGGAGTGACCTAGGCTCCTTAGATCTTGGCCACAGATACTGCCTTGATAAAGGGGCCAATCCATCCTTAGGTAGTTATCATTTGCGCCTCAATGCAGTGTGGGCTAATATTAGCTTCAGTAGGTCCCCTAAGAGGGGTTAGTTTGCCAGGATATTTGATGGAGATGGAGCATTAGGTGAAGAGCCTCATCCATATCTAACCTTTTCAGAATTGGTACATTTTGCAATTTTTGAAATGCTGGGCTCTGAAATGTAATTGTGGAATACAATGGGCAGAATCTTAACTTCCAGGCCCAGTTCGAGGCGGGACTGCTGGTTTTCGGGTTCCAGTCCCACCCCCAGCGATGTCTGACGAACAGATGCTATTTCACCCTGATTGACCTTGTTAAGCCCGCCCTGCGGGCTTGCCGGCCGATTAAGGGAAAGCCGGTGTCAGATGACGTCAGTTGATGACGCTTCATCTGCTGGTTTTCTTAAAGGCATATGCACCACACTTGTTTGACAGATGATTTGACAGTGTTTGACAGCATTGAGGTGCTGTCAAACACTGACAATCACTGTCCAAAGGTGAGCCCTTGCATCCAGGCTCTCCAATTATGCCCTCCTTAGGATAAAACATAGAAGATAGGAGCAGGAGTAGGCCATTCGGCCCCTTGAGCCTGTTCCGCCATTTAATGAGATCATGGCTGATCATCCAAATTCAGTACCCTGTCCCTGCTTTCTCCCCATATCCCTTGATCCCTTTAGCCTTAAGAAATATATCTAACTCCTTCTTGAATATATTTAATGAATTGGCCTCAACTGCCTTCTGTGGTAGAGAATTCCACAGGGTCACCACTCTCTGGGTGAAGAAATTCCTCCTCATCTCAGTCCTAAATGGCTTACCCCTTATCCTTAGACTGTGACCCCTGGTTCTGGACTCCCCCGCCATCGGGAACATCCTTCCTGCATCTGGTCTGTCTAGTCCTGTTAGAATTTTATAAGTTTCAATGAGATACCCTCTCAATCTTCGAAACTCTAGCGAATATAAGCCTAATCGACCCAATCTCTCCTCATACGTCATTCCTGCCATCCCAGGTATCAGTCTGGTGAATCTTCGCTGCACTCTCTCCATGGCAAGAACATCCTTCCTCAGATAAGGTGACCAAAACTGCACACAATACTCAAGGTGTGGTCTCACCAAGGCCCTGTACAACTGCAGCAAGACATCCTTGCTCCTGTACTCGAATCCTCTCGCTATGAAGGCCAACATACCATTTGCCTTCTTAACCGCCTGCTGCACCTGCATGCTTACCTTCAGCGACTGGTGCACAAGGACACCCAGGTCTCGTTGCACTTCCCATTTTCCCAATCTAATGCTGTTCAGATAATAATCTCTGTCTTCCTGTTTTTGCCACCGAAGTGGATAACCTCGCATTTATCCACATTATACTGCATTTGCCATGCATCTACTCAATCACCCAACCTGTCCAAATCATACTGGAGTTTCTGTGCATCCTCCTCACAGCACACACGCCCACCCAGCTTTGTGTCTTCTGCAAACTTGGAGATATTACATCTAGTTCCCTCGTCTAGATCATTTATATATATTGTGAATAGCTGGGGTCCTAGCACCGATCCCTGCGGTACCCCACTAGTCACTGCCTGCCACTCGGAAAAAGACCCGTTTATTCCAACTCTTTGCTTCCTGTCTGCCAACCAGTTCTCTATCCAAGACAGTACCTTACCCCCAATCCTGTGTGCTTTAACTTTGCACGTTAATCTCTTATGCGGGACCTTATCGAAAGCCTTCTGAAAGTCCAAATACACCACATCCACTGGTTCTCCCTTATCTATTCTACCAGTTACATCCTCAAAAAATTCCAGTAGATTAGTCAAGCATGATTTACCTTTTGTAAATCCATGTTGACTTTGTCCGATCCTGTCACTGTTTTCCAAGTGCTCTGCTATTACATCTTTTATAATGGACTCTAGCATTTTCCCCACTACCGATGTCAGACTTAATTCCCCATTTTCTCTCTACCACCTTTTTTAAATAGTGGGATTACATTAGCTAACCTCCAATCCATGGGAACTGTTCCAGAGTCTATAGAATTTTGGAAGATGACCATCAATGCATCTACTATTTCTAGGGCCACTTCCTTAAGTACCCTAGGATGTAGATTATCAGGCCCTGGGGATTTATCGGCCTTCAATCCCGTCAATTTCCCTAACACCATTTCCCTACAAATACTGATTTCATTCAAAACAGATGGCAGCTGCAGCTGAGATTGCAGAAGCCATCTGTCACTTCTCCCGATGAGATGAGGCTACACAAACACTTCACAGCTTGTCACCTGCAGAAACATCTAACCACATTAAAAATTACTTTCACAACATTTCCTTACCTTTGATACTAACCAGTGTCCCATTTCATCCTTCACACCACTTCTGCAGCTGTCATCCAAACACCAACATAACAACAGACCCACAGCACGCCTCACTTACCCTGGCGGGGTTCTCCGACGTCTGGAAGCCCATAGCAGCAGTCGAAAAATTGGAAAAAGCCTCTTAGCTGCCTGTTGACTACCTGTTAACAGGCAGTTAAGTGACTATAATCCTCTTCTCACCGCTAGGAGTCAGGTCCCTGCGCAAATCAGGGACCTGACTCCCGGGAAGATTGGTTGGAGACGGGTTTGGGACCCGCTCCCATTTTTTTGGGATTTTCCCAGCAGTCCTGCCTCCAGACCCACCTCCTCAGGGCTGGTAAAATCCAGCCCAATGTGTTCGTCGCATTCTTACTGCTGCTAAAAAAGCATAGATAGGAATTTCAGTTTAATGCATTAAGTATCCCCAGCTATAATTTCTGAGTTCCTGTTTTCTTTTCATCAATGTGATAATGCTCTCGCAAAAAATGTAATATTCTTGTTCTTTAGTTATTACATTTCGTCCAATTAGAATCAGGTGTTATTTGGAGTTATTTAATGACATGGTTTCAAATCTCTATCACACATTGATAGGACCTTGGCTTGCAAACAAAAATGTACGTCCACCTTTGTCCTTTTATTCACAGGTTAGTCTCACCCTGACGGCCAAAAGAATGGCCAGGAAGAACTGCCTGGTAAAGAACTTGGAGGCGGTTGAGACTCTGGGCTCCACATCTGTTATCTGCTCTGATAAAACAGGGACACTTACCCAGAATCGAATGACTGTAGCACACCTGTGGTTCGATAATCAAAACTACACAGCAGATACCAGTGAGGAACAGTCAGGTACCGAAAGCATGTGATTGAATCTGTGTCTATGTTGTCCTAATGACACCAATTGTGATCCAACATCCAAACTGACGTTTTTCAGGTCGGAGAAGATTTGCAGTTATTGGCCCGGAATTTGCGGTGGGGAATAACAGTGAGTGTTGTGGGATTTCTCTGCCCCAAAGCAGACGGATACGAGCGTGTACTGTTTCCAAGTGATCTTTATTCAAGCACGTGCAGGGAGAGGCCCTCTCAGTCTGAACTGAGACGGGAGTCTAATTTTTACATTTGAGCAGTTGGCTTATATACAATCTTACACCTTGTTTCCTTCACACCTTCGGGACTTGGCCAATTAATTGTTCAAGTCAAGTACACTTAATCACATCTCCACAAAACACATCTTGTTTATCTCGTTTGCCCTGTTTCCACATCTTCCATTGTTCTACTCTTTAGCTCTTATCCAATTTTGTACACTTAACCACATCTTCGCAAATCACATTGGCGGCCCATTGTTCAATGTATGGCCTCCTTGCCTTCTTTCACTCCCCTAATCATCGTGTAATATGCTTTTTCCAACTGTCTTTGTTCTGCCAGACTTCTCCTTTATTACATCAGCCAGCTAGTCAGTGAAGCCGCTAATCTAACTTTTAACCCCTTCAGTGAACGAACAGCGTTCGCTGTTATTGCCCCTTTGAAACTGGCCGCAACTTCAGGATGTAGTGCATGCGCATCCCAACGCGGAAATCCTGAAGTTGCTGTCTGTCAGTCACTGCTCCGACACTGGCTGCGCTGTGGCCCACCACAACCGGCAATCTGTGTAATCTGTCAAATCGGGGAAACTGACGAAAACTTCAGCTCTTCCGCGGTAATATCGCTGTGAACCACCCCGTTAAAAGTTAGACCATTTTGGATTAGGTGTAACTGGAATTGTAACCGTGTATTGACTGCTAAACAAACGTTATGACCCTGAAAAACTAATTTTAATTTTGTGGAGTGTCAAATTTATCCATTTTATTAAAAAATTAACATTTTGAAGAAACTTGAAGAATATTAAAAAAATTTTTTTTAATAAGTTTGTTCATCTTTATTTCAGATTTACCTTTTCCCCATGTGAGAGCCCCGATCTTTGTTTTGCTCTTTGTTACATATTTAAAAAGTTAGAATCAAAGGAGCTTACTCACTTCCTGGTTCTCGGTCTGTGAAATCTGCATTGCGATTGGCTGCTTGTTGACGTCACAGCAGCTCGCGTTAGGGATTCCCCGTTAACTTACGCTGATTTCACTTGCACGTCGGGAAAAGCTGAACCTCTCGCCACAGAGATCGCGAGATCCTTGTGGGGAAGCTTACTTCAGGACCAGTGATGAACGCCTTTGCTTCGCCGCTGACCGCAAATTACAGGCCGATATGTATTTTAGATTTACCACGCTTTTGAGTAAATAGCTGCCAAACAATTGGCCAAAGAGTATCAAACAGCCATTTTGATCTGTGTTGTCACTTTTTTACTGGGGCAATTGTTTGAATTCTGAATAATTTCAAACATCAAGAGGATTTCATTTTCTCTGAGCAATACTTTTAGCGTACTGGGTAAGATGTTCGTGTTGTGTTCCTGTCTGCATTATCTTATGCAGTCATTAACTCACTTATGTTAAATAGGCTAACAACTATTAAAGTAGCACAGACAAGGAGTTTAGTGCAAATGTGTTTATCAGTGTCACTAAAATTAACTGCCCCCTCCCCCCAGAATTTATTCCATGGAATAACTTTTAATTTATTACATTACAAGCAGTCTTTTCCTGCTCTTGCTGGTCATTCTCAGCCCATTGCATTGCAAGTGGAGCACTGACTCCAATATCCACTGCAGTGTAAATGCTCTGCATTGTAGCTCAGATTTGTAGCAGATTCACTGTCAGTGCAGCCAAGCAGACTGTTGCCTCTGCTACAATATGGTGTGAAATGAGGCACAGGCTCACATGTGTGGTGTGGGAGCCTTGGAAAATGGTGCGAGTTCTATTTCAGCGCCAGTGTTGCCAACGTTGATCAGCTCAACTTGGCTAACTCACGGCTTCAGTGTCTATCGTGACGATCAGTCGCCCGCTCCCAACAGTAATTTATCAGTGTGTGATAACACGAGGTTAAATGTGCACTGCTCTGTACTCCCCGAAGTTACTGATGCCTAAGCCACAAATTGAACCATCCGTTCATTGTAAAACCACCAGCAATTGCCAGGCTTGTATATATCTGTAAAAACAATACATGTGATACCATGGCGAATGCGTCCCAGCAGTTGGTGTGCAGTTTTTGTTTGACTCCCCGTTTTTATTCTCTAATACAAAGGAGTTACAACAACAGCTTGCATTTATATAGCGCCTTTAACGTAGTAAGCCATCCCAAGGCGTTTCACAGCAGCGGAATCAGACAAAAAGTGACACCGAGTCAAAGAAGGAGACGTTCGGGCAGGTGACCCAGCGCTTGGTCAATGAGATAGGTTTTAAGCAGCGTCTCAAAGGAGGAGAGAGAGGTGGAGAGCTGAAGTGGTTTAGGGAAGGAATTCCAGAACTTAGGTGCTAGTCAGCTGAAGGCACAGTCACCAGTGGTGGGGTGAAGGAAGTGGGGATGCACAAGAGGCCAGAGTTGGAGGAATGCAGAGTTCTCGGAGGGTTGCAAGGCTGGAGGAGGTTACACAGATAGGGGCAGCTAAGGCCTTGGAGGGATTTGAAGACAAAGATAAGAATTTTAAAATTGAGGTATTGGTGGACTGAGAGCCAAAGTAGGTCAGTGACAGGTGAACGGGACTTGGTGGGAGTTAGGATATGGGCAGCATTTTGGATGAGCTCAAGTTTATGGCGACTAGAAGGTGGGAGGCTGGCCAGAAAAGCATTGGAATTGTCAAATCCAGAGTTAACAAAGACACGAATGAGGGTTTCAGCAGCAGATGGACTCGGGCAAGGATGGAGATGGGTGATGCTACAGAGGTGGACGTAGGCAGCCTTGGAGAGGATATGGGGTCATCAGCTGAGTTCCCGATCAAATAGGATGATGAGGCCGGGAACAGTCTTGTTGAGCCTGAGACAGTGGCCAGGGTGAGGGATGGAATCAGTGGCTAGGGAACGGAGTTTGTGGTGGGGGCTGAAGACAATGGCTTTGATATTCCCAATGTTTAATTGGAGGAAATTTTGACTCATCCAAGATTGGATGTCTGATGAGCAGCGTGACAACACTGAGGTAGTGGAGGGGTCGAGAGAGGTAGTGATGAGATAGAGTTGGGGCATTGTCAGCGTGTATGTGGAACCTGACCTTGTGTCTTCAGATGATGTCACTGACTCCATTGTGTTAGCCGTGGCTCAGTTGGTAGCACCCTCGCCTCTGAGTCAGAAGGTTGTGGGTTCAAGTCCTACTCCAGAGACTTGAGCACAAAAATCTAGGCTGACACTCCAGTGAAGTACTGAGGGAGTGCTGCACTGTCGAAAGTGTGCCGCCTTTTGGATGAGACGTTAAACCGAGGCCCCGTCTGCTCTCCCAAGTGGACGTAAAAGATCCCATGACACTATTTCGAAGAAGAGTAGGGGAGTTCTCCCCGGTGTCCTGGCCAATTTATCCCTCGATCAACATCACTAAAACAGATTATCTGGTCATTATCACATTGCTGTTGGTGGGAGCTTGCTGTGTGCAAATTGGCTGCCGTGTTTCCTACATTACAACAGTGTCTACACTTCAAAAAGTACTTCATTGGCTGTAAAGCACTTTGGGACGTCCTGAGGTCGTGAAAGGCGCTATATAAATGCAAGTCTTTCTTTTTTTCAATACTCTGAAAAGCTGAGGCTGGCTGAATACAGTCTCACTAGCAGCTGCTATTTTTCTTGGTCACTGTTTTCTTTCTTCTGTTGTTGAAGTTGCCTCCCAGTGTGAGCAACTTACTATTGAGTGCGATGTGAATGTGTAGAATGCACACCAAGGGCACATCTCCAGTTAGGATTCCTCAGTAGTTTGGAATAGTTGCAGTTTGAGTAATTTGTTCTTCTGCTCTACGACCATAAGTAAATATAAAGATAGAAGAGAATCACTGATGTACAAGTAGCTTATTGTATTCTTTCGCAGCTCACAGCTTCGACCAAACATCACAAACGTGGACAGCTCTGGCCAAGGTTATCGCGCTCTGTAATCGAGCAGAATTCAAAGCAGGGCAGCAGGATGTCCCAGTTATGAAGGTAAGGCCGAGTCAACTGTTTTATTTCCAAGAAACTGTACCTCATTTAGTAGCCGGCTTTTTTTTTTAGTGTCAATGGGACATGGAATGGTAGCAACAAAGCTCCATTGCTGAAGCTAGGGGAATAAATGGAGCTTGGTGATGAGAGGGAAATGTCAGAGATGTAGAGGGGAAATTGCAGGCGCATGGAGAGGAGGGAAATCAAAGAGGCAAGGAGCTGGGTGAGGTAAAGGAACTCGGGTGTTAAATGGAAAACATTTGGATCATTCCTTTGTGCTTGATGGACACTAAGACATTGGAGGGAGAGCATGCCTGCAGGACCTGTACTTATGACATCTGAATGGAAAAGGTGATTTTTTTAAAACTAATTCATTGAATAATATAATTTTTTGTACTAATAATATATAATACATTAGGGTGGTTCACTAAGCCTTTTTTTAAAATTTAAAATCACAGTTAAAGGGTCTTCAAAATCTTCACTACGAGGTATATTTTCCTCTGTTTTGTTAATGTAAGTAAAAATGTAGACATGAGATTAAAGCAGAGAACATCACTTTATCGTGAAAACGTAGCCCCGGCTTCTCTGTGGGCTGATACGTCCATCAAACATGGATATCTGGTTATCTCGAGCAGAGTGAAAGTCAAATGTGGGTGGAAGAGTGGGCGGGGGGGGTCACACAAAATTACAAGATAAGTACAGGTGAAGGAGGTCACACCATTTGACCTCATTAACGTGGGGAAACAACATACAATCTCATAATCCAACTGCATCTCAGGTTTTTAGCTCCGTTACCCTATCTGGCAGACCATTCCAAATGTTGATCATTTTTTTGTGTAATGTGATTTTCAGACAGAGCTCCTAAATTAATTTTTTCACCAATAATAGCCTAAGTCCCCTTGTCCTACTGTTATACCTTACCTTCAAGTAACTCACTCCAAGTTTACCGTTTCTATACACAGTTTAATATGTTGTATATTTTTATAAAGTCCTTTCTCAGTTACCTCCGTTCAAGGCTGAAGAGCCCCAGTTTCTTCAGTCTTCCCTCATAGCTCAATTCTTTAGCTGCTCAATGGCTCTGCACCATTGCCGAGGCACAAATGTTTTTCCTTGTGGCTTGGTGACTACACTTGGACACAGTAGTCATGGTACAATGGACTGGAAAGTTTCAACATGACCTCTTCTGACTTACACTTTACTGATTTAGCCGTAGAGTTCAGCATTCTAAGTGTGCTATTTGCCACACCCATCTCCCTCTAAATGACTCATTAGCAGTTTAAAGCTTCAAGTAAGAGCCTTAAATGCCATCAATAAAAGCATGAGCCAGTGGTGGACGAGGCCGAGCCAGTGGTGGACGAGGCCGAGCCAGTGGTGGACGAGGCCGAGCCGGTGGTGGACGAGGCCGAGCCGGTGGTGGACGAGGCCGAGCCGGTGGTGGACGAGGCCCAGCCGGTGGTGGACGAGGCCCAGCCGGTGGTGGACGAGGCCCAGCCGGTGGTGGACGAGGCCGAGCCGGTGGTGGACGAGGCCGAGCCGGTGGTGGACGAGGCCGAGCCGGTGGTGGACGAGGCCGAGCCGGTGGTGGACGAGGCCGAGCCGGTGGTGGACGAGGCCGAGCCGGTGGTGGACAAGGCCGAGCCAGTTGTTGCCCCAGAACATTGATTTGTTAAGATACCTTTGCCATAAATATTGATGACGTTTCTATGAAGAGGTGTTAGTTTACTCAAAATGTTACTTTGTTTTTTGTGCACACAGCGAGAAGTGGTTGGAGATGCCTCAGAAAGCGCTCTTCTGAAGTTCTCGGAAACTGTTTTTGGTAATGTGATGGAATTCAGGAATGAGAATTTTAAAATATTTGAAATACCATTCAATTCTACCAACAAATTTCAGGTACTGTACAAGTTTGACAGGAGAGTATGATGTTGTTAAATTTCTAGGTCTCTGTCAGAATAGCTCATAAATACCAGTATTTGAAGTATGTGATCAAGCTCTAATCTGCTTTTCTGACCACCGTTAGTTGTTGAGAATGAAAGGAAGAAGGAACATTCATTTATGTAACGCCTTTCCCAATCTGTGGATGTCTCAGAGTTCTTCACAGCCAATGAAATACTTTTGGGCCTGGAGTTCCCTCCTGCGGGCGCAACCCAGAAAATGTACCCAATGTTGCGCCCATTTTGGTGATGTCAAGTTACACCCAAGTATCCCCCCAATCTCATTAAAATACGCCCAAACTCAAAATAGGGCGTAAATCAGCGTAAACAATCAGGGTCCAAGGAAAGTGTTGAACCCATACCATATATTTCTTCTTTACATATGAAAATGTAAGTTTCATGTACATCTGGCACACCATGTTTAAGAACCTGCAAGCATGTGATTTATACTGATGGTATGAAAATGCATTAAAAGTAACAGAAAATACAAAGTAGTTTTCAGTGAGGATAAATAAAAAGAAAAGCTCAAGAAATTGCAGAAGAACGACTTTCTTTCCTGCTGGTCCTGAAAATCTGGTCTCAATGTGAAGACACCCTCAGAACAAGTATAATTGGCAGGTTGGGACATTTGCGATTTGGGGGCAAGGCCAGTTTCATGGGCAGAGATTGGTTCGGGGGGAGGGTTTTTATGGATGGCCATAAAAGATCGAGGAGACTTTGGGCGTATTTTACTTACCCGCGTAACTCACCTATGCCCAAAATTCCGCGTTTTTTTAGTCTGCTCTATATAAAGGCAGCTTTCTGGAGACACGCCACTTTGAATCTCAAACTTACTGCAGGGATGACAACAACCACAGCCGTCATGACGAAGTAATTCTTGTGATCACTGGGGTGGTGATCACAAGACATCAGGCGCTGGAATATTCAGTGGCAGCTTGGTGGCAGTTGAAAAATGAAATGGTTGGTTTCCAGGATTCAATAATAGCGTAAGAAAATGTAATTTCCACTATAAGGCTAGAAATTGGTTATGGCCCGTTTTTGAGAGTATAACCAACCGTGCCCGAACCGGTAGGCCCGTGCCTCATCCTAAATCAGGTTTCGGGCCTTATTTCAATACTTTTCGAGGAGATTAATTTATGGCCACTTTCCCTCACTAACAGCTGCCATTGGGTAAGTCCTGGGGGGGCGGGCAGTGGTGGTGTAGGGAAGGACAACGGGAAGGGGGATCGACCGTTGGCTGGCAGTTGCTCCTCCTGGCTCCGTATTAAATTTTAAAAAAAGTTTACTTACTTTATTTTGTTGGTGGCCACTGCTTAACCGCAGCGACCGCTGAGGAATCCTGAATGGAGCAGGCCTGGCACCTCAGTGAAGTCGAATTTAGGAGAGGGATCCTAAAACAAGGTGTTCAGCCCCTCAATTACATAACGTAAGTGGCTTAATGCTTGTTTTAGGCAGCCACCAGGGACTTTGAAAAATCATCCATCCCAGTTTGGCTGTCAGACATACTTCAGGCGCCCCTGGGGCGTGGGACGCAGCACCATGAAATTGGGGTTTCTTGGCCCTTGCTCTGCGTCCAAGCAACAGGAGCAGCAGGGTCCAATTTCTCTCCCTGTATTTTTTTGACTCCTAACTAGAAGGGTGGAAGTACATAAAGTACTCCACCTACATCTTTCCTCCTCTGATTAAAATGAAACTATTACAGTACATGTTTAACAAATGCATCTTTATTTTTAGCTGTCCATTCATAGGACCAACAATCCATATGATAAACGTCTCCTCTTAGTGATGAAGGGAGCTCCAGAGCGCATCTTGGAGTCTTGTTCCACCATAATGCTTCAGGGCAGAGAGGTTCCATTGAACGATGAAGAGATGGATATCATCCAGACAGCTTATATTGAACTTGGAGGGCTGGGTGAGAGAGTTCTAGGTAAGAGGACTACACCATGCACTGCTCTTTAGAATATTTAATTTGAACAAAGTATCTTACTGGGATTTTCGCATCAACTCTAGAAGACAATAATTCGCTCCATGAATCTATCTAACAATAGTGAGAATAAAACATTCAGCTCATCCAAGGCCTAGTCTGAGACTGTTTTAGAGTTTTAAATTTTTGTTCCTAACCAGTGCTTCCATTTCGTGCCAAGTTCAAGAATGTATCCTCTTTCTTTTGAATGCATTAACTCAACTAACATTTATTTCACTAGATGACGGTCTCTTTCATAAGTCCTATAACTCTTGAGTATGAAAAATTATTTCTGAAACTCAGTCGTTGTACTTCTCCGAATCTTTTCCATTGGCTCTATCTATCTGACAATAGCAGAAGAAGGGGAAAGGGTTAGAGATGCAGCAGGTTTTAAGTAAGTACATAGGCAGGAAAGGGGGAGGGGAGGAAAGAACAAAAGGGAAGGTCTGTGTGGAAGGCAGGAGAGATTAAATGACAAAAGGGATCATGGCTCTATATATCTTCTTAGATACAATGACCACAACATGACAGGCAGTAGCCTAGACTCAAATGGAAGTGAACACTTTACACCTAATTTTCCGAGGTCATCTCATTAGCAAGACTTCCAGTGTAGATTTGGTCGGGTCTAAAGAGCCGCCTTTGCTACTTTCAGCACAAATATATGTTAATTTACATTTCTCGTGTGCTAAATTTAATTTGTGATTCTTGTACTTTGCTGCTAAATCTCATGCAGCTTTAAACATTTTGCAATTTTCTTCCTTAAATCTACCAAAGTGTTTTCTCTTTATTTTTGTTTAGCTTCACTGTTCGACCAGTTAGATTTTGATGTGAATTCTTTAACACCAGTTGCATTTTGTGAGTCTTTTGACTGACGATTTTGAATTCTTTCAGGATTTTGTCATCAATATTTGCCAAAAGACAAATATCCAGATTTGTACATATTTGACGCAGACAACAGGAACTTCCCAATCTCCGATTTATGCTTTGTCGGCCTCCTGTCTATGATCGATCCACCCCGCTCCAGCGTGCCAGATGCTGTTCTAAAATGCAGAAGTGCAGGAATCAAAGTACGAGTCTTTTATTGTATATAATTTGCTTTTTAATACTTGGAGCATTTCCACCAGAGGTTAGATTGGCGGAAGCTGGTATATTTTACCCTCTAAAATCGTTTAGTGTAACTCCATGAGAATAACAATGTAACTTCGGTTCTGCCAAACCTGCTTTTCCCTACAATTTATTTGATTAAAATCACTATCCGAAGAATATATTAACCAGACTAGAACGCTCATATTTTAAAATGCTCCCAAAGCATGTGTTACGGTGTTCTGTTGGTTTTAGTCCCGGAATTCCCAACCATGGCGATCTCAGGAGAATTTGCTGTGGAATTTCTACTCTGTTGCTTTTAAAATGGATTTTGTATTTGAATTGCCAGTAATTTCGGTGCCCAGTTATAGAGAAGCAGAAAGCGGGAGGCTGGCTTGAAAGGCAGAGAACCAATCATTGAATTATTTACTTCATGTACAGAAAATGATTATGGATGTTTGAGGTTTGCAATACTGTACTAAATATTATGGAAAAATGTGTATTATATTTATTATCTAGGAATATATATGATTAAAAAAAAATCAGTATGTGTCATTTTCACAGTTAGGGATTTTCATCGATTTGGCCCAGAAGGGCATTTTGATTTGATCTATAATGGCCCAGATTTTGCTGTGAGTGGCGAAGGAATGGCTTTTGCTGTTCAACTTGCGTACAGCTGCCCACAGACTTTTAGCAGGCTTGTCAGCACAGATTTCCAGTGCGGTATGAATTTGGCGCCCTCTACAGGATATCTGTGGTGTCTGTGAACAGGCAAAGCAGCAGGGAGGCTGTTCAACCAATCAGATTGAAGATCCCTCACAGACGGCAGACTAGACAGACTAGATGCAGGAAGGATGTTCCCGATGGCGGGGGAGTCCAGAACCAGGGGTCACAGTCTAAGGATAAGGGGTAAGCCATTTAGGACTGAGATGAGGAGGAATTTCTTCACCCAGAGAGTGGTGAACCTGTGGAATTATCTACCACACAAGGTAGTTGAGGCCAATTCATTAAATATATTCAAGAAGGAGTTGGATATATTTCTTAAGGCTAAAGGGATCAAGGGATATGGGGAGAAAGCAGGTACAGGGTACTGAATTTGGATGATCAGCCATGATCTCATTAAATGGCGGAACAGGCTTGAGGGGCCGAATGGCCTACTCCTGCTCCTATCTTCTATGTTTCTATGTAGGAAGTAAAAAAAAAGGATATAAATTTAATCACATTTAAATCATTGTATACTAAGTGAAATAAAGATGGGGCATACACATGGGATTATGGGAGAATCTTAAATAGAAAAACACAAAACCAAATAAATTTTAATTTTAATTTTGTTAACATCTGCAACATTAATTTTCTTTGGAGGGAATGAGGCTCCACACTTGTAAAATTAAATTTTTAGGCCCAGAGAGGTTGTTTAGCAATAATTATTACTTATTTCACTATTACAAACTCAGTTATTCTCGATTCTACAAGCTTTAATTTTTGAATGTGTCTTTAGTGCTGAACTAGTGGGCAATTAGTCCAAGTTCACACCATAATGTTGATTTCTCTGCAGATTCCATCAGCGAGGACTGCAACAGCGCAGCCTGTGGAGGAACAGGGTATTGCTGCGCGTGTGTGGATGCCAGAAGTTGCTGTCAGTTTTGCCCAGTATTAATGGCGAGCTCTGACAGCAATTAGGAAGACAAATGGCATGTTAGCCTTTATTGCAAGGGGGTTGGAGTACAGGAGTAAGGAAGTCTTGCTACAATTGTACAGGGCTTTGGTGACACCACACCTGGAGTACTGTGCACAGTTTTGTTCTCCTTATCTAAGGAAGGATATACTTGCCTTGGAGGCGGTGCAATGAAGGTACACTAGATTGATTCCTGGGATGAGCGGGTTCTCCTATGAGGAGAGATTGAGTATATTGGGCCTGTACTCTCTGGAGTTTAGAAGAATGAGAGGTTATCTCATTGAAACATATAAGATTCTGAGGGGGATTGACAGGGTAGATGCTGAAAGGTTGTTTCCCCTGGCTGGAGTGTCTGGAACTAGGGGGCATGGTCTCAGAATAAGGGGTCGGCCATTTAAGACTGAGATGAGGAGGAATTTCTTCACTCAGAGGGTTGTGAATCTTTGGAATTCTCTACCCCAAAGGGCTGTGGATACTGAATCGTTGAGTATATTCAAGACTGAGATAAATAGATCTTTGGACTCGAGGGGAATCAAGGTATATTGGGATCACCGGGAAGTGGAGTTGAGGTCGAAGATTAGCCATGATCTTATTGAATGGTGGAGCAGGCTTGAAGGGCCATATGGCCTACTCCTGCTCCTAACCCTTTTGTTCTTATGTTCTTATTGGGCAGTAAGGGACACAGGATCTGCTTATGGCGATGTTGATCGCAAGCGAATATCTAGAGCAGATCCAAAACTTGTGACAGATAATTACCAAAATTGGAAGATAGTGGCCCGGATTTTGCAGGGCCAATGATGGCGTACGCACAGCATATGTCATCGTAGGCCCTCAGAATGGCCCCACGAGTTCCGGGTTTCCGCATGCACAAAACATGTGATCTGTCAAGGTTTGCCTTGACAGATCGTCCACATGCGCCCCAAAAACACTTTCATTGGCGCAGAGGTGGGCTATTTGCCCAACTGCTGCCCAGCAAATGCCCACGAAACCCTTACGCCTGGTAAAAGCAGGCGTAGGGCCTGCTTTCACCAGCGTAAGGGTTAATATAAATGTTAAATTAAAATTTTAAAAATGATTAAAAAATACAAAAACATTTAAAATTAGTTTGTCAATATAAAATGTTTAAAAATTTTTTCAAAAAATTACATTTGTATTTTAAATGCTTAATTAAAGGGACTTTTAATTAATTTTGAACATCGGAATATTTATTTTTATTAGAGTTGTGTTAATTATTTATTTATTTGGGGATTTCTCATAAGCTTATGGGGAATCCCCCTTTCTAATTGGTTAACCTGCGTCGCTGGGATCCGTGGGCCTTTGCGCTGGCGTATCCCTGGAGGCCCAGGACCAGAACAGTCCAAAGCCCGGGAGCCAGCAGGTAGGTCCGTATTTTTTTCGGGTCGGAGGCCTACTCCGGAGGTCCGCCTCCGACCGCGAATTTCAGCCTGGCGTTTTAGCTGCCTTTTTTTATTAATGGAATGGTAATGGTTTGTCTACATGAAGTGGGAAAGGACTGGTGTCAAAGTGATGAAAACTTTAAAACGAAAGCGTTAAATTAAAAAAAAAACAGCATTAAATTCTTATTAAAATGGATCAATAGTTGCCACCACTTCCTGATATATGTTTATTAACAAAAAAAACCCAAAGGGCTGTGGGATGTCACATCATGAGGAGGATCCTCCACAGGGTCTGCCTCTCCATGAAGTGATACATCAGCCGTGGCAGCACTTGAAGTTGGCCGAACAAAGTAGAGATTCCTTATAGATTATTGTTGTTGAATTGAATTTTAAACAACTTGCTGGGTGCTGAGAAAGTATTCTTAAATAGGGCTTGTTGAAAAATTAAAATGGTTATTTTAATAACATAGTAAAAACAGCGGAATTTAACCTGGGTGAGTAAAAGATATTGGCCCAGAAATTAAACAGTGCGTGTTCCCGCGGAGGTAAGGCTTCCCCGCGATATCTCACTCCGCACCTACCTTTTTCCTCCGGGCCCACATGAACTTTAGTTTCAAGGCCAATCCCACATGCAGCTGTGCAGTGTGTGCGTTCCCAGAGACGCAATTAGTTCGTGCGAGCTCTGGGATCACGTGATTCAGTTAGAGCCAATGGCAGCACACCATTTTTCATTCATAGTTTTCACAGCAAGAGCTGTCAAAGCTATGAATCCTACACCCCCCCAAAAGAACAGCTAAACCTCAATTAAATTTAAAAAAAAGCCATCACATTAATAAAATAAGTATAGTTAAATAAATGAACCACTTTAAACAAAAAATTAAATTTTTGAAAAAATTTAAAATCTTTTTAAAAGTTATAAAAATAAACTTACCTTTCTTTAAAGTCTTTAAAAAAGATAAACCTGTTGAAAAAAATTTAAAATAATACTTAATTAACTACTTACCTTGTTAAAAGAGAGTCTTACGCCTCCTTTCTTCATGTGTAAAATCTTCTATGCTTACCTGCGCGTTCAAAGCTGCAAAAATAACTAAGTGCACTGCGTGCGCACAGCCTGTAGCGCGCACGAGGTTCACTTAGGAACCACCCCCTTTTGCATTCACGAAGTGCCGGTTTCCCGCGCATGCGCAGTGCATGCAGGAAACCGGCAATTGGAGACCTAAAACGCGAGAGTACACAGTGCGTACTCTCGCGTATTAGGTCTAATTTTCGGGCCATTGTAAAACCTAAAGCTGGAACACCATATACACCATACCTTCTCTGTAAACCCTTTTATGTCACAGCATTTATTGACAAGGCTGATGTGGCAACATCTCTCTCTCTTAGGCAGTCCCTCGGAGCCGAGGATGACTTGCTTCCACATTAAAAATGAGTTCTCAGGTGACTGATGAGTCCAACGCGGGACCTACAGTCTCTGTCACAGGTGGGGCAGATGGTGGTTGAAGGGGCGGGTGGGTGGGTGGGGTGCTTGGGTTGACGTGCGCTCCTTGCGCTGCTTGTGCTTGGCTTCCGCTTGCTCCCGGTGAAGAGACTCGAGGTGTTCGGCGCCTTCCTGGATGCTTCTCCTCCACTTTGAGCGGTCTTGGGCCAGGGATTCTGTAGGGGGTGGTGTGTGGGGTCAGCCTCACCTCTGACTCAGTGAGCGGTTCGAATCGCTCCCCCGCCCCTGGTTCTGGCCCTTGGACTTATTTAGGGGTTGTGAATAAAGATGCAGTAGACAACAGGTTCTGATGAAAGAACTTTGACTTTATTAAAAGAAAATGGTAACAAACTTAAAACACACTTAATGCTTAAAACACAGGTTGAGGAACACACGGTACAAGCGAGGGACAATGACAATATACAAAAACCCTTATCCCTCCCAAAAATCCACTATTTAGCTAGGTTTTGGTTTCAGGAGATCAGGGATAATGCTCACCAAACAGGGGTTTTGACAGTTCGAAATCCAGCCAGTTAAGTTGATTGCAATTTTGAGGTAATCTCTTTTTGTCCTTTGGGGCCTGCCGTCCCCACGCGGTACCAGTCTGTGAAATCTGCGAGGGCTCCTCAGTAGGGTGGAGTCCGCAGATGCGGTAGGGCGCGGTTATGGATTTTTCTGGTAAGTACCCACTTTTCTTTGATAGAAATAGGGAAAGTAAAGTTTTTGTTGGATACTTTAGCTTGTAGAGTGGAAACTTCGGGTTTTGTTCTTCCAATGGTGGTCTGGTCGTCGAGTTTTGTTGCGTTGGAGGCCTGTCAGGGCGGTACCTTCTGGGGCTGGACCATGGGTTGAGCGATGCCGACTCGCTCCCAGCCTCCAGTGACCTTGACTAGTGGCTGCTAGTGCTAGACCGTGTGCTGAGCGATGCCGACTCGCTCCCAGTGGCCTCAGCTCTAGCCCTTGCCTGGCCTTGTCTGTCCTTGCCTCTGATCTCGCCCCGGGTCTGCCTCATGGCCTTGCTGCTTCTCTCCTCCTCCTGCTCGTGTCATGTGGCTTGTAGTGTCTTGCTGGAACTTGCTGCAACTAACTTTCTTGGGGGATTAGGCTCTCAATTATACTGTTCAGGCCCTTTGTCTTTTTCGCACCAAAACCCCTTTACTAAATCGGTTTCGTGTTGAAGTGATTTAGGTTTCAGTTGAGGCCTGTTCATTCCATTGTCTTAGTTTTTGCGGGCTTGTTAAGTTTTGATGGTTTTAACTTGGTGTTAAATTGTCCGATGTCTCCCATTTAGGCAGGGCCTTTATCTACGTGCCAAATCTTGTCCCTATAGATACCTGGCTGATTGGTTTTTGATGAAGTAATGGCTGTACTAGATGTTTTATTGTTTACAGGCTTCTGGCATCCTGTTTGGGCCTGGGGATATTCAAAAGGTGTCTTGAATTATTCAATTTTGGATGTGTTGTGAGGTTTTGGGTGAGGTTCTTCCTCCTGCCTGGATTGCAGTGCAAACAAATTCCAGACAGCTTGACACCAAAAGCTGTCCACTGCCTCGCCACACCCCTTCGCAGCCTGTCTTGTGTCTGTGAAAGGTGTTTTTCCCCATAGTCATTTTCAAAAGTCATTTTTCCTCAGGGTTTTTCTTCCCTGATCTTTAAAATGTCCAAAACTGAGGTTTTTACCTCAAATCACTTCACTTAGGTCCCATCATCCCAAATTCGTAGGAAAAATCCAAAAATCACCCCTTTTAGGGTTCTATACGAGTTTCTGGGGAATTTTACGAAGCTTACAATTCCCAGGTGTCGGTGGGGATATTGCACTTTTTCAAGGAGGCTTTGAGGGTGGCAATACCATACTCTGGCACTTGTTAATTGGGAGAAGAAAGTGGAAGGTACATCAACATCTACAGGAATGTCTACTGATGACATGTAAATGTGCTGACTGTCTAATCGAGGAGTGTGTTTCTTGTGTCCGACAAATATCTTCTGTAAAAGTTTCTTGAAGATTTCACGAAACACGTGTGTGCACGCACACTAACACACGCACTTCTCTAGCAAAGGCTTGAAGAAATATTTGGATATTAAAAATAGAGCGGCAATAAATCGGCAGTTTCTGTGACACATGCACATCAGATAAAACGGTATGTGCTTTTTGAATTTTAATATTCATCAAAATGTAGTGATTTTATGTATTTAACCTGACTGGGAATTTTGTGGAACCTATTAAATTAAATCAAATCACAAAATAACAGTATCTGAGATATTGGAAATCCTTGAATTTGGATAGATTTTTTTTTACCCGTTAACATCAATAAATGCCTATTTTTTTCCCCCAACAGGTCATTATGATCTCTGGTGATCACCCAATCACGGCAATGGCTATAGCAAAGAGTACTGGTATTATCTCAGCTAGGAATGAGACAGTGGAAGACATTGCAAAGCGCCTTAATATCTCAGTCGGCCAAGTGAATAAAAGGTAGATTGAGGTAATCTGTGTTACACAAAAGACTTTAAAAAAAAATACTTATTGAGATTTAATTATTGCAGAAATTGTACTGGGGAATTAACAAGCAGGCCATTCATTTTTCACAACCTAATGCATGTTCTAGTATTCCTGGTTCAGCAAGGGTTGGTTAACTCTGCATTTAAAACTTTGCATACAAGAAACAGAAAGGGGAATTCTATGGCCACACACTCCCAGGGGGCAGGGGGTGGGGTGGGCATACTAGGTCAGAGATGGATCTACAGCAATGTAGACCCAGTTGTCTAACCTGTGCTCCCTATCAGCACCGCTTCCTGCTGGGAGTGCAGGATTGTGGAATGACATCTCGATGTCCAGGTGAGGCCACTGTCTGGAAGAGAATTCCACAGGCAGAGGAAACAATGTGAGGCCGCTTCACAGCTGGTATCCTGTGTGGACTATTGCGTGGTTGATACAGTGGACTATTAAATGGTTGATACAGAATGTTTGAGGTGCTGGTGTGGCAGCTCTTGTATTCCTGAAAACCGACCAGCGCAGGCAACATCTCTCTGATTTTGGAGCGGGAGGCACCTGGCATAGAGTAAGCTATCCTCATCAACGCACAGATTTGAACTGTGCCGACAGCTGGAGCGTCAAATGGGTTTTAACATAGAAGAACAAGAAGGCTGTTAAACGCCACACCTTAGGATAACTGCACATTCCCCTAGATCCTGTGATATGAAAATATGTCAAATTATAAAATGCAATAAAATATAACTGCGGTGTCAATGTTCTTTGTGTTTTGAATACTGAAGGGAGGCCAAAGCTGCTGTTGTAAGTGGTTCAGAAATCAATGATATGAACCCTGAGCTCTTGGATGAAGTTTTGACGAACCACACTGAAATTGTATTTGCCAGGACATCGCCTCAGCAGAAACTAATTATCGTTGAGGCCTGCCAAAGACAGGTAACTGTTCATACGTTAATTGACAAGTTAGCTTGGCTTAGTGGTAGAACTCTCGCCTCTAAGTCAGAAGGATGTGGGCTTAAGCCCCCATTGCAGGGAACTGAACATGTAATCTCGGCTGACGCTCCAGTACAGTACTGAGGGGGTGCGGCATGGTTGAAGGGACCATTTTTCAGATGAGACATTAAAGCCTGTTTAGGTGGCACTACTTGAAGAGCAAGGAGGTTCTCCTGGTGGCCTGGTCAATATTTATGCCTTAATAAACACCTCCAAAAAACAGATTAACTGGATAATTTATCTCAGTCCTGTTTGTGGAATCATGTTATGTGGAACTTCACTGCCACATTTACCTACATTACAACATTTGTGAAGTGCTTTGGGATGTTCTGAATTTGTGAAAGAAGTGATATAAATCCATCCTTCCTTCCCTCCTTCTCTCCCCTCAGCAGACCTTGCTAAATGTATTTCCGACAATGGGTAAGCATAAGTAAATCTACAACCTTGAGCTCATTTCAAGTTCATTTAAAGTATTTTTTTCATTTTAAGTTGATAAGTGACCTTTTGAAACTGGTTCTTAAGGGAAGTCCTCCAGTTAGAACAGTGGCTACCTGCGTTTCCATCCCCTCTCCCCTTCCTACCACGGCGAAACTCTGCCCCATCCATATCAGCTGAACTACTTGATACAGGCCAAGGAGCCTGTCTGCTGCATTTAAATGTCTCTGAGACAGCCGGTTGGCATGGGGTGCATTTCCATGGTGGGTGGAAGTCCAATCGTGATTCTCCACCTGGGGAAAGTAACCGTGCGTGGTGTTCTTATTGAGATTTATACACCAATGAGGGAACAGCATTAAGAATATCCTTTTCGAAACCTCCAGCCCCACAAAATTCTAACAGAAGAAAATGAGCAAATAAGACATATGAGCACAAATAGGAACTCAATTGCCTGGATTTAGCCACACTGCCAGGGCTCGGAGGCTGCACATGGTCCACGGGTCACAGCTTGGACACCCCTGGTCTAAAGCATCCCAACTTAAATCTTGACTGTGCACGCTTTCTCCAAAGCCCAGCCAAGGAAGTGCTCAGGTTGGCGTATTCGTAACAATGTCAGTTTAGCAACTAAATGCAGTATAACATCCTTGAGCTCAGTAAGCATCACAGTATATATCGAATAACAACAGCAAATGCTGGAAACACTCAGCAGGCCAGGCAGCACTGGAGAGAGAAACAGAGTTAACGTTTCAGGTCTGTGACCCTTCGTCAGAACTGGAAAAAGTTTGAGATGTAACAGGTTTTAAGCAGGTGCAGAGGCAGGGAAAGGAGGGGGGAGGGGAGGAAGGAACAAAAGGGACGGTCTGTGCTAGGATGGAAGGCAGGAGAGATTAAATGTTGCAAATGGGGATGGCAGAATCATCAACAGCTGCCGCCTGAAAAAATGGGGGCAGGGGTTATGGTCTGAAATTGTTGAACTCAATGTTGAGTCCAGAAGGCTGTAAAGTGCCTAATTGAAAGATGAGGTGCTGTTCCTCGAGCTTACATTGAGCTTCATTGGAACAGTGTAAGAGGCCGAGGACAGAGTGGTCAGAGTGGGAGTGGAGCGGAGAATTAAAGTGACAAGCGACCGGAAGCTCGGGGTCACCCTTACGGACTGAACAGAGGTGTTCCGCAAAGCGGTCACCCAATCTGCGTTGGGTCTCCCCAATGTAGAGGAGACCGCATCGTGAGCAGCGAATACAGTACACTAGATTGCAAGAAGTACAAGTAAAGTACAGTATATATTGAGGTCATTCTACACCATTGGGGGTAACCCCTCAGTTGGGTATTTTGTATGTGGATATGATAACCAGCTAGAGTCAAGTAGCTATGAATTAACAGAGTCACTTGTTTACCTGGGAACCATACACTCAGGTGCAAGATCCCTTGCTATACATTGCAGACCCTTTGTGGATTGAATGGAACGAACTGTGGAGAACCTTATCTTCAGTTCTCAGTGAGGCCATTGGGCCTACAAAGACAGAATGAGCTGGTGCAACATTTTTTTGTGGCCTACTAGGTTTGATGATTCAGTGAAACGTTTAGCTAACACTGAAACATATTTCTAGTCTCTGTGTTTTTAATTTCTACAGGTGTTTTTGATTTCTCTGTAATTTGACCTCAAGTATTGCTCCTGGTGGCTGACTGCTGCTGTTACAATAAGTTTGGCATTTATTGTAGAAGACTATTGACTATGGAGCTTTATAGCTTCAAGTAGAAGATACCTTGGTATTCTCATCAGGTCCTCCTCTTTGTATAACAGGGATCCATTGTGGCAGTTACAGGAGATGGTGTCAATGACTCACCAGCTCTGAAGAAAGCAGACATTGGAATAGCTATGGGGATCGCAGGCTCGGACGCAGCCAAAAATGCAGCAGACATGATTCTACTGGATGATAACTTTGCCTCAATAGTCACTGGAGTGGAAGAAGGTACAAGCCACTAAAATACATAGTTACAGATGAGATGGAACGCAAATTATTATTACACAGATTATAAAACAGTCTGTGTAATTCAAAAATCAACGTTCTTTCCTGATCGACTCAACTTCCATTTGCAAGTAAAACATGCTGCCACCCAGCAGGTGGGGAAGGGGAGGGGGTAAAGAAACACTTTAGACATAGTGACCCGTATTTTCCGATGCCTACGGTTGTGTACGCACTGTGTACACACCCGTAGGGGCCTCGCAAATGCCGGTTTCAGGCATGCGAAGTGCATGTGCTGAAAACCGGCATTTCCGATCTGTCAAGAATGCTCTTGATAGATCGGACGCCTGCCCTGGAGAAGGGCCTCTGCGGGGCGGAGAGTTCCACTTTCTGGAGAACCTCCGCCCGCTGAAAATCCTCAGAAATCTTACGCCTGGTTAAAGCAAGAGTAAGGCCTGCTTTTACCAGCATAAGAGTTGAAAAAAGTTAAAAAAAAAATTTTTTAAATGTTCACTCATTTATAATTTAAAAATACTTTTAAAAAAGGTAAGTTTATTTTTAGCCCCGTAAAAAACTTTTTCAAAAAATTACATTTTTGTTTAAAATATTTAATTTAATGTAATTTTAACTCATTTTAAAAACGTGATGGTTTTTAAAAAATTATTTAATGTTTTGATGTGTTTTTTCAGTGATCTCCATTCATACTTTTGGCGGGTCTATCTGTCAAAAGTATGAAGGGAGATTCCCTTCTCCCATTGGCTGGCCTGACCCACGTGATCCCAGGGACGCTTAAATAAATGGAGATATAATTTTTTGCAATAATGGGAGATGTAGCCTTATGATTGTAAATTTAGTTCCAATTGTGGAGAGTTTAATGCTGTGGGCTTGCACCTTCTAGGAGGTGTGTTGACACTACCTACATTAACACCATGATGGACTGAACTGATGAAAGAGATTTTTGTCCCATCAGTGTGGGCTGAATTTGAATTCAGCTGCAAGAGGTGAAAGAACAGTAATGCCATCAAGTATATGGAGGAGGAACTACACTTAAGGAATCATGGACTTCATGCCTTAAATATTTCCAGGCCAATTATTCAACTATAGTTAGGGTTTGTGGAAATGAAGTTAGGGATCTGGAACATGATAAATGTCTATATTGCGCATCCAAGCATTCCTTTAGGTCTGTGTTTTTATGATTAGCAAATTAATACATAAAAGATCATAGTAATATATGAATTCATGTCAGACTGTAGATGTTTTTTCATTACTAAATCAGTTTAATGTGTTCAAAAGGTCGTCTGATTTTTGACAATCTGAAGAAGGCAATTGCCTACACTCTGACCAAGAACATGGCTGAATTGTGTCCATTCCTTGTTTACATCATCGCCAGTATACCCCTTCCCATTGGTACTATTACCATCCTCCTCATTGACTTGGGTACAGATATTGTAAGTAATTACTAATGATCTAGAATCAGTTATACCAGTTGACTTTTGTTTTGTCCTCCCTCTTTCCTTATCATCATTGCTGATTAATGATTGCTTGGTTCTTGCTCGATTGAAAAATAATGGGCAGTTCAAGTTTAATTTCAAGTTACATTTTCTCTTTCACACATTGCATTATTCAGACTCTCTCAGAGAATTGATTCATTATTCTCAGCCTACATATTAAAAGAGGGAAGGTTGACTAGACCGTTGGATAATTGGAAAATAGTGGATGGAATTTCACTGTTCAAGCAATATTACAATAGGCTGTACAATAGGCAGCCTACCAGGGTCGAAAAGGGAAATTTGATGGTGCTGTCGTGAGAATTACAAGATGTGGTGAGGGACCTTAAAAGGGCAGAAAAACCCCAAGCGTGAAGGGAGCTGTAGCATTGTAGGCCTCGGCAGAGACTGAAGCCCACAAAAGTAGATGCACGGGAGCCAGATTGGATGGAAGGGAGGCCTTTACTTTGCTCTTTCCTTCCATTTTTGGACATCGGGGTCATTGCCATTGCTACCTCAGAGCGACCACCATCTTCCACCAGACGGTTCCAGGGAGCGATGGTAACAGGGCAGATGGAGGGAAATGGGATGGGAGGCTGGGCCTTGCCCCCATTAGCATTTACAATACATGGGTGGGGAAAGGATTGCCAGCAGGGATCCTGGGGAAAGATGAGGGGTTGGAAGTTGAGGTTGGGTAAGGTGGTAGTCCTCACTGTGCTATTTTCCTACTGTTTCTGCTGCTATTCAGCTCCGTAACTTCCATGGTAAGCTAAAGGGAAAATTAAAGATCAAAAGGAACAGTGCAAAAATACTACTGTGCACCTTAACGAGGTAAGTGAAACTTAGTAGTGTTTACCAAAAATATATAGATGCCAGTGATGTACACAAGTTTTGAGTCAGAACGATCTCTTCCTTTTGAATTGCAGGAAACTTGAGCAACAAACAAAGTTCTTTGTCTTATTGTATTATGTATCTGAACCCTGTGACATATAAATGCAGCAATTTTTGAGTCACACTCATTAGTAAATCTTTTTTATTAACGTTTTGCCTCATCAACAGATCCCATCCATTTCATTGGCTTATGAGAAAGCTGAAAGAGATATAATGCATGTCCAACCCCGAAACCCCAACAAAGATCGACTGGTGAACTTGCAGCTTGCATCATATTCATATCTGCAAGTTGGTGAGTAGAGAACTTTGGGCTAGAAATTCACTATTGCCCAGGAATGGGCGGTAAAATTAGAAAAGTTAGAGAATTAGCACCAGGAGCTAATGCTTTAGACTGCATGCAAAATTCATGCTCCCTTCTCAAAGAAATGATTGGAGCGCTAATTCAAGTCTTTAAGCCCAAGCTCATTAGCGTTACACTCAAAGGGTGGACCAATATCAGGTGCAGTCTAATCGCAAGTCATGATTGCCACAGGCTTTTTCCAGTTCTTAAAGGGGAGGTTCATTGATGCTGCAGAACCTCATTCTCAGCATTGCTTGCTGTGCAGCTGCCTCAGCAAGCAGCAGCAGGTCAAGGAGAAGGAGCCAGAGGACTGAAACAGCTGTACTCATTGCAGATCCACGCCCCAGGGAGAGAGCCCGCAGATTCTGTGATCAAGCATTGGAGGCGTTGGTGTTCGCTGTGGAGAGATAGAGGGCAAGTAGCAGGAGGCCCTCGCCGCAAGTCTTCCGCAAGTCTTCCGCACTATGTGGAGGGAGGTAGCGCAGCACGTCTCGGGCAGCACTATGGTGCCCAGGACCCACACACAGTGCAGGAAGAAATTTAATGACCTCACTCGGGTGGTCAGGGTGAGTGAATGCTTCAACAAATGCTACATACCACCGTCTGAACCACAGTCTGCACACACTGGCCACAGCACCACACCCCCAGCACTCACCCACCAACAATCTCCACCTACCAACACTCACACCCACATCTCTCACTTTTCACACAGTGACAGCTATTCAACTATGGCAGGCACATCACCCAAACACATTGCTCCACACTCACTCACACACTTTCCTTTCTCTTGAAGGCCAAGGTGGCTCACAACAGGAGGGAGCAGGAGCGCACAGGCAGGGGACAAGCCGACACCCAACCACTATCTGCGCTGGAAAATGGAGTGCTGCAGATTATTGGGCGCCAGGTGGTGGGCGCCATGGCCACCAGCGACGTTCATCCCTACTCCTTCTTCTCACATCCACTTCCCCCTCACCAAACAAGCGTTTTAAACTTTCCAGCTAATCATGCTGTATTGCATGCCTTTCTCCCTTCCTGTCCCCCTCCCCTCGCCTTAACCCAACTCTTGTGCCTTTATGCTTTCAGATAATCAGCAAGCACCTGAGCAACCTGGCCCTGAGGGCACCGTGGAGAGCGAGGCGGGAGAAGAGGAGGAGGAAGAACACACCGCATCACTGTGTTCTTCAGAGGCTAGCATAGTAGCGGGATCTGCACAGGGTGAGGCACCGGGGACGAGTGGGCTGCAGCAAGGCCAGGGGGAAAGGGCAGCTCGGGGCCAGCTCCCCGGAGGGCGAGTTCGCGTGTGAGTTCTGTTGCACAGGACTCAGTTGAGGACCTCGATGGGGAGGCATTTAGAAGAAGGGTGTTGGGCATGCACACGGAGATGATAGGTGCAATGGCAAGGGTGCCCGAGAGCCTCTCGGCAATGGTGAGGAGCACGGAGGAGTCCGCCTCCAACATTGCACAAGGCTCTGTGTACATCATGGAGCCCATCATTTCCAGTCTGCAAAGGATGGTAGACTCCCAGAGAGACCGTGGTGACCCAGACCTGATGCCGTGTGTGATGGGCGATCTGGCAGTTTCCATTGCAGCACAGTTGGAAGTGACGCAACATCTTAATGCTGTAATGCAGTCTATGCTTGGTGGCATTCAATCTCAGACTGCTCTCATGCAGTCTCAGCTTGATGCCACGCAAGCTCTGACTGCTGCCATCATGGCTGGGTCTACCACCGTCGACCGGGGCTTTCACGGTGTTGCAGCAGGCCAGCAATCTGTGCTCCAGCAGATTGGTAGGAATGCTGAGGTGCTGCCCCGGGGAAGTGGCAGTGGGTCAGTGGAGCAGGAACCTGCTGTCCTCTCTCAGGATGACAGCATTCCTGCTCCCACCACTGCAACTCTGCCATTGGCCTTGTCATCCAGCCAGTCAGACTGCTGCCGCCTATGCTGAGGTGGTGCAGTCTACAGTCAGGCCTTCCAGGCCTAGAGTTGGTCGAGGGCGTCCTGCAAGGCCATCTGAAGTCTCCCGCACGGACACTCAGCAGCCTTCCACCAGCCCTGCTGCAACCAATGGGCCAACACTTTATAGGAGCACTAGAGTGGGCAAAGGCACAGTAATGAGAGGCACTAAGGGACTGGACAAGGGTGAATAGTTAATATTTATGTGTTCACTGATTTTTGATAAATTTATTGGCCCGTATTTATCGATCGCAGGCCTCCCGCGGGCGGAAGTCTACGATCTGGAAAAATCTACGCCCTTACCTGAGGGCTCCCAGGACACACACACTTCCGCTCCTGGGCCTCTCCAAACTCCAAGTGCGCAGGGCCCACGTATCCCAGAGGCACATGCAGTTCGCAGCGTCCCTGGGATCACATGGGCCATGGGGAGCCAATCACAGAAGGGAATCTCCCTTCATACACTTGACAAAAATGAGAAGTCGCACAACACCAGGTTATAGTCCAACAGATTTATTTAATTTTACAAGCTTTTGGAGCAGTTCGCTCCTTCGTCAGGTAAGTTAGCAGTGAGAGAATCTCCCAGAATTCACAATTTAAACACAGACAAAATATATTCAAATCTTTCCCTACATCAAAGAGCACAGCCAAGACAATGAGATGTGTCCCAGGGGGTCCAACGTGTCAAACCACCTGCTGGCTGCATATCCTGTCAATCTGTGTAGGTTCTTGTGTTAGTCTTTTTAAAAAAAAACACCTGGGAAGACCGGCCATGATGTCAAGTCACGTTCTGTATCGTGACATGAACCCGATATCGCGATTGAGGCCATCCTCATGAGTGCGGAACTTGGCTATCAGTTTCTGCTCTATGATTTTGCGCTGTCGTGTATCTCGAAGGCCGCCTTGGAGAACGCTTACCCGCATATCCGAGGCTGAATGCCCCTGGCTGCTGAAGTGTTCCCCGACTGGGAGGCAACCCTCCTGCCTGGCGATTGTTGCGCGGTGTCCGTTCATACGTTGTCTCAGTGTCTGCATGGTCTCGCCGATGTACCATGCTCTGGAGCATCCTTTACTGCAACGTATCAGGTAGACAACGTTGGCCGAGTCACATGAGTATGTACCGTGTACCTGGTGGGTAGTGTCCTCACGTGTGATGATGGTATCTGTGTCCATGATTTGGCATGTCTTGCAGAGGTTGCCGTGGCAGGGTTGTGTGGTGTCTTGGTTGCTGTTCTCCTGAAAGATGGGTAATCTGCTGCGAACGATGGTACTTTTGAGGTTAGGCGGCTGCTTGAAGGCGAGTAGTGGAGGCGTGGGGATGTCCTTAGCAAGGTGTTCGTCGTCATCGATGACATGTTGAAGGCTGCGAAGAACATGGCGTTGTTTTTCCGCTCCGGGGAAGTACTGGACGACGTAGGGTACTCTGTTGGTTGTGTCCCGTGTTCGTCTTCTGAGGAGGTCTATGCGGTTTTTCGCTGTGGCCCGTCGGAACTGTCGATCGACGAGTCGAGCGTCATATCCCGTTCTTACGAGGGCGTCTTTCAGTGTCCGTAAGTGTCCATCGCGTTCCTCCTCGTCTGAGCAGATCCTGTGTATTCGCAGGGCTTGTCCATAGGGGATGGCTTCTTTAACGTGGTTAGGGTGGAAGCTGGAGAAGTGGAGCATCGTGAGGTTGTCCGTGGGCTTGCGGTAGAGTGAAGTGCTGAGGCGTCCGTCTTTGATGGAGATTCGTGTGTCCAAGAATGAAACCGATTCTGAGGAGTAGTCCATGGTGAGTTTGATGGTGGGATGGAACCTGTTGATGCTATCGTGTAGTCCTTTCAGTGATCCTTCACCGTGGGTCCAAAGGAAGAAGATGTCGTCGATGTATCTGGTGTACAGCGTTGGTTGGAGGTCCTGTGCAGCGAAGAAGTCTTGCTTGACAGGAAGACCTGTCAAATATATGAATGGAGATCACCCCAAAAACACAGTAAAACATTAAATAAATTTAAAAAAAATCACATTTTTAAAATGACTTGAAATTACAATAAATTAAGTATTTTAAACAAAAATTAAATTTTTTGAAAAAAATAATTAAAGTTTTTTATGGGGCTAAAAATAAACTTACCTTTTTTAAAAGTATTTTTAAATGATAAATCACTGAAAAGATTTTTTTTTAAAAACTTTTTTTCAACTCTCATCCTGGTAAAAGCAGGCCTTACGTCTGCTTTTACCAGGCGTAAGAATTGTAAGGGTTTTCTGCGGGCGGAGGGTCTCTAAAAAGCGGAACTATCCGCCCGCAGAGGCCCTGCTCCCGGGCAGCCGGAGGATCTGTCAAGACCATTCTTGACAGATCGGAAATGCCGGTTTTCAGCGCATGCGCTGTGTATGCCTGAAACTGGCATTTCCGATGTCCCTACGGGTGGGTACACAGCGTGTTCCTACCTGTAGGGATCGGAATATCTGGGCCATGAATTCAGTTTGGATTCTTTTGTACTGTCTCTCATTTCAGCTTTGCGCTGTGATATGGCTATGACAGGGATGGAATGATGGGGATGTGGTGAGCAATGGGGATCTGGGGTTTAATTAATTCGAACCGCAATCTGATGAGGCGATCACGGACTACCCTTCCAGAAGGCCGATTGAGTGGCTGCCTCCTCCCTCGCTCCTGTTCCTCCTCCTCCTCATCTTCCTCGTCTTCCTCTTCCTCCTCCTCCTCCTCCTCTCCCTCTTCCTCTTCTTTCTCCTGAGGTGGTCCCGCAATCCCTGGTGGCAAGGGCTGGGCCCTCATGATGGCCAAGTTGTGGAGCATGCAGCAGACCACCATGAAATGGGACACCCACTCAGCTGAGTACTGGAGGTTTCCTCCCGAGATGGTCAAGGCAGCGGAATCGTTGCTTGAGCACCCCGATGGTCTGCTCAATGATGTTCCTGGTGGCAGCATGGCTCTCATTATATGAGTGCTGAGCAGGAGAGTTGTAGTTGTTGAGGGGAGTCATGAGCTTGGTGGAGAGCGGACAGCCCTTGTCTCTGACTAGCCAGCCACGAGCTTGACATGGTGGCTGGAAGAGTGCTGGCACACCGGTCTGGCACAGGATGAAGGCATCGTGGCTGCTGCCAGGTTAGCGGGTATTTACATTGAGGATTCACTGTCTGTGGTCGCACACCAACTGCACATTAAGTGAGTGGTAGCCTTTGCAGTTACAGAAGATCTCAGGATTGTTATGCGGTGCCCAGCAAAGCGGTGCAGTCAATGGCACCCTGCACCATGGGGAATCCCGCTATCCTGGCAAAGCCACTTGCATGCTCATCCTGCTTCTCTCTGGTGATGGGGATGGAAATGTAATCCCTTCTCCTACTGTACAGAGCCTCTGTGACCTCCCGGATGCAGCAATGGACGGCGAACTGCGAGATGTTAGCTATGTCTCCTGTTCCAGACTGGAAGGATCCGCTGGCGAAGAAATTGAGGGCGACGGTGGCCTTGACTGCCACTGAGAGAGCCGTGGTCGTCCTGATCTGAGGCTGGAGGTCTGGTTGCAGGAGGTGGCAGAGTTTTGTGACCACCTCCTTGGTGAAGCGGAGCCTTCTAATACACTGCTCCTCGCTTAATTGGAGGTAGGTGAAGTGCTCTCGGAATACCCTCGGAGGTAAGGCCTCCTGTTGAAAGCCCTGATGGCTCTCCTCCTCCCTCTGGGCACATGTTCTAATCTTTCTCGCTGCCTCTGCTCCCTCCACCGTAGATTCTGGAGGGCGAGGGCAACTGCCAGTACAGCCCCCATTAATGTAACCAAGTATGGCAGTTTGATTTTTTTAGAATAAATGTAGCTACTTTTTAGTTGCCACAACACTCCTGCTACTAAATAACCTTGAAATTACAGAATGAGACTGTTGCACTATGTGAAACTGACAAGAAAGCACTGAAACTCCACTAACCTACAGCTGTGACTCATTACTGATGATTCCTTTAAATAACGTCCCTGGAGCCGGCTTTGTTGCTTCACGCCAGCTCTCCCTGTCACTGTTTATTCCAGGCGCTAAGGTAGGTGGCAACAATCAATTTTGCAGATTGGACGGCCAGTGAGCGTTGCACATTCACTGACGTCACGATCCACCTGTCGTTGAGGCTCCCGGCGATAACTGTTAGTGGCAGCGCTGCGGGGAGGGGGGGGGGATTTGGCGGCGGCGTTGGATTCGCCTCGCCCTGGCGATATTGCTCTAGCACCCCATTAGCGCCATCTGCTGGCACTAACGGGAGGCACTAAGGTACTGAATTTTTGCCCCGTTGCATTTCCTTGTGACCTCCTATTCAGGGTACACTGCTGGAGTTTTAATGCTATCTTCAGTACTAAGGTGGTCATTCCTAATTATATAATAAGACTAGAAATGCAAGTTTAAAGGTTGTCAAAATATTTTCTGTAATTTTGCCATTTCATGTTCAGTGCAGTCTCTTCAAAGTACATATGATATTTGTCTTTTGAGCAATAACTTGATTTAAAGATTTTTTTTTTAGCTATTTTCTTTTTTCAACCATGTGATTCTATTTGTTAAAAATTATGCTGGAAACTGTCTTAATGGATTTTTTGGTTTGTAAGCTCCTCTCCCCCAAGCCTTCGCATCCCTTTCAGACATGGAGAACCTGCAGAGTGGTAGCACTGAACATTGGAGCTCTGACTCACGGTGCCTTAGAGTGGAGATTGGTAGGTTTGATCTCCAGTCTCCTGTCTTCTGGATCTTAAGTAGCTGCACAGGAAGATACTGAGTGGCAGGCATTGAGGTAAAATTGGATTAGGAGTTTCCAGGAGCTGCTATTGGCCTGGGAGTGAGTGGCCTGGACTGGTCTACATGAGGCGCAGGGTCAAATGGTGATGAAAATGGAGCAAAAACTCCAGGGGTGGGACAGGACAGGAGGGTGCATTCCCCACAAAAAGAGAACTGGCCGCATAAACTTGGCTTGTATTCAAATTGTTTGTCTTATAACACTCCTGTGAAGTGCCTTGGGGACGTTTTACTACGTTAAAGGCACTATATAAATATAAGTTGTTGTTGTATTCTCAAGTTTGAAAGGTTGTGGGGATGATTGAATTGAGGTCTTTAAAATGATAAAGGGATTTGATAGAGTGTTTCCTCTGGTGGGGGATTCCAGGACAAGGGGGCACGATTAGAGCTAGGCTATTCAGGAATGAAGTTGGGAAGCACACAAAGGGTAGTGGAAATCTGGAATTGTCTCCCCAAAACGTTATGGATGGTGGGTCAATTGAAAGTTTCAAGTGAGATTGACAGACTTTTATTACACAAGGGTATCAAGGAATATGGATCAAAGTCGGATAAATGGAGTTGAGGTACTGTTCAGCCGTGATCTAATTGAATGGCCTACTGATGTTCCTTAAAAGAATACATAAACTTCAAAAAAAATCCTCACTCAGCACACTTTCACTATATCTGTCTATAATGTAGAGTAATGTATAACAATATTATTCAACAAGGAAACTAATCATTAGAAGAACATAGGTTATTGGTTTGTATTTTGTCCTTGAACATGTAACCGCTCAATAAACGTTATCATGTAGCACCTTCACCAAATTTGACAAGCAACTCTTTTTGTGACTGTGCACAAATGTACCGTAGAGAATGTACCGTAGAGAATGTACCGTAGAGAATGTACCGTAGAGAATGTACCGTAGAGAATGTACCGTAAGAATGTACCGTAGAGAATGTACCGTAGAGAATGTACCGTAGAGAATGTACCTATCCACACTAGAAAATGTATCTGTTAGCGTTTCTGAAGTTTCACCTGGCAAATGAAGCAGCTTTCGAAAACAAAGAATTGTGAAGAGCAGTGAAATGCTGTTTTACTTTATGAAAACAACATTTTCGATCCTTGATTCTGCTCCTGGAACTAATAAAAATCAGAAAAGTTATCTTAAAAAGTGAGAGAAAGCAACATTTTAAACACATTTTGTATTAATATTTTTGCAGTTCTTGTCCGAGAATCTGTTTTTGCATGTGGTCTTGTCTTCAGTTATATAGTTTGTTTTGAACCCAGACTGATTCTCTGATTCTACCTGTATGTACAGGAGTGACACAATCATTTGGAGGATTTCTCTGTTACTTCACTGTCTTGGCAGACCAAGGCTGGCTTCCTTCAAGGATTCTTGGCATACGTGTAACTTGGGAAGATACCACTAATAATGATGTTGAAGACAGCTATGGACAAGAATGGGTATGAACTTTGCTCTGAGACATCATTGTCAGTAAATATGCATTTATATAGCAGGTTGTCATGTCCTCAGGACATCCCAAAGTGTTTTACAACTAATACATTACTTTTAGAAGTGCAGTCACTGTTATTTGGCAAACGTGGCAGATAATTGATGCAGGCTTAGGTGTTTATACTAGCCTAAGGCCACTTTGGTCGATTGTATGTTGAGATTAGCTTCCACATGTACACTGATGACACTCAGCGTTACCTCTCTCGACCTCTCCACTGCCTGTGTGGTGGACGGCTTGTCCAGCATCCAGTCGTGGATGAGCTACAATTTCCTCCAGTTAAACATTGGGAAGATCAAAGCCATTGTCTTTGGCCCCCGCCACAAACTCCATCTCCCTACCTGGCCACTGTCTCGGGCTGAACCAGTCTGTACGCAATTCTGGCATCCTATTTGACCCGAGCTCAATTTCCAACCCCATATCCTCTCCATCATGTTGACTATTTCCACCTCTGTAACATTGATGGCCTCACCCCTCAGTCCACCTGCCCCTGAAACCCTCATCCATGCCGTTGTCACTTCCAGAGGTGACTTTTCCTAAACTTTTCTGGATGGCCTCCCATCCACCACCCGATGTAAACTTCAGCTCATCTGAAACTCTGCCGCCCGTATCCTCTCCTGCACCAAGTCCCACTCGCCTACAAACCCCAGTCCTTGCGAACTTACATTGGCTTCCAGTCTCCCAATGTTTCCGATATAAAATTGTCATCCTGGGGTTAGAGTTTCCGCTTTGAGCGCAATTGGCGATTCCGGCACAAATTGCGCCCGTTTTGAAAAGTGTTTTTTGCGCCTGGGTTTCCGCTCAAACCCTTTTGCATATCGGCGCCGCAAAATCTGCCCTGAACCAGCGCAATTGGGCAGCGTTTTAAACTGTAATTTTTTAACAAAAGTTTTGCTTTCAAAAATATTCTTTGATATATTTAAGAGTGGTGACTTGGTAAAATTTGATTAATACAGCTGAAAATGGGGTTATCACAAAAAGTAAGCATTTTAAATCACAGTGTCAGTCCACCGCCTGTTAGTAACCCGATTTTAAACTACTGAAAATTACTTTTGAAAAAAATGTATTAAACTATTTTCTAGTTAGATTCGGGTACAGTAGTCAGTTCCGTAGGAAATTTTTCATTTCAAAACCTTTCAAAATATATCTATTAGTGTCCTTGCGCCCAAAAGATCCAGCTTAATTTTTGGAGCCTCCTCAAGACCCGCAACGAGCGCAATTAGCGGAAACTCCCAATGGTGATTAATTCACCCTAGGGGCGTGGCCAGTTTTGTGGGCGGGGCCTGCTTCTAGCGCGATGTATTTAAAACTAGTGCAAAAGATTGTGGAAACTCGAGTTACGGTGAACGCAATTTCCCCTTAAAATTCTGTGCTCTTTTGTGCTAGTTTTAAAAACATCGCGCTGGAAGCAGGCCCCGCCCACAAAACTGGCCACGCCCCCCAAGGTGAAAGATTCGCGGAAAAGAATCACAGAAACCCGAGTTGCGCTGAACACAATTTGCGCTAAAATTCCGCGATCTTTTGCGCTAGTTACGCCGATATTGGGGGAATTGCACCGGGAAAAAAACAGCGCAATCGAGCGGAAACTCCAGGCCCGTTTGTTTCAATCCCTTCTTGGCCTCACCCCTCCCTATCTCTGTGACCTCCTCTAGCCCTATAACCCTCCAATAACTCTCTGTTCCTTTCACTCTGGCCTCTTGTGCATCCACCCATCCGGGGGCAGGTGCTGGCAGGCAGCCAGCAACAAAAATGGCCGCCCGCCACCTCCCCTTTAACGAGTGCCATCCCAGCCGTAGGTAGGCCCCCCTGACCCCGTCGGACATAGTGTCCGGCGGTAAGTCAGGGGGCGCTACCGAAGATCGTGGCCGGGGCGCTGCGTACGGCGATGACGTCATTGCCGGCGGTGAAGCGCCGCGGGGTGCTAACGGTTACCGCTGCCGCTAACCTCCCACTGAATTTTGCGGGAGGCGTTGGCGGTGCCGCACCCGGGCGCTAGTTGCTTTGAGCAACCGAATTGTTCCCCCATGTACTCCTTTAATCTCTCTGAAGGTGGGCTGAGTTAGCACTAAGGTGAGGTGTAATTTTGTTTGAGTTGTCAGTTGCTTTGTTGCACAGTCGACAAAACACCGAGAAAGTCACTTGGTACCTTGAGTTCAGATTCTGTTTCTGTACTGTTGCAAACTAAAGAACACGTGTACCCTCGCCCACTTGGGAGGGGGTGCCTTACTTAACGCAAGATGCTATCTGTCCTACCGACAGTCTAAAAGTTATTCTTTCTCCTTCGCAGCCTTTGTACTGCTGACCGTTTCGCATCCTTACTGCTGCAACTTAAAGGTGCTGAACAGCCGGACATTGCTAATGTTTGGGATCTGTGCCAAAGCCACACTTAAATCCCCTCTTGTTAGCCTATGGACGGCCAACTCAGCATGGGGCAGTCTGGAGAAACTGCTCCCCTCCTAGACAAGCTTCTGCCCAAAACACACCTGTAACTGTTCAATTTTCTTTTCTACAGACCTATCAGCAGAGGCTGTACGTGGAGTGGTCCTGTTACACGGCTTTCTTTGTTGGGATTGTCATTGAACAGCTCGCCGACTTAATCATTCGTAAAACCAGGCGGAACTCTATTTTCCACCAGGGTATATTCGGGTACGGCACTTGATTTTCTGCAGAACTTCTACACCTTACTTTATTAATTTTATGAAGCGATGTCATACTTTAAAGCTAACCCTGACTGCTAAACTGGAATTTTTTTTCGGGAGGTTGGAAAAATGGACTCGTGTTTCAGATCAAAGACTGAAAAGGATGGTACAGTTACCTGATTCTTGTGCAGAATTTGTTTCGGAACTGCCTGTGGGAGGCACTTTTTCCGCAACACTCAAATTTGTCTCATAATTGTTTGACCATGGAGGGGCATTTAGGTCAGCTGAGTGACAAACAGTCCCACCGTCTTGACCATAGCAGACAACATGGATACTAGGAATATGGGCCATGGATACTGGGAATAGAACTGGGAAGCTGAATGGGGGAGTAGTTTTTTTTTAAAGCTTCTGTACCTATAATTTTCTGTTTGTATTTTCTAGAAATAATATGCTCTGGATAGGCCTACTCTCTCAGGTTGGTATTGCTGTTATCCTTTGCTATTGCCCTGGGATGCTAGAGAGCCTTCACTTCACCACTCTCAGGTGAGCAATTCACACTAGAATATATTGCAGAATCACACTCAGTAATCTATATTTAAACGCTGCTTTTGCCATACTGTGCAGGAGGGATATCTTGATAAGCGCACAGGAAACATTGAACCAGACTCCAGCTTCCTTTTACGATAGAATATTTTGGATTCATGTCTTCTTGGGCAGTCCCTCGGAACCGAGGATGACTTGCTTCCACAATAAAAATGAGTTCTCAGATGACTGATGAGTCCAATGCGGGACCTACAGTCTCTGTCACAGGTGGGGCAAATAGTGGTTGAAGGGGCGGGTGGGTGGGGTGCTTGGGTTGACGTGCGCTCCTTGCGCTTGCTCCCGGCGAAGAGACTCGAGGTGTTCGGCGCCTTCCCGGATGCTTCTCCTCCACTTTGTGCGGTCTTGACCCAGGGATTCCCAGGTGTTGGTGGGGATGTTGCACTTTTTCAAGGAGGCTTTGAGGGTGTCCTTGAAGCGTTTCCTCTGCCCACCTGGGGCTGTCTTGCCATGTCGGAGCTCCGAGTAGAGCGCTTGTTTTGGGAGGATTTCACCTGGATTTATGTGGCAGTAATATTACCAGCTAGAAAACAATGTGGTGATAAGAACTGAATAAATTAACAAAGGAAATTCTCAATGATTGTAAAATTAGAAAGTTCTAAAAATTGTTCCAAGTCCAATCGATTGATTCCCTCAATTTATTTCTTGTTAAAGGGTAATGAAATCTGGTACTCTCTTCCCCCAAACAGCTATTGAGGCTAGATCAACTGAAAATCTCAAAACTGAGATTGATAGATCTTTGTTAAGATACAGATCAGCCATGATTTAATTTACAGGCGGGAGGGTTGAATGGCCTACCCCTGTTCCGATGCTAAGTTTAGGGCCTGTCCTCTATTGCTCTGACTGTTTTATGATGGAAAAGCACCAACTATTACAGATGTGAAGTTTGCTTTTTTTTGTAATGCTTTATTATCGGAGAGAGCTAAAAAATCCCAAATCTGCAGCCCACGGCGCCTGTTTAAATAGCAAAATCTCAGGCTTTATAAGGCACAATATGAAAGATCGTAAACCAAACCTTGGTGCTAATAGTGGCCGACTTAGACTATTCTCAAATCTTCGTGACGTAGCGATCACTCAGCTCAGCAGCTGGTGAAATCTATAATGTTGGAAAAGAATGTTTGCAGTCATACTGTGACCCGGAGTGGTGTACATAGGCCTTGTGCTCAATACCTGACTGCACTTGTACATAGAGTTAGAAATGGCGCCCCTCCAATTTAAATAACGAGAAGTCGCACAACACCAGGTTATAGTCCAACAGTTTTATTTAAAATTACGAGCTTTCGGAGCTCTGCTCCTTCTTCAGGTACAGGTACAGTGAGGGGATACAAATCGATTACACAGTATATATATATATATATATATATATATATACACAGAGAACAATGTGTCTGCAGAGATACAATCTGTTAGGGAGGCATTACATCAAAGACACATCAGAGTACAGCTAAGACAATGAGGTGGGTCACAGGGGGTCCAACGTGTCAAATGCTGCCGTCTGCAGTTAATTTAAATAACGGCATTATACAGACGTTCAAATGAACACAGACTAGCGCAGATGCCAAGAATTCTTGGTGGAGTGATTGACTATTGTAGAAATGAGTTCACTATGCTTAGTTACACTGAATGCATTCTAATATTAAATATTTTTTATTCTTTTTCAGGTTTCAGTACTGGTTTGTGGCCATACCGTTTGCAATTCTAATTTTTGTATACGATGAAATCCGTAAATTCTTCATTCGCAGGCACCCTGGAAGTAAGTCTTTATTAAAGTTGGTTCTCCATCCTTAACTTTTTCAGTGCAAATGACAAAGGAATTTGTAGCAAATACTCCTGGCACCATACAACAGCAACTGAGCTAGAACTCTTAATCTCTCCTTTTGTTCTTTCATCCCCTCCCCCTTTTCCCAGCTTTATCCTTGCCTTAAATCTATTCCATTTCCTGCTATTTCCAGTTCTGACGAAAGGTCTTCGACCTGAAACGTTAACTCTGTTTCTCTCTCCACGGATGCTGCCTCGCCTGCTGAGTTTTTCCAGCGTTTTTCTGTTGTTATTCAGAATTTTATACTACTGATTCATCGCTAAATTCTTGGCTTTTTAATTTGCACGGTCGGATAAATTGCATCCTCAGCTGGAAATCATGTGTGCCGTGAATCTGGTGAAACTCTGCTCGCGTTTCCAATCCAGGCTCCTGTTGAGCGCTTCAAGTGGAGCCTCACCAAATTTACTCTGATCCTAAAATCACATTGCAGTTCTTTCGTTCATGATTTCTTCATCACTTTTTATCTGGGGAGATTTTGTGAAAGTTGTCCATTTTTCTCATTAAATGATGCCCTGATTCTCCCTCGTCCATTATGTAGGAATTGATAGTCCATCATCCAAAAGGGGGAATCTGCAGTTGCCTCTCAAAGTGGCCGAATGAGCCAAGTGATGCTCCACAGGCCCGTAGTGATACAAGGCCTAATTCTGCAATCCCTCCTGAACCTTTTCTTTCTTCACCGTGCCCTTACTAGTGTTCCACATAGAAGATAAAGATTTTCAGGCTTCACACTCTTATTCTAGTTTAATCATTTAGAAGTAACATTTTCTGAGCCTCTGCCAGCAGTTTAGAGCTTCACAGGAAGCTGCTAGGGGTTGGGAAATAAAGCCTGCGGCACGACCAGTTTCCAGGCCAGCATTTTCTTTGGAGCAAATATTATGCTGCCCTAGCAGCAGGTTGTCATTCCTGTTGTATGATCATGCAGAGCAAGATTCTGGAGGGTGTACGGATCGAAGGAGGGTGCCCGCCGGTGTATGGGATCATGTAAACGTGACCCCTTGCTGAACCTCCCAACTACGGGTGAGCACTCGCCCACGGTTTGCTACTTTCACAAGCTGAAATGGGCCCAGCAGGGATCGTGGGGCCTGGCTCGCTCAAGCAAGCTTCCTTATACAGGAAACTCTTCCGTATCCGGCACCGACGGGACTGGGATGGTGCCGGTTGATTAAAAATTCCGGATAACGGAGAGGTATATCTACCGAGGCTATTTTTAACAAACAAAAATTAAAAAATCAAGAAATGTGCAGTATAATTGGGTACTCCCCTGCAGAATGTTGTGTTAAATGGACTCTGACTCGGCAACATTTCCGGTTATTGAGGTGTTCGGATCGGAAGAGACTTCTGACAGCGCCAAGAAGCCGAGTAGTGGCAGTTTGGAGAACTACCCCCACTGACTAACTCGGACTCGGCAACATTTCCGGTTATTGAGGTGTTGTTTTCGGAGTATGAATTTTGCCGGTTATTAGAGAATTCCGGATATTGAGGTGCCGTTTAAACTAGAGTTTCCTGAGTAGGTATGTGTCCTACAGGTTGTTAAGTTAAGTCATCCTCGGTTCCGAGGGACTGCCTAAGAAGTTAAGTTTTACTTTGCATTCCTGGGACAGTTTTTACTGCATTTTGCCACTTGTATTAGTTGCTTTTTTTTTCAGAATTTGAACATTTTTGGGGGACTTTTGCTTTTGGGGGATTTATTTCTTGCCGAAATTTAAATCACACCATACAAAGTGGTGCGTGTCCACATATCTGCCTGGACATGCTGAGGCTTTATCGGTCAACAAACAAATCCTTTAATTCAGTTAAATTTATTGCGCATAGTTATGAAATCATGATAGTCTGAATATTTGAATTCTTGGATAATTCTCTTATCAGAATGTGATTGTTACAGGTTGGTGGGACAAGAACATGTACTATTGAAGGTCTTCTTGTGATTCTACATGCAACCCCTTCACCACTGGACTGAAGATCTCGCGTGTGGCTATAAAACGGAGAAAACGAGGTCCAGCCAGCTTTAACAAGCATGTGGAGTAAGGGAAGAATCACCACTCTGCTATACAAGCATTAAAACCACATGGAATTTTCTCTTCACCATATTTTGCTTCTACATAACTGTAAAGTTGGAGAGCAGCAATTTGGGTATTTTACAGTTGGAGAGATTCCAGTTTAAACACACCAAATAGTTGCTGGTTCCTTAACTCTACCAGTTCTCCAGAAGCAACTCAGGTTTAGGACTAGTGTAAAAAAAAAGAAATTCTCATCCTATTGAATCAATCGAAAATGAAAGCTTTGAATATATTCTATTGTGCTTTTACTTCACAATTTTATACTCTGCACAGTGTAGGATTATGGTGAAAACAAAGCACTCTACAATAAACCTGGGGGGAGAGGAAGAAAGATAACCAAGAGGTTCCAAAACATAGGCCTGTGGGCGATGTAGGCCTGTGGGCGATGTAGGCCTGTGGGCGATGTTATTGTACAAACACTTAACCCATTAAAATAGAAATGTTATTTTAATAACATTAACCCATTTATTTTGAACAGGATAATACCTCCAGTAAAATGATTAGGAGAGAAATTTGGGACGCGTATGACGATAATTTGTTGATTTTCAAGACTGGTCGTTACTGGCCTTGTGGAACAATTTGAAAAGCCATACAGTTCCATACAGTTTGTGACCAGAAAATAGCTCTGTTTACAAGTTATGATCGCTTCAAAAATCATAAATAAATATTTATCAAGGTAAATAATTGAATGCAATAACATCACTGTTAAGTAGACAGCCTCGAGTATGCTTCAGGTTCACTGCTTCCCTGATCGAGGTGTTGGGCTATTTTTGCATCTCCCATGGGGTGAAGTACTCTGTTTACCTGCTGAACAAAATATGGGGAAAAGCATTACCTTACAGGAAACAAGCATCATATTTATAACACAAAGCTTCAGTAAAACAATAGGGATTATTACAAATCAACATAGACTTGGCCATACTTAATTCCCCAATTTAATTTCCCCTCACAGTTCCATGCATCAGCCTTGGCTCAGTGGTAGCACTCTCGCCTCGAGTCAGAAGGTGTTGGGTTCAAGCCCCACTCCAGAAACTGAAGCACATAACCTAGGCTCAGACTTCAGTGCAGTACTGAGGGAGTGCTGCATTGTTGCAAGTAGTTTTGGATAAGACACTGAACTGAGGCCCAGTCAGCTGGACATAAAATATCCCATGGCACTATTTGAAGAAGAGCAGGGGAGTTCTTCCAGTGACCTGGCCAATATTTATTCTGAACCACCATCACTAAAAAAAAATCTGGTCATTTATCTTACTGCTGTTTGTGGGACCTTGCTGTGCGTAAGTTGGCAGCTGTGTTTCCTACATTACAACAGTGACTAAACATCAATTTGCTGTAAAGCACTTCGGGATGTACTGAGGTCATGAAAAGTGCTTCATAAATGCAACTTCTGTCTTTCTATCATATACACTATTTCCTGGTTGAGAAGTTGAATGGAATGCTTCTGGCCTCTGCCAATGCTGTTTTATGCTGAATGAGTACGAGATGTTGGTGAGTGGCTGAGGTTGACGTGCCCGGCACTCCTGGCTTCTATATATATAGGAGTATGAATGAACCTGCATTTATTTAGCAACTGTCATGTCCTCAGGCCTCCCAAAGCATTTAACAGCCAATGAATTACCTTTTTTGAAATGTGGCCATTATTGTTATGTAGGCAAAAGCAGCGGCCCTTTTGTACAGAGCAAGATCCGCAAACAGCCAGAGATAAATGTTCAATGACACTGTTTTTGGTGGAGTACTTGATTATCGAAACAAACGTGTCAACAGAACAATACTAGTTTATGTTTAGTTTGATCTGAAGCCAGTGTAGTAAATGAGATTCCTTACCATCCGTGGTGGACGAGAGAGAGGGAGATGGCGATGCAGACTTTTTGTGTGGCTTCTTTGCTTTTCCTCGGGACCGACTGCGAGAGTCTAGACGGGCTCCTAGTTTAGCTTTAGGAAAAGGGAAATAAAGGGAGATTTGAATCTCTACTCAAGCCAGGCTGGCTGTAACTGTTCTAAGTGTCGGGATTTTACTTTCATTATTAAACCAGCTAGTATTACAGCAGTGGTGAAACAATGACCTAAACAAGCACAAAAATCTCAAACACTGACTCAAGGTGACAGCGGTTAGGCTTTTCTAACAAGACACGCTTTGTCACCTCTAATTAGTGGAGAAATCAAACTGTTTGGAGGCGATGATGGAAATAAAGAGACATCAGAGCTTTTGGAGCTGATTTTCAGGTGGCTGGTCGCCTTCTGATTGATCCCATGGCACTTTTTGAATGAGAGACTAGAGAAGCTGGGATTGTTCTCCTTAGAGCAGAGAAGGTTATGGGGAGATTTAATAGAGGTGTTCAAAATTCTGAGGGTTTTTTTTTTAATAAGAGTAGATAGGGAGAAATTGTTTCCACTGGCAGGAGGGTCTGTAACCAGAGAACACAGATTTAAAATACAGGAAACTCTTTATTAACCGGCACCGACGGGACCGGCGTGGTGCCGGTTAATCAAAAAGTCCGGATAACGGAGAGTTATATCTCCCAACGTACGAGAGCCCCGTACACACTGACATGCGCCTGCATTCGGAGCTCCGTCTCCCCGGGGACCGCCAGCTGACCATCTGTCGTGTCCGCTGCCTACCCGGGCTGCACATTCCCCTCCCAATCTACACGCTCCGATACAAGGCAAACGCCTCGGGGTTTTTTAAAAGTTATTTTTAAAGGAGAGATGAAGGAAAACCCCGGTTACCTACTCAAGAATTTTGCCGGTTAAGAGAGATTTCCGGTTATTTGGGTGCCGGTTAAAAGAGAGTTTCCTGTAATTGGAAAAAAAGTCAGGGGTGCGATGAGGAAAAATTTTTTTACTCAGTGAGTTATGATCTGGAATTCATTGCCTGAAAAAGTGGTGGAGCAGATTCAATAGTAACTTTCAAAGGGGGAATTGGATCTCTATTTAAATAGGAAAAAATGACAGCATGTTGAGGATCACAGCCATATGAAGGAACAGATGGCTGCATTTTCTGCTGCTGCTTCTGAACAGGTTTTCTAATGGGTTGGCTCCTTTAGTTGTTACTTACATGGCAGTTTGTACACACTAGCTGTAAAATATATTAGTATGATAGATTTGTTGTATTCATTCTCATTCTATACGCTGATGAGCAGCGCTGCTTTCTTAATCCCCCAACGTGAGGAATGAAAACTCTGAGCCCTTTTTGACCGACCTAAGAATTTGGAATTGACAATATTATCATCGTTCAGTAATGGTATATAAATGGATGTGGAGGCACTGGCAGGCTCTAGAAAGTACAGAAAGGCACACTCAGGGTGGCAAACACTTTTCCAAGGCATGCAGCAGAATGATTGTAGTTCTTAAACATTCTTCCTTTTGTATCCCGGCTGGTGCTGCGTTCTGACCTCGTTGCTTTCCTCCTCCAGTTCGGAGGGTCAGATGTTCTGGATCAGGGGTGGCCAGGGTTCCCATGTGCCACTCTGTCCCAGTCACCAGGGCTAAGTACATTACAGGATAAGTGTAGGTTCCTCTATCTTCCATCCCAGGAATGGATGCTACCTGAAATTCTACTAGCCCATATTATTTTTCAGTTTTACCTTGCTGTCAAACTCACACATCAGTTTGCAAGTAACATTAGTTTGTTTTTATCTCTCCAGCTCCCATTCTTTTCTGCTGCTTTTTCTGCTTTCCTGCGTACCAGATCCTTTGTGACTGATACAAAAGCAAAATCCTGCAGATGCTGGAAATCTGAAATAAAAACAGAAAATGCTGGAAATGCTCAGTGGGTCAGGCAGCATCTGTGGCGAGAGAAACAGAGCTAACGTTTCAGGTCGATGACCCTTCGTCAGAACTGGAAAAAGTTGGAGATGTAACAGATTTTTAAGCAAGTGCAGGGGCAGGGAAAGGGGGGAGGGGAGGAAAGAACAAAAGGGAAGGTCTGTGATAGGATGGAAGGCAGGAGAGATTAAAAGACAAAAGGGATGATGGTGCAAAGCAAAAGGAGATGGTAATGGGACTAGTTAAGAAACAAAAGATGAGTCTCGATGAGGTGTAAATGGGAATGGCAGAATCATCAACAGCTGCCATGTGAAAAAAAAAATAGGGGCTGAGGTTATGGTCTGAAATGATTGAACTCGATGTTGAGTCCAGAAGGCTGTAAAGTGCCGAATCGAAAGATGAGGTGCTGTTCCTCGAGCTTACGTTGAGCTTCCTTTGTGACTGATAGCTATTTCTCAAACCCCTTTTGAAAATCCATATACACAACATCCACTGCATTTCTTTCAACAATATAATATTATTTCCTCAAAGAGCACTATTACATTTTCAGATAGGAATGACTCCACCTCATTCTAAGTGAGTATTAACTTTACTCTTTATTATGGCCTCTGGAAGCTTACCCACTTAGGCTGACTGGTCTATATGTAGTTACCTGGTTTATTTTTCTTTCGAGGAACCTACTTACTGTTCGCACCAAGAAGAATGTAAGCCTCTCGTTCAGTCAGGATGTCAGAGGCGTAGCAGTGTTGGTTTTGCAATAGATTCTTCACCTGCCCACTCTCATCCGCTAGCTCAACCTCGGCTGAAATGCAGAACCAGGTTGATGCAAAAAATACTGGGCAAGGCAAACATCAGCTTCTCCCCAAAATTCTGCAGATTTCTTACATTCCTTTACAAACAACTAGAATTAACTGTTTCTCAAAAATCTTGTATTGCTGTGTTATTTAACCTTTGGATAGCTGACATCACAACATTTTCTATTTCCCCTATTTGGTTTTCTTTCCCATTCTGTCTCCAGCCCTTTTAAAAAAAAAAACACCTCTTATTTGACTGTTTTGCTACCTAAAAAGAAATAAAATCGTTCACTTATCTTCTTTCTCCAGCTTCCATTTTGGAGGTGGAAGCTAGTTTTAGAAATGTGATTTTCATTGGCTGGCTCCGACAGTTTCAGCTTTTCAGCTAATTGAAAGCCTGTAATATTTATACTTATAAATGTTACTCCATGGTGGCGTGTTAACACACCACGGCAGCAGGAAGGTGATCTACCAACAAGGACACTCGTTAGCTAATGGATGGGTTAATTACATAGAATTAACAGCACAGAAACAACCCATTCAGCCGAACTGGTCCATGCCGGTGTTTATGCTCCACGGGAGTCTTCTCCCAACCTACTTCAGCTAACCCCATCAACATATCTTTCTATTCCTTTCTCCCTCATGTACTTATCTAGCTTTCCCTAAATGCATCGATGCTATTTGCCTCCACTACTCCATGTGGTACCAAGTTCCACATTCTAATCACTCTCTGGGTAAAGAAGTTTCTCTTGAATTCCTATTGGATTTATTAGTGACTATCTTATATTGATGACCCTAGCCTTGGACTCCCCCCACAAGTGGAAACATCTTCTTTACTGCTGGGGTTCTCCCACTCGTCCATCAGTACTTCGGCAGAAATGGCCAAGGAAGCCCCTGAAAAACTCGGCTTACGCCATTTTCCGGGGTTTTCGTGGCTCTTCCACCGAAGTTACGACAGACCAGCGGGAGAACCCCTGTGGACATTCAACCCCTATTTATAATCACATTTCAAGCTGCACTGAAAGTTCTTACAACCATTTTTACATTGTAGTCTCTTGCTCTCTCTCAAGGGACTTTGATAATTGTAATGAGAACAAATATAAGTCAAGTGGTAAGACGTCGGTCTTGTAAACCGATAAGCGCCAGTTCAAACCCCGTCTTTGCCTTCATGAAAGTTGCCTTTGCTCTTTCATAAGAACATAAGAAATAGGAGCAGGAATAGGCTGATCTTGGGCTCAAAGCCACTTCCCTGCCCGCTCTCCATAACCCTTCACTCCCTTATCTTGCAAAAATCTGTCTATCTCCACCTTAAATTTATTTAATGACCCAGCCTCCACGGCTCTTTGGGGCAGAGAATTCCACAGATTTATGACCCTCAGAGAAGAAATTCCTCCTCATCTCAGTTCTAAAAGGGCGACCCTTTATTCTGAAACTATGCCTCAGAGTACTAGATTTCCACTATATAAAATTTACATAAAATTTAAACAGAAGGGTTGGACAGAATGAACTTCTGTTTTGATTGCATCTTTACTGCCTAGTATTTCTTTCCTTCCTTTCTATCTTCTGGATTTCCCTACTGGCAAAGAAAGTGGGTGCAAACCCTACTTCTCGGCCTCTGCTGATACTGCTCCAGAGCCAGCTTCTAGGCGCTACATGAAAGTGGTACAGAGAGACAGATTTTCCTTCTGATCTTCCATATTTTCCTTCCCCATAGAATAATATTTGGCTTCTGCTCTGCCCATGTTTGACTACATGGCTGAGATTGAGAATTCACTATCTGGCGTGCTATTGACACGAACCTTCACCCCTCTGCCGATTATTTGTTGACCACTGTGCCAACCTATATTTTCTTTCAATTTGGAAACCATGCAAAGTGTATCCCAGCGCATTTGTATCAATTAAAAAAAAATGTGCCATTTACCATAAAGAGCCTCAACATTCATACATGGTAAATCTTTGACATGCAAATTTTATGTACATGCGCCACTGACATTTGGTGGATTTATGTCAATGTTGGAGTCACACTGAGGGTCAAAGAGCAGTGGTCAACATATGAGAATATAAGTAGCACATTCATTACAAATGGAGCCACTTCCTACCTATACTTATGGGACCTTTTTTCTTTGGTGAAATGTGGGAAGTGGCAACTTTGGGTAGTTTCTCTTACCTTCAGTCTCATAGCGACAGTTCTGTTTGATGCAGTCCAGTAAAATCTGGGTCTTACAGTATGTATTGAAGAGAGCATGTTCATTATCTGCAGTGAACATGCACATGGTTACATCATTAAAACCATAGAAGAATTCTTACAGTTCCTACGTGCCACAGAGAATCAGTGAATAAGAACAAGAGAATTTAAGAGAGATTGAGTAGATTGGGCCTATACTCTCTGGAGTTTAGAAGAATGAGAGGTGATCTCATTGAAACGTATAAGATTCTGAGGGGATTGACAGGGTAGATGCTGAGAGGTTGTTTCCCCTGGCTGGAGAGTCTAGAACTAGAGGACATAGTCTCAGGATAAGATAGTCTCAGGATAAAGGGTTGGCCATTTAAGACTGAGATGAGGAAGAATTTCTTCACTCAGAGGATTGTGAATCTTTGGAATTCTCTACCCCAAAGGGCTGTGGATGTGCAGTCATTGAGCATATTCAAAAATTTTCCTGATAGATAGATTTTTGGACTCTAGGGACATAAAGGGATATAGGGATCGAGCGGGAAAGTGAAGTTGAGGTCGAAGATCAGCCATGACCTTATTGAATGACGGAGCAGGCTCGAAGGGCCTTATGGCCTACTCCTGCTTCTAATTCTTACGTTCTTAACTTCTTGACTGTAATATTTCATCTGATTATTCAATATTTAACTTCTGCCCTAATTTATTCTACTTTTCCCAATGGTGCTAACTCAGGCTGGAGTCTAGTTCCTTGATGACATAGACCAACTGGCCATTCTCATGTATAAACTTAAACAGTGAACGCGGGCAAGATATTGAATCATTGGTATCTGCACAGCTGGGCATTGACATCCACATGGGCACAAGACTCTAAGGTTAACATTTGGGAATAGAAACTCTAACTGACCCAAGGAGGTGTTGAGGTCAATTGTAATAGTCCCATCTCCTACTCACACTGAGATACGATAACTCAGCCCTGACCATGGATTAAACCTGGGACTTTCCTGGTCTCTATGGTAATTAGAGTACCAGCCTTCGCAGATTCTAGGAACAGGAGTAGGCCATTCAGCCCTTCAAGCCTAATCATGGCTGATCTGTATCTTAATTCCATTTACCCGTCTTGGTTCCATATCCCTTCATATACTTACCGAACAAAGATCTATCAATCTCAGTTTTGAAATTTGCAATTGATCTAGCCTCCACAGACTTCCACTGCCCTTTGTGTGAAAAATTTCCTCCTGACATCACCCCTGAACGGCCTAGCTCCAATTTTAAGGTTATGCCCTCTTGTTCTGGACTCCCCCATCCGAGGAAATCATTTCTCTCTATCTACCCTATTCTGACTGGCACAACCATGCGCCACGCCTGTATCATCTGTTACCTAATGTGTCCAGAAGGAAAGAGGGGGTGCGGGTGAAATGGGCACTAAACCTCCCTTTTGCACCTTATTAACCCCCCTCCCCTTTTGTGTCAATACAAAGAGCATTTGTGCCTATCCACTGGGTGGAAAATGGTCCCTTTATGTTGCATGTGATACAGAACCTAATTAGCTTAAAATAAAAACTTCTTCTTTTACAGACACCATGCAATTAACAGTTTAATTATTTGAGGACAAAAAGTGGTTAATTTCTTACTTTTAATCCACAACGCATCAGGGTCCAACAGATGACAACTATGTATAAATTATCAACTGCAATTCATAAAATACGATATACTGTGGAAATACATATAAACCAAACTAGATGTTCTTCATAATTATCATTATTTGCACAATATTGATGTGAATGAATGTGTGACGGAGGTTACATTAAAACTATTTCTGTTACTGTAAACCTTCCATTTCCTGCTCCTGGCTGAAGCCGCATCATAGTTAGAAGAGACGTTTAAATCCTAATTGGTTGAACCTTCAGTCCCAAGGAGTCTGCAATACTGAGGTCTGACTATTAACTTTTTACCACATACAGCCAGGTATAGAAACACAGGATTCTGCAGCTAAAACTAAAGATACTGATTCAGGGAGTGAGGCAATTATTTTAACTGTTAAATAGGTTTCTCACACTTACCTCCATATAACACTGTAATAAACATGATGTGTTACAATCTCTACGGTAAAATTCTAACCAGATTCTGAAGCTTCGACAGTTAAAGTTCATCGGATGATAAGTGCAACAGTCCTGTAACTACAAACAGCAATGCAAGACTGGGCATGTTGCAGTGTGCTCCCATCATAAAGCAAGTAAATAAATAATTCAGCTGAGGGAACATGTGCTCAATGAGCAAGTAAGGTAAATATGGTATACCATTACTTATTAACAAGCAGTGGCACAAATATTTATTGGATACCTTTCAGAAGTAATGGAGAGTAAGAAAAGGTAATTGTTGAGTAGCTATAACCTGCCAATCTAAGCCTCGGTTCTTTTATCATCATTTTTTTTTAAAAGGCCATTTACAATGTACGAAGGATCATACTGTTCTGTTCATTGGACTGGGTGGAACTTGACCTTATTTTACATATTAAATACACATGATTTATTACCCAATCACTTTTCCTCTGCGTTTTCCACTGTGCCAGCCTTGGCTCACCGGTAGCCCCACTAAATCAGCAGATTATGGGTTCAAGTCCCACTCCAGGACTTGAACACGTAATCTAGGCTGACACTTCAGTGTAGTACTAAGGGAATGCTACATTGTTGGGGGTGGCGTCTTTTGGATGAGATGTTAAACCAAGGCCCAGTCTACCCTCTCAGATGGACATAAAAGATCCCACGGAACTCTTATGTACCCTCAGCTAATCTATGACGTCATTTGATGACGCCTCATCAGCCGGTTTCCTTAAAGGGACCTTGCCCACATTCATTTTGACAGTTGTGCTGTCAGTGATCCACAGCATTGAGGTGCTGCAAACACTGACAAGCACTGCACAAAGGTGCACGCTGCACCCAGGCTCACACATGACACCCTCCATATGCTTATGGAGGGAGTCACAGCACGCAAGGAGATTCTCTTCCCTTCCCCTGGGCGGAAGAGACCTCCCCAGGACACCAAGGCACATTGGTTGCACGTTGCCCAGGAGGGCACAAGCAGGGATGTGGTCAGGAGGACCAGGCTGCAGTGGCGCAAACCTTTCAATAATCTCAGTAGATCACGAAACATTACTGCAAAGCCACACTCAACCTCATCCTGCTGTGCCACTCATCACATCCCCATAACTCTGCCTTCCCTACCCTACTCCTGCACATCTTTACTCACACCAACTTACCTTGTATCTCCACCCATCCCTCTATCTACATTATCACTTCCCCATCTCACTAGCCACCCCTCACACTCACCCTCATCCTAGTGCAATCATTCCAACTAATAACACACAAGGGTGGGCACTTGGGTGTCTTATGCAATGTTCATGTACATTTTCTGTTAATGTGTTGTCAAACATTGAAATCTTTATTTTCAACACTTTGCCTTATTGTATAGATCTGTGCTCACCTTTGGAAGTGTCTTAGTGAGTTGCAGTGAATGGTGAGACATAACGGTATCCCCCGCAATGGTGATGAATGTGAAAGGAACGGCTTGGTCACTGTAGGAATGCTTTATGGTGCTGGTGTGGGGTGGTGTTAACCTGGCGCATCATGTGGCAGCCAGGGTGTACAGCATCAAGTGAAGTAAATCTGGCCATGGTGATGCCATCGCTGGCCTCCCGGGCAGCAATGTGGTCGGGTGCTGATGCCCTGTGTCCTGTGCAGCATCAGGTGATTGCGGAGAAGGTTGGTGATGTTGGTGTTGGGGCTGATTGTGGAGGGATTCAGAGGACCAAGGTGAGATTTTTTTTTTAAGGGCACCGATGTTCCTGGAATACATGGCAGCTGAAGTTGAGATGGCAGAAGCGATCTGTCAATGGTGAGAGAGCTTGCTCCAAGGAGGTGACAGTGGATAGAAAGTTTACTCCAAACACTTCCAAACTCCATACAGCTCAAAAGTGTCTTCGAAGTCCTGATGGCTCAAGCTTCTGACATTGGAAAGTGACCAGCTGTGAAATGGTAGCTTTCATACCATTTTTGCAGCTGTCATCTATTCACAACAATGGGGAGACATAGAGAACCCAACCTATTTACCTGACGTGATCTCCGAACCCCGTTAAAAATGTGGGGAAAATAGAAAAAGGCTGGCAAAATAGTAGTTAACAAGCAGTTAACTATCTTAACTACTTCCACCGCCGCTTGGTGTCGGGTCTGTTTTGAAATCGCAGACCCAACACTTTGGAAACTTACATGGAGGCGGGTTCGCAGCGGGTTCCCAACTCGCTGTCAATCATTTTGAATTTAACAGTTGACCCGCCTCCGAACCCGCCCTCTGAGTGCTGGCAAAATCACGGCCATAGAATGCTACCCAGAACTCACAAACTTAACATTTGGAGGAAAAAGGTTAGATTGCTTGATTGTGTGGCTGTTGCGATTATATTTGTTATGTATAAACCAGACTGCCAGTATTTATTTAAATACAGTTTATTATATCTTTTGATGAGCACTGTCATAACTATTTTACTGCTCTCATTAAAATCCAACACATCAACAAGCTCATAAAGTTTTCAGGTAATCCAAACACTTCAAAAACACCACATTACTACACAATGCTTCACATTAAACGTAGCAGTCAGCTATTCAAGCTGATTGTGAACACTTTAGCAGAAGTTCAAACAAGATCATTATTTTGCAAGTTTATAATTGAATCTACGCAACACCATCTTTCACTCTTTCTCACTTGAGGCAGTCAGAAACGGCTGTGAACTCCCACACACAAAGGGATAGGGGCAGCAGCAGACACTGAACGTGAAGGGGGGGTGGTGGTTAGAGGAGGCAACTGAAGGAACGATTGAAGAAGTAGGCTTTGAGGAGTTTTTTTTGTAGGTGGGGAGAGATGTAGCAAGGTGGAGGGGTTTAGGGAGAGAACTCCAGAGTGTAAGGTCATGATGGTTGAAGGATCTGCCACTGCTGGTGGAGTGAAAGGTGGGACTGCTTAGATGTACAAACTCCGAAGAGCGGAGAGTAGAAGAGGGACACTGTGCAGACGAGGGAGGAGCAAAGCTGTGGAGGAAATTGTAAATGAGGATGATGACAGTCGTAAGACACAGGCTTAAATTACCTGTGCTCTGGAGTCTCGATCTTAGCTCATCACGTGGCAAGGCCACCTAAAGCCCTACCCCTCGCCTCCCAAAGGGAGGGAAAAATAAGAGAGAGAGACATCTTCTAGCTGTACGTTTATAGTGACACAGGCAGAGGCTGAGGAGAAGTTTGTTTACGTGGCTTCCCGTTCTGTCATAGTTGGTCAATGGCCTAAGTTGCCCGAGGGAATAAAATCAGGAAGAAATACAGATAACATTCATCCCCAAAATAAATAATCAACAATATAATAGGGAAAGCATGTTCTAAGATATCTCAACAAGAACCAGAACTTTATCCTGTACTGAAATCTGAATCACAACAAGATTCAATAAACAACAAAAATACAGGCTTAGTTGTTGATAAACCAGTAATCTCCGATTCTCCCAGTGTTAATCATCAGAAGTGATTGAACAGTGCGATACAATAATACTAACCACATTTGAGCAGGAAGTTTAGAAAGTACAATGTCTAGATTATCTTTTAAATGGATGCGAGCTTCCTCTTATTTTACTCCACAGAATAAATGTTAACTCCTTCTGCATCCTGTTGTAAGGAATTAAAAGGTGAGGAAGCAAATTAAACACTTATTTACAGTCGTATTTCTGAAAATTTAAAGTAAAATTTAAATAAGGTGACTTTGAGTGGGGTAGTTACACTGGTCATTGAACAGTGCTGTTGCATATTTCCAAGCGAAAGCGCGACACTCTCTAGATGAAAGTAGCAGCGGGTTGAAGTGATAAAGCCTCTGCTTCTAGACCTTGCATATATTGATATATTAAAACACTAAGGGGATAATTCTTCATTCCCTTCAAATGTGGCTTCCCTGCTAGGACCACAGAATCATGGAATTAACTCTGAGTATAGGCTTGACATTATAAAGTGGATGGTGATGTTGAACTTAGGTTGACCCCATCATGTTCCACTAGCAGCGACTTGTGCCCGAGATTATCTCCAACTCACTTCAATACATTTTCCTGGGGTTTCTACTGAAGCCAAAAAAGTAGGTGCAAGTAAACAAATGGAGAAACCAGATAAATGAGTGGAACCTGTTAAACAGTGCACAATGCACGCTACATTGTAAATTGCATGATACTTGCACATACATACAATACGGGACTTACACAGTCCTGTACATTTGATTGGCAGGGTCAGGGTTCAGCCTTGGTCGATGACTTGGGTTGGATAGGAAGGGTGAGTCAGGGAGCTTCTTGAGCGTTAGGTGCCAGGCAGTGTCCAGGAATAATTAGGAGGGCAGAGGAGGAAAATCTTTTTTCTCTGATTACTCAAATAAAATAAAAATCATAATCATTTAAGCTTCATGTTCCAAGTTCTTCAGTTTAATCTTCCTTGGCTTTACGCCTCACTTTCTAACCGTGCATTAGGTTCTCGTGTTTGAGGGGCTGGGTGGGTTGTTTTCCAGCGCTCTGCACAGTCCTGCGAATTCAGATTCCAGTTCTGTCAGCCGGTTCAGCACACAGCGTCTCTGTAGATGCAGCATCGACTGTAGGTCTCGTGCTTGCGAGAGATTTTTCAACCGCTTGCTGAAATCTTCCAGTGGTGACTCACATCTGCCACCAGGCTCCTGAAACATGGAAACACATGAGTGCGGCACAAACAAGATGAAGACCTGAGATTTCGGAGAATATCAGTCATGTTATTTACAGAAAATCTATAGAACCCATGTCCTTCAGAACAGAACAATAGTTCTAGATGAGAAAACATTGTAAGCATCACAAATCCGGCAGGACAAGGTGTTTGTGAGAAGGTGGTAAATGCATCTTAGGAAGGGCTTCTGACTCTTCCTTATGCATCCTCTTCTCTTCAGCCCACTATTGGTAGTTAGCTGCACAGGGCCCCATGCTCTGGAATTCCCTCACTAAATCCCTCCATCTCATTCTTTAAGACCCTCCTTAAAACTTTGATCATGCTTTTGGTCACCCCTCCTAATATCTCCTTCTTTGGCTCGGTGCCCATTTTCTTTTAACGATGCCTTTGATGAAGCATCTTGGAGCATGTTAAAGTCGCTACAAAAGCGGAAGTAGTTGTTCTTGTTACAATGGGTATGCCTCTGACTTTTAATAAGAGAAAAAGTGCCGGAGAGATCCCTCCTCCTCAACGACAAAACAGTTTTCCATGGAATGCTTTTACTTCACAGGCAAATATATTGATACGAAATATGAGCAGGATGTTTTGTAAAAATATTAGCTTACTTGAGACCGTCACAGTTATTGTAACCCTGGAACCTGGTCTGATTGACTAGTGCGTAGACATTTTTCAACTCAGAAGTGATGCAGTGTGGGTTCTGCTTATGAGCAATCAGAATGACCGGGTTCTCTTCACGGTTTACTCAGCTCTCAGCCCCCCTATTCCACCATGGACCCTGTTGGGCACTTCTAATCTGTGCAGGGGCTCCAAAAAGAGAGCAAAAATACCAGGGCAGTAAAAAATGAATCTACCGTTTCGCACAAAAATGAATGCAGGGAAAAGCCTATCCAACAGCTCTTGTATCCATCATTATATAGTCTCTGTCCATACCGGTACAAAGTTAGCCTGGATCCTTAGCTCCTGCTCCAAATGTTCAATCTGTTGGTCGTACTCTTCAATCTTGGTCGTGTAAAGAGAAAATTCTTCATTCATTTTATCCACTTCATCCTCCAGTTCTACAATTCTGATCTGCAACAAAAGTGTAAGTGTGTCTTAGCACTTATTTGACTTATTGGCCAGCATGCCCAATTTGCTGGTTCCTTCATCGTCACTGGGTCAAAGTCCTGGAGCTCCCTCCCTAACAGCACTGTGGGAGTACTTCACCACAAGGACTGCAGCGGTTCAAGAAGGCGGCTCACCATCACCTTCTCAAGGGCAATTAGGGATGGGCAATAAATGCTGGCCTTGCCAACAATGCCCACATTCCAGGAACAAATTAAAAAAAAAAAATTGTACTGTGCAATGCTTGGCACTGAAGAGAATCTAAAACACACAGTTGGATGTTCATCCCGCCCTGTGTAAAGTTACAGTTTACAAAGATCTGTTTGTCCTTATACTATTTCCCAACAGTTACATTTTTAACATTTTTTTTTGATATCATGGAAGTATATCCCACTGAACAGATTTGGAATGCAGTGTGATGCACGTTGCATAGGAAGCGTTTGATTTCTAGCTATGTAGCTTGGCACAGTTGGGCAATGTTCTACTTCGACAGTGATTTTCCTTTAAATTGATTTTCTTTTAAGTGAATTTCCTCCTCCTGCCATGAGGGTGATGAATCATGCTCCTGCACAATCCAATGGTGCCAGCAGCCCTCTGGCACCTTCCCAAGGTGGCGACTTTCCAAGAAAGCTCACTGGGTCAAGATCAGAAGCCGGAATTTTGGCTGTGTTTCCTCTCCCTTGGGCGATGTGCCAGAGGGAATCTGGAATCCTGCTGAGGAACCCAATACTATTATGCAGCCAGTCATTCTAGACTTGGAGTCAAGTATTTATGCGAATCTACTGAAAAAAGAGCTGACCTGCTTGGCAGAACTCGATGCCTCGAGAGCATTGGCGAACTTGGCTTAAGGAAACAAGATGGTATCGCTCCAAATCACACAAAGTGTATGTTTGTGAAAAGAAGAGTGGTCCAGGGGGTGAGGGAGGGAGATTCTGGCTGCAAGGAGAGACCAGGGAATTGGAGAAGGAAGATGTTGCTTAATTTTATTTTTGTAGCCATTTTGAAAATTCATTTTAACAGGGTTTTTTTTGTTTGTAAGCAAGGGGATTTCATGCTACCCGAGAATCCTTAGTATTATATGATGGCAACACCGGCAATGTTCCCATTAAGCTGCATGGCCATAGCAGTCTGGAGGTCCGGCGCAGGCCGCTCACCGGCTTTCACATTGAAGAAACCGCGCATGCGCAAAAATTTGATTGGGCCACGCACCCAGTTAAAGGACCCTGCACCTAAAATAAAAATTAGGGGGAACATTGAACACCCGGTATATGTCAGTGTAACAGCAAGTAAGCAACCTCTGCATCAGGAAGTTTCAAAATCACTCGTACCATAACATGCGTTGATGATTCCATACAATAGTGATTGAAGTCAACTACAGTACGGCGCTGTCTGTCAGTGAAATCTAAATATCTCCTGCACTCCACAATTCCAATCCATCTTCTACAGTCATTACTAGATGGCCATTTATGCAAATTTTCTACAGCAGTAATTTTGGAGAAAGATTGAATTGTTTCAGTATAAGAATGTGACAATGGTTTCAAGACCTGTCGTTCAATAGGAACGTCATCAAAACGATCTTCAGCCATTAAACAATACACAGCAGCAAAATCCAGATACATCCCTTTAGAACAGCCAGATAACCTCACTTGTCAGTCAGCATGATTGGGTGTGGAGGAGTTAAGATAGTGTCTATGATCTGCACCATATTGATGGAGTACCTGTGTGTTGGATTCCGCAAGATCTTCATCTTTATCTTCAGACTCTGATGTAAGAAAGTCAATTTTATGAGATTAATCAGAAATCAGATACGTTAGCAATGTACTTCAAATAACAAAGACAAGTTTTCTTAGCACAGTCTTTTTCCTCTTCTAAAACTATACCTCCTGAACCTTTCAAGAGTCAAAGTCATGTAATTAGTGCCAAAAAGGAAATGGATGAGTTTCTGAAGAGATCTTTTAGAACGGATCACTCTGATATTCAGTAGTTACTTTCTCAAATACAAAAGCAAAATACTGCAGATGCTGGAAATCGGAAATAAAAACAGAAAATGCTGGAGACACTCAGCAGGTCAGGCAGCATCTGTGGAGAGAGAAACAGGGTTAACGTTTCAGGTCGATGACCCTTCGTCAGAACTGGAAAAAGTTGGAGATGGAACAGGTTTTTAAGCAAGTGTAGGGGCAGGGAGAGGGGGGAGGGGAGGAAAGAACAAAAGGGAAGGTCTGTGATGGGGTGGAAGGCAGGAGAGATTAAGAGACAAAAGGGATGATGGTGCAAGGCAAAAGGAGATGGTAATGGGACAAGTTAAGAAACAAAGGATGACTCTAGATGAAGTGTAAATGGCAATGGCAGAATGATCGACAGCTGCCATGTGAGAGAGAGAAAAAAATGGGAAAAAAAGATAGGGGCAGAGGTTATGGTCTGAAATTGTTGAACTCGATGTTGAGTCCAGAAGGCTGTAAAGTGCCTAATCGAAAGATGAGGTGCTGTTCCCCAAGCTTACGTTGAGCTTCATTGGAACAGTGTAAGAGGCCAAGGACAGAGAGGTCAGAGTGGAGTGGAGTGGAGTGGAGAATTAAAGTGACAGGCGACCGGAAGTTCGGGGTCACCCTTACGGACTGAACGGAGGTGTTCCGCAAAGCGGTCACCCAACCTGCGTTTGGTCTCCCCAATGTAGAGGAGACCACATCGTGAGCAGCGAATACAGTATACTAAATTGCAAGAAGTACAAGTAAATCGCTGTTTCACCTGGAAGGGGTGTTTGGGGCCCTGGACAGTGGGAAGAGTGGAGGTAAAAGGGCAGGTGTTGCATCTCCTGCGCTTGCACGTGAAGGTGCCGGGCGAAGGGGAAGGGGTGTTGGGGGTGATAGAGGAGTGGACCAGGGTGTCGCGGAGGGAGCGGTCCCTTCGGAATGCTGAAAGGGGAGGTGAGGGGAAGATGTGTTTGGTGGTGGGATCACGCTGGAGGTGGCGGAAATGGCGGCGGATGATCCGTTGAATGTGGAGGCTGGTGGGGTGAAAGGTGAGGGCAAGGGGAACCCTATCGTGGTTCCGGGAGGGAGGGGAAGGGGTGAGAGCAGAAGTGCGGGAAATAGAACGGACACGGTCGAGGGCCGTGTCAACTTTGTTCATTTTTAACAAAACGTCATTTTAAATTCTTCACTAGAAATGTAAAAAGCATGCTTGAAACCCCAGCGTCATTTCAATCTGATCTAGACACCAAACTGCAGGTCATTGCATGTGGAGGTGAAAGATGAAATAATCTGCAGAATTTGCTAGTCGTATAAATCATCATTTTAAAGCACCAGAGTCACAAATCATTATCAAAAAATGTTAGCAGATGTGTTTCATGCTCCAGTTCTAGTTTCATTCTCTACCTCGTGGGTATGGTGACTAACTTTATTGCGACTGTAAACACCCACTAGTGAAAGAATGCTTTTTCTAGGCTAAATAAGAGCACAGGTGACCTGGTAGTAGTAAAAAAAAAGGTTGATGTTCCATAGAAATCTGATTCAATGTTCCCAAAGGTTACCTGTTTCAGTATCGACTGTATCAGCTACCCTTCTTCCCTCCTGCACGGAGAAGCTCCTGTACGTCCCCGGAGGCCTCAGGAGTTGTTGTAGCACATTGTGCAGTTTAAAGAATGTGTATTTCTTAAGTCTGGAAGTTAGAAAACAGGGTCACTGGTCTAAAGGTGAACATAAGCAAGCAATGCAGATTGCAATTAGGTTCAAAAAGCTACCTGCTTTTCACAGAGGAGTTTGTAACAGGAACAACTACAGAAATTTAAGTTGCTTTATTTTTCCGCTTGACCAAAGCTGTTATGTTCTGCAACAACTTGCATTTATATAGCGCCTTTAACGTAGTAAACGTCCCAAGGTGCTTCACAAGAGTGTGATAAAACAAAATTTGACACCAAGCCACATAAGGAGATATTAGGACAGGTGACCAAAAGCTTGGTCAAAGAGGTAGGTTTTAAGGAGCGTCTTAAAAGGAGAGAGAGGGTAGAGAAGGTTTAGGGAGGGAATTACAGAGCTTACGGCTGGTAAAAGCAAGCACTTTTAGGTAAGTGGGCAAAGTTTCATGTATTTATGCTTGAGGTAAGACGAGTACCATTGCTGGTCATCCCTCAGTGGGGAGACCCCAGCGTCACTTGTGAAGATCTTTATTTGATAGAGTTCCATGTCCTTTTATAAACTTCAGTAAATCTCAGGTGAAATGTTATTCACTACTAGGGTTCATTTAGAAAGGTTAAGATTAGGCCGTTCTCTAGTTAAATTTACACTCAGAATCGACGGTTTGCTGTGCTGACGCACTACAAGCAAATGGCAGCATCACTTGGCACTGCTGATAAACTTGCTACGTTCAATTTTAGTATTTTCAAATCTGGAAAATCAAGATTGATCAACTGCGCCTCCAAACTGTCGGTGCAGCATTGTACTGAAGCGATGCAAACAGCAGCCCCACTCCAGGCTGCCTCTCCCACTTCTTTCACAGCATAAAAATGAGGGAGAATTTATTTTAGTTCCATTTTCTATCTACACCCCAACACTTTATACACGGCAGCTTCTCTCAGTGGATATAAATTTTAACAGCCAATTTATTCTCATTTTTAAACTGGTCTGATTCACAAATGACAAAAAGTAATTTCTTGGCGATAAAAGCTTGTCGTCGGCATTGGAAACCATAAAATAGAAAGAGCCGATTGTGCAGCGCCACACCACCCGGTGGTGGAAAAGTAGTTCTGCACCGGAAGTGTGCTGCTCCTCCTTAGACCCCAGAACACTGGGATTTCCTGTCCTGGGTCATTTATATTGCTCGGGTGCACCCTGTACAGGGTCTAATTCTAGTGGAAAGGGGCGGAAAATGAGGTGATTTGAACCTCAGAGAGATTGAAACTTTCTGGCCGCCGATGGCGCCCCAAGTCAAACTGTATGATAAAGAAAAAAAAAATCCTACCTCCATTCCTTTGGCTGATCTTTGAATCCCACAGACCTTACAGTCAGCTGGGGTCAAAGAGCAGGCCACAGCTCCATGTTTTTTTTAGGGCACCCAACCATCAGTCCAAAGGGAAAATGAGGTGGGAAGCTGGGAACTCCTCAGCCTACCTTCAGTCAAATGCCTGTGCCAAACTCTGCCCTCCCCCCCCACCATAAAAACATAGAACATAGAACAGTACAGCACAGTACAGGCCCTTCGGCCCTCGATGTTGTGCCGAGCATTGTCCGAGACCAAGATCAAGCTATCACACTCCCTATCACTCTGGTGTGCTCCATGTGCTTATCCAATAACCGCTTGAAAGTTCCTAAAGTGTCCGACTCCACTATCACAGCAGGCAGTCCATTCCACACCCCAACCACTCTCTGAGTAAAGAATCTACCTCGGACATCCCTTCTATATCTCCCCCCATGCACCTTATAGTTATGCCCCCTTGTAACAGCTGCCTCTACCCGAGGAAATAGTCTCTGAACATCCACTCTATCTATCCCCTCATCATCTTATAAACCTCTATTAAGTCGCCTCTCATCCTCCTCCTCTCTAAAGAGAAAAGCCCCAACTCCCTCAATCTTTCCTCATAAGACCTCCCCCCCAAACCAGGCAGCATCCTGGTAAATCTCCTTTGCACTCTTTCCAATGCTTCCACGTCCTTCCTATAGTGAGGTGACCAGAACTGCACACAATATTCCAAATGTGGTCTCACCAAGGTCCTGTACAGTTGCAGCATAACCTCACGGTTCTTAAACTCAAACCCTCTGTTAATAAACGCCAACACACCATAGGCCTTCTTTACTGCTCTATCCACTTGAGTGGCAACCTTCAGAGATCTGTGGATATGAACCCCCAGATCCCTCTGCTCCTCCACGTTCCTCAGAACCCTGCCGTTGACCCTGTAATCCTTATTCAAATTTGCCCTACCAAAATGAATCACCTCGCACTTATCAGGGTTAAATTCCATCTGCCATTTTTCGGCCCAGCTCTGCATCCTATCAATGTCTCTTTGCAGCCTACAACTGCCCTCCACCTCATCCACTACTCCACCAATCTTGGTGTCATCAGCAAATTTACTGATCCACCCTTCAGTCCCCTCCTCCAAGTCATTGATAAAAATCACAAACAGCAGAGGACCCAGCAGCGACCCCTGTGGCACACCGCTGGTAACTGGTCTCCAGTCCGAAAATGTTCCATCCACCACCACCCTCTGCCTTCTATGAGATAGCCAGTTACTTATCCAATCGGCCAAATTTCCCTCTATCCCACAACTCCTTACTTTCTTCATGAGACGACCATGGGGAACCTTATCAAACGCCTTACTAAAATCCATGTATACGACATCAACTGCTCTACCTTCATCTACACACTTCGTTACCTCCTCAAAGAATTCAATCAAATTTGTTAGGCAAGACTTACCCTTCACGAATCTGTGTTGACTATCCCTGATTAAGTTGCCCCTTTCCAAATGGTCATAAATCCTATCCCTCAGGACCTTTTCCATTATCTTACCAACCACCGAAGTAAGACTAACCGGCCTATAATTACCAGGGTCATTCCTATTTCCTTTCTTGAAGAGAGGAACAACATTCGCCACTCTCCAGTCCTCTGGCACCATCCCCGTGGACAGTGAGGACCCAAAGATCAAAGCCAGAGGCTCTGCAATCTCCTCCCTTGCCTCCCAAAGAATCCTAGGATATATCCCATCTGGCCCAGGGGACTTATCGACCCTCAGGTTCTTCAAAATTGCTAAAACATCTTCCCTCAGAACATCTACCACCTCCAGCCTATCCACCTTTATCACACTCTCATCCTCAAGAACATGGCCCCTCTCCTCGGTGAACACTGACGAAAAGTATTCATTCATCACCTCTCCTATCTCTTCTGACTCCATGCACAAATTCCCACTACTGTCCTTGACCGGCCCTACCCTCACCCTGGTCATTCTTTTATTTCTCACATAAGAGTAAAAGGCCTTGGGGTTTTTCTTGATCCGACCCGCCAAGGACTTCTCATGCCCCCTCCTAGCTCTCCTAAGCTCTTTTTTTAGCTCATTCCTTGCTACCTTGTTTGTACCCCTCAATCGACCCAACTGAACCTTGTTTTCTCATCCTTACATACGCTTCCTTTTTCCTCTTGACTAGACATTCAACCTCTTTTGTGAACCATGGTTCTCTCACTCGGCCATTTCCTCCCTGCCTGACAGGGACATACCTATCAAGGACACGCAGTAATTGCTCCATGAAAAAGCTCCACTTTTCGTTTGTGCCTTTCCCTGATAGTTTCTATTCCCATCTTATACTCCCTAATTCTTGCCTAATCGCATCATAATTACCCCTCCCCCAATTATAAACCCTGCCCTGCCGTATGGCCCTATCCCTCTCCATTGCAATAGTGAAAGTTACCGAATTGTGGTCACTATCTCCAAAGTGCTCTCCCACATACAAATCAAACACTTGGCCCGGTTCATTACCCAGTACCAAATCCAACGTGGCCCCACCTCTTGTCGGCCTATCCACATATTGTGTCAGGAAACCCTCCTGCACACATTGTGCAAAAACTATCCCATCCGAACTGTTTGACCTATAAAGGTTCCAATCAATATTTGGAAAGTTGAAGTCACCCATGACAACTACTCTGTGACCTCCACACCTATTCATAATCTGCTTTGCAATTTCTTCCTCCACATCTTTATTACTATTTGGGGGCCTGTAGAAAACTCCTAACAACGTGACCGCTCCTTTCCTATTTCTAACTTCAGCCCATATTACCTCAGATGGCAGATCCCCCTCGAACTGCCTTTCTGCCGCTGTTAAACTATCCTTGATTAACAATGCTACTCCTCCACCTTTCTTACCAACTTCCCTACTCTTACTGAAACATCTATACCCCGGAACTTCCAACAACCATTCCTGTCCCTGTTCTAACCATGTCTCCGTAATGGCCACCACATCGTAGTCCCAAGTACCAATCCACGCTCCAAGTTCTCCTACCTTATTCCGGATGCTCCTTGCATTGAAGTAGACACACTTCAAGCCATCTTCCTGTCTGCCGGTACATTCCTGCGACCACTAGCAACAAAGAGGAAAGCGCCAGAAATCCCAGGGCAACAGGGCAAAGAACTGGGTCTCTGGCCCTTTTTCCTAGCCTTTGCCCCTGGGGAATACCCAGATTCCCTGGGGGGGTGGTGGAGGGGGGGGGGGGGGGGAGGCAAGGATCAGGAAAATTGCCCCTCAGGAACTTTCCAATATTGCACAGATATAGAAAATTGCTTTTGATAGCATTTCTTAATCCTAGTATTTTTAAAACAAGTTTCAGGTAGAAATATTTCCTGTTAGATTAAAGTGGGCTTCTGACTAAACCACGACAATGAATGAGGCACAAGGAAAGTTTGCTTGAATCTATTGGCAGCAGTTTGCCCGTCACCGTGACAGTCACTGAATCACACTCAATGAAGATGGAAGTAATATTTGCAAATGCATTGCTGGGACACATTCTGCTCTATTTATATATTTTACACACACTAACCGACACACCGTGGTGTTGCTCATGGTGAGTCGAAGAATACGCTGTTTTATAATAATAGGGGTGTTATCAACAAAGTGTGACAGGGAAAGAGTTACACTTATACAAGGCATTTAATATAAAAATATATATATAATTATGTATTATTTAAGCGCCGGACCAGAGTTTGATAGTGGGTCTGAATCACTTTCTGTGATGGCAAACTGACCCTTTTACACTGTGAGGAAACAAATGGCAACAGTCGCAATCGCCATCTCATCTGCCCAACACTCACCCATTAATGACTAGAAGGTGGCATTAGGTGCACTCCCTTTTATTCAAATGTTTCTTCTCATCATACTCAATTTGACTAACAGGTTCTCTACATGGGCCAACATGTTGCAAAGGGGAGAGGGTGGAACGGACCAGGAGTTTTTATCCCCATTGTCATTATCTGGTAGTTGGAGCTTGCCCGCATTGACAGGTCATCACCGTTAGAAAACTCAAAGAAACGAGTCCCTCCAAAGTATTGGATTGTGTTTGTTCAGAATGGGCTAAACTTGCGATGTTAGTATTTGAAAAGAGAAGCCAGATTGCTCAATTTATTTTGGGGGAGTGGCCTTTGGAACTAAAAAGAAGATATTATCATCTAGCCTATGAATATCAGTCAGTGCTTTAAGGTAATTAAGAGCTTCATGTGCTTACATTTAACATGTTGTTAGAAGATATCTACCTTTCACTTAGGTTTTCCTCAGTAAACTTTGTTTCAGGTGGCACTTTGATACGAATAAGATCCTCGAAGATTGACTGAGTAGAAGGAATTTGTTTAGTTTCATTCCAGTTTTCAGAGTCCTGTAAAATGGAAACAGAACCACAATTCACACCCCGACAGGGCCCGCAGTTCGCACTCCGACAGGGCCCGCAGTTCGCACTCCGACAGGGCCCGCAGTTCGCACCCCGACAGGGCCCGCAGTTCGCACCCCGACAGGGCCCGCAGTTCGCACCCCGACAGGGCCCGCAGTTCACACCCCGACAGGGCCCGCAGTTCACACTCCGACAGGGCCCGCAGTTCACACTCCGACAGGGCCCGCAGTTCACACTCCGACAGGGCCCGCAGTTCGCACCCCGACAGGGCCCGCAGTTCACACCCAAGCAACAACTTATGAACAATAAAGATCAGGTTGGGGGGCAAACTGTGCGGAGGAAGCCGTTACCACACATAAGGAAATGGAAACGTGGAGCACCTGAGAAGAGTTAACAAACAGCTTCTAATGTTGGAAAAGGTAAGGCCATGCACATTACATTGTAGCAGAAAGTGGGGGACACTAATAAAAAGAACAAGTGAAAGATTTGGGAATGGGAGTTCGGTTGACATATAGCAAATAACCAGAGTACAAATGCAGTGAGGAAATGCTGAATTTCCACAGTGATATAACTTGGAATACTACACCAGTTCTGGATGAATACTTGAATATACAGATAAAGTACAAAGACCATGGAGAAGAGCAACTATGGTGATTTTAGGCTTGAACTCAACTACTGAGGACAGACAGTGGAATCTGTTTACTTTCCTCACAGGAAAGAGTGAGAAGGGAAGATAAGAGCCAAATATTTAAAATTGGAAAGGAATTGATGGAATGAATGAGTTTTTCTCACTTAACACAGATTATAAATAAAAAAAGCATGAAAGTATTAGAGTAAAGGAAATTAACGAATAATATGGTTAATGCAGAAATGGTAGATTCATTTTGAGAAAAAACAAGATTTTTTTTATTGCTAAGTATGATAAGGCTTCAGATAAGGCTCGGCAAACTTCAGGATTTAAATTGGAGATTGTTGAAATTGAAATAGTTGCACATCAGAGATGAGAAACAGGATAGGAATATTGGTCTGTGAAAATAATGCAATAAACTGCGCTCCAGAGGAGCAGTCTAGACATTCTTTAATATCAGCCCTCTATCAATTACTCATTGTTCATAATTCGCTTTTAGCTCACAGCTGAAGGGAAAGCTAATAAAAAATATACTAAATCACTTGTTACTAAAATGCAAAGTAGGAAAGGGAAACAGCAGGGAACTGTTGTAATGCATAGTGGATGTTGTGATGTATAATTGTATTGTATACTTTTGCCTAAAGTAGTTATCTTTTATGTTTGCTTAATTGTATTACTTTAAGCTAGCTGCAAACTGCAAGAACAAACTAAATTGTGGGAACAAATGTTGCACTCCGTGCTTTTACATTCGTAATGGGATGAGTTTCGCTTAGGCTGTAAACTATGCAAGTAATACCTTTGAACTATCAAGATAAGAATTCACGGAACTGTTAAGCCTAATGAGGTAGGAAGCTGTTTACAAACAATCTTGGAGGAAAAGACCAATTAACAACCGAACTCATACTCGAAGATCTAGGTTATGAGTCCCAGTGTTGAAACTGTGAAAATTGGAACATCTAAGAAGCAGATAATGACTATCTCGGTGGGCAATAAACAAATGAGAGATAAGAGACTAGCCAAGCTTGCAGGTGTTTGTTTAAACTAGTTGAGATAAGCAGGTGAGTAAACTATACAAATGGTGACTTTTAGACTGTAGCAGGACTTGCATCCTTTCTTGACAGCGAGTCTTCCGTTAGCAGAAGATATTGGCCCTGGTTGAAATGGAAGAGTTTACGTTTGTGATATTGCAAGTGAGTTTGGGCGTCAGTGTTCTCGCTCAGGCCAACATCCCCAGCATCGAAGCTTTGACCACGCTCGATCAGCTCCGATGGACGGGCCACATCGTCTGCATGCCGAGACTCCCAAAACAAGCGCTCTACTCAGAGCTCCGACACGGCAAGAGAGCCCCAGGTGGGCAGAGGAAACGCTTCAAGGACACCCTCAAATCCTCCTTGAAAAAGTGCAACATCCCCACCGACATCTGGGAATCCCTGGCACAAGACCGCACAAAGTGGAGGAGAAGCATCCAGGAAGGCGCCGAACACCTCGAGTCTCTTCGCCGGGAGCAAGCGGAAGCCAAGCGCAAACAGCGGAAGGAGCGCACGTCAACCCAAGCACCCCACCCACCCGCCCCTTCAACCACCGTCTGCCCCACCTGTGACAGAGACTGTAGGTCCCGCATTGGACTCATCAGTCACCTGAGAACTCATTTGTAGTGTGGAAGCAAGTCATCCTCGGTTCCGAGGGACTGCCTAAGAAGAAGAGGAGTTTGGGCAGAAACTTGAATCAAAACTTCACTTCGGGAAAACAGAGCAATTTGTGCCCAGTTTTTCGATTGTGCCCAAAGTGGAAACTCTACCCCAGGAAATGTAACCATTTCAGACCCTTAACAGAACCACCATCAGTGTTGTTCTTTAATGCCTTGTCCTGCTGTTGTTTGATTATAGGATTCCAATGACCATACTACCACAGGCTAAACACTCAATCTTTTTTTACCAATATTTCAGTATCTTTGCGTTCTTCAGTCACATGAGCAGTAGTGTCACAACACATTAAGAACAGAGTGGTGCCCAAGGCGGCAACTGCACGATCAAACTCCTCAGTGAAGATGGGGTGACCATCGTTTATTTGGATTCCTGAAGACAGAGACAGAATTTAAGAACTCAAAAATACACCCAAAAATACACTTTCGCCAATTTAAAGCTAAATCATATAGTCTATACTGTAATTTTCTAATATAGGGCTTGCAATTACATGATATGATAATGCAAGAATGCTTAACATATCGAATGCTTTGTCCGACATGTTAGTGAAACTGCTAACTACTTTTATAAATAGTGGACAAAAGTATTTCATATGTGACATGAATCTGTCATAAAGACTTATGAAATAATACTGAGTGGCCTGCGGGTGGCGCTGTCCAGGGAGAGTATAAATACTAGGGCACGGGCCCAGCTTGCGCAGGACATTCTTAACAGGAACTAGTGAAGGACACAACTAGACCTCCATGTTGTAAAACAGTTGATTAAAGCTTTGTTTAACGCTTAGACCAAGTGCCTAGTAGTTTTCTTACGTCAATATGCATTGAGTGTTCATACCCTATAATCACGCAGCATGAATTCCAGGCCTTATTGGTGTGGCCTTATACCACATAGAGAATAACCAAAACATGATCGATTTTTTCACATTGTTTACTTTCATGCAGTACTATATTCTAAGGCCTGAGAGCACGCGGCCCAGTTCAAGCTCTAATTTCTCCTTCTTCACTGTCACTATGCTGCATTCCCCCCCATTTCTCCATTGAGTTTTATCCCTACCCCACCTGTTGAACCTGAACCCTCTGGTCTCAATCAGCTTCCTTCAGATTACACACACTCAGTAATCACAACCTCTGCTCCTCTAATAATCCAATGGACGAATCATGACATCTTGATATGCCCATATCCTTCAAGCAGGCCAATGAAAATCTGGTTTCTTCCAATCCTTCAAATACACAGTTTTTTCTTGGTCACTCGTAATATTGATGTCTCTACACGTAATCTTTCTTCATCCAACATTGTTGGCCTTACTCTTTGATCTGATCTCAAATGGAACTCCCATATCCTTTCCATTGCTAAAGATACCTCTCGGAAGCTTGATTTCCTCTTTCATGCCAAGCAGAGCTCTTAACTCTTTAAAAAAAAAGAAATCTGTTCAAGACTTGAATTGTGCTCCCTTATCTAGGGAGTATCTTCGAGTGCCTCTCACACATTCCTGGATAGGATACAAGAAAAAGATTTTCATCTCTAACCTCCCAACTTCTTACTCACTCCATTGCAAGTTTTATTGTCTTTCTTTCTTTTAGCAATATGGATAGTGCTCCTCTGAATTTTCCTCTTTTTTGAAAAACTCAAAACACACTCTCCCAAATGCTGTCCCTCTCCCTATGTTGCTGAAATCATGACTCATCTCACACTCTTCTACTTGAACTAATTTTATCCCGAGCCTGAAAATGGCAGAATGGACTTCCTTTCGTCAATTCTAACTCCTACAATCTTCAAGCCTTTGTAGCCCAAGCTTTACAAAACCTCAACAATCACTAGCTCCTAACTTACTGCATCTTTCCTTTTACTTTTTTCAACCTCAGAGGAGTACTGGCCCTTTACACTGCTTTCCCGCACAAACAATGAAATCTGTGATTCCCTTTGATAAGCCCAAGTCTACTGATAGCAGGCCCTTTATGGTATTAAAGTCTTGTTTACTTCCCTTGTTGCCAAGAATTAATATCATGGGTCAAATACAGGCTTAAACTTTAAAGTGAGCTTGATATTAGATGGAGGAAGTTGCCCCTTGTTAAAACTGGCTTTCATTTGAGATATGTTCTAGTGTATTTTGTACATGTGTCACATGCTGTCTTGGAAAGCGAGCTTCAGCAGGAAGTTACACAAAGAGGAATATACTATTTTTGATGAATTCTGCATAGGGACAGTCTTTACATAGTAAACACATAGAATCATAGAATGGTTGCAGCACAGAAGGAGGCCATTTGGCCCATCAAGCCCGTGCCAGCATACCATGTTAGTGTGCATATTGGCTGATCTTGTATATCGGCCGCATCCCAAACTTGTCTCCTCCAATCAAGAAAAATATAGACTCCCATACAGGCCAAATACCCAACTTAAGCAGTTTTTTTTATTTCTTATGAATGTTAATGCACTAATTATTTGACCACTTCATGGCTATCACATTCATATTCAAAATAATATGCTCATATATGTTTTGAATGGATAAGGCAACTTAAACAAAAAACAAACAGTACATCCTGTGTTTAACCTGTGTTGTGAAAATGGGAAGTGTGCGATACCAGTTTTGGTGAGGGATGACATTATACTTCAGAAATGTCAATGCCCGAAGGGAGTTATTAATGAACCTATCCCAACGTTTGATGCAAATAAGACACTAATGTGGGATTTTGCTAGATATATATATTTTTATTTTAAAGAAAAGGTTTTATAACTATTGCTCAGTTTCTGTTTAGGAAACACTATGTAGCTAGCTTTTTTTTATTCATTCATTGGATGTGGGCGTCACTGACAAAGCCAGCATTTATTGCCCATCCCTAATTACCCTTGAGAAAGTGGTGGTGAGCTGCCTCCTTGACAGCTGAGTGTCTTGCTAGGCCATTTCAGAGGGCAGTTAAGAGTCAACCACATTGCTGTGGGTCTGGAGTCACATATAGGCCAGACCGGGTAAGGACAGCAGATTTTCTTCCCTAAAAAGGACATTAGCGAACCAGATGGGTTTTTAACAACAATCCGGTAGTTACATGGCCCATTACTGGCGCACATACAATGAATGAACTTATGTGATGTAGCAGTTAGCCTGAGGCTACAGAGCAGTCATTAACTATGAGATATTTTGAATAAGTCACCAAATGCTCTTCCCATCTTGATGCTTAAGACCAGTTATACACTTAGGGGTAAAAATTGGGTAGCGCCCCGAAAAAGTTAGCACCCTGCGGCCGATTTTCCCAGGTAGTGCCCCGAGAGGGAGGAGGGGGCACTGCTGGAAGTGCCCCGTGTCCCTCTTGGGGCGCTGCGAGCCAATATCACGGTGCTACGTGCCGCAGCGCCATGTGCTGCGGCACATGTCGCGACGTGCTGCGGCACATGTCGCGACGTGGTACTGCAGGTCTTCCTCCCCTTATTAAAGGGGAGGGGCCTGGTGCAGTGTGTCCCGGCGCCCAGCTGGGCCACCAGGGATCGGGAATGCCGGCAAACGAGCCTGGCACTCGAGGAGTGCCGGGCTCACGGAGAGCAGCTGGCACCCCGCGGGGGGGGGGGGCTTCACGGGGGCCGGGGACAGCAACGGGGGCAGGTGCTGGCAGGCGGCCAGCAACAAAAATGGCTGCCCGCCATCTCCCCTTTAACTAGCGCCACCCCAGCCGCAGGTAGGCCCCCCTGACCACGGCAGACATAGCGTCCAGCGGTAAGTCGGGGGGCACCACCCAATATTACAGCCAGGGCGCGAACGGGGCGCTGTGCATGGTGATGACGTCATCGGCGGCGGCACAGCGCCCCACGGTGCTAACGGTTAGCGCCGCTAACCTCCTGCTGAATTTCGTGGGAGGCGTTAGGGCGCTAACGGGAGGTGCAAATCAACCGAATTTAGCCCCCTTATACTGATATAGGTGTAACAATAACATTCTGACAAACACACTGTAGTTAGTTCATTTACCGGCTTTAATATGTGCCATTGTGTGGAGAATGATGACGATAAACCCTCCTACATTGTCAAGCCAGTTTGACCTGATGTATAATATCCTGTTGTTAGCATCGTAGTAAAAGCCCTTCCTGTATGAACTATTCTGGCAGCGGGTGCCTACTTCAGTGGGGATGCTGTCAGCCAGGAGGAGGGTTACAGGAGAGTGATCGCAGCTGCTGCAGAGCAGGCGGGTGACGTAACACCCAAGTCTGTAGACCACAAAGTGGTGTGGGGTCAGACTGCCCAGATCAGCTGGAATGAGGCTGGCGTCACTCAACGGAATGGGATCCAATTGATTAACATCACAGATTTCTATAAAGAAAAAAATACATTAATGAACACAATTACGAATTTTTCATGATTTCCGTGTGAGAGAATAGATCTTAATAATCAAGTGAAACGATACATATCTTTCAATCACATCATGTCTTTGCCCGTCCCAAGGGATTGTGCTGTTTGGGGATGGGTCAATAGTGTATGTGGTTGCAGCAAGTCTGGATAGGGCAGTTTGATGGGTCTGATGGTCCTATGTCATCCTTCTTTCCATATGTTTGTTTAATTCACTGAGGAACGGCGCAGTTCTGCCAAATGTCTGCGCTGTTACTGATTTACAAACCATTCCGATGCGTAGTCCCATCTGAAATATTAACCTCCCTTTTTCTTTCAGATGCTGACTGACTCTGTATTTTAAGAATCTTTACTTTGAAAATATCTACCGATAATTCATCGATTGAGAAAAAGTTTTAGGTCTTGAGTTGAGTTTTTTTTTTTAAATAGGTCATTGAAAATAATGGGAGTGTAAATGCCCAGTACCACCATCCTTTCTACGCCAAGATTCACATTTCCTTCCTGGCCATTAGCATTGTTAATTCATGCAAATGGGTATTTTGGGGGGAATGTTTTTTTCCCTCTCTATTTTCTCCACCAAATTTTCCCCCCTCCCACCCAGATCTTTTCTCCTGGAGCACAGTTCCATACCTTGCACTTGCTCTCCTGTACCTCACCCAAGTGGCCATTATTCATGCATGAGGTTTGATAGTAAGTGTTGTTGTCAGGCTTAAGACCAGTAGTTATTGTCCAAAATAACAACAGAAAACGCTGGAAAAACTCAGCAGGCCAGGCAGCATCCGTGGAGAGAGAAACAGAGTTAACGTTTCAGGTCGAAGACCTTTCGTCAGAACTGGAAATAGCAGGAAATGAAATAGATTTAAAGCAAGGATAAAGCTGGGAAAAGGGGGAGGGGATGAAAGAACAAAAGGAGAGATTAAGAGACATTAAGAGATGATCAAGGCAAGAGGTGGTGTTAATGTGACAGGTTGAGGCTAAAAGAAGTGTGAAATCCACTGGCAGAATGAAGGACAGCTGCCAGCTTCTAGGAGGGGAAAAAAAAGGCGGGGGAGGGGGGGGTGGCAAACAAAAGGGTGGATGAAAAAATAAAATATAAATGTGATAGGGGCTGAGGTTATGATCTAAAATTGTTGAACTCGATATTGAGTCCAGAGGGCTGTAGCATGCCTAAACGAAAGATGAGGTGCTGTTCCTCGAGCTTACGCTGCGCTGTCCAACCCTAGTTGCCCTGAGGGCATTAAGAGTCAAACAATTAGGTGCGGGACTGGAGTCACTCACAGGGGTTATGATGCTGCACTAGCAATCCAGAGGTTGTGACTTCAGTTCCATGGCAAGATAGCTCCTGGATTGTTATAAAAGAAATCTTAATGCCTTCTTCACCTTCTATGCTTAGACAGCCCAATCCCATTGTAATGATCAAATTATGAATAAAGACAGGGAAATCTCTGGGGGCACTTGGCCACAGTCCCCCACCCACTGCCCACTTCACTTAAATACAGTGGGTGGGGAGCGCACCCAGTGGGCTGATGAGGGAGGGAAATTGTGGTGGCCATTTTTGGGCTGGAGGGCCTCCTCGTCCCATTTTACTTGCCAGACCGCCTCAACATCATCCAAAAACAGGCAGTTTTGTGAAGAAAAATCCAGGCCTCAGTGCTCGATTTCTGTACGTAGGTAGAGGCCTGCCAGTAAGTTTGAACCTGATATTAATCACATACAGCCACCACAACAAAACACAATACATTAGACAGGATGAGCCAAGAGGATTGAGCAGGCATTGACCAGAAATCTTGTGCACTTAAACAAAGCTAATTTTTAATTCAATTCTCAATTTGGTATTTTAGGAGCAGAAAACATTGACTAGCTTGTGTTTTATCAGCTCCCATTCCTACCTGCTTTGAGGCCATGGTGCTCTTTTATTAACGCTTGTTTAATCTCTTTCAGTTTTATCAGAAGTGGAGAGGAAAGGAGGATCTCAGTTAACTCCTCAGTACAAGGCGGGGTTGACACGGTGAATGTATCAGGCACTGACAGCTCTTCTGCCAAAAGAGAACATTTGTAAATACAGTGGCATTGGATTAACATGCAACCTACCCAAGCATAATGTACAATTCCCACTGCCTAACACTGGGACAAGCCTTCCTGTCATTGCTCCACGGCACCCTCTGCTGGTTCAATCAAGGAACAGTATATATAGTTTGTGATAATTACTGCCCTTCCAACCAATAAGTATGTGGATTCAGGGGAAAATCTGGAATTGAAGAATAAGAAGTCAAATATATTTTCTCCCCCTATTTTTTCTCCTCGTATCAATAATTACAACATACCAAGAGCGACTGAAGACCTACCCGATGGCTTCCTGTCCCTCTCTCTGGGGAAGTGGTAAGTCTGTGCCCCACTTCTGCAATGAGGGCTTTGGGAATCTGTTGCGTAGTCGATTGAAGGACATAAATCGATATGCTACAACTTTATTGCAGAGCACATTGGAGCACAAACACTCTGCGCTACAATTAGCAACGTTCACTAAACCTACCTAATGTTTCATCAATCTAAAACATTGTTTAGATTAAAAGCAAAAGCAGATAAAGGTATTAAGAGTTTACAAAGAGTACAAATCTGGTTCAGGTTCCAAAGTGAAATTCATATTGGCCAACTTGTTGCTGAGGGCGAGTACTCATGCCTTCAATAAATGTTGCGGTCACCTTGTTCAATGTTGTTGATTTTGAGCACCATGGGAAGTTTTACTACATCAAAGGTGCTATATAAATGCAAGTTGTTGTTGTTGTTGTTGGATAAGGCATTATGGAACACATTTCAAATGAAGGCAAAAAATGAGTTGACATGCTAAGGGTCAATGTTGCCCTCGGGCTCCTGCACCTTCAGAGCTTTGGCAGGGCGAGACTCCCACCCGTTCAATGCCCTGTGCCCCTTGATTCCATCTGATATCCCAGGGCCAGGGCAATTTGAATATGTTGGGTAGGTTACTGATGGGTGCCTGCCTGCATTGGGGAGATCCCCTCGCAGGGAATGAAGGGAAATCGCTGTAGCACGAATGATGGGAAATATACTGTATGACACACTCACATCAGTTGCAGCTCATTCTAATACACACATATTAATTCAAACTCCTTCCTTACACATTGCTCAGTGCATTGCATCATACTCTTTATTTAATTAGTGATACACGTCTAGTGGTTATGGTACTCGGCTAGCAATCCTAGAGGTTGTGGCCGCGATTTCCCCTACCTCGGTGCGGCCGGTGGGGTGGTGGGTCCCAATCTCACTGCTGGCTCCAGCCTGCTCTGTGAGATGATTTTACGTTGACTGGGCTTGTTAAGCCCGCCCAGCGCGTTTCCTGGCCAATTGAAGGAAGCGGGTCTGATGACGTCATTTGATGACGCGTCATCAGCCGGTTTCCTTAAAGGGACCATGCGCAAATTGATTTTGACAGTTGTGCTGTCAGTGTTCTACAGCATTGAGGTGCTGCAAACACTGACGAGCACTGCACAGAGGTGCACGGCTGCACCCAGGTTCTCCCATGACTCCCTCCATATTCTTATGGAGGGAGTCACAGCACGCAGGGAGGTTCTCTTCCCTTCCAATGGGCGGAAGATATCACCCCAGGACATCAATGCAGCCTGGTTGCACATTGCACAGGAGGACACAAGCAGGGATGTCATCAGGAGGACCAGGCTGCAGTGGCACAAACCTTTCAATGATCTCAGTAGATCACGAAACGTTACTGCAAAGCCACACTCAACCTCATCCTGCTGTGCCACTCATCACATCCCCATCACTCTGACTTCCCTACCCTACTCCTGCACATCCTTACTCACACCAACTTACCTTGCACCTCCACCCATCCCTCTCTATCTACATTATCACTTCCCCATCTCACTAGCCACCCCTCACACTCACCCTCATCCTAGTGCAATCATACCAAGTAACAACACACAAGGGTAGGCACTTGGGTGTTTTATGCAATGTTCATGTAAAGTTTCTATTAATGTGCTGTAAAACATTGAAATCTTTATTTTCAACACTTTGCGTTCTTGGACAGATTTGTGTGCACCTTTGGAAGTGGCTTAGTGAGTTGCAGTGAATGGTGAGACATAACGGTACCCCCCGCAATGGTGATGAGTGTGAAAGGAATGGCTTGGGAATTGTAGGGATGCTTTATGGTGCTGGTGTGGGGTGGTGCCAACCTGGCGCATCATGTGGCATCCAGGGTGTACAGCATCAAGTGAAGTAAATCTGGCCATGGTGAGGCCATCCTTGGCCTCCCGGGCAGCAATGTGGTCGGGTGCTGGTGCCCTCTGTCCTGTGCAGCATCAGGTGATTTCGGAGAAGGTTGGTGGTGTTGTTGGTGCTGCTGGTGTTGGGGCTGATCGTGGTGGGATCCTGAGGACCAAGGTGAGATAGTTTCAAGGGCACCGATGTTGATGTAATAGATGGCAGGTGAAGTTGAGATGACAGAAGCGATTTGTCAATGGTGAAAGAGGTTGTTCCAATGAGGTGACACTGGATAGAGAGTTTACTCCAAACACTTGCAATCTGCATAAAGCTCAATCTGTCTTCCAAATACAGTAAGCAACAGCTCCTGAGCTTGGAAAGTGAACAGCTGTGAGATGGGAGCTTTTATAGCACATTTGCAGTGGGCAACTAAAGAGATGATTTCATGGTAACACAACTCCCGACCTGCTTACCTGACGTGATCCCCGAGCAGCGTGGACCCCGTGGGCGACCTCGTAAAATGTAAAGGTGAGCTCAAAATACTTTTTAAGTGGCTCTTAACAAGGTCATAATGACCTAAATTGCCTCCTCCGCCGCTGCGTGTTGGGTCTGTTCAGCGTTGACAGATCAGACATCTGGGAAAGCCTCATCGTGGCGGGTTGACAGAGGGTTCCTGACCCGCGGTCAAAATTTTTTCCCACCTGACCCGCCACCAAACGGGCCCGCTGACCCCCCGAGAAATTCCCCCGTGTGTTCAAATCCCCACCATGGAAATTTGTGAAATGTGAATTCAGTAAATCTGATCAGTGGTGGGGTGGCACCAGATAAAGTGACCATGAAAGCTGCTGGATTGTCATCAAAACCCAACTGGTTAACTAATGTCCTTTAGGGAAGGGACTTGCCACCGCTACCTGGTCTGTCCTACACATGACTCCAGTCCCACACTATGGCCAGGACTGTCCTCGGAGCTGCTCCTGCTCTGCTGCTGTCACCTCACCGGAAGTGCGCCGGCTACACAGTTTATGCGCTCGAACGGAGTTTCCACTGCACTTCGGGCGAAGTTATGGCGGTGGAGAAATTCCCGGTCTATTTGAATGACTCTTCATGCTCTCATGACAGCTAGGGATGGGCAATAAATACTGCCTGGTCGATGCCACCCACATCCCGAAAATTAATTTTGAAAAAAATCCGTCAGCAATAAAACGCCCAAGCTCATTCTTAATCAAAAAAATTTATAAAGCTCCCCACAATGGCTCAGTTCTTAAAGGGCTCAGCAGCGGAGTCATTCGGATTAGAAGGCCCCAGGTTTAATTTTTGGTCTGTGCTATTAGATGATCTCTGCCGGGCTGACAGTAGGTGCGTTAAAGTTATCCTCAGAGTTCTAGGCCCATGGAGGGAAAATCAAGATTCCCACATTTGACAGGTACCCAGTGACCACCTCCATGTACATTCATGTGTGGACGTGAGACAGGAACAGGGCTGAGCTTGGCCACGATGGTCCAATAATCCCTTATTGAGGCTCACACATAAACAATGGCTGCCTGGGTGAGATACCGAAGGGCACCAAGTGTCCATGGAGGGGCCAACGCTTTTGGGAAGAAAATGAAAATTAACAAATCTGATAGCTTTCAGAACAAAATTTATGGGATTCTAAAGACAATTTTAAAACCATGTAAATAATTTTGCTATAATCAGAACAAACCAGAATGAATGCCGAGTCTCGAAGCTTCCCTAAGAACATAAGAAATAGGAGCAGGAGTAGGCCATTCGGCCCTTCGAGCCTGCTCCGCCATTCAATGAGATCATGGCTGATCTTCTGCCTCAACTCCATTCACCGGCCCTATCGCCATATCCCTTGATGCCCTTACTAGTCAGAAATCTATCGACTTCTGTTTTGAATATACCCAATGACTGAGCTTCCGCAGCCCTCTGGGGTAGAGAATTCCAAAGATTCACCACCCTCTGAGTGAAGAAATTTCTCCTCATCTCAGTCCTGAATGGCCTACCCTTTATCCTGAGGCTGTGGCCCCTGGTTCTAAACTCCCCAGCCAAGGGAAACATTCTCCCAGCATCCACCCTATCAAGCCCTGTAATGATTTTGTATGCTTCAATGAGATACCCTCTCATTCTTCTGAATTCAAGAGAATACAGGCCTAGTTTACTCAATCTCTTCTCATACGACAGTCCCGCCATCCCAGGAATCAATCTCGTGAACCTTCGTTGCACTCCCTCTATGGTAAGTCTGGTGAACCAGGGCAAATCAGACAGCAACTTCCTGATTTCCGTGTTTAACGGCGAGCGCTGATTTGAGACTCACCTTTCGCCGGAGATACAATTGTTCTTTGTTTCTCAATATTGCCTGATATTTCTGCACTGTCAACGGCAAACTGTTCAACAGGATTCATTTCCTACAGAAAAAGCATCGAAACGAAGGGGGTTTAATTTGCTTTGTGTGTTATAGTTAACATGGGCTACTTGTGCACAAAAGGGTCGTCATTTTCTGACTTAGTATTATTTAAGCAGCCTGTCCTTCTAACCTGGCTAGCAAGAAGGGCTGGTGACAGTTGATAATTGCCCCACGGTATGGGAATTATTTTTTCTTACATTATGTTAATAAGCACCCATTGCAAACTTTAAAATGTTCAACAGTTGTGTTTAACGTGATGCACCACTATGCTGCCTCTGTGAACGAGTGTGGCTCAGTCTTTCTCTGTACTACTGCTAAGTGTTGCCCTATTAGAAGTATATGTGGAGGATCCCCGAGAAGTCTACTGGAGGGGCCTGCTTGTGATTCCACTGGCTGCCGACTGCAGAGACATCAACAGCAACAACTTGTATTGATATAGCGCCTTTAATGTAATAACACATCCCAGGGCGCTTCACAGGAGTCTTAAAAAAGACAAAAAATTTGACACCGAGCCACATAAGGAGAAATTAGGGCAGGTGACCAAAAGCTTGGTCAAGATGTAGGCTTCAAGGAGCGTCTTAAAGGAGGAAAGAGAGGTAGAGAGGCGGAGAGGTTTAGGCAGGGATTTCCAGAGCTTAGGACCTATTAGGTTATATATTAAACCATAAAATCGATTGTACCATTGTTGTATGGAGTTTTTGTTTAAATACAAAACTGTGCTCTTTGTATAACTTTTTACCTCTGGTTCTGTCTTGTCTTGAGTGTGCATATTCAAGTCATCTGGAAACCCATACAGTCTTTGTGCCTTTGCAATCATTTCTTTGGAGATGGTGATGTGTCCAGAGTTAATTTTACAAACCAAGATTTGTAGATTATTAAAAAGTTCCTCAAGACGCTGACTAGATCGGTCTCCTAAATAGAAAAAAAAAGGAAATTAAAAACATTAAATATAACTTAGGGTATGGGCAACATTACATGATGAGGTCGGTTACTGTGGGGCTGTACAGTTTTACTATACACAAAGGATTGCCACTTCCCTAGTAACCACATCATATATCCCATCACTGTCTCCTTCATGTTATATGGTGTTCGATTGCTAAAAGAGTTTCCATCAGATTGTAATTGTGTCACCTTCCTTCCTATCTCATGATGTAAATATCACAACCCAATTGAATTGGCAGATTGGTTGTGATTTACCCCAGGGGGCTGTGGATGCTCAGTTGTGGATATATTCAAGGCCGAGATCGATAGATTTTTGGATACTAGGGGAATCAAGGGATATGGAGATCCAGCGGGAAAGTGGAGTTGATGTAGAAAATCAGCCATGATCTTGCTGAATGGCGGAGCAGGCTCGAGGGGCCGTATGGCCTACTCCTGCTCCTAATCTTACTTATAGATGATCATGAAATATTATGGTTAATCACCAAACCTGATCATTTTATCAATAAATATGACGATGGTCTCAGATCAACTATAACTCATATTGTTGATATTTCCATAAATGTTTAAGTCAATGGAAATCCTCAATTGATGATGCCAAGCATTGTAAGATCCGTCACATTATCAACATGGGATAATTATGCTTCCTCAACTTTTGACAGCTGGCTCAACCTTGGAATTTGGCAGTCTGTTTAAACCTGGTGTCAGCTCCATGCAAACTTAATTTCTTAAAAATGAAAATGGGAATCCTCAAATCGGTTTTAAGATAGTACAGAGAAAATAGTTCGACCAACAGGAAAATGCTGCACTCTCGCTGAGATGGAGGTTGAATTCAAAGCACCTTAATAACCCCAAGCTAGGAAATAAGCAACTAAATGCCCACTGTTGGAAGCTCGGTTGTCATCTCAGTTTTACAAAGCAAATTTCAGGAGAATCTACAATGGTTTATCACAAGAAAACCGTTTCTATCTATAGAGGCCATGTGACACAGGAGATTCATCCTTTTGGTGGACTACTAGAATTAATCTAGAAGGGGCACAACACGTCTCTCAAACTAAACAGATACAAAACAGCTGGCCGTATGATAATGTTGTTTTTGTTCCATGTTTGTCAACTGCTCATTTACACATCATTAAGAGCAGCAAATTGGCTTACAGGAAATTGGCCAATCAAATGTAATTTGGACCAGATTTGCGTGGAACCACCTAACCGGCAAGGTACACCAAAATCTAACTTATTTTCCAGTCAGCAACTTAACCGGCAAGGTACACCAAATACTACGCTGATTTTCCAGTCAGCAACTTATGCCAAAATTCTTATTGGCATACGCCGGAAAATTGCCATAAAATAAACAGAAATTAGTGTAAACAATCAAAGCTGGAGGAAAACGTGGAACTTTTGCCATATTCCTTCTTTAAATTCCTCAATATGTTTGAAAATTAAAGTTTTGAGCCATCAAGCCATTACACATTAGGTACAGCGTGTTCCAGAAAATGCAACCATGGAAGCTTCTCAATTTTTAATGCAACTCATTCTGAGGACATAAAAATCCACTAAAAGATGCAGAAAACAGTGTCGGGCGCCAATTTTCACTTGGAATAATCGTTGTGGCAGTAAGGGCCTAAAACTGGGCTCGGTAGCCGTATGGGCCCCGTTACCCCCGACGATGGGCCTGCTGTGACTTTCACAGAGGCCTACTGCTGGGCAGCCAAAGCGCTTGCCTGAAGCAAGCAATTGGCCTCTTTCCCATGTAACTCAGGGTCCTAATGAAGTCGTTAGGACCCCGATTGCAATTTTAAGGGGCACTTAGGCGGAGCTTGTGACACAAATGCTCCGCCCAGGTCTACTGTCGTTCCAATCTGGAAATGGCCACAACAATATTGCAGGCCGCTTTCGGCCCCTCCCCCCCCATGGCATTTACTTGTGGGCCTCAGCTGGCATTCCAGCCGGCCGACATTCCTGAGGCCAATGACTGGCTAGCTGCATCAGGACCCCTGCTTGAAGTCTGCAGCTGGCAAACGAAGAGGCACGAATATCGCGGCTGCTTTTTTAATGATGGAATGGGAGGCACTCTGCCGGCCGGACGCCCAAAAGTCAAAAGCGACCCAAGGTCTGTGAGGAGAAATAATTTTTTTTAAAAAAGGCCATAAAAACCAGGAATATGACATTGGATCATGCCGGGCCTAAAATTTTCGGCGTAAATGCAGCGGCACATGGTTTTGGTGGTAGTTTGCGGAATCGGCACAAGAATTTCCTCAATCCTTTGTGCTGAAAATTGACACTATGCCACACTTGTGGCGTTGTTTCAGTGCAAGTTTCCAGGCCAATCTGGCCCATTGTATTTTGCACCAGGAATGAAGAGGAACAGAAGTCTTCCTTACTCTGTGTTATTGGGCCCCTCTCCTGGTCGTTAATCGTGGTACTGCTGCCAATGTCCCTTTTCATTACATTCGGAGCTTCAGCCTTTGCTCTCGTAGTGGTTTCCAGCTCCTCTACTGTCATCCATTTCCCTTCCGTATTTTGGCATTCGTAAGGATTTAAACATTCTAACATTTCCTAAATAAAAAAAAAAATCACTGTTAAACTGTATTTTACTTGAGAAATTATATTCTATCGAAACTATCCATGGCCATTCAGGCGTGAAATTGGGAAGCACTTCTTCACACAAAGGGTGGTGGAAATCTGGAACTCTGTCCCCCACCAAAAGGCTGTGAATGTTGGGGGGTCAATTGCGGCTTTCAAGACGGAGATCGACAGATTTTTGTTAGGTTAGTGTATCGAGGGAATATGGATCTAAGGCGGGCAAATGGGGTTGAGGTACAGATCAGCCATAATCTAATTGAATGGCGGGACAGGCACAAGGGGCTGAAAGGCCTGCTCCTGTTCCTATTTAAGAAATAGAGGGCTGATTTCACATTCCTCCGCTCCCAGCGGGGAAATGCACTTGCAGGATACAACATGAAGATTTCAGCATCGGTGACATTATTTTGACTATAAACTGGTGTGAGGACCTGGAACTCACTGCAGACGGAAGCGGAGACACTCAATGTTTTCAAGGGGAGACTGGATAGGCACTTGAGGGAAATAAACTTGCAGGGCTACGGGAATGGAGCGGGGAAATGGGACTGACTGGATTGCTCTGCAGAGAGCCGGGCCGGACTCGAAGGGCCGAATGGCCTCCTTCTGTGCCTCTATGACTGAACTGCTTCACATTGTACACTCTTTCAATAATGTTATTTACTAATACGGTGCAGGATTTCATTTAAAAAAACAAAAATATGCTATTTTATCCTCTTTTTAAAATTCACAGTAGAAGTTGGGTCCCTCCAGTACACTGTCCTTGTCTGTATCTCAAACCTTTAGCTCCTGAGTCTGTTGGCTGATGTGTCGATAAAACGCCTGTAGATCACTCTTGTGTTTACTCAGCTGAGAAGCAAGGTGAAGATTTTGATCCTCCAGTTTGTCATACAAAGTGCGGACACTAAAATCCTCCAGTTCGGTCTCCCCTTGCTTTTTGCCTGATAATATGTAAAAGAAGTGTAAACGATTTAGGAAATCTTTCTTGGACAAAGGACACGTTTAATTGACTATATAATCCAGTGTTCCTTTTATTCTATACACGCACGTACCCCTAGATGGCACTGTAATGGGAGACTGGCTTTGAATCCTGATATTTCATTAATTTGGGAAAGAATATAAAAATAATGATGAATTAGGGCACGCAAGGAAACAAAGAAAGAACTTTGCATTTTATATCCCGTCTTTCATGTCCTCAGGATGCCCTAAAGCCTTCACAGTCAATGGAAAGTAGTTAGTGTTGTTACGTAGCCAAACATGGTAGTCAATTTGTACATAAGGTTCATTTATCTGCTTTGGTGGTGTTGATTGAGGGCCGAATGGTGTCAGGACACCAGGAGAACTCCCTATTCTTCTTTTGAAAAAGTGCCATAAAATCTTTTGTGCCCGCCTTTGGTTTATTTTCTCATTCGATAGACGGCACTCTGACAGTGCAGCATTCCCTCAGTACTGCACTGAAGTGGCGGCCTAGGTGATGTGCTCAAGTCCTGAAGTGGGGCTTGAACCCAGTGTTGATGCCTAGGCCCTGCTATTGGAAGGATTTATTTTTCATAAAAATGTTTTTATAAACAACTGAGAAAAGTTTAGCTGAATATATGAGGCACTGAATAAATTAGTGAAACCCATCGCTGTACAAGACTGTGGAATAGAAAATATTTTCATGAGAGAATCTGTTAACTCAAGATCAAAGGGGCGGTGGGGAGAAGAGCAGATAAGTTGCTACCTGCTATCAGGGTTGACTCCTCTTCTGCTTCTGCTCCTTCTCCAGCACATCGAGGTTCAAGAGCTTCATAAAACTCCAAGCTACGGAAAAACATTGCGTCTTTATTCACTGTCCTGAACTAAAGGGTTAGTCACAGGAAAGTCGGTGACTACACATCATACAACACATCTGTAAAATATACATTAAAGCATCATTTTGCTTTGTGCAATTAGTTTTTGTCACTCCCGTTACGGCTCCTCCATGAGAGGCTCGAGATGTTGGGCAGGTGACCTGCTTGAAGGCCTCTGCCAATACCTTCTGAAACTGACCATACACTGGCCTATAGTGACTCACCTGTTGATTTTCCCTCCTTTTTGGGAGGTGCTGCCTTCTGCTTGCTGCCTCTCTTGGTGGCACAACTGAGAGTGAACTTACCAGATGGAGAAATGCAAGTGAAGGCCACATTGTACCACTCAAAGACACAGTGCATCGGGACACCAACATGTTGCACAACAAGTGGCAATCCTTTAGCAAAGGCATTCACAAACCTGAAAGTTGTCATAATAGGGGCATCCCTTCCACACCCAAAGGAAGTTTGAACATTTTAGTTGGAGCAACAGATTTCTTTACTAAATATGTATCTTTTTAATCCTAAACAAAATGAACAATTATATCACCATTTTGCAAAGAACAGGTGCGAGATCTTGGACTTCATAGCCAACATCTGAATGGTGTGGTACTATTTACTGACTAGTAGATCTGTTAGTTAATATTAAACACAGGTGACTTATTTCCTTCTTGCTTACCTGTCCTTTAGTATGACATACTCAGGTGGGATATAAGGTTCCCCCAAACTGCGCCATTTTGGTTTCCACTTCTGCATGGGGTTTAATTCAGACCGAATAGGCTTCAGCACTAGAGCAGCCACTGTAAACAGTGCAGTAATCAGACCAAGGAGACAGAGTGTACCTGAAGCAAACAACAGCAACAGCATGTTAACTCATTCCAGTTTCAAATTAGCACAAAAAAAATCAATGGTTCATTAAATCATCTGTATAAAGATTTAAGAACTGAAATTCTAGCAGATACCCCATGGCATTGCTTACAGTAAGTCAGAGGATGTACTGTATTACTATACCATGTAACACAATGCATTATTGTAGTGCTAAATGTAGCTCTGTGCGCAGTGGCCTGTCCCTTTAAGACTACAAGGTAACTAGGTCAATTAGATGTTAAACAGATCTTGAGATCAAATAGAGGGCAGCTATTTTGCTGTAGATTTTGTAAGGCACTATATAAATGCAAATTCTTTCTTTCCCAAGGTCAGAAGAAACCACCACCTGGTGACTGACTTTTTCCAAGTTCTTTTTACGTACAGCCCAAAAATTTGCCGGTCTGATAAAGGTTTTACATATCCTAGCAGATCGCCCGTGTCATTGCTCATGGGTGCTCTGGGATCTGGAGCATGGTTGTGAGGTGTACAAAATTATGAGGGGCATAGATAGGGTAGATAGAAAGGAACTTTTCCCCTTAGTAGAGGGGTCAATAACCAGGGGGCATAGTTTCAAGGTAAGGGGCAGGAGGTTTAGAGGGAAAACTTTTTCACCCAGAGGGTGGTTGGAATCTGGAACTCACTGCCTGAAAGGGTGGTAGAGGCAGGAACCCTCACAACATTCAAGAAGCATTTAGATGAGCACTTGAAACGCCACAGCATACAAGGCTACGGACCAAGTGCTGGAAAATAGATTAGAATAGATAGGGCTTGATGGCCGGCGCGGACACGATGGGCCGAAGGGCCTCTTTCTGTGCTGTATAAATCTATGACTCTATGTTTAACCTCTAACCTGGCCTGTCCCTTTAAGGTCAGTACTCACATACTCCCTGTGGGAATCCAGGTAATTGTAGCTGCTTGTAAATTTCTCAGGTCATTAGGAGTTCTATTGTAAATTTCAGGCTCCAGGTCAATCGTTGGCTTTTGCATGGATTATTTTGTATCCAGGACAACGTGTGATCGATGTCCAGTGTGTGAGGGATGTGTGTTAGATACAAGAAGTTCAATAATCACAGAATCACAGAATCCCCACAGTACAGATAGAGGCCATAGAGCCTGCACCGACACATATCCCACCCTATCCCTGTAACCCCACGTGTTTAATCCCCCCCTAACATATCCCACCCTATCCCCGTAACCCCACGTATTTAATCCCCCCTTAACACTAAGGGTCAATTTATCATAGCCAAATCAACCTAACCTGCACATCTTTGGACTGTGGGAGGAAATCGGAGCACCCGGAGAAAACCCACGCAGACACGGGGAGAATGTGCAAACTCCACACAGACAGTCACCGGATTCGAACCAGGGTCCCTGGCGCTGTGAGGCAACAGTGCTAACCACTATGCCACCGTGTTGCCCATAATAATGAACAACATCTAATATTCTATACTATTGGTGAAGAGGATTCCTCTCTTTCCTGTTAACACTTGAACTCCACTGCTGGAGCACCATCAGGTCAGTGGGGTGGATGGCTGGAGCTGATTTCAACTCTGCGATTCTAGATGTGTTTTTTTTTGCTGTATTTAGGATTGTAATTGTGGTGGAAAAAAAACCTAGTAACAATGTCAATACATCGCGTTACCATCAGGTTTCTTTTTCATTTCACAAATGCACCAGCAAATAATTAAAAATCATAAATACAGTGTGATTCTGCTATATATATTAGATCAAGATAGAGGCAAATCGTGTGCTTTTACTCAGACTTGTTATAACAGGACGACAGCACTAAATCTGGAACAAGCCAAGACTGGGTAACTGACTGGTGTTTATGCCACTTCAGCTGTGAAGAATTTACTAAAGTTTTAAAGGTCCCTGTAACAAATACCTTGTATCTATGCCTGAGACCATCTATCAGCGATTTTAATTTATGGTTTGCATTAGAGTCATAATATGCGAGAACAACATTCTTTCTTTACCTGTAATGAGGGCCCAATCAGGTGCCAGGTTGAGTTTTTGCTGTTTTAGAATTCCATGTCTTACCAGCTGGATTGGAGAGGACGGCTGGACAAGTAAAGATGCAGTGTCACACTCTGTACTAAACTCACTGACACTCACTATTAGGGCTCGGTCAGGTTCTGCATTATCATGAAAGACGTATTTTCCAGGTTCCATGAAAGCATGAGCAAACCTAGATTAAAAAAGGAAATCAGTACAATGTATATTATACAGTCCGATAATCTCTAGAAATAATACTCAGCAAGGGGGTGTTCCTGGTGACAGTGAATTCTCTGTCTGGTTTCTTCCAGATTTTGAGCATTAATCTGGATTATGGTTAGTCTGTGTGAGTGTGAGAGAGAGTGTAAAAGAGAGAGTGTGTGAGCATGTGTGAGAGAGAGTGAGTTAGAGAGTGTGAGTGAGAGAGTGTGAGCATGTGTGAGTGAGTGAGTGGTTGAGTGGGTGAGAGAGAGAGTGGGTGAGAGAGAGAGTGGGTGAGAGAGAGAGTGGGTGAGAGAGAGAGTGGGTGAGAGAGAGAGTGGGTGAGAGAGAGATGGTGAGAGAGTGTGAGATTGAGAGAGTGTGAGCATGTGTGTGTGAGCGAATGTGCGAGAGTGTGAGAGACAGAGTGTGTGAGCGTGTGTGAGTGAGCGTGTGAGAGAGAGAGCGAGAGAGAGCGTGTGAGAGAGCGTGTGAGAGAGAGATGGTGAGAGAGTGTGAGCGTGTGTGAGTGAGCGTGAGAGAGAGAGAGAGAGTGAGTAAGTGTGAGAGTGTGAGCATGTGTGCGAGAGAGTGTGCAAGAGAGTGTGAGAGAGAGAGAGTGCGTGAGAGAGAGAGCTTGAGTGTGAGTGTGAGAGCGTGTGTGAGCGTGTGCAAGAGAGTGTGAGAGACAGAGTGTGAGAGAGAGAGAGAGAGTGTGAGAGACAGAGAATGTGAGCGTGTGTGAGTGAGCGTGTGCAAGAGAGTGAGAGAGAATGTGAGAGACAGAGTGTGAGTGAGTGAGCGTGTGCGAGAGAGAGTGTGAGCATGTGTGAGTGAGCGTGTGAGAGATAGTGAGAGAGTATGAGAGAGTGTGAGAGTGAGTGAGAGTGAGTGTGAGAGACAGTGAGTGTGAGTGTGTGTGAGTGAGCGTGTGCAAGAGAGTGTGAGAGACAGAGCGTGTGTGAGAGAGAGTATGAGAGAGAGAGAGTGTGTGAGAGAGAGTGTGTGAGCATGTGTGAGTGAGCGTGTGAGCATGTGTGAGAGTGAGCGTGTGAGAGTGTGTGAGCATGTGTGAGAGAGTGAGTGAGAGTGAGAGAGATAGTGTGCGTTAGAGTGAGTGAGTGTGTGAGCATGTGTGAGTGAGCGAGTGTGAGAGAGAGTGAGCATGTGAGCATGTGTGATTGAGCCTGTGAGAGTCAGTGTGTGAGTGAGCGTGTGCAAGAGAGTGAGAGAGAGAGAGAAGGTGAGAGAGAGAGGGGGTGAGAGAGAGAGAGAGTGTGAGAGTGGATCACATACCTCATGTTAAACTGGGTGAAAACATGTCCGATAGTCACAAAATCTAAATATCACAACGCAGATTCTGTCTAGTTTAGAATAAAACACGACTGCAGCCTTTTCCCAGATGCGGAATTTAGATCAAATGAAACGGTCAGAATGAAAAATGGTGAAAAGCATCAGCTGACTGACAGTAAATGAAACTCTGCCTATGTTCCATCTGCCAATCAAAGACGAAGATGTGAAGCCACAGATACTAAATGTCGTCACCTGGAAACATTGAAATTGGTTTCCCTGATGAAATGATCCAGCTTCCTGAAGGATCCAAAGTCCCAGCCTGAATTGGTGTTGAATAGATGGTCTTTCTGGTAGACAGGGTAGTGGCTCAAACTGCGATCTGTTAAAAGAGAATAAAAAGCTGCTTACTGCACTTTGTGTAGGACTCACTATTGAGTTACTTGGAAACCAACCAAATAGGGAGAAACACACACTTAGAAGTTATGGTTTGCTGTTACAGCAAAATAAAAACTTATCACAGCTGTCTCGACATTCCTCTGTTTAAATGGAGGCATTAACCCATTTCAAAAAAACAATACTGGGAATACCACAGGCACTAAAGCCCTCCTTGGCAGGTAATTTCTCCAAATGTTGCTTTTGGCAAAGATAAATGCCGACTACTGCCAGCACTTGTATGGTCCACCATCTTGATTCTGGCCATAGACATCATTTTGACCAATTTTGTTCCTTGAATTAGGACGTCAGCAATTCAGGCAATATCAGCCATAAGCAAAAATGCAACCATTGCACGCAGCAAAGGCACTCGGTATCATGCCCTGAAATCATCCATAATTCATTACTGGTGGATAAGATGCATCATTCCGTGAGAAACCGGGTGATTTTCATCCTACAGTGCAACTTTCCCCATGAACTTTTCAGTGCACTGACACTTTAGCATTCATCAGCACTAAGTTTTGAAGCTCCATGTTCTGCCTCTCTCTGTCTGCCCAAAAGCGAAGGAAGTTTACAGCGTGTTGCTGCAGCACTTGTTGCTCAGCTCCACTACCCAGAATTGTAATTTAACCTGTGATTGTAAATAATGCCAGTGACTATACGACCAGCTGTTGCAGTAACCTGCTAGAAACATCCTTCACTCGGAGACAAGGCAGTACAACTGACACTTTAAACAATGCTTGGCGAGGAGTAAAAACTGGCCCGAAAACTATCCCGCGGAACTTCCAATGATCTTAGGCCTTTTCCCCAATAGCTATACCAGTTCACCTGTGGCACAGTTGGTAGCACCCTCGCCTCTGAGTCAGAAGGTTGTGGGTTCGAGCCCCACTCCAGAGACTCGAGTACAAAAATCTACGTTGACAATCCAGTGCAGTGCTGAGGGAGTGCGGTGGTGTCTTTCGAGTGAGATGTTAAACCCTGTCTGCCCTCTCAGGTGGACGTAAAAGATCCTATGGCACAAGAGCAGGGGAGTTCTCCCCGGTGTCCTGGGCCAATATTTACCCCTCAATCAACATCACAAACAGATTATCTGGTCGTTAGTACATTGCTGTTTGTGGGAGCTTGCTGTGCACCAATTGGCTGCCACGTTTCCTACATTACAACAGTGACTACACTTCAAAAAGTACTTCATTGGCTGTAAAGTCCTTTGGGATGTCTGGTGGTCGTGAAAGGCGCTATGTAAATGCAAGTCTTTCTTTCTTTGGTGGAGAAAAAAAAATGAACAAGTAGCTTGGGATCTGAGGTTTCAATGATGACAAATTCCTAGTAGCTTAGCATCAGATTTCAGCAGTTATACAGGTAAGTTGCTTCATTCTTAACCAACATCATTTTTTAACACAATGGAGACATTATTCAGCACCAAAAGGAGTTACATGGGAAATCTGAATCATGAAAAGTGTAGCATCATTTTTTGTATTGAAAAACCCAGGGATGAGGTAAGTCTCGCGTTGAGACTTGACCAAGGCTGAAAAGGTGTAGAAGAGAAAATGGGGGTAAATCAGGTAGTAGTAGTTGGGCAACACCTTTAGAGAGGAGCCTGTGTATCACAGGAGATCGACACTCACTGCTCTGATGGATGCTGAGCTTGAAGAGGATTAGGTCGTTTGGTCTCAGGCAGACAATGGGGTTTGGAATTTGGGGAATTGCACCATTCATGACAGTGGAAATGGTCCTTTGCAAATAGCTTGCTGTTTTTGTCAAGAATCGTGGATTTTCAAACATATCAGGCTGCTCAGTCTCTGCAGAGAGAAAAATGAAGATAGTACTTGAGAATTAATGTGATAAACACCAAACCCCGATTGTAACCTCCCCCACTCGGTGGGTACGGGTTGGACACCCATTTTAAACGCTGACCAATTTTACACTCCGACTTGAACCAGCAATGTTCCTGCTCCAGGGGGAAGGGGGAGTTGGGGTTAAGGTTAAAATCGGGGCTTGAATATACAATGAGAGGCATACAGTTCGGTGTACAGCCGCAATTCAAACATTTCACATTGCATCATAAACTGAAAGAACAATCTTCAACTGGCTTCTGAGCATAATAAAACCCTACAATTGAATAAGTATCTCAAAGCGACACCCAACTACTTCTCATTCTTTACATTGTGAAGTTGTTTGGCAGGCAGATTATGATGGAGCAAAGGACTATCAGACAGTAAATACACAATATAATAAGACTGTTCTGTTGCTGCTTGAGTAAAGTTACAAAAGTGTTCTCAAATGTTTATTTTATTGAACTATTTAATTGAACTAGACAAACTAAAGCTTTGGGAATGGTCATAACTCATTCATTCACGGACACTTGGGTGGAACGACACATTCCAGAACTTGCCTTGTCTCAACTGGTGTAGAATTCGCAAAATTATCACGATTTCATAATAATAAGAAGGAGACATAAAGTTTTGTATAAACAGCTTTATTTCAGCAAAATGCTGTCATGTTTCAAAAAGGACACAAGCAGCCTGTAAAATGGCCGCCACACCTCGTGGCTGAAAGTTCTAGACTTTCAGTAGGCAGACAAGATGGCGTTTCAATAAACATTGCAGCGAGATCGGACAGGACTCAGCACATTTGAGATAGTGACAAGTCGCGATGGGTTTGCATTTTAAACATAAATACTGGAATCGGTCTTCCAGGTACAAACGAGGGCTATTGTACTGGGCGATCAAGGACCCATCCAAAGACATTGATATGCAAAATCCCCACGGCTCTACGATGAGAGAGCCGTTCGCGGGTACTCACAGCAAGCATTTGGAAGCCCCAAAACCCCTCCAGGGAGACTACTAGCCGGTTCCACAATGGGAGAAATATTAACGGGTACTCAAACAGTTACAAGTGTCACCGAAACCCATTAACGACAAGTACCACCCCATACAAGAAGTTTGAGCGCCAAAACATGACAAAAGATAGACATTAAGATTGGGCGGGAAAATAGGAATTACAGCACTATAACTGTAAAGTACAACCGTCCATCTTTCGCTTGCTGCTTTGACTCACTGGAAGGCTGCTGAACTCTTATTCTCTTGCCTGACGACTCTGGACTCTGATCCGCCAGGATCAACCTCGTGGCTTGCCGCGAAGATCTGTGGAGAACTGGGCTGTGAAGGCCTGGAAGCGGGCGCACCATCCCGAGAAGTCGGTAAACGGTGTTGGAACCGAAGGCCCGAGAGGAGATGAGATGAGATGAGATGAGAAGAGAAGAAGACGACAATACGTATCGCCACGGTCAGTAAACCCCGACCGCGCCTCTAAATATAAGGACCATTTCTTCGAATTCTATCGGCTACTCCACAACTGGTGTCGGTCCGAAAAGACTCTTCTTTGAGTTTTGTCAGAGTTCCGAGGACAACACAGATCTTCATGACAGCAGACGGTCCAGCCTGCTAGCCGGAGCAGAAGCGAGTAAACAAGTGGGGTACAGAGACCCCTGATCAACATGTAGATAGTCAGGTGCTGCGGTAAAAACATCCGAGCAGAGTTTCGGAATTCTCCGAGTTATCATGAGTGGTGAGCATGAGTCTCGATCCTACAAATCTAGATTAGGACAGGTATTGATAGGGGAGGGTTTATGTTTTAAGGATAATTATAATGTGTGTCCTCTTTTACGATGTGTCGTGCGCTCCTCGTTTCCCTAAACCTAGTTGCATAAATGTATGTAAGTTTGTACTGTCATTAATCTGTGCTTATGACATGTATTTCAAAATCTTGAATAATATGCAATAAAGATTTTCCATTTCGCACTATTCAACCGGGTCTACCTGAGTTTTCTCTGCATTATTGCTCTCGCACCTAAGTCCAGTGTCAGAACCGTAAGGGCGAGTGGGTCGAACCACTCACAGGTGTCTAGTGTTACCAGGCTGGCTGGAGACCAGAACAGGCAACAAGGCCTAACCCCGCACTAGCACCCAGGCTAAGCACAGAGCCACGCGTCACCCCTTACACTGGATAATTTCCCATGTGCTTTGTTGAACTGAAAAACAAACTTGTGAGTAATGTTCCACCTTGGCTATTCTTCTGTATCTGATCCTTTGGCTTAGATTTTCTGAATGATGTTACTTTAATTGCAGCAGTAACTCATTTATTTTACTGTTGGTGTTCAAATAAGGCTGATCAGAAAATCTAAATGTTGTGTCCTTCTTAAGACATTCCCACCTCATTAACCAGCTACTCATCTGCACCAAAGGTCTATTTTATTCATTTTTAAAACGAATTTCCTCTATCTAAAATCCAAGTTGTAGTGAAGATGATTTAAGTCCACTAGCAGATCTACTGTGGCATTGCTCACAGTGTGTTAGAGGAGACAGTGTACAGGATACAACGGACGTACACCTTCGCCTAGTGGCCACAGCTTGCAACTACAGCATCAATGAGACCTGTTACATAGGAATTTCCCATCAGAACTGTTTACATAGACATTTCTAATGTTAAATGTTGACATAAAAATCATGACCAAAAATCATGACAACAGGAAGTGAAGTTTGTAGACAGGAAATGTGTACATACACGATTTATAAAAATATAATATATAGCTATATCTACCCGCTCGTAAACGAAGGGTTGAAAATCTTGCCTGAAAAGGCCTAAGAAGCAAATGGTGAATAACTTTTTAAACTTGTGGAAAAATATTTCATTGTATCATCAGAGCATCATTTAAAATGCATTTTCTGTTGCATAATGGTCAATAAGGAATAGCCTGTTTGAAATGCTTGTTAAGAGATTCATGTCTGAGCCACAGCTGTATATGTTAGTGTGTCTCTGATTGCTGCCCACGTCCCTCCGGTACCAAATCAGGGCTCGTCTCACTTTGCTCACTGACCTGTCAGGAACTTGTCGACCACATTCTTTCCAGACAAAATCAAACCAAAAATTCCAGCAGGCTCAAAATGGATAAACTGGACTCTCGGACTATCTGAAATGTGTTCATCTGGACCCAGCACATCAACAACAACCTGAGAACGTAAAACACATCAACAGCAGTTATCTAACCAAACAGTCAGTGAAGTGAATGCTTACGTATTTTAACTGAATCTTTCTTTTTTTTTTACAATTTTATATTATTCTTGAGGTAACCAGGAAAATAAATTACATTTGATCAAATTAATGCATGACTGAAATCCATTCCTCCTCAGGTGCATTAATCACCAAATGCATATTGGAAAGAAAGATCTAATTTTCTACAAGAAATAGGAGCAGGAGTAGACTGGATAAATGCTGCTGGCTTCTGGGATCCTACCTGTTCCTATCGTACAGTTCTACAACAATAACAAGACAATTACACAATTTGATCACCAAGTGTCAGCTGTGGCTCAGTGGGTAGCACACTCGCCTCTGAGTCAGAAGGTTGTGGGTTCAAGTCCCACTCCAGAGACTTGAGCACATAAAGCTAGGCTGACACTCCAGTGCAGTGCTGAGGGAGTGCTGCACTGTCAGAGGTGCCGTCTTTCGGATGAGACGTTAAACCGAGGCCCTGTCTGCTCTCTCAGGTGGACGTAAAAGATCCCATGGCACTATTTCGAAGAAGAGCAGGGGAGTTATCCCCGGTGTCCTGGCCAATATTTATCCCTCAACCAACATAACAAAAACAGATCATCTGGTCATTATCACATTGCTGTTTGTGGGAGCTTGCTGTGCGCAAATTGGCGGCCGCGTTTCCCACATTACAACAGTGACTCCACTTCAAAAGTACTTCATTGGCTGTAAAGCGCTTTGAGACGTCCAGTGGTCATGAAAGGCGCTGTATAACTGCAAGTCTTTCTTTCTATCCTTGCATCAGTCTGCTTACCTGTCCTCTTACCTATGGAATAGTGCAGTGGCATGGAGGAACTTGATACAAGAGGGAAGGGGGGGAAAGGAAATATTTTCATTTTGCAGACTCACCCACTTTTTATGTTCCCTGGCCGCTCCATTCTGAATGGTTAAAACAAGCTCTCCAGTAGGACGAGTACTTGCAGAGATATTCAGAGTTCCTGCCATACAGACTCTGTCACAGAGCTCTTCGGCAGAGATGTATCTATTACAATGGCACCTGGAATGAGAGAGAAATCCCATGCACTGGAGTTCTAACTGAAGCATAAATCCAGCAATTGTACATGGGTTACAAAAAACTCGTAAATGTATGGGTTGGATGAGAGTGTTCAGGATAAATGTTTATTTTCTTTCCTCGCCAGTTTTCTCCCTTTCCCTTCTCCTCTCCTGAAGGCATTAAGTCCTTGCTGTGGTATGATCTTATGGATGCTAAACACCCTTCTGTACCTTACCCAAGCAGCTACTATTTGTGTGTGGCAGGGAGTGTTGGCAGGCTATTCAACATCACAGCCAAACCCAATCCTGATCACGTGCGAGCACTTCCAGCTCGGATCACTGGAGAGAGTGGCCACCATGGTTGTTCCCCCACCCCCCCCGCAGCCCCTCCCCGCAACCCAAGGGAGCTGAGGCTAATTGTAATGTCCTGGAAAGCTCAGCCAGCTTAACTCAGTACAGACTGGGGGTTAAATATGGGACCTCCCAGATGGCTGGGTTCTCCCCGGACAAACTAACTGAGTTACTGAGGCAGCCGGTGCTTACTATCTACACTCACTGTAGCACTAATCCATCCACATTTATCATCGTGCAGCCAGATACAACAAATTGCTCAATCTGCAATACCCTCACAACACTCATCAACTCTGAAGTTGGGGATAATTATAACTACGCGCTGGTGATGGGGAACCGCGACCGCCGCCCTCACGAATCGGACAATGGCAAGCAGCGTGCCCACGAGTTTCTGATTTGCCCTTCCAGCAGGTGAAGCTCCTGCCACCAGCAATTACCCAGAAAATCACCCCCTTACGAGTGCATTTCCATATTGTGAATTTACCACAAATAGTGAAGCGTTTTGATCAACCCTTTTGATCTTTTAAATTGTTAGAGGGAACAGGGAGAAACCTTTAAATCCTTAGGGGGAAAAATTAGGCATAGCCCATTTTGGGGCGTGAACCGCGCGTAAATTCAGTAGTAGCGCCCCAAGAGGGCGATGGAGCGCCACTGGAAGTGCTCCACCTCCTTCTTGGGGCGCTACTACTCAATGTCACGGCGCCTCGTGCAGCAGCACCACACGCGTTGGCACGTAGTGCCGCGTCATTGCAGGCCTCCTCCCCTGATGAAAGGGGAGGGGCCCTGTCGGACCACCGGCGAGCGGGGTGCCGTGGAAACAGCCCGCCACTCGAGGAGCGCCGGGCTGAGCGATCGCGGCCGGCTCCCCGCATACAAATGTGAAAGGGGGCCAAAATAAAAATGGCCGCCCGACACCTGCCCTTTAAGTTGCGTCGCCGCCCGCTACCACCGCTGCAAAACCGCCCCCTGATCCTGTTGCACATATCGCCCGGCGGTAGGTCAGGGGGCGCAAGGGAAGTTTGCGGCCGGGGCGCAGCACACGCCGATGACGTCATAATTGCTGGCGCAGCGCTACCGGCTACTGACGCCGCTAACCTCCCGCTGAATTTCGTTAGTGGGAGGTTAGCAGCGTTGCGCCTAGGTGCTAAGGCATTTGCGCCCCGTTAGCGCCCACTGGGGGCGCTATTGACAGGCGCAATGCAACCCAATTTTTAGCCCTTAGATTCAGAGTTCAAATGTGTTTTAAAATGACGCAATCCCGTGCAATCCATCCTCCATATGAATGTGTGACTGTTTTATGGAAATGAGCCAATCTCCTGCAGCATTGCACACAGGGAGTCAAGGCCAAGTGTAGTCTTCAGCTGAAGTGGGATTTGAGGCCAGAGTATCAGTGGACCCGGGCGCACTGATGTAATTCAGTCCGCAGTTTAAAGTCATGCATTCTGTCCTTATTTTTCAATTGCCTTTATAAATTCCCCTGTCCACATTCCTAATGAAACTTATGTAAATCTGTCACCCTGCAATTACCCCCTTCAGTCAGTCACGACACTGCAGTTTCCAGAACGAATATGAACATAGGAATTTATAATGGAAAAAGTTGACAAGAAGTGCATGCAGATCATTATGTGACAGCGCCTGTTATTATTGCAAATGTCTTTCTCCTGAGACGCTGTATCAGATAAGTGTTTCTGTGTGACTGACATTCCCAGCTCCACATCCAGCTTGCCCCCATGTTCCCCACATGCTGGAGTGCAGTTATGGTGCTCAGGGAGAACACATCTTCTCGTGGAAGCCAGTCGAGCCTCACCAACGCTGCAACGATCGTCCACCTGGAGGGAGACAGTGCACAAACCCGGGTCAAAAACTGAAATACGCACTACACGCAGATCTGCAAGAAATTAGAAAGGACCGAGACTAGAAGATAAGTGGTTAGCCCCACACAAACATTAATTAATTATTAACGCCTGCCTGTACCAGTATCAATTATATCAAGTCTGTGTTTCTATTGAGCCTGAAATGGAATAAGTCACATTTCAATAGTCTTGGTCACAAATGATACATTGATTGATATGATCTAAAGCTGGGAATAAACAATTTTAAAACGCGTGAAAAGGTCCAATTATCTCGTTACCCATCAGGTTTACTTGTCCGGGCATGTGGTGTGTAGGCTATCGAGAGTTGTAATCATCTCTCATTTGCCTATGTTGCTTTGAAACATTTTTCCATTTCAGAGAACTGCATGATGTCAAAATTAAGTGTCTGAAATTTCAATGGGCTGGAAAACATTTTCGGAGTTTGTTTTCAGCTTAAAAGCACAACATTTTTGTTGGAAAATGAATGTTCAGAGAAGAAACAGCTGAAGAATAATGCTTTAAGATGAAGTTTTTTTTAGGAAAGGAAGGATATAGAAAATAGATTCATTAGAAATAAAAAGTAAAGTTAAAAACTTACATTGTGGGAAATCAGAGTGAATGGGGAGAAAGGAGAAAGTCAAGCGCAATGTGCAGAAGCGCTTAATTTTTCCTGATGTTTAAAATTATTTTTCAGTGCTTAGTTGTGAAGGATTAATGTTCCTGAAATCGGAGTGGCTTAATCACTGTAATACTAGTGTTCATTTGAGCATCACAACATACAAAACTGACTGGCCCAGTGAGGGAGAACTCTCCTTGGATCTGCGGGCAGTTCAAGGGTTAAAAATAGGGATATATTATTATAAACAAACCATTCCTGATACTGGTAGCAGCCAGTCATTTCCAAACAACAATAAGTGATGACTAAAATTTAAAATTCATGGTAGATTTTACGTAGTGGTCACAGTTTACGGCATTGGATCTGGAATGCACTACCTGAAAGGAAGCAGATTCAATAGTAACTTTCAAAAGGGAATTGGATAAATACTTGAAAAGGAGAAATTTGCAGGGCTACGGGGAAAGAGCAGGGGAGCGGGACTAATAGGAGAGTTCTTTCATAGAGCCGGCACAGGCACGATGGGCCAAATGGCCTCCCTTCTGCGCTCTATCATACTATGAGTGCCTCTCAGGAAATCGGGCACAGAAGTCATCGCATCCTGCCCGTTTAAACAGATCAGGCCTCTGCGTCTGAAATCCTGAGGTGCTCCCGTCATGTGATGCTCTACTCTGGGAGCACCAAGCCGTAAAATCTAACCCCATATACAATATGCAGTAGCAGTGGGAACAGCAGCAACAAAAGCTGCCCAAGTGAAAGTAGGAAATTGAATCAATAGGCAAGGCTAGAGTTTCAATTCACGGCTCTGTAGTTGGGTGTCGAGCTCCCCATACAGAGGATAACAGGCCGCCTCAAAATTTTACTCGAACTTTCAAGGAGGCAACAATTCCCTGAGTTGCTGGAGTCATCCCTCAAGAACCTCCTCTCACCTCTGGGTGACAGTCCATGTCACTGTTGCTGTTTGAGCTTTTCCGATCTGCCTCATTGTAATAAACATGTCCAGTCTTACAGATACAGGATCCGTCTGATTCCTGGAAAGCCCGATTGAAACCACGGCACTTGCATGTTATGGAGCCTACAGGAAGCAAAGGTCGTTAAACTAATAACTTTCAAGAATTGCCAAAACTCCAGATCTTTTATAACATCTGAGCATGTGCTTTTATTCTTTTTTTCAGGTTTTATTTCCCTAATTTATTGTAACATTTCTCTGGATCATTGTCCCTCTTCTAGAAAACAATGATGATAGTAAGATTGTGTTTAAATTGTAAGTTTAGCATCTTTTTTATGCATTCACGGGATGAGGGCTTCGCTGGCAAGGCCAGCATTTATTGCCCATGCCTAATTGCCCTTGAGAAGGTGGTGATGAGCCGCCTTCTTGAACCGCTGCAGTCCGTGTGGTGAAGGTACTCCCACAGTGCTGTTAGGAGGGAGTTCCAGGATTTTGACCCAGCGACGATGAAGGAACAGCGATATGTGTGACTTGGAGGGGAACTTGGAGGTGTTGGTGTTCCCATGCACCTGCTGCCCTTGTCCTTCTAGGTGGTAGAGGTCGCGGGTTTGGGAGGTGCTGTCGAAGAAGCCTTGGCGAGTTGCTGCAGTGCATCTTGTAGATGGTACACACTGCAGCCACGGTACGCCGGTGGTGGAGGGAGTGGATGTTTAAGGTGGGGGATGGGGTGCCAATCAAGCAGGCTGCTTTGTCCTGGATGGTGTCGTGCTTCTCGAGTGTTGTTGGAGCTGCACTCATCCAGGTAAATGGAGAGTATTCCATCACACTCCTTACTTGTGCCTTGTAGATGGTGGAAAGGTTTTGGGGAGTCAGGAGGCGAGTCCCTCGCCGCAGAATACCCAGCCTCTGACCTGCTCTTGTCGCCACAGTATTTATGTGGCTGTTCTGTGTGAATCAATTTCAGCTCTGCACCGTGCTAAACTGGCAGTGCAATCTGGAGTCAGACCCTTAAATGAGTCTGGACTGAAGTGGACTGAGACTCCTTGGAGGGTCTTGTATCACTTTACTCCGACACTGCTTGGAGTGTCAATCAAGGTGCGTTGTCCAACCAGCTTTACAGAGTGCGCCGTTAGACCCCTGGACAATTTGTAAACCTATCTGGCCTTACTTTAAATGTTTTGCGAGCAGGGATTCTTCCCTCTCCACCCACTAAACATTCAAATTTCTAACTTTAGTTCGATCCTCTGACTATGTTTGTATCCGGAACAGGGAGAGCAGCTTACTTAGAAGGGACAAGAGAGAAAGGTTCAGAGGAATATTGACCATAGCAATAATAAAATAAAATCAAAGACGGACCACAATGGAGGAAGAGCGGAGGACTAGATGTTTGATAGGGATTGCCCATTAGCCGACAAGAATTGCCTTCTCTCTGACCAAAAGTAAAGGAAAAGTATGAGTAGATCCTCCCCAGATATGGGAGCTGTATTTAAATCTTGAATCTTTAAATCTTAAAACCTACCAATCGCATACACATGAAATATGATGAGGGCAATCACGTGAAATCATGAGGCTGTCTAATCTTGTTTTAGAATTTATGTCAAACATTGGGTGTAATAAAGTGCGAGTAAATCCTGCTTTTTTAGGCTGAAATGAAACCGAATGTTTTGCAAATTAAAACAATCTTTAAAAGAGCAAATAGCCTACTTCAAGCTAATAATAAATGCTTACAGCTGTCTTCATAAATTATGATGTTAAGAGTTGCTGATGTGCCTCATTAGCTGCATCTCTCGGCTTCCTCCCTCAAGGAACATCATTAAATTATCCATACAGAAGCTGCTCTATTTCCCAATGTTGTCCATTGGTAGAGAGAGATGAAAGGGAAGATGTTCATGCCCCACCCTGCCCTCCATTTTCCAATGCTATATAGGAAAGGTGCACTTTGAAGTGCACTGCTCATATCGAGGCCCAGGATCAATGAGAATTCATATCCTGGGCCATTTACATGGCTCATGGCACCCAACAGGTCTGCCCCACTGGTAGAGCCAAGCCCTGGTGGAAGGGGCAGGAAGAGGAAATGCAACTGCAGGCCTCTCAGCTGCATATTGGGCCTCAGACAGACATCGGGACCTTCTGGCTGCCAATGGAGGTCAGCAGTCAGAAGATCCCAATTTGATTACAAGATACTCAGTGGCATGTTGAATTATTTTTTTAGAAATAGCTCTACCTTCAACTTTTAACCTGCCCTGAGACCTCTGCCATCCCTCCAGCCTGTTTTCAGGACGCCCCTTCCCCGGGGCACTGTCAGAAAATGATCTGGAAAATGAGGCGGCTGGACAAGCTCTGCTCTCTCAGGAAAGCCCCAGAAAACCCAGGGCAATGTAAACAGGGCAGAGGCCTAGAGATTTGGGTCTTCATTCCCTTTTTCCTGATCTTTGTGTCCAGGAAACTGGGTATTCCTTGGGGACAAGGAGCAGGAAAATTGGCTCTAAAGTGCTCTCGGCACCAAATCTGGAAAGTAGCTGTGTGCTTGCCTTCATATTAATCGATCTATGGTCTTTAACTTTAGTTGCCCCACTCATTGCTCACCTAGTCCTGAATATGAGGTACTTCCACATGGAAAACAAGCTCTCTGTGCATACAGATGGTTAAACGTGTTTTCAGGACATGGATAGCATTCCCCGTGATGCTTAGCATGGCTGGTGTTTCCAAAAGTCCCTGGAGGGCAGGGTACTGGTAGTCTGGCCATTTCAGAGCAGTAGTAGCCAACTGGGCAAGGATTCGACAAGTAGCTTTCAGAACCTGAGGGGAATGAAACGGGGGGAAAAAAAAATAAGAGCAAGGTACTCTGGAACCAGTTCTAGAAGCTGAAAATACAGTAACATTTAACGAGCTCCCAGTGTGTTGTATCAGGATCACAGACATTCACTAACACTAGGTGCATAGTTTGGGAGTTGTGGCTCTTAAAGTACATAGAAATACGTAGACGCTATAACATGGAAACAAGCCATTTGGCCCAAACAGTCATGACAGCGCTAACCCTCCACATGAGCAAATAGTCTGAATGAGATTTATAAGAACATAAGATAAGAAATAGGAGCAGGAGTAGGCCAATCGGCCCCTCGAGCCTGCTCTGCCATTCAATAAGATCATGGCTGATCTGATCCTAACCTCAAATCTAAAGAACACAAGAAGTAGGAGCAGGACCCGGCCACTCAGCCCCTGGGCCCGCTCCGCCACCCACAGGGCCTTGACCGATCCGAACTCAGCCTCATGTCCAATTTCCTGCCCCCTCCCCGTAACCCCTAATTCCCTTTACTTCTAGGAAACTGTCTATTTCTGTTTTAAATTTATTTAATGATGTAGCTTCCACAGCTTCCTGGGGCAGAAAATTCCACAGACCTACTACCCTCTGAGTGAAGAAGTTTCTCCTCATCTCAGTTTTGAAAGAGCAGCCCCTTATTCTAAGATTATGCCCCCTAGTTCTAGTTTCACCCATCCTTGGGAACATCCTTACCGCATCCACCTGATCAAGCCCCTTCACAATCTTATATGTTTCAATAAGATCGCCTCTCACTCTTCTGAACTCCAATGAGTAGAGTCCCAATCTACTCAACCTCTCCTCATATGTCCACCCCCTCATCCCCGGGATTAACCGAGTGAACCTTCTTTGTGCTGCCTCGAGAGCAAGTATGTCTTTTCTTAAGTATGGACACCAAAACTGAAAACCCGCCTTGTTTCCATATCCCTTCAACCACCTATCCAATCTCATCTCGAATATTGACATAGTTTGTGCCTCAACCATGAACCCTGGTAGTGAATTCCACAGCCTCACAACTCTCTCGCTAAATACATTTGTCTTGCTTTCTGTCAGCAATAATTCAGAGATTGACGATCTCCCATCTGAAAGAAAATCATTATTTGAAACTACTTATAAAAGTTTGCGGTTGCATTAATTGTGATGTGCCTGCTCTATACTTTGATGTAAACTGTAATCCGACCATTGCTGCCCTGGCTTGTGATCAGCTAGCAGCACAGACAGGGACTTGTTATGACTGTGTATTAGACTGGACAACGATTTCAATGCTTTTTAGGCTGTGTTTAGCCGTTGAAAGCCAAGCAGGAACATTTTGAGGAAGGAAAGAAAAGGAACTGGTAGCACTGCACTGGATAAACCCTCTCCAACTGAATAACATGAACTAACTGCCGTCGTCCTCACTTCCGCATGAACTTTGGTGGTGGGTAGACATCAGTCCATTACCACATGCAACATTCTTAGCACTAAAGTCCCAATTTTTTTTGCACAGAAATGTTATCAAAGTCCAAACAAAACAAAAGCAGAATACATAAAGGAGCCAAGAAAAATAAATAATGACCTCAACTGTATAGGGCGCTGGTGAGATCACATCTGGAGTACTGCGTGCAGTTTTGGTTGCATTGGAGGCAGTTCAGAGAAGGTTCACTAGGTTGATTCCGGAGATGAAGGGGTTGTCTTATGAAGAAAGGTTGAGCAGGTTGGGCCTAGACTCATTGGAGTTTAGAAGAATGAGAGGTGATCTTATTGAAACATATAAGATTCTGAGGGGGCTTGACAGGGTCGATGCAGGGAGGATGTTTCCCCTCGTGGGGGGAATCTAGATCTAGGGGGCATAGTTTCAGAATAAGGGGTCGCCCATTTAAAATGGAGATGAGGAGGAATTTCTTCTCTCAGAGGGTCGTGAATCTTTGAAATTCTCTACCCCAGAGAGCTGTGGAGGCGGAGTCAGTGAATATATTCAAGGCGGAGATAGACAGATATTTGAGCTACAGGGGAGTCAAGGGTTATGGGGAGCGGGTGGGAAAGTGGAGTTGAGGCCAAGATCAGATCAGCCATGATCTTATTGAATGGCGGAGCAGGCTCGAGGGTTCAAATGGCCTACTCCTGCTCCTATTCTTTCTTATGCAAAACCATACAGTCTACTCCTGATAATTTAAAGTTTTCATTTTGGGCATAAAATGGAATTATCCACTAATTTGAATTAAGCAATGTAACTAACATAGCAAAGTGGGAATTTGGCACGAAGAAAAATGAAACTGTCAGATAATTTGAATTAAGCAAATTTAAGAGTAGATAGTACAGCAATCTCAATGAGTTAAGGGGCAATTTTAACCCCACCTGCGTGGGGGAAACCGGGCACGTGGGTAGTTAAAATCAGCCAGTTGACTTACCTGCCAATGGCCTGCCTTGATCCCCCGTCTTCAATTTTAAACGGCTATTCTGGGCAGGCAGCAAAGGCACCCATCTGAAGCAGTCGGGGTCCTTCTTTAAATATGCAGATTGGGGTCCGATTACATCATCGGGTTCGGACTGTAACTTTAATTGTGGCCTGAGTGGAAAGCTGTTACGGTTTTCCTGCCAGGTGAAGACAGAGGATCCGGGACCAGAAACGGCAAGACTTTTTACTTTCCTTGTAGGGCCAGGAGGAGCAGGAGTGCTTCCCCAGGCCCCATTAGGAAAGTTTAGGCCTCCGCTGCCTCCCACACTTCACTCCCGCGTGACCCTCCCGACAACCGTCCCTGCGACTTACCTTCTTGCCGGCGAGCCTTCCTTTGGTGCCAGTGGGCGGCCTCCTGCTGCCTGAACCTCCACTCCCGCCCGCCGGCCAGCTTCCACTTCTTGCCCGTTTTGGGCCTGCAGGTGAGGCCCGGGAGTTAAAGTTGCCCGAGCCTCACGCTGCCAAGTCGGAAGGGTTTGCTGCGCACCGTCTCCCGCCCGCCTGAAATCTGCTCCAAGTTAAAATCGGGGCTTTAGTGTCTGCAGTGATCCTGATCCGACATACCTGTTGGACAGTGGAAGCCTGCTGGACACGGGCTACAGTAGAGTTCAGCGGCAGAGCCTCTCCGATAGGTTCCGGCCTCACAGATTAGACAAGCTTTCTCCAGATGGTCCCTCAGTCCCTGTCGCATTGACTGGCATGTACCCTCCATCACAAGGCAGCATCGAAGAACTATTTGCAGGACAGAAGTATGGGAACACACACCTGCAACAAGAAGGCAATTATCCCACTATATATTTGTCAGAATTACAGGGTATGACAGAGCTGTTATAGTACTTTGGTCTTATTACCATAGGTGCATCCCTTCTTAAACATCCTCCTACACTCAAGGCTGAGTGATGTGAAACCAAATAAAATTAGAAGTGCCACTCTTAATCTGTAACTGCCAGTCTAAAACACATCACTGTACTTCAGGTGAGAGTACTAATCATCTATTATTGCCAGAGTTTGAGTGGCAACTTGAACCTCATCACAGACCCTCACACACCCTGTAAATTTGAAGGGCATATTTTCCCCTTATTTTTCTTGAATATGGCACCAAATGCCCCAGTTCACATTTGCTTTAATGGATGGATGGAAATCAAAATGGCGGATGGATGGAAATCAAAATGGTGGGTGCATGTGTTGCTTTAGTTCCCCAAATATTATCTCACATGTCCATCATTATATTTGATCTCTGATGAGGTATGAAAAGTGTGTAAAGGTGAAATCTCTGCTATACCGTTGCCTACAAAACATCATTGCCCTCTAAAAGTGACTCATTGTGGGTGAGGTGTTCAGATATTTCAAGGCACAATACCAGTGCATCTTTTTTCACATTCACATCTGCTGAACGTAATGGCGGAAATTAGAAATCTTGCTTTTCCTTCATACCACTGACCCACAGCATCCAGTGCAAGGGCTGTACGAAATCTTCATCTTAATCCTGCATCACGCAATTTCACACGAGTTTCTCTAAAATGGCCATTAACAAAGCCTTAACAGTACTGAACAAGGAATTTTGTGCCAATTTCTGTAAAAGTATTTCAGCACTCGCGCAAGACTCAGAACAATAATGATGGAAAAAAAGTCGGTCACTCTTTATCTGCTGGCCTTGCTTACTGACATTTACTTGCCCGTTTAATTTCGACGCTATTTTGCGCCACAAGTTGCTGGAATTGCGAGCTGATAACGGCGCAGCGAGAGAAACCGGGCATCTGGGACCGAGTGAACAGGACAAGCAACTGTGTGTCTCCTTAACCAATCAGAATGAAGGATTGCAAAATTAACAGCGCAAGGACTGAGTAGGAAGTGTTAATTAGAGTGGGTGAATTCAATGTCGAATCAGGTACAGAAAGAGAAATAATGAGAGGGAAAGAAAAATTTAATTGAGAGGGAGAAAAGAGAGACAGAAAGAAAAAGTTAAAAAACATTTAAAAATGTTATATCTCCAAAAACAATTAAAACCTGAAGAATGAGACTTCACACTTGTAATAGTTAATTTTCAGTGCCAGAGACGTTGTTTGGTGGTAATTAACACTTATCACATTGTTAGAAAAGGTATTCAGACTGGAATGGACAAGACTTAACTTTCTGTAGTGAGTTTAGTTCATGTCTATCGCGCAAATAATGCAACTTCACGCCATTCAGTGCATTTCAGTGGTGAGGCCGACAGCGAGATACCGTTTTAGTGAAGCTAACGGCACAGCGGCGCAACGCAGACAGAAACCATTGGATATTTGAGTTTAGCCGTGCACCTGCCCTCGCCTGAAGTTGCGATACTATTTACGTATAAATAACGGCGAGTGCCATTAGCCTCATTGTTATTTTGACAGGAAAATCTGGGCCAATGTAAGTGTAAGGATAGCTGCTGGTTGATACGTACAATTGCTCTGGGGTGTTGTATGTGGGGGAACCAAGTGGACAGAAATAACCACCGGGGCAGATGGGTGCGATCCCCGTCATAACACCGCAGTATGAGCCTGGCCGGCACAGAGCCTCGTCTACTGAACCTGCAACAAAAAAACACTTATAATCACCTTCTTGAAGATTTAACCACAGTTCAACAATATAAGCTGTAAATAAAAAGAACTAGTATTTATATAGTACCTTTTATGACTTCAAGACATCCTAAAGCGTTTCACAGCCTATGAATTAGTTTTGAAGCACATTCACTGTTGTACTGTAGGGAAAGGTGGCAGCCAATTTGCAGACAGCAAGGTCCCAAAATAAGAATGAGATGATGACCAGACAATCTGTTTTAGTGATGTTGGTTGAGGGATAAATATTGGCCAGGTGTTGTTCAGCTTGCAGCTTTCTGTGCCAGAACTAACTTGGCATAACTCAGAGGCTGGCAAGTGGAAACATAGCCGGAGTCAAGCAGCTACCTTCTTAGGCGCCACAATAACTCTCTAATCAATTTGGAATATGTAGCCTTTCCTCAGGATCATCTGCCATTCACTAGTGTTGCTGAGCCTGGTGATGTGTCGGCATTAGTTACCGAGATTTTCACCATTAGCAAAGTAAATATCAGAATCATACCCCTATTTTGCACTTTGTTCAATTGAGGACTTGGCAAAAGGTAGCAGATCGAGTGCCAAATCATGGTCCTTGGATACTACTTGCTCATCTTCAGATCTTGTAGGGTAAATGTTTGGCTTGCGCACTCCCAGTTAGGATCAGAAATTGGGGAGCTGCATGCATGAACATCTTCTGTTCACTAAAATTAACGGAAGGAAAATTGTGAGCTCCGTACATGCGATGTTTTGATGAGGTGAGGCCCTACGCTGGATCGCGCAAGCGGAAAATTTACCCTTCCAGTCACTACTCGGCCTGGATTTTATTTTAATCTCACCTGCAGGGCACTCGTGTGCAGCTCGGCAAGGCACTCCGTTGATATTTGGTTGACCAGTTTCTCTTGGGTCAGGGCAGTAGTAACCAGGTGGACATGGTTGACAGTCCTTGGAAAAGACAGCACCAGTCTGGTTTCCCATAGTTCCAGCAGGACAGACCACACGGCCACCTTTCCCAGGGCACCAGTACCCCAACGGGCAGAGGTAATGTTCATAGGTGGTTAGTCCTGGTAACAGTCACAATAGTTACTGCAGTACACTATCGTTTTTGAACACCACATAAATCGGCAGCATTATTTAAATACTCAATGTCATCAAGGAAAATTGTAAATACGAATGAATACAAGCAAATATTGCTCTTATCAGTAATTGTAGTGAAAAATTAAAGCTGACTTAAGTGAATGTTCTCATGCATTATCTGGAAAATGAATACTTCTGAATTGTTGCATAACTCCTAAATGTTATAACGGAACATGTCTGTGCGTTAAACTAGTGTCCTTGAATCATAGCTTGGGAACAGAAATTTTGAAAAATGAATAGGGAGTGTGACCCACAGTCTCCATTCATAGACAATGTGGTCCCTAAGTTCCTGTTCACAGGGAGTGGGGCCCACAGTCTCAATTCATAGACAATGTGGTCCCTAAGCCCCTGTTCACAGGAGTGCAGCCTCCAGTTCCCATTTACAACGTCACAAACTGTCTCTCCCAAGCAGTTTTCACCAGCAGTTCTAAAGCATAAAACCATGGTAATGAGGGGTGACTGAGAGACATTGATAAGCAGGTGTAGGTGTTCTACTTAACAGCATTTACAGACTTTAGGCCATACAGTTTGTACCGTTACTTCTTAAGTTAAAAATGTGGGTAGTTAGTCCTGTTGTCAAAACAATAGAAAAATAACTGAAGTTCATTTTAAGTATCATTTATAGGAAGCCTTTTTTTTCCAGATGCTAAGCTTCAGTCACTGGACTGCGAGGCATTTCCATTAAAATAGAACTGGTTTAGGGCAGGAGCCAGAAACGTACCTGTCTCATTGCAGTAGTATCCTGGAGGGCATTGCTGGCACACTGCCTGACTGGCTGCTCCACTGATATTGGAGTAGGTGTGGACAGGGCACTTCTGGGGTCCACCAGGGGACTTAAAGGGGGCTTGGATAACTCCATCACAGAAATACCCCACAGGACAGCGATAAAGAACAGGATCACCTGCATTCAGGCAGACATTTACTGTAACAGACTGCAGAAGAGACTTGAAATATTTACTATAAAATCATAGGGTATTAATAAAATTAGTAAAAGTTTTAACATGTTTACAGATGCTGTGAAAATTTCAAATTGAATCCCTCTAAAGGATATTGTACTAGAGAAAGGCTTATACAATTGTATTTTTTAAAATACAAAGGGGGTTAAATTCGATTGATTTGTGCTAAGAGGGCGCTAACGGGGCGCAAATCAACTAGCGGCTGGGCGATGCGCCGCTAACGCCTCCCGCAAATTTCAGCAGGAGGTTAGCGGCGGCGCTAACCATTAGCGCCGCATGATGCTGCGCCGCCGGTGATGACATCATCACCGTGCTCAGCGCCCCGCCTGTAATATTGGGTGGCGCCCCCCCGACTTACTGCCGGACGCTATGTCTGACGGGGTCAGGGGAGCCTACCTGCGGCCAGGGCGGTGCTAGTTAAAGGGGAGGTGGGCGGCCATTTTTGTTGCTGGCCACCTGCCAGCACCTGCCCCCGTTGCTGTCCCCGGCCCCCGTGAAGCCCCCCTCCTCGAGTGCCGGGCTCGTTTGCTGGCACTCCCGATCCCTGGTGGCCCAGCTGGGCACCGGGACGCGCTGCACCAGGCCCCTCCCCTTTCATATGGCGAGGAAGGCCTGCAGTACCGCGGCGCGACGTGCTGCAGCGCCGTGATATTGACTCGCAGCGCCCTAAGAGGGACGTGGGGTGCTTCCAGTAGCGCCCCTCCTCCCTCTCAGGGCGCTAACCGGGAAAATCGGCCGTGGGGACGCTAACTTTTTCGGAGCGCTACCCAATTTTTACCCCAAAATCTCAATCACTTTCAATATAGATTTATAGAATGCATAGAAACAGAAGGGGGTCACTCGGCCCATCGTTGCTCTTTGAAAAGAGCAAAGGCAACTTTTATGAACATGATGCGGAGATGCCGGTGTTGGACTGGGGTGGACAAAAATGAGAAGTCGCACAACACCAGGTTATAGTCCAACAGATTTATTTAAAATTACAAGCTTTCGGAGCTGTTGCCCCTTTGTCAGGTAAAGGTACAATGAGGGAATCTACAGTATTACACAGTATATAAACACAGAAAGCAATTTGTCTGCAGAGATACAATCTTTCAGGGTGGCATTACATCAAAGACACACCAGAGCACAGCCAAGACAATGAGATGGGTCACACGGGGTCCAACGTGTCAAATCCTGCCGTCTGCAGTTGAGCTTTTAACCATTTTTTTTTGTTTTTTTTGTGTTTGTTTTTTTTTTGTGTTTTTTTTTAAAAACTGGAAAGACAGACAACGATGTCGAGTCACGTTCTGTAGCGTGACATGAACCCGATATCCCTATTGAGGCCGTCCTCATGGGTGCGGAACTTGGCTATCAGTTTCTGCTCGATGATTTTGCGCTGTCGTGTGTCTCGAAGGCCGCCTTGGAGAACGCTAACCCGCAGATCCGAGGCTGAATGTCCTTGACTGCTGAAGTGTTCCCCGACTGGGAGGTAACAATCCTGCCTGCCGATTGTTGCACGGTGTCCATTCATACGTTGTCTCAGTGTCTGCATGGTCTCGCCGATGTACCATGCTCCGGGGCATCCTTTCCTGCAACGTATCAGGTAGACAACGTTGGCCGAGTCACATGAGTATGTACCATGTACCTGGTGGGTAGTGTCCTCACGTGTGATGATGGTATCTGTGTTGATGATCTGGCATGTCTTGCAGAGGTTGCCGTGGCAGGGTTGTGTGGTGTCGTGGTCGCTGTTCTCCTGACAGCTGGGTAATTTGCTGCGAACGATGGTACTTTTGAGGTTAGGCGGCTGCTTGAAGGCGAGTAGTGGAGGCGTGGGGATGGCCTTAGCAAGGTGTTCATTGTCATCGATGACATGTTGAAGGCTGTGAAGAACATGGCGTAGTTTCTCCGCTCCGGGGAAGTACTGGACGATGTAGGATACTCTATTGGTTGTGTCCCGTGTTCGCCTTCTGAGGAGGTCTATGCGGTTTTTCGCTGTGGCCCGTCGGAACTGTCGATCGACGAGTCGAGCGTCATATCCCATTCTTACGACAACTTTTATGAAGGCAAAGACGGGGGTTGAACCGGCGCTTATCGGTTTAACAAGACCGACGTCTTACCACTTGGCCACCGCGCCTCACGACATTTAATAAGTTCAAGTGAACCCGACAAGTTATTTTGGCCTAATAAGCTCAACTGATACCTTCTTTACACCAATGTCCAGGTGGGCAAGGCTGGCAGTCCTCTTGCTGTCTACCACCAGGCAGTAATCTAACTGTGTTCGCCGGGCAGGCTTTGGCTGCTTCAGTCCCCGCAGGGCAATAGAAACCTAGAGGAGCAATTCTGATGATTACATCCCAATTGGAATTGAAAGGTATCAATTTGGTCAGGCCCCACATTTCACCGTTCACCTAATAAGAGGCTTTCCCAAAACTCCTCGAGGGGGTTCTCCCACTCCTTCGCTGTAACTTCAGCAGAACAGCCACGAAAGCGCCGGAAAAATGGCTTAAATGCTGTTCACGGACATTTTCCTGAGGTTTCCACGGATCTTTCGCTGCAGTTACAGAGGACGATCAGGAGAACCCCCTCTGGAAACACAGCCCCTCGGTCATTTTAAAACAGACTTCGATTCATGAAAATCTGCAGTTTACATTGGGTAACAGCACAGTCTGTTGGAATTTGAAAGTTGTAGCTTTGGACAGACTCCACATTTGCTGCAGAAATGTGAAGGTTCTTCCAACTCTACAGCAAATTCATTAAATGAAGAAGATATAAGGGGGTGTGAATTTGCTCAACGATTTGCATCAGGAAAATGGCACAGAAGCCATTTCCACTGATCTGCTGCCACAAAATAGCTCTCCACAAATTCCCTCGCACTTTTCGGCCCTTCCTGTGACACGCCTGCCAAATTCTGAGTGCCCTCGTTTAGATAAATTATAATGAGAGAGTAAAGTGATGTTTCTGAGCCTGAAGCATGTGGAGAGTTTCAGCCAGCAATTTCTGAAAGCCAGTATCGATAGATTTCCAAAGGGTACTACGGTGGCCTTCCTCTCATGGCAGCTTGCTCCCGGCAAGAAACCCTTTACTGACTCCATATTTCTGAAGGCGGACTGAAACAATTTGTGAGGCGAGGTCAGATATGAATCAATAAGCTGCTTTATTTTACAGACAGCAAGTGAACATAAAAGAAAGAAAGACTTGCATTTATATAGCGCCTTTCACGACCACCGGACATCTCAAAGCGCTTCACAGCCAATGAGGTACTTTTGAAGTGGAGTCACTGTTGTAATGTGGGAAACACAGCAGCCAATTTGCACTCAGCAAGGTCCCACAAACAGCAACGTGATAATGACCAGATAATCTGTTTTTGTTATGTTGGTTGAGGGATAAATATTGGCCAGGACACCGGGGAGAACTCCCCTGCTCTTATAGAATCATAGAATGTTACAGCGCGGAAAGAGGCCATTTCGGCCCATTGTGTCCGCGCCGGCCAATAAAGAGCTATCCAGCCTAATCCCACTTCCCAGCTCTTGGTCCGTAGCCCTGCAGGTTAGAGCATCCCAAGTGCACATCCAAGTACTTTTTAAATGTGGTTAGGGTTCCTGCCTCTACCACCCTTTTAGGCAGTGAGTTCCAGACCCCCACAACCCTCTGGGTGAAGAAATTTCCCCTCTAAACCTTCCACCAATTACTTTAAATCTGTGCCCCCTGGTTTTTGACCCCTCTGCTAAGGAAAATAGGTCCTTTCTATCCATTTTATCTATGCCCCTCATAATTTTATACACCTCAATAAGGTCTCCCCTCAGCCTCCTCTGTTCCAAGGAAAACAGACCCAGCCTAGCCAGTCTTTCCTCGTAGCTAAAATTCTCTACTCCCGGCAACATCCTTGTAAATCTCCTCTGTACCCTCTTCTTTGAAATATGGGTTATTTCCGCCTTGCTGGAAGTTATCTTTTACGTCTACGGGGCCTTGGTTTAACGTCTCATCCAAAAGACGGCACATCCAACAGTGCAGCACTCCCTCAGTACTGCACTGGAGTGTCAGCCTAGCTTTATGTGCTCAAATCCCTGAAGTGGGACTTGAACCCACAACCTTGTAGAATAACAGATGTAATAAAATCTCACCTTGATTTAACTCATTACTGAATCCTCCTTGAGAACAAAATAAATTTCCTTAAAAGCTCTGTGGCTTGATATGAGTCAGGTTCCCCTCACTAGGTCAAGCTTTATCCCCAGATCAAGCTGATTGACTGACTGACACAGCCCAGGAGTTTCAATGGCCCGAAAATTAGACCTAATACGCGAGAGTACGCACTGTGTACTCTCGCGTTTTAGGTCTCCAATTGCCGGTTTCCAGCATGCACTGCGCATGCGTGGGAAACCGGCACTTCGTAAATTCAAAAGGGGGCGGTTCCTAGGTGAACCGCGTGCGCGCTACAGGCTGCGCGCACGCAGTGCACTTAGTGCTTTGAATGCGCAGGTAAGCATGGAAGATTTTACACATAAAGAAAGGAGGCGTAAGACCCTCTTTTAACAAGGTAAGTAGTTAATTAAGTATTATTTTAAATTTTTTTCAACAGGTTTATCTTTTTTAGAGACTTTAAAGAAAGGTAAGTTTATTTTTATAACTTTTAAAGCGATTTTAAATTCTTTCAAAAATTTAATTTTTTGTTTAAAGTGGTTAATTTATTTAACTATACTTATTTTATTAATGTGATGGCTTTTTTAAAAAATTTAATTGAGGTTTAGCTGTTCTTTTGGGGGGGTATATTATTCATAGCTTTGACAGGTCTTCCTGTCAAAACTATGAATGAAAGATGGTGTGCTGCCATTGGCTCTAACTGAATCACGTGATCCCAGAGCTCGCACGAACTAACTCCGTCTCTGGGTCACGCAAGCACTGCACAGCTGCAGCCTTGAAACTAAAGTTCGTGTGGGCCCGGAGGAAAAAGGTAGGCGCGGAGTGAGATATCGCGGGGAAGCCTTACCCCCGCAGGAACGCTCAGTGTTTAATTTCTGGGCCATTATCACTTTTCCCTGTGTACCCAGCCAGTAGGAGGGCTGACCCTCCGACTCCATCTCCAATCAATGATTCGCCAGCAGACTTGTCAATAAAACAGGATACCTTCTCCCCATGGGGTATGGGTTTAAAGAAAATACCTCCTTCTATTCTGAATGTGAATGAGGGATGTTCTGGATTAACGGCCCTGGGATTGAGACAATTGAGCATTGTTTTATCACTCAGACAGACTATGAGCTGCAAGATTCCACAAACTGGCTCATCTGGCTTTAGCGATTTTCAATGCCTGGGAATGCACTTTGTTTTTTATTACACAGCACCTACATATAGTTCATTCCCAAGGGCTATCCGTGAAGAAGAAAAAAATGAAAAATTCTGAAATGTGACATGGCCTCACAATACGATGGCGAACATTCCCAAAGTAGAACCTAAGGCTACATAAAAAAACAACCTTGCTTTTAGCATTTAACAGAAACACAGACCACAGAGAAGCAATAATGAGATCTGTTAATAAATTAATATTTTAATATCATACCTGCAGGGCATGGTCCCGCACACAATTGCCCCCACTCGCATAGATTCTGATCAGTTGTGGCATTCGGAAGAATTCCGTGAGGGGTAAAATGATAACTTCCAGCAAGGCAGAAGTAACCAGCAGCACAGAATCCCTGATCTTCCCTCCACTGCAAAAAGGCACAAGGTTTAAATTCATCCAAATACACAGCACAAATATTAATGTTTTTGCAGCAAGTGCTTAGAACATTGTTTGAGATGGTGATCGTTATCTTGTGGGCCACATTGTTGGAGAAATGCTGTTCAGTCATTTTCTGCCCAAATGATCACTTCCAAGCACAGCAAGAAACTAGGACCAACGGGCACAAGTGAAAATGAGCGATAATTAAATCAGAACAGCTATCAGGAAAACGTTCTTTATCCACAGGTGATAAATGTTTAGAAAAACCTGCCAAACAAGGCAATGGAGATAAAAACACGGGGTTATTCAAAGGACAACAGAATCCCATGATGGTAGAGTTAACACATTAGAAGGTTAAGCTTCAGTGGGTTAACTGGTCTTTCCTTAGTCCTGACTTTGTTCTTGCGTTCTGTTCTAGCATGCACTAGAAAGTTCTGATTGGAATGGAGGATTCTTAGGGAAGTTTCTAAATAAAAAATGAAAAATTGTAATGATAACCCTAATTTCTGGCATTCAATGCAGCAGAGACACTTAGCCTGTTGGATTTATAAATTGGCTCATAATGGTGATTTTTGCGATGTAGTCTCTGGTTTATTAAATGACTCAAGTGGATATAGTTCTTTATGAGATGTAAATAATCTTATATGCAATTGTAATGATTTCATGATAATTGTAATTATATATAGTTTAGATACAGCCTAGTGTACTTAGACTAAAACTGCAGCAGGGAGTGTCGGAACCTTTGAGGGTGTTGTGATATTGGCTCTGGAGGACAATAAAGTTAGAGATAAAAAGATGGAAATATAAACTTTGGACAGAAAATGCTGGAAATGCATAGCAGGTCAACTTGCCTCTGAAAAGAAAGATAAGCTAATGTCCTGTAAGAATCATTCGTTAGAAGAATCAGTCCTTTAGTCCTGATAAAGGCTCCCACCAAAATCATTAATCATCTATCTTTCTCTTTTACATGCCCACCGACCTGAATTCTCTTTTTTTCGCTTTACAATAAAGTCACTAAGAGAACAGGCACGTGACTCCACTCGAGTCTCCGCCAATGCCAATCTGTTATCAGTTGTATGGTGGTCCAGGAGAGCAGTCTGCGTAGAGCCTCTGACTCTGTTTCCTTGATGCACTTTACACTTTCCTTGATAACTTTGTGGACATTAGAAACTTGACAGTTCTGACGAAAGGTCACCGACCTGAAACGTTAACTCTGTTTCTCTCTCCACAGATGCTGCCTGACCTGCTGAGTATTTCCAGCATTTTCTGTTTTCAGTTCACATTTCCAGCATCTGCAGTATTTTGCTTTTGTATTAGTGTTTGGTTCACTGCCACTTCTCCTCCAGGAATGCCCACCTTGAAGAAGTTCTGATCTTCTCTCCGACGGGATTTCTGTTTGTCTATTTTACCTTGGAGTTCTAACGAAAGGCCATCGACCTGAAACATTAACCCTGTTTCTTTCTCCGCGGATGCTGCCTGACCTGCTGAGTATTTCCAGCATTTTCTGTTTTTATTTTATATTACTAGAGATTTGCTATGCTGGAGTTAGAGGCACAAGTCTGCAGTTGAGCACTTTGCGGACAGGCTTTCGAAGTTTGAAATGGAAGTATGTGTGAACAGGTGCTGTTACACTAATCTCCCCAATGACAGCACAAAACGTTTGATCCCTACATATAACTGAAGAGATTTCTAATTATCTTTCAACCCCCGATAAGAATAGAACAGTTAGAAACTCGTGTCTGAACAGGAAAAACTGTACTAGCTGACCTGCAGTACTTGCCAGTGGGACAAGGCAAGCAATCCCTCTCCTCCTTCAAGCCTGATGTTTGTCCTGGGGTGAATGTCCCACTACGGCAGGGAAAAGGAATCTGGGTACCTGAAAAAGTTGTTTACAAAAAGCAGTAGATATAGAAGATATGAGCTGACAGTGAATACAATGATCACCTTTCTCCGATTGTTCGTCTCATTACAGCTTTGAAGGAGGTGACCGGGAACAAAGCTTTCTAAATTGTTTGGACTGATTAGTAAAATGAATAATTATTTTGCTAATGTGTAAATAAAGAAAGAACTTGCATTTTTATAGCACCAGTCACATCCTCAGGACATCACAAAGCATTTCACAGCCAATGACTTACTCTTGAAGTGCAGCCATTGTTTATTTAGGAAAACGTGGCAGTCCATTGACACACAGCAAGGTCCCACACACAGCAATGAGGTAATGACCAGTTAATCTGCTTTTGGAGGCGTTGATTAAGGGATAAACATTGGCCAGTACAGCAAGAAAATTCTCCTTGTGTTCTTCAAATATTGCTATGGGATCTTTTACGTTCACCTGAGGGGGCAGATGGGGCTACGGTCTAAACACCTCATCCAAAAGGCAGCACCTCTGACAATGAAAAACTCTTGCAGTACTCCAAACTTGGGGGTGTGGCAAACAGTGAGGATGATACCAATCGACTGCAACAGGACATAGAAAGGCTAGCGGAATGGGCAGACAAGTGGCAGGTGGAATTTAATACAGAGAAGTGAGAGGTGATGCATTTTGGCAGAAGGAACAGGGAGAGTCAATATACACTTAATGACACAGTTTTAAAGAGTGTGCAGGGACAGAGGGACCTGGGAATTCATGTGCATGGGTCCCTGAAGGTGGCAGGACATATTGAGAGAGTGGTTAGCAAAGCATATGGGCTTTATAAATAGAGCTATTGAGTACAAAAGTAGGGAGGATATGCTGAACCTTTATAAAGCGCTGGTTAGGCCACAACTAGAGTATTGTGTCCAGTTCTGGTCACCACACTTTAGGAAGGATGTGAAGGCCCTTGAGAGGGTGCAGAGGAGATTTACCAGAATGGTTCCGGGGATGGGGGATCTTAGTTACAAGGGCAGGTTGGAGAAGCTGGATTTGTTTTCATTAGAGCAAAGGAGGTTGAGGGGTGATTTGATAGGAGGTGTACAAGATTATGTTGGGTTTGGATAGGCTAGACGGGGAAAGGCTGTTTCCACTAGTTGATGGTACAAGGACTAGGGGACACAGATTTAAGGTTTTGGGCAAGAGATACAGGGGGGGGACGTGAGGAAAAACATTTTTACGCAGCGAGTGGTGAGGATCCGGAACTCGCTGCCGACAGAAGCGGTGGAAGCGGAGACACGCAATGTTTTCAAGGGGAGACTGGATAGGCACTTGAGGGAAATAAACTTGCAGGGCTACGGGATTGAGAGGGGGAATGGGACTGACTGGATTGCTCTACAGAGAGCCGTCATGGACTCGATGGGCTGAATGGCCTCCTTCTGTGTCGTTATGACTCTGCTGAAATGTCAGTCTAGATTAGGTGCTCAATGGGGCTTGAATCCACAACCACTTGAATCACAGGCAAGAGCGCTACCACTGAACTAAGACAGACATTACTAAGTACTGAAGTCGATGCCGCCGGTCACGCCATTTGACCCCAGTACCTGCTTTAGTGAGTTATAACTGCTGGCCTGGGACTGTTCTGTGGTCGGAGAAGGTGGACCTCTGCACACAAGAACTTGTATGAATCTGCACCGTTTTGCTCACCAGTGTCATTTTTAATATTAGCAAAGAGCTGACAGGATCCTTGATGCTTTGCTCACATTAGAAAGTTTTAAAAAATGTTAAAGTTCCCAGGTGGTTTCTTAAAGTTTGTTCTGCGCCAGTCGCAGTTGTAGATCGCAGCGAGCGCGAAGCTATAGGGGGCTTCAGACTACAGCAATCTGACAACGTCTTGAAATTGTCTCAGTTAAGCCGTATTGAGAAGAAAGCATGCCAGAGGGTGAGTGACACTCTCAGGCTACAATCGCTGTGTTCCAATATCAATAACTACTCCACTGAGCAACATATCGAAAATTCTGTGAAATATGTAGTTTAATCCATAATTCCGAGTCTGCCTACATATACCTACAAAACTACTTAACCATTTTTGACTCTTACTTGGAGGTTGATTTAGCCTGTGAATCAGCGCACATTCTGCAGTGTTACTGGGTCACAGTTACAGCACGCTGGCGAAAAAGGTGACTGAATCGTGACCTCAGCACAGGAGCTCAGCACAGAGTTCCGACGAAGGGTCATCGACCTGAAACGTTAGCTCTGTTCCTCTCTCGACAGATGCTGCCTGACCTGCTGAGTGTTTCCAGCATTTTCTGTTTCTATTTCGGATTTCCAGCATCCGCAGTATTTTGCTTGCGTGATAGTTCAGAATGGGCCTCTTTTGCCTGCCAAAGGATCCCAATACAATCCGAGGAGATCACGTGCGGCAGCCCATGTGCTGCAGCTTGATTTTTAATAACCTGCTTGGGAACACTGAGCCTGCACATTGTTAAATTGTGAAGAGAAACAGGAATCCCAAATGTAAACTGTCGAACTGCCTGACTGACAACCTTGACAGAGACAGAGCTTTCTAGTGGTCATGACCTATGGTGACACACGTCAGTACTTCAGCTGGTCCTGGATCTCCTCTTAAATCAGGAAGCAATGCAGTTAAAGCATTACAATCAACCTGTTCTTAGTTTGGAACATTAAACAGGTCATAAACGTCACGCACTAGAAGTTACCAGCAACTCTTGACAGCATTCACAGTGTGAGATATTTTATGTTGGTTATAATAAATGTGAAATGCACCATCGCAAAATGCACAGTGGAAAAGTAAACTTAATATAAAAATCAATACTGCAACAAATCATTGAATTACTAACCTTCCGGGCAATAAAAATGGGGTGGGCAGGGTTTGTGGTCGACTGTCGCAGCTTCTTCACAGTAAAAGCCTGCCCGGCATGGGATGCACACATCGGAACGTTCATTTGGTTGATATTTTCCCGCTGGACATGGGATGGGAGATCCTGAACCTTCAGGGCAAAAATGTCCCTGGACAGGAAAAAGAGAGACGATAAAAATCGCACCGAACCGTTCATCAGAAATTGTTCATATTTAGAAAATGTGGTAGCGAGAAATGATCTCCCGATCAGGATGAGCATCTCTCGGGTCCTGTTTTATAGAACTCAGTATTCGTATACACAGAAACTGGTGCATGGTTTGAAAGTACAAGATAGGAAGAGATCATCAGTTCAAGAGCACTTTTTCTAAGTGTGGAAATGCATAATATATGCTAGCCACATTATCTTTTGGTAATCAACTATGATCATTCCACAAACTTAACTTAATACACCAGAATCGTTAATTGGTCGGTGTGAATATCAGCAGAAAAATAGACCACAAAATGAATAAAGCAATTTCATGAACAATATAACCGTTTGTGTAAGAAAATTGACACCAGAAATGACTTCAATATTATTATTTTATCCTGGCTGTGGTAATATGATAATAGGTAACCTAAATATGATGCACATTAGTTTGCTTCAATAATTAAAAATGCTTCAAATTTGAAAAGTAATATGTTCTACATTTTCACTGATTGCCTTAAATATGTTTTAAGTACTTTTAGGTATTTTAATTTGCATAATACAAATGGCAGAAACTGATTGTGCACTTCATACCATCACCAAATTATTAAATTTTTCCACTTATTCTTAAGGTTAGCGTCATCGCATGAGTGGGGAAACATCCTCAAATACTCAATAATTTCAGGTATGAATTATATATCAAGTTATTGATAACCAGATCAATGAAACGTTGCTGTCATTATTTGACTGCACTATCCACACACACACACACACAAAAAAAGGTCGCACTCACTGCAAGGTGAACTTGATGAATAATTTGCTTGAAGGAACTCGGGAACTACAATTATTTTCAATAGGAATTGGCTAGCTGTCTTCTGTCTGATCGGTATGGAAGGTTAAGGCAGAACCTGTAACAATCAGTGCTGAGTGATTAAGAGACAACAGTGCTCTTTACTGTCAAGTACTAACACATACCTTTGGGCAGGCAAAAGCATTTGGATTGATTGAGCTGTGATTGGCAGGACAGTAGAACCCAGCAAGGCATAGCCCGCTGGGATGGCGCAGACCTTCCCTCGCACAGTAATGGCCAGAATAGCACGGTGTGCAGCATTCTAGTGAAGCTCCTCCTATTAGCAAAATATATTCAGGTCAGTTTGAATAGCTATGTCACACCAGCAAAGTAATATCAGAACAGACAGGTTACATTTCTCATTTGGTGTCCTATTTTCCCTTCACCATTTGAGATAGAAGGTAATTGAAACTCCAATTCCAGAGAGAGAATGTCAATCTGTTATAAATTGAACAAACCTCCACGTAATTATTTTAAAAGTGCAGAACAATTGAAGAAATACCTGGTAATATATGGAGGTGGAGGATGGGCTCAAAGTTTTGCCTTCAAAGGTTAAAAAAGTTCTCTTCAATTGGTGTACGATTATGAAATGAATATGATCAAAGTACAGCTTACTGCACTGACCTAATATTTTTCAATGTTGTAAGGGCGTTTACAGTACACTTATTGGTACCTTTCCTCCCTTGGTTTGATGCTAAAATGGTGGCTAGAGGGAGTCTCTAAGCAGCCATTTTGTATGCAGCTTCCTCCTTATAATGACATCCCAAATTTCTAGTCTGGTGACATTGTGAATGGGAGCCCACTGTTCCTGTCCATGATATCGCTGGAATGCAACTTCATATCGTCACAGAAAGAAGAGTTGGGCACCTAATGTTGGCTCCTAAGCTGTTTCTCACCAGCAGATCTGAATTATAAAACACTGTACATACTCTTGCTACAATGTTTAGCATTATCAGGCCATTCACTAAGATATGCTTGTCTTTAACTGGTAAATCTGTATTGTAACCAAAAGTTATTATGCTAACCCCTTACTTAAAATGCCAAAATTGGCATCCCATGTATCCCAGAAAGGCACCACATGCTCCACTACCTTCTAATAATATTACTATTCACATTTTTGCAAAGGAATACAGGAGTCATCGCAAAAAATGAACTCAATCCTGAATTGCTTTTCATGGTTATATACTTTCTTACATACTTAAGCTAACAACTACAATTCCATATAGAATTGTGGTTTAGATAGCTTAAGTATGTTTACAATGCCATAACAGAGGTTAAAGGTAAAGGAATATTAAGACTGTCAGAAGTAGAATACAACAAGGGGTATTGAAGGAGCTGAATGACAAGTAAGGGAAACAGTTACATTGCGAATCAAGCAGGGCAGTCTTTAAGATGATACATAATTCTTTGTCTACATGGGTACTGACATTAAATAGGTTTTAAAATAAAATAACTTTGGTACCATCCCAATGCCCGCTGTGGTGATTCTCTTTGATTTATTGCCCGTCACAGTTACACAGCTGGTACAGATTTGGATAAGCCCCATTTAATTTTCATTTCCTATTGGTTTTAGTGCCACTCTGGTCATACTGAACTTGGAGAGTACACAAATGTGGGTCAATAATCAGTATACCCGAGTGAAAACCCTCGCTCAATTCCTCCCCTCCTTCGTCCAGGAGGCGAATTGAGCACTTTTCAAAATGTTTCTTTTTCTGTCACACAAAAGGGGAAAAATAAATGACCAAATCTTGAAAAAGTGATCAGACCATGGGTTGCCATGCTGCCGACAGGGAGCCTCGCCTGCTGGGAGCCGTTATCCAAGTGCTTCACATGGTTTACTGACCCTTTTTATTCCCTGGCCAAATGTACAGAACATTATGCGCAATACACGGCCAAATTTCCGACAAGCGCCACAGGTCGACACCAATGTTCTTGCTAAGCTGCGTGGCCCCGCCCGCAGTCATCTGCAAGGTCCCGCGAACTGTAGATATCACTCTGGCGCAAAAATTTGAATGGGCCGCGCATTAGGGGAGGCATGCCGCGCAGGAGGCAGTGCGGCTTACGGGGGACGTTGGTCAGCACCGCTCCTCAGCACCAGCAGAAAGTCGGAAAATTACCCCTTAGAAGCTAATATGGACATCACTTGATACCTTAAGGTCTCTTGGATTAGTTTATTCTTCAAACTGCTGAATATGAATTGCGGAAAAGCTCTGTACTGCAAATTGTGAATCGTAATATCTATACTACAAATTAGGATCAGATTAATTCTCTTCACTCACCAGTTGTATTCTTAAACGTTCCCGTTGGACATGCAATTGGTGCTTCAGTGCCTGCTGGACAATAATAACCCACAACACAAGGACCGCTCATTGGAAATGCTGGATTGCTCTGTGGTATGGGACCTTTTGCTCCTCCCTGGCAGTAATATCCTCCCACACATGGGCCTACAACAGAAAATATTATAGCAATTCATGTCTTCGGTTCAAACGGTTCTCTATTGGGAGAATCATACAGCTCCTGAGAAGCGATGATACTTTATATTTCACTGACTGTGGGTGGCACATTAACCCAACCAGAGCCGCACAAACGACCAGGGAACCAATGGGCTAGAGCAAGGCGTGACAAGAGTTCATAGGTATATTATTGCGCCCAGCCAGGCCATTACTGGTCCTGATTTTCACTCTTGCCCCATTACAAATAGCAGCATTTCTTACCCATACCCTTTGGTGTCCGTTCTGTTTGGAACGTGATAAATACATTTTTATATCAGGCACGGATACCCACCATCTGGCTCAGAGCTTGCTACGCCTTGGCAGTATAACCCAGCTGGACAGCTTACACAGGCAGCGGCAGAGGAGGCCCCATCCAATGTATTGTATGTTCCTTCAGGGCATGGCAATGGAAAACTTGTCCTTGATAAACAGTAGTAGCCTGGAAAAGCAAAAAACCTGTAAAAATGTATCGACTACAATGGATGCAGAATGGCCTCCTTCTGTGCTGTAAATGTCTATGATTCTATATATATATTTTTTTAAGTTTAATTTTATCTTGTAGAGTGAGAGAGAAGGAGAGAAGAGAGACTGATCCATAATATTTTAGTGGGATAAGGGAATGTATTCATTTTCCCTGCAACAGCGACTACACTTCAGAAATAATTGGTTGCAAAGCGCTTTGGAAGGTCTTGAGGTCCTGAAAGGATTTATATAAATAGAAACATAGAAATATTGGAGCAGGAGTAGGCCATTCGGCCCTTCGAGCCTGCTCCGCCATTCAATATGATCATGGCTGATCCTCTATCTCAATACCATATTCCCGCTCTCTCCCCATACCCCTTGACGCCCCTTGTGTCTAGAAATCTATCTCTCTCCTTCTTAAATATATTCAGTGACTTGGCCTCCACAGCCTTCTGTGGCAGAGAATTCCACAGGTTCACCACCCTCTGAGTGAAGAAATTTCTCCTCATCTCAGTCCTAAATGTCCTACCCCGTATCCTGAGACTGTGACCCCTCGTTCTAGACCCCCCTAAGCCAGGGGAAACATCCTCCCTGCATCCAGTCTGTCTAGCCCTGTCAGAATTTTATACGTTTCAATGAGATCCCCTCTCGTTCTTCTAAACTCTAGTGAATACAGGCCTAGTTGACCCAATCTCTCCTCATACGACAGTCCTGCCATCCCATGCAAGATCTTTCATCATTTTTTCTTTACTCGTGTTAAAGGGTAGATTGGTACGGGAGTTGATGCTAGAGAGAAGAGTTTGTATGTGTGTGCACGGTGATGATCTAGTGGCATGTATGCACTCATTGTTGGTAAAATTCAACTTCTGCGGGGGAAAGGAAAAATCGGGCGGGGTGTATAATGAAAGGCCAATTCGCTACCGCCCATTTTGCGCCCCTACCGAAGTTGAATTTTACCCCTTTGAATCTTCACACTCCCATGGTGGAGGATGTTTCTACGATCACTCGTGAACTAAGGAAGTTTTGCTTGCCAGCCAACTGGATCATAGTCAGCTTCAGTTTTGAAACAAAGTAAATTTTACAGGTTTGACGCCAACCCTCCACCCAAAGAAAATCTCTGCTCCCTGACAATAGTGTAGTATGCTGTAACATGGCCTTCAGGAGGTTTAGAACTAGCCTAGACCTATTTCATTCTCATCAAAGTGGAGATTTATTTTACGAATCTAGTTAAGCATCCCAAATATCAGTGTGCTTTAGCACTGTACACGTTATTCTCAAAGGAACTCCATACATTTGTGCTGACATAATAATCATCAAATGGTTGGTGTAAAGTTGCTCGAGATAAATCAGAAAATCTTACCTCTGGGGCAAGTAGCAGGTTCCACTGTGCTGCTGCTGTCACACATGGTGCCTACAGGGCAGGGCAAACAGATACCAGCTCCAGGGGACGGATTGTATGTACCAGGTTTACAGGGTAACTCACTGCTCGTACCAGGAGGACAGCGGAAGCCACTGGGACACACGTAACCCTGAATACCATCTGAGGGACGAGGCACGGTGCTTCCTGCATGGCAGACGTACCTGTGAAAAATCCACAGGCATGGACAATATACAAAGTGCAAATATTGATTCTCAGGCTAGAGTTAAAGTATGATATCTGTATGAACATAGACATTCTGGCAACAGCACCTGAGGAACTTCAAACTGCAAAAACTTCGGAAAATGGTTCACAAAAAACAGATTACTGCACTTTCTTGCAGGTAGCTGGTGGAGTAAGTAATATAAAAAAAACCATCAGGGCTGCTTCTGGTTTTAGAGAGTTAGACAGATTGACAGAGGCAGACATTCTTTCGTATAACACTTAATTATGTCTCGCAGAAGCACTTCACATACAATAAATTACTTGAAATGCAAGCAAACTGTTAGAGCTACTGGCCCAAAAATTAGTGCCTCTACACGAGAGTACGCACTGTGTACTCTCGCGTATTCTGTCTCCAATTGCCGGTTTTCTGCATGCACTGCGCATGCGCTGAAAACCGGCACTTGGTGATTTCAAAAGGGGGCGGTTCCTAGGTGAACCGCGTGCACGCTACAGGCTGCGCGCACGCAGTGCACTTAGTGCTTTGAACGCGCAGGTAAGCATGGAAGATTTTGCACATAAAGAAAGGAGGCGTAAGACCCTCTTTTAACAAGGTAAGTAGTTAATTAAGTATTATTTTGAATTTTTTTCAACAGGTATCTCTTTTTTAGAGACTTTAAAGAAAGGTAAGTTTATTTTTATAACGTTTTAAAAGATTTTAAATTTTTTCAAAAATTTAATTTTTTGTTTAAAGTGGTTAATTTATTTAACTATACTTATTTTATTAATGTGATGGTTTTTAAAAAAAAATTAATTGAGGTTTAGCTGTTCTTTTGGCGGGGTATAGATTCATAGCTTTCACAGCACTTGATTGTGAAAACTATGAATGAAAGATGGTGTGCTGCCATTGGCTCTAACTGAATCACGTGATCCCACAGCTCGCACGAATTAACTGCGCCTGTGGGATACGCAAGCACTGCCCAGCTGCTGTCTAGAACATCAAGTTCGTGCGAGCTGGGAATGAAAAAGCCGGCGCGCAGTGAGATATCGCGGGGAAGCCTTACCCTTGCACGAAGGCTCCCTCACTAATTTTTGGGCCATTATCTACAAAACTTTGCCGGGGTTAAATTCATTTGATTTGTGCCTCCCGTTAGTGTCCTCTAATGGGGGGCAAATCAACTAGCGCGCCTGGGCGCGGCGCCGCTAATGCCTCCCACGAAATTCAGCGGGAGGTTAGCGGTGGCATAGTGCTGCGGGGTGCTGTGCTGCCGGCGATGACGTCATCGCCGTGTGCAGCGCCCCGCTCGCGCCCCGGCTGTAGTATTGGGTGGCGCTCCCCCGACTTACCGCCGGACGCTATGTCCGCCGGGGGTCAGGGGGGCCTACCTGTGGCCAGGGCGGCGCTAGTTAATGGGGAGGTAGCGGGCGGCCATTTTTGTTGCTGGCCGCCTGCCAGCACCTGCCCCTGTTGCTGCCCCCGTGAAGCCCCCCCTCGGGGTGCCGGTTGCTCTCCGTGAACCCGGCACTCCTCTTGAGTGCCGGGCTCGTTTGCCGGCACTCCCGATGCCTGGTGGCCCAGCTGGGCACCGGGACGAGCTGCGCCAGGCCCCTCCCCAAGAAGGACGCGGGGCGCTTCCAGTAGCGCCCCTCCTTCCTCTCGGGGCGCTACCTGGGAAAATCGGCCGCGCGGGCGCTAACTTCACCCCGGCTTGGGGCACTACCCAATTTTTCCCCCTGTAACTTTAGTTACTTTATATACAAATCATTTTTCCCGAGCAGTTTTATTTGTCTCACTAACCGCTCACATGCTATTTCCAACAGGAGCAACACCCTGTATCAGATTAACCGGCAGCAATTTGCTCCCTCTCCTTTATCAATGGATTGGTCAGTCCCTGTGAAAGAGTAGAGTCACACCAGTACTGGCTATCTAACTAGCTGCTCAAACCACCATCAATCTTTAGATTAATCAGTTATAAGGGTGTTGTGGCCAGTTTTTCCCCTGAAAAATGATGTTGCTTGAAATTAAAATGACTGAATGTAAAGGCAAATTAATAAACCAAAAATATCAGGAGAGAGAGAAGAAAGTGACATTTTTGATAGGGTATACAAAGCCCTGGTTAGACCACACCTGGAATACTGTGAGCAGTTCTGGGCATCACACCTTAGGAAGGATATATTGGCCTTAGAGAGAGTGCAGCGTAGGTTTACCAGAATGCTCTAGGGGTTAAATTACGAAGAGAGATTACACAAACTAGGGTTGTATTCCCTGGAATTTAGAAGGTTAAGGGGTGATTTGATCGAAGTTTTCAAGATATTAAGGGGAACTGATAGGGTAGATAGAGAGAAACTATTTCCACTGGTTGGGGATTCTAGGACTAGGGGGCATAGTCTAAAAATTAGAGCCAGACCTTTCAGGAGTGAAATTAGGAAACACCTCTAGACACAAAGGGTGGTAGAAGTTTGGAACTCTCCTCTGCAAATGGCAATTGATGCCAGATCAATTGTTAATTTTAAATCAGAGATTGATAGATTTTTGTTAACCAAAGGTATTAAGGGAAATGGGGCAAAGGCGGGTATATGGAGTTAGGTCGCAGATCAGCCATGATCTCATTGAATGGCGGAACAGGCTCGAGGGGCTAAATGGCCTTCTCCTGTTCCTATTCAGAATCCAAGTATTTTGTGGTTGTAGGTTTGATTACAGCATACCCTGCATCACAGTTTGGTGCTTAAGAACTTGTAAGTACAGAACAGATTAACCGTTACATGTTAAAGTGTAGGGCAGAACTAGATTAACACTTACCCAGGGTCACAAAGTTGAGCTTGGCTCAAGTCCGTCAGTCCCAATTGACTGCAATAGTGCCCAAGAGGACAGCGTTGGCACTGGGCTTCACTGGCCAGCCCTGCAGTATGAGAATATGATCCTAGCGGACAAGGCAGTGGATACTCGCTACCCTCTGGACAGTAGTGACCCATGGGGCAGACATCATTACCAGTAAAAGTGGTGTTATCAGATTCAACCTATAACAAAGAATTTTTAAAATACAAGTGCAATAAATTAATCCAACAGCTCACATTGTTTAAACATCTGTCTCTTCCAACTAATATTCGATAACCTAATCCACATTATTTCAAAAAAAGTTACACACAAAAACATTAACTGTACATGTTAAAGATCCTTTGTAAAATCTTTAATTTCAAAACATTTGTGTGATTTGAATACTACACACTGAGAAACGTACACTGGGATATCTTGGTGTTTATTTATCTTTAATGGAGACATTAATACAGAAACTACACACAGACTGCACATTGTGGAGGCTGGATAATTTATTGTCTGCTTTTTTGCACTCACTATATAATTGATCTGAGCACATTCTTGTTGGGTTATGTATCTAAGCAAAGCATGTAGATTACTGATTGAACAGCTAAACAGGATGCAATAATCCAGAACATTCTTAAATCATGACTAATAATGAAGGTGGTAGACGGCAAAGCTGAATAGAATAAGCTACAGGAGGATCTGAATATATTTGGGAAGTGGGCAGACAGGTGGCAGATGAAGTTCACTGTAGAGAAAAGCGAAGTGCTTCACATGGGAACAAAAAAAAATCCAGGACAAGACTATTGCTTAAACGGGAAGAAAATAATGTGTATGGAAAATGAAAGAGATCAGAGGGTCTTGATTGACAATAAATTGAAACTATTGCAACACTGCTTTGTGGCAGTGAGTAAAGCAAATCAGATGTTGGGGCGTATTAAAAGGGCAATATTGAGCCGAAATAGTGGGGTAATTCCTGTTACTTTATAAATCAACGGTGCGACTGCACTTAGAATACTGTTGGACAGTTCTGGTCACTGCAGCGCAAAAAGGATATTGCAGCTATTGAGAGGAGGCAGAGGAGAGCAACCTGAATGATTGAGGGGATGGAGGGGTAATATTATGAGGAGCAATTATGTAAACTGGGTATGTTCTCACTGAGAAAGAGAAGGTTGAGAGGTGATATGATTGCTGTTCTTAGGAATCTAAATGGACTAGGTAAAGGGACCGCTTCACCTTGTCCAGAACAGTAGAACTTGACGACATGTCCTGCACTTAATTTTGGCAGAACATGAGGGAAACCTGTTCTTTCGGGTTTCCCCAACCTCAAACAGTCCCCCCGCTCCGTCCCAGCCTCCGAGCTAATATCGGGGCCATTATTTCAGTGAGCGAGTTGTAAATCTATGGAACTGGCTCCCCAGAGATGGTGGAAGTAGTAAGTATAGATTCACTCAAATGCAAATTAGATAGCTTTCTTTCTGAAAATAATATTTTGGGATACAGTAAATGACTAACTTAAGACATGCCATGTGATAGGTGTAGCATGCTTGGAAAGAACAGGTGACTTTGGACTTATGGTTCCTAAGCTCGCCACCACTGGCAGTTTTTTCTCGCTTAATGTCTGGGTTTGTTGTAGATTAATTGGTAGAGATTGATTGGTAATGATTAGTCAACGTTCCATTATTGTTGTAGCATGCGACTATCAGGATGATAGAAGGCGAACTAGATGGACCGTGGTCGTTTTGGCCGAGCAGTTCCTATGTTGGACATTCACAAACCACCTTCTGAGCCAAGCCTTAGTTCAATTTTACCTACACTCCCTGCATATCCGCGCGCCCACCATCTTCGATGAACGAGGAAGATCTAAAGAAAGTGCCTTTTGTGACTTAAGTATCTAACTAGTAAAGAAAATCGACTTCAGAAGTTAAAAAAAATAGTAAAATGTTGCTATCGTGAGATCTCCTTACTGGAGCAGTAGGAGGTCTCATACTAAAATACTACAGTGCAATATTAATTTATCCAGTGATTGTAGGTATTTGATCAAAATATTCAGCTTAAATATAATTTTAAATAATTCTGATTCCAATTTGTCTGTGCAGATTATACCAAATGCTTGCTAGGAGTTGGGCTGATGGCACTTCCTGTACAGTAGTAGCCACGATGACAAGATCCAGCAGGATTAGAGAGTCCATCGGCAGCACAGTGCATACCTGTTCAGGAGATACACAAGAGTTTGAACGAACCGGTTAGCAATTGAGCGGCAGTCAGAATGAAAGAAACTGAGCTCTGCTTCACTTTATTTACTATTTGGGTACAGTACTGTTGTGGTTACGGTACTGGACGAGCAACCTAGAGGCTGTGACTTCAAATCACACCTTGGCAAGTTGTGAACTTGAATTAAATTAATCTGGTAAAAAATGGCCATGAAAGCTGCCATTTTGTTGTAAAAGCCAACAGGTTCACCAATGCCCTTCAGGGATGGGAACCTGCCATGGCCACGTGACTCCAGTTCACTCGACATGGTTTACTCTGAAAACCCTCTGGAGTGCCCTTGGCCCACCACCACCACCTCCACCTTTTCAGGGCAACTAGGGATAGGCAATAGATGCACCCTTGTCAGCATCCCGAGAAAGAAAACTGTACCCAGACCAATATGCATTTTTACAAGAAAAAAATCACACTGTGCAACGTTAAATATTTATCACATTTAGTACATAGTTTTTCTTTTAGCCAGTCTACAACTAGACTATATTTAAATCAAACATGTTTTGACTTCTCCCAAATCAAGGAAGGTGCTTTAAGTAAAATATCAACTTTTGTAATCTTGTACAAGTAGACGTCTTGATGTTATTTGTGTTTTGCTCACAAAGGCTTCCAAAGATATAATTATATGATCACAGAATCACAGAATCCCCACAGTGCAGATAGAGGCCATTTCGGCCCATCGAGCCTGCACTGACACATATCCCACCCTATCCCCGTAACCCCACGTATTTAATCCCCCTAACACTAAGGGTCAATTTATCATAGCCAAATCAACCTAACCCGCACATCTTTGGACTCAGCAATGTTAACTTTAAATTTCCCTATCTTCCAAGATTTTATTATCTTGACTTTTAATAAAAGGAGCATAATCACTTACATACTAGAACATTCCTCGGGTAGAGGCAGCTTTTACAAGGGGGCATAACTATAAGGTGCATGGGGGGAGATATAAAAGGGATGTCCGAGGTAGATTCTTTACTCAGAGAGTGGTTGGGGTGTGGAATGGACTGCCTGCTGTGATAGTGGAGTCGGACACTTTAGGAACTTTCAAGCGGTTATTGGATAAGCACATGGAGCACACCAGAATGATAGGGAGTGTGATAGCTTGATCTTGGTCTCGGACAATGCTCGGCACAACATCGAGGGCCGAAGGGCCTGTACTGTGCTGTACTGTTCTATATTCTATACAGCACTTCAGGCTGCTTCCTCTCTCATCCTATCCACAACACACCCCTAAATAAATATATTACAACCCTCGTCTATACTTTTACATCAAAGTGCAACTGTTGTCTTCAAAGGGTTATATTTTCTACAGTTATCCTCATCACTTTTTTATTTCTGCACGTTAAATGTTGGTACCTACCTGGTGAACAGGGCACACAGTCTGACTCACTAGCTGCACCAGGTCGAGGACCAAATGTACCTTTTGCACAGGGCTGGTCCGTGCCCAAAGTGGTGCCAACTGGACAGAAGAAGCCTGCGGGACACAGTTCAGGGTATTTCCCAGCAGAACCTTAAGTGACAAAGAAAACAAGAACAATGTATAATAGTTACTTAAGAGCGAGCAGGAGGAAAACACAGATGGTTTGGTGCTCTGAAATACTATATGTTACCGTATAATTTAATGTTATTAAATAGGATATTCACTTAAGTGCAATGGATTGGCCTTTTCAAACATACCTCATTCTGCTACCAGTGGCCATCGACAAGCTCATTTTACAAAATAGTTTCCTATTGCCATAAAAGAAAAGAAAGACTTGCATTTTTATAGCGCCTTTCACGACCACTGGACCTCTCAAAGCGCTTTACAACCAATTAAGTACTTTTGAAGTGTAGTCACTGTTGTAATGTGGGAAACACGGCAGCCAATTTGTGCACAGCAAGCTCCCACAAACAGCAATGTGATAATGACCAGATAATCTGTTTTTGTTATGTTGATTGAGGGATAAACATTGAGCCAGGGCACTGGGGATAACTCCCCTGCTCTTCTTCGAAATAGTGCCATGGGATCTTTTACGTCCATCTGAGAGGGTAGACGGGACCTCGGTTTAATGTCTCATCTGAAAGGCAGCACCTCCGACAGTGCAGCACTCCCTCAGCACTGCACTGGAGTGGCAGTCTAGATTTTTGTGCTCAAGTCTCTGGAGTGGGACTTGAACCCACAACCTTCTGACTCAGAGGCGAGGGTGCTACCCACTGAGCCACAGCTGACAAAGATGCCATCATCAAAGAGAAGTCTAGTTTTTGTCATTCATATCTCTGATGGAATGAGGATCATGGATAGCAACAGTCTATTGAAGATACAATTATAAATATGTGTTAATGATTTAGTTCAATACAATAGCTTGCTATGGTATCCTCATTGAATAAGTCTCGTTTATACAGCTCATTACTTTGTGAACTTTTCCTCTGCAGCAGCAGTCATGACAGGAAGCTAATGCAACCAGATGACTCCTGACCTTCAATACAGGCTGGAAATTGCAGCAGGAATGGAATTGAACTGGATACGAGACTCACTGTAATGGATGCAATGGGCAAAGATGCACAATGCCAACGCTACCAATTGACATGCATTTGCCCCTGCCTTAACTCATCTGCTGCTGAAACCCTCATCAATGCCTTTGTTACCTCTAGACTGGACTATTCAATGCTCTCCTGGCCGGCCTCCCATCTTCCACCCTCCATAAACTTAAGTTCATCCAAAACTCTGCTGTCTGTATCCTAACTCACAACAAGTCCCGTTCACCCATCACACCTGTGCTCGCTGACCTACATTGGCTCCCGGTCCGGCAACACCACATTTACAAAATTCTCATCCTTGTTTTCAAATCCCTCCCTGGCCTCGCCCCTCCCGATCTCCGTAACCTCCTCCAGCCCCACAACTCTCTGAGATCTCTGCGCTCCACCATTGTCGGCCGTGCTTTCAGCTGTTTAGGCCCCAAGGTCTGGACTTCCCTCCCTAAACCTCTCCACCTCTCTCTCTTCCTTTAAGACGCTCCTTAAAACATATCTCTTTGACCAGTCTTTTGGTCACCTGTCATAATATCTCCTTACGTGGCTCGGTGCCAAATTTTGTTTGACAACACTCCTGTGAAGAGCCTTGGGACGTTTTACTACGTTAAAGGCACTATATAAATGCACGTCATTGTTGTGAGAGTCACCCATTAAGCAGCAGTGTCATATCCAGCAGTTGGAGCATTAATAGCAGTCGCAATGGGACTTGATCCCTCTCCAATCTGCCTTTCTTTTTCTCTCGTGCCTGATATCAGCCTGTGCAAATATGTCTCCTTACTCCTACTCTCATAGCTAGTCAAGAAATGCAACTGGTGAAGGGGGTACATAATCATAGACAGATTTACTTTCCAAGGTCAGAACAATCTGGTTTCAAGCAGACACACAGATGAATGTAAGGATGTGAATCAAAGAGAGTGTGAAAGAAATACCTGCACAGATTACAACATAACCAAACCTTGATAAATAATTATTCTCTATTTTCTTTTTCAAAGTAATTTATATAAATATATGTAATAAATCGTGGATCTTAACAACTGGTCAGAATATTATATTGACTTTCTCACCATTAGTGAACTGACAAAAGTAACCAGCCGGACATGGGTCACAGGATTCTTGGCCTTTCTTTGCTTGGTAAGTTCCTCCCTCACACGGCAGTGGAATGGAAGATCCACCAGGACAATAGAAGCCGAGTGGACAGAGAAACGATATGGGACTAGCTGAGCTTTGACCTCGAGGGCAATAAAATCCCACCAAGCAAGGACCATCAGGAGCTTCATTACCTAGCCCTTGAAAAGGAAGTAATACAATTTTAGAGAAATTCTATTTGAACAACCCATTTGTTTCAAATAATAATCTTACCAGAAGACTTCACGTCGCCCATGCAAGTAATGAGAAACATAGCACTCGTGTCACAGTGGAGGGATGCACTCAAGCACCAATACACAGTGGCATGCAAGGACGTAAGAGCCATTCACCCTTCGTTCTTGGTCGTGGTCATGCTGCAGTGAGGACGTGCCGACTAGAGAGGAGGTGTCGAGTGGAGGACAGACGGGTCCCTGTGAGGAGAGGGACATTCAGAGGGAGTGCTGTTACCAGGCTGCATTGCACATCCCCTTGTGGCCACATGAACAGTAGGACTCGTAAAGTCCTGGAGCAAGAGACTCATTTGCCCTCTTTAATTCAAGAGGTCTATGGTCCAGAGAGACCTTCACTGGGAGGAAAGGGGAAAACATTGATAAATTGGATTCAATGCCGCCTTTTTTTTTTACAAAAAATGTTGGTAAATGAGGAAAGACATGTTGAAAGAACTAATATAATCTGAAAGAAGTATTTGGTGTTGAAATTACTGTTGGCAATACTTGCAGTCGAGCCCTTACTGTGTTCATTTGACAGTACTCAAAGTGAATTAACCCACCAAAGAACAGCAACTATGGGCTGGATTTTGATACTGGGGCGGGTTGGGGTCATGTCATCCGCATTTCGTGTTATCCACCCGCCTGCAATTGGATGTGGGAGATTGATGCAATTTTCACTTAATTGGGCAATTGAGTTCCAGCATGTGGGAACCCATGAACCAATTAGTGGTTTCAGTCTGAAAGTCGCCTCTGATGATGTCATCATTGCAGGTCAGAGACTGCCTGGTCTCAGAGATTGCCTGGCTTTTGCTGCGAGAGGACCTGGATGCAAAATGAGCAGCATCTCAGAGACAGAGAGAGAATGAGAATTTTTTTTGCAACCAAGTCCTCCCAGGCAGTCTCTGAAGACATTCAATGCAGCAGCATCAGAGGCGACTTTCAGACCTAATACTACTACTACCTTCATCACATCTCTGTTGTAATAGTGGACCTGCAGCTGATAGTCAGCTATCCACTTGTGCTCCCGCCAGGTTTCACTGGCGCGTTTCACATCAGGCGTACTTCACGTCGGAAAAGGGTTAAACTAGCTAAAACTTTTCAAAATGGCATTACAGAGCCAATTTCGGACTTGTTAAGGGCTTTAATGGCCTCTCCCGCCTCTTGGAGGTGGACGGAGTCGGGAACCCCTCAACCGATTTTGTCAAAATTGCATGGAGTCGGGATGGGGTCGGGACCCCCGAATCTGCAACTTTAACCCCCCACACGCCTCCAAACCTGACTCCACGGGTCATTGAAAATCCAGCCCTATGCCTTTATTGAAGGAGTGGACAGAGGAATGTTATATGAACATGTTACGTGTTCATTCACTAGTATTGCCAAAAGTAATTTCTAAGCTTATCAATACATTGGCCCGTAATTTCCGATAGGAGGTTTCCTGCGTGCGGATGCCTCCTATCGGAAAAAAATCTACGCTCTTACCGGAGGGCTCCCGAGGTCCGGACACTTCCGATGCTGGGCCTCTCCACAGTCGAAATGCGCAGGGCCCACGTATCCCAGGGGCGCATGTGATTCGCATGCCTCCCTTGGATCACGTGGGCCAGGCCAGCCAATAGGAGAAGGGAATCTCCCTTCATACTTTTGACAGATAGACCCGTCAAATATATGAATGGAGATCACCCCAAAAACAAATCAAAACATTAAATAAATTTAAAAAACATCACGTTTTTAAAATGAGTTAAAATTACATTAAATTAAATATTTTAAACAAAAATTTAATTTATGAAAAAAATAATTAAAGTTTTTACGAGGCTAAAAATAAACTTACCTTTTTTAAAAGTATTTTAAAATTGGCCCAGAAATTCGGCCGAATACGGGAGAGTACGCACTGTGTACTCACCCGTATTCGGTCCCGAAGTGCCGGTTTCCTGCATGCACTGCGCATGCGCGGGAAACCGGCACTTCCGATATTGCGAAGGGGGCGGTTCCTAAGTGAACCGCATGCGCACTACAGGCTGTGCGCACGCAGCACACTTAGGTTTTTTTTCACGTTTGAACGCGAGGGTAAGTATGGAAGATTTTACACATGAAAAAAGGAGGCGTAAGACCCCCTTTTAACAAGCTAAGTAGTTAATTAAGTATTATTTAAAAAAAATTTCAACAGGTTTATCTTTTTTAGAGACTTTAAAGAAAGGTAAGTTTATTTTTATAACTTTTAAAAAGAATTTAATTTTTTTCAAATATTAAAATTTTTGTTTAAAGTGGTTAATTTATTTAACTATAGTTATTTTATTAATGTGATGGTTTTTAAAAAAAAAATAATTGAGGTTTAGCTGTTCTTTTGGGGGCAATTTGTATTCATAGTTTTGACAGTTCTTCCTGTCAAAACTATGAATGAAAGATGGTGTGCTGCCATTGGCTCTCCATTGCCCACGTGATCCCAGGGGTCGCATCGAACTAACTGCGCCTCTGGGACACGCACACACTGTGCGCCGGCACCAGGGAGAGGCCCGGGACCCGAAGTTCGTGTGGGCCCGAAACAGAACGGCAGGCGCGGAAGGTAAGATCGCGCCGGATCCTTACCCCCGCGGCAAGCCGGAGAGGCCAATTTCTGGGCCATTATAAATGAGTGAAAAATGTGTTATTTTTTTTACTTTTTTAAACACTTATGCTGGTAAAAGCAGGTCTTACACCTGCTTTTACCAGGTGTAAGATTTCTAAGGGTTTTCAGCGGGCGGAGGCTCTGCAGAAAGCGGAACTATCCACCCGCAGAGGCCCTTCTCTAGGGCAGGTGTCCGATCTGTCAAGAGCATGCTGGTTTTCAGCGCATGCGCTTGGCATGCCTGAAACCGGCACTTGCGAGGTCCCTACGGGACAGAATCACTTGGGGTGCATTCACACCACAATTTTAGTGTTTGTGCAAAGCACCTTCTCGTGTTGCAATGCCGACCTATTAGGCCTAAAATTTGTATAATTTCTCAAAAGATTAAAGCAATTTTAGGTTTAATGGCTCTTTCACATTATCCTGCCTCATAAGCCTGTCTACACCCATCCCTTCTACTTAGATCCAGACTTAAGTACAACATTCTTAGTCATTTTTACCATCACAGAACTGTCCACTGAGACAAGGATGGCAGTGTGAATCGTTTCTGTTCCCAGTGCTGTTGCTGTAAGTGCCAGGTAGACACGGCATAGGAATGGCTGTGCTGTTTGGGCAGTAGAAACCAGCAGGACAGAGGTGTTGGTCAGGCTGAGTGGAGGCAGTGTCGCAGTAATATCCCGCATAACATCCACCTGCAGCAAATGGAGGACATAACAATCAAAAATAACACAATCCTCCTTTGTATTTTAACCTGAAGCGTAACTATTCTACAACAAACTAACTAATCCCAGCTAGAATGTGAGAGAGCCGTTGCTTTAAAAATCATTGGGGCAACATTAAAATTTAATTTGAGCAAAATGTCCTTACAACAGCTATACCAGGAAAGTATAAGGGCAGCAGCAGAGTAGAAAAGAAACAGAAAACTAACCACAGATCTACAATTGACCTAAAGGGAGACTTAAAGAATACCAGAACAACTGATAGCTTTTCGAAACCACTTTTTCCTACAGTTATAGATTTGGTAAAAGTAGGGAAATTAAACTGGCACCTATTGTAATTTACATGCAACATGTTAAGAATGAGCATACCTGTTGGCATGGTAAGTCCTGGATTTGAACAGTATTTCCCTCCGTCACATGGTACTGGAGTGGGAGATCCAGTCGGACAGTAATAACCAGCGGGGCAAAGCCCACCCATCAAATAATATTGTTCCGGACACCACTTGTGCCTAATAAGGTCATTAAAATAATAAGTAAGTTGTATAGTTTATGGAATTTTATACTTATCTGGTACAATGAGGATAAAAAATTAGATTACTAAAGCTGATATAAAAAGGGTGGCGACTATCTGGCCCCTTCGTTTTCCACTCCAGCACTAAGAAAGTTACAGAAGCACGAAAAGGCAGGATTCTGCAGTCACAAACGGAAAAGTAACACCAACATGCTGAACAATCCAAAGGCTGAATCTGCTGCGTCACTGCTGCTATACTAATGAGCACAATTAAATTGTGCATTTCTAAAAAAAAGGAAACACTGCTATATTTATTTGTCCTTGTTCTTTTCTTGTTCTGAAAATGATTACCAGGTAAGATCAGAGGAGAATGTTGGTTGACAGGTAAATCAAACCAATAATGGACTTCGCAAACTTCCAATTGAATAATGCCTATTAAACTAGATACTGGATGCTCCAATTGTAAATGACCTTAGATTTTTGGTCGGGGAAGATCAGAAAGAAAAGAGCGTTTAAGACACGCGTGCTTCAGATTTGTACACAGTGGGCTGTATATTCCGATGCCTACGGGTGGGTACGCGCGGTGTACACACCCGTAGGGACATCGGAAATGCCGGTTTCAGGCATGCACAGCACATGCGCTGAAAACCGGCATTTCCGATCTGTCAAGAATGCTCTTGACAGATTGGCGCCTGCCCTAGAGAAGGGCCTCTGCGGGCGGATAGTCCGCTTTCTGGAGAACCTCCACCCGCAGAAAAACCTTAGAAATCTTACGCCTGGTAAAGCCTGCTTTTACCAGCATAAGAGTTGAAAAAAGTTAAAAAATAATTTTTTCACTCATTTATCATTTAAAAATACTTTAAAAAAAGTTTTAAAAGTTTTTAGCCCCGTAAAAAACTTTAAATATTTTTTTCAAAAAATTAAATTTTTGTTTAAAATATTTAATTTATTGTAATTTCAACTCATTTTAAAAATGTGATTAAAAAAAAATATTATTTAATGTTTTAAAGTGTTTTTGGGGTAATCTCCATTCATATATTTGGCAGGTCTATCTGTCAAGTGTATGAAGGGAGATTCCCTTCTTTGATTGGCTCCCCATGGCCCACGTGATCCCAGGGACGCTTGCGAACTGCCTGCGCCCCCGGGATACGTGGGCCCTGCGCACTTCGAGGTTGGAGAGGCCCAGGAGCGAAAGTGTCCGGACCTCGGGAGCCCTCAGGTAAGGGCGTAGATTTTTCCCGATCGGAGGCCTCCGCACGCAGGAAGCCTCCCATCGGAAAATATGGCCCAATGTATTGGACAAACTACATGAAGCAGCTGGTTGTAAGGTTGAGTCTCAGTAGAGCTGAACCTATTTCTCCATGAATTTTCTGTTCAGATTACGAGAGGACATTCAGATTGCACCCATAGATCAGCATAGTGTTCAGTCAGATACAAATGAATTCAGAGCTAATTAAAGGTATGTGTGTAATTGCTCCATATATAAACAGGATCTCTCATCTTAAAATTGCATAATCTAGATCCAAGAAGCCACTGTATTTATACAGTGTATATAATAAAATATATCAGATGATATTTTTAACACAGAGGAACAAACAGTGGATTGGAGCACTTACTCAGAGGTGGTGTTCAAGGAAACATTAAAAGTTAAACTATTCAGAGATGGTTTGTCAGTTGTGGATCCCGCAGTACAGTAATAACCTGCAGTACACGGCCCAGAAGGTTTCGTGAGGCCGAATCCACTACAGTGCTGTCCTGCAGGACAGATCCGGCACTCCCTCTCACTTCTACTACCTGTAAAAAGATAAATTAAGAAATTAAGTTTCTGGGTTAGTGCAGAGGTGTGTCATGGCGCTATGGAATAACTCACTGCCCTCACTACAAAATTAAGCACCAAAAGCACATCACATCTACAGAAACATCTTCTCTCATTAGGCCGGTTAACTCACCAAAATTTCTTCATTAATTCAAAACATATTCCAAAAGGTTTTCTTTAAAAGTAAATGCAATTTTTATACGTTGTCAGATTTTAATTCACACCCTACTATGAAATCATCAACTGCACAACAGAGGCTCAAACTCTTGGATGGATCTGTGTTTACAATGCTGATAATTACAATACCTGACTGGCCATTGTACGTCCCTGGAGGACATGGATACTGAGTGGCTTCCTCTGTTCCAGTGGGGCAATAATAACCTGGCAGACAGAGCTCAGGAATCTCCAAAGTAGACGGACAGTAATATCCTGCAACAACCATTAATGGTGAAATAAATATTAGAAGGTTTGTACATTGTTACAAAGACACTGGGACACATCTCATTGTCTTGGCTATGCTCTTTGATGTGGGAAAGATTTGAATATATTTTGTCTGTGTTTAAATTGTGAATTCTGGGAGATTCTCTCACTGCTAAACTTACCTGACGAAGGAGCGAACTGCTCCAAAAGCTTGTAAAATTAAATAAATCTGTTGGACTATAACCTGGTGTTGTGCGACTTCTCATTTTTGTCCACCCCAGTCCAACGCCGGCATCTCCACATCATTGTTACAAAGAGGCAGTGGTCATTTAGAGTTCTTGTCTACATTATCAGCTTATAATCATCTTTCTGTTCATCACATAATCGATGTGAATCCGGCACAGACTCGATGGCCTTCTTCTGCGCTGTACTATTCTATGATTCTATGGAGATAGTACCACCCACTTAAAGAATTTGCACTCTCAATGATAAAATCTAAAATGATAGCATGTGTAACTGAGATGGATGCACCAGGTCACTACCAAGCCTGTTTCTGTATCTAATCCTGCTCACCAAGACCAATCATTTAAAGTGCTGCTACCTCAAGTAATAAATGTTTAACCTACAAATCATGATGGTAGCAGTTCGAGAGGCTGCGTGCAAGGATTTAAAACAAAACATTAAAAATGAAAGGCCTAATCAGGCAACATACACATAGGGCAGCTCCTTTAAGATCAATTGATAAGACTGAATGCTACAAAAATAATACATTAATACTTATTGTAACAATAATGAGAGTGTAACATGAAGACAGAATCACAACAAAAATTGTAAATGGCGTATTAAACGTCAATGCTCTGTCCACAAGGGGCTGAAGGAACCAACGTAAATACTCGAATTGGGCTTGTTCAACAGATAGATGAGGAAACTGCTGCAGGTGTCAAAACTTCCCAAGTAACAGCAGGATCAATTATAGGGGAATAGGAAGCAGGGGCAATCTCTTGTATGTGCAGGGCAACAAAAAAAAAGATACAGCTTCTTCATTTGGAAAATGTTTTCATGAACAGCATTACTATTTATTTCAGAATTTCTACATGGATAACAGCTCAAAGATGCCAAACAATCAGGAATGTTTTACCTGCAGGGCAGGTTCCACAATACTCCAGCCCCTCTTCTTCAGCATAGGTTCCTGATGGACATGGCTGTGGTTGAACTGACCCTGAAGGACATTGTTGTCCAACACCGCACTTTCCACCTGTTCCCAGGAAGAGCTGCCTTGGGCCAGGATTGGGAATGCTCACTCCTGCGAAGAAGATAGTATCTAAATTCTTCTCAATTTTCTCCAGGATTGTTTATTTTCAGTGGTTTCTTCATATTAGTGCTTTTCTCTCTCAAAATTTTGAATTTCCCTTCAATAAACTTTTACAACTTTCTTTTTTTTACATTATTTTACTCCCTACTGGAGTATGGCCCCGTGGTATCTTAGTCCTCTGGTATCTTGGCCATGAGGAGGACATTATTTGTGTGTCAGCATTGGTAGGTTGTGCGACCATTACCAGGGGTAGGGAGACTGGGGAAATCATGTCCAAGTCCAGTCTTGTCCTCACCCGATGTGCACGCCTGTCCTCTTCCAGCAAGATTGTTGGATTGTAATCAGAAGTGGGAAGCTTGAGTGATTCTACCCTCCCTAACCCTGGGGCACTAAACTGGGATCTTCCTGGTCTGTACAGTTCAGCTGCTCACTGGATAAACTCACTGAACTATCAGGAAGGCTTCTTTTAGAATTTTCACCATAAAAAGAATAACCATTGGCTTTATTTGTTTTTAAAAGGTATGTCACAACCCACACCAACACATTCATATTTTATGGCACCGATACTTTCCTTGGCTATAAATATTAATGATATTATTATACAGAATTTCTGGTATATATTGCGTTGGAACACTTGAATTCAAGATGAAAATAGCCTTACATGGTGATACAACAGGTTATTTTTGCTCCCAGGACAGAGGAACAACAATCTCATCTGGACAGCCATCTGTAATTGTTAAATTTAAATTAAAACGTTTTTATTCATGGTGCTGCACCATTGTTCTTCTTGGATGTGGAATATTTAGCAGTGTGCCAATTTTAGCAGGTGCGGCAAATAAAATGTACTAGGATTTTATTGTGGTGACTAATGTTGCTTGTGACCTCTTCTTACTACCAACAGTGTCCTGAAGGAAAAAGAAACTGAAATGTACTGAAATTATTCAAAATCCGCTAAAACAAGATTTTAAAAAGCACCAGTATGATCTAGCAATTCAATTTGTTCAACAGGGAAAATATCTAATGAGGGAACTGGATCTATTCAAAGGGCTGAAATGTACTGCTTCAATTACTTTTCCTCACTCCCATTGTTGAGTAGAAGATTTATCTGTTGAACAAGATTTCACATTGCGCAAATATTGAATAATTCACAAGTATGCAATTATTGTTATTTCCTGCATTGAAAGGTTGTAAAGTTTCTAATAAAACCCAAACATTATTCACGTCTAAAAGGTTTCCCTGTCACAAGTTCTGACAGCACATTTATTCTTGAGGTTTTCTCCTTTCATTTTTTTTCCTCAGACTGTGCCCTGATTTAATGACCAGGTTGTTCTTACCTGAGGTACAGTAATGTCCAGGGTCACACTTCCCCTGAGGCCTTGCAAGGCCATCTTGAGCACAGTAGAATCCTCCTTTACATGGCAGACAGTCCTTCTCTTCCTTCAGACCTACACGTCCTCCATATGTGCCTGAGGCAAAAAGTACACATCTCCAAGTTGCTTAAATACTTCCTGATTTTTAATTCCAAACAGCGCGCGCACGCACGCACACACACACAGTTGAAGGGTTCAAAATTCCTGCCCTTCAAAGCAGAATCCAAAGCCAAGCTTTCAAGTTAAGTAGGCAAGTCAAAATGCAATGGTTGTAACTGGTACATCTTAGTGTAAGTGAAACCAATGGAGTAATTTGTCTGACATGAAGAGCATGGGCAAGAGGTGCCACCATTTTGACTTATGTATGCATTCTTGTCAGAATACTTAACCCTCACTGTGTCTACTTCAAATACACCACTAGTGATATTCTGCCATTTAACACCTAATAAAATGAACACTATTGCTGAAAATATGAGAAGTACATTGGATAGTTGATAGCCGTGTAACCACATGGGAGTCATTCTTTGTTGCAAAAGCATCATTCTGGCTATGTCTACCAAAAAGAGGACATTCGAAACTACATATTTTATAGAGCACGGACAACAGGAGAGATGAGCAGACTTTTTTTAACGCAGCGAGTTGCTATGATCTGGAATGCGCTGCCTGAAAGGATGGTGGAAGCAGATTCAATAGTAACTTTCAAAAGGCAATTGGATTAATATTTAAAGGGGAGAACATTTCCAGCCTATGGGGAAAGAGCAGGGGAGTGGGACTAGTTGGATAGGTCTTTCAAAGAGCCGGCACAGGCACAATGGGCCAAGTGGCCTCCTTCTGTTCTGTAAGATTCTGATTAAGAACATAAGAAATAGGAGCAGGAGTAGGTCATCGCGCCTGCTCCGCCATTCAATAAGATCATGGCTGAACTCCACTTTCCCGCCCTATCCCCATTTGTAAGATTCTAAGGGGTAAAAATTCAGTTGGTTGCGCCTCCCGTTAGCGCCTTAAATGGGCGCTAATGGGGCGTTAAGGCGCTAACGCCCGGGCGCAGCGCTGTTTGCGCCGCTCGAGAACTTAACTTGAGATTGTGCGGCGGCGCTAAAACTTACCGCTGCGACCACCTGCGCGCGCAGATTGTGACGTCATTCTGTGGTGCAACGCCCTTGGGGCGCCCCGGAGCGGAAATTGAGTGGCGCCCCCTGCCTTACCGCCTGGCGCTTCCAACGACCGGAAGACTGGAACGTTATCAATCGGTCTGGGGCTGGGGGGGGCGCTATTTAAAGGGGGCCTCTTCCTGTCTTTTTCTGTGGTCGACATTTATGCACCACTCGTTCTGAGAGAGAGAGAGAGATTCGGAGAGAGAGAGAGAGAGACTTCTACATTGACTCAACGCTTTGTGAGGTAGTTTTGCCTAGTTCATCCTAACTTTGCTGCTACTTTCGTTGCTGTACCTCATTACTTTTCTGGCAAAGAGAAGATGGGGGCTGCAATGATTGGGGGCGTCGTCCTGCTCCAGCTCAATCGGAGCAGAGTGAGACGCAGACAGAGAGTGGCAATGATGGCCAGACGGAGGAGGCCCATCAGGCGCATGTACAGGAGAGCTTACCCTCCCAGGGTATATCGTGAACAGCTCTCCTACATCCACATGTCCGAGGAGCTGTGTTTGCGAAGGCTGCGATTCAGCAAGGAGGTGGTCACTGAGCTCTGCCACCTGCTGCAGCCAGATCTGCAGCCTCAGCTGAGGTCCAGGACGTCTCTGTCGGTGGCAGTGAAGGCCACAGTGGCCTTGAACTTCTACGCCACTGGCTCATTCCAAGCTGCTGTTGGGGACCTCGCCAATATCTCCCAGTTTGCGGTGCATCGCTGCATTCGGCAGGTCACCAATGCCCTCTTCACAAGGAGACGAGACTTCATCTCCTTCCCTATGACCCCAGACAAGCAGCATGACCGTGCTATGGGCTTTGCGAGGGTAGCGGGCTTCCCCATGGTGCAGGGCGCCATTGACTGCACGCATGTGGCTTTGCGTGCTCCGCGAGAGAATGCAGAGGAGTTCAGGAACAGAAAGGGGTTCCATTCCTTGAATGTGCAGTTGGTCTGTGACCACAGACAGGTGATTCTCGCTGTCAATGCCCACTATCCGGGCAGCTGCCACGATGCTTTCATCCTGCGCCAGAGTACTGTGGCAGAAATTTTCGACACACCGCATCAGCCAGTTGGTTGGCTTCTGGGGGACAAGGGGTACGCATTGAGCACCTGGCTGATGACACCGCTCCGTGCGCCAAACACCCCTGCTGAGCTGCGGTACCAGGAAAGCCAACAAGCAACGAGGAACATTATTGAGCGCACAATCGGCGTGCTCAAACAACGATTCCGCTGTCTGGACCATTCCGGAGGAGCCCTGCAGTACTCGCCTGAGCAAGTTTCCAAATTCGTAGTGGTGTGCTGCATGTTGCACAACATGGCAATCCTCAGGACGCAGCCAATGCCACCAGGCCTTGCAGCACCACAAGAGGAGGAGGAGGAAGAGGAGGAACAGGCCGAGGACGATGATCAGCAGCAGCACCAAGGCAGGAGGGCGGCCCACAATGGTCAAACTGCAAGGGCCGTCCGTCAACGACTAATAGCAAGCCGCTTCTAGGACCCCTGCCAGTGCTACAAACACGAATCAACCCAGCACGCAACCCCTAAGCCGGCCAAGGCACCAATAATTCCAACCACCAGCCATGTATATTTTGAATACAGAAACTTATTTATTGTACAAACTCTGTGTGTGTCAATTCCTCATGACAAACTCATAGAAATAAACACCAAAAAACAGTCAATAACATAACTGGTTCTCACAACCTGGAGATAATGTCCAAAACACTAAACAAAAGTTGGGCCATGAACCTCGGCCTTTAATAAAAAAATGACCAGCATTTTGGCACACATCCTACTTTTTGCCCTTCGAGGGTGATCTCCTTCCCTTGCGCACTTCCCCCCTTCTAACCCTACTGCTCCTCCGTAATGGGACCTCAGTGGCTGCAGCAAGGCTGGTGGAAGGCTGCTGCTTGTCAGACCCTGACACTGCAGATGCCCCTGAAGGCCGGCCTCGACCACTTCTGGGCCTGGAGGGCCCGGCTGCAGACTGCACCAACTCTGCATGGGCGGCAGCAGTCTGTCCTACAGGCGGTGGCAAGTGCAGTGGAGAAGTGACAGTGTTGGCAGCAGGAATGCTGTCATCGTGAGAGAGGACAGCAACTCCCTGCTCGCCCGACACACTGGCACTCCCACGGGGCAGCACTTCAGCATCCGGAGCAATTTGCCTGAGAACAGATTGCTGGCCTGCTGCGGCGCGGTGACAGCCCCGGGGACATGTGCACGAACCATCGAGGATGGCAGCAGTCAGTGCTCGCGTGGCCTCAATCTGAGTCTGCATGAGAGCAGGCTCAGATGGGTTCCTGGCAGCCAGTGACTGAATTGCAGCAGTAAGCTTTAGTGTGGCATCCGCCTGTGCTACAGCGAAGTGCTCCACACTCCTTGCCAGTGCCTCAATGCATTCGGGCACCCTTCCCACTGCACCCATGAGCTCAGTGTGCATGACCACCGCCTGGCTGTTCATTTCTGCAATCATCCGCTCCTCCTCTGCGTCCATTGCATTAGGAGTGTCTGGCATACTCTCCCTCTGGGGAGAAGGCTCCCGTTCTTCCCTCCCCCCCCCATGGCGTTGCTGCAGCCCGCTGGGTCCTGGAACGTCACCATCATCAGCCCCTTCCCCCCTGCTCCCCCGTTCTTCCCTCCCCCCCCCATGGCGTTGCTGCAGCCCGCTGGGTCCTGGAACTTCACCATCATCAGCCCCTTCCCCCCTGCTCCCCTCCGGGGAAGGCGTGTTCCCAGTGTGGCCATGGGCTTCCTCGGGAGAGGGTGGCACTGATGCTCCGGCTTCCTCTTCCTCCTCAGCTGCAGCATCACTCCCAGTGGCAGCTTCAGGGACCATCTCCTCAGCTGGTGAATCACCATCTGAAAGCAGGGAGGTACAAGAGTGGCTTTAGCGTGAGGACAGGGTGGCAGTAAGGGAGGAATAAGTGCAGCGAGTTAGCAAGTTGGATTGAAAGTGTCAAAGGCTGGTATTGTGAGGGACAAGTGGAAGGACAGAGGACAAAAAGGTGATGACCTTACCATTGCTGTCCACAACGGGGTCGGCGTCTCCAGTGGCGACGGGACCGATCACCCGGCTTGCCACAATCCTGTGGACGCGCTCCTCCAGATCGCTGAGGGGTTGCAGCTGAAGCCGCCCTCCACCCGTCCGTTGCTGCTGTCTCCGATTATGAGCCAGCTTAGCCTGCAAGAAAAAGGACAGCATCTGAGTCAATATACAGCCATGGTCTTGCCTGATGTGCCTCCCATAGGTGAATAGCCCTTACAATATGCAGCCATGGTCTTGCCTGATGTGCCTCCCATAGGTGAATAGCCCTTACAATATGCAGCCATGGTCTTGCCTGATGTGCCTCCCATAGGTGAATAGCCCTTACAATATGCAGCCATGGTCTTGCCTGATGTGCCTCCCATAGGTGAATAGCCCTTACAATATGCAGCCATGGTCTTGCCTGATGTGCCTCCCATAGGTGAATAGCCCTTACAATATGCAGCCATGGTCTTGCCTGATGTGCCTCCCATAGGTGAATAGCCCTTACTGTATGCAAAGTGTGGAATGTGTGTGTGTGTTTGATGAAAGGGCCATAGGTGTTGGATGAGTGTTGTGCATTGGGGTTTTAAGACCCTCTGGCCATAGAGTGAGGTTGAGATGGAGGGATGGAGAGGTATTGAGAAAAAGCCACTCACCCTGACGACCCGAGTGAGGTCGTTGAACTTCTTGCGGCACTGGACATGGGTCCTGGGCACCATGCTCCTGGAGGAGACGCTCTGAGCCACCTCCCTCCACACTCTTCTGAACTCGCGTGGCAAAGGCCTCCTGCCACTCTCTGGGAACAGCATGCATCGTCTGCGCTCCACTGCGTCAACCAGAGCATCCAAGGCCCGCTCGGTGAAGCGATGAGCGCGTTCTCTCACCCTCTCCATTCTTGGCAGCAAAATGGATTACAGGTCTCTCCAGGCTGAGATTCAAGGCTGCAATGAGCAGGGTGTGGCTGGGGAGCAAGTGGCCCCCCCCGCTTTAAGAAGTGTCCGGCGTCAGTGTGTCTGTGTTCCCGCGCTAACTGGCAGCAGCTGCGCTGCGCTCGTGCGCTGAGTTAGCGCCTCACTCCTAGGCCTTTGCGCCTTAAGAGAGGTGTGCAGCGCCTAATTTAGCGCTCCACTCACCTCCCGGGGCGGTAAAAGTGAAGTTTCCTGTCAGTGCCGATAATTAGCGCCAGGCGCTAATATTTGCGCGCGGACGATATTTGCGCCCCAAATGGGGCGCGACCTAATTTCTACCCCTAAGATTTTGAGATATGTTGAAAACAGGTTGGGTGAAAATCTGCCAACCCAACCAATTACCCTTTAGTGGCCTCACTGGCAGTAAGCCCCTACTGCCAGTGCAAGGAAACTTGTGAAAAGAACTATATAAGCGAGGCACCATCAACAGTAGATAAAATTGTTGGGATATATTAAAAAAAAAATCACCCAGTAAGAGTACAGCCAGCAGGCAAACCCACACCCAAATCTATGAAGGTTTAATTTTGAACAAGTTTGAATTCTATTCTCTAACTTTGAGACATTTCATAATTATCATGCGAAATAATGGGGGAAAAATTCAGTTGCTTTGCCCCTCGTTAGCGGGGCGCAAAGCAACTAGCGCCTGCGCGTGGCGCTGCCAATGCCTCCTGCGAAATTCAGCGGGAGGTTTGCGGCGGCGGCGGTAACCGGTAGCGCCCCACTCGTGCCCCGGCCACGATCTTCGGCAGTGGCCCCTGACTTACCGCTGGACGCTATGTCCGACGGGGTCAGGGGGGCCTACCTGTGGCGCTAATTAAAGGCGAGGTGCCAGGCAGGCCATTTTTGTTGCTGGGCGCCTGCCAGCACCTGTCCCCGTTGCCGTCCCCGGCCTCCTCAGCAGGCCCCCCCCGCGGAGTGCCGGCTGCGCTCCGTGAGCCCGGCTCTTTTGCCGGCACTCCGATCCCTGGTGGCCCAGCTGGGCCCTGGGTCGCGCTGTGCTAGGCCCCTCCCTTTAAGAAGGTGAGGAAGGCCTGCAATACTGTGGCACGTAGCGCCGCGATATTCCCTAGCAGCGCCCCAAGAGGGAGGCGGGATGCTTTCAGTAGCGCCCCGCTTTCCTCTTGGGGCGCTACCGATGAATTTCGGCCGCGGGGGCGCTAATTTTTTCGGGGCGCTAAAAGTAGTGCCCCAGCGAAGTTAGCGCCCCAGAGGGGGCGCGACTCAATTTTTCCCCCATTATGTTTAAAAAGATAAATTCATCTGTTTATTTGAAATATCTAAACCTTGATGATCACTGAGACTTTAAATCAAAGTCATGAAGCAATTGTGTTGTATCCTACTCACCTGCAGGGCAAGTGGGGATTTCTGCCCCAGTACCTTCTGGACAATAGAATCCCAATGGGCATGGGTCAACCCTGTTGCCATGGATACAGTAAAATCCAGTGGGGCACAGAGCACACTCAGCCCCGCCACTATGGTTAAGGAATGTTGTAACTGGGCAAGGGGCAGGGGTGTGGGTTCCAGCTTTACAGTAAAAGCCCTCAGGACAAACGCCACCATTTTGGCCATCTGAAAAAAAACAATTAAATTTGCAAGTTATTAAGAATATAAATAAGAGCTTGCGCTACTGATTTTCTAGTTTTCCACATGCGTTGATTGGTTTACATCAGGAGAGATGTTAGGGATAACGTAGCAAGAGGACACAGGTTGTAAATCCTTTAAACACAGGAGGGATATCTCTGCATTCCAGTGGGGGAGCTGTGCTTGCTGGGAGCAAGGGATTGTGGAATCACCCCTATGGAGTTATCTTTCTTTTTTTTTAAACTGGAGCACAGGAGCGAACCAAACAGAAAAAAGACTTGCATTGATACGCCGCCTTTAATGACCTCAGGACATCCGAAAGCACTTTACAGCCAATTAAATACTTTTGAAGTGTAGTCACTGTTGTAATGTAGGAAATGCGGCAGCCAATTTGCACACAGCAAGCTCCCACAAACAGCAATGTGATAATGACCAGATAATCTGTTTTTTTTTTTAAAGTGATGTCAGTTGCGGGATAAATATTGGCCAGGACATTGGGGAGAACCCCCCTGCTCTTCTTTGAAATAGTGCCATGGGATCTTTTGTGTCTATCTGAGAGGGTAGACGGAGCTTCGGTTTAATGTCTCATTTGAATGACGGCACCTCTGACAGTGCAGCACTCCTTCAGTACTGCACTGGAGTGTCAGCCTGGATTATGAGCTCAAGTCTCTGGAGTGGGACTTGAACTCACAACCTGCTGACTCAGAGGCAAGAGTGCTGACCCACTGAGCCGCAGATGACACCAAAGTAGATTTCCACCCTAAATAGATAGTGAGACTCCATCGAAGTGCAGGTGGTGGCCAGCACTTGTAGCCCATTCTTATCATTTGACACAAGATATCCATGGCTTGAGCAGCCTCTGAAGAAGAAAACAATAAAAGGAGGATATATATCCTTTAGAACAGCCCACGGTATGAATAGAAATGGCTTGATTCTATCATGCTTCTACGAGTCCAAGCCTCAGATTATTATGTAACAGTTTTACATGACATGATTATTACCCAGTCAGTTACCCTGAGCCATGCACTTTGTGTGGCCTGGTGGGAGGCGTGTTCTACCAGTGCTGCTCTTTGACACCACCTGGCAGAGCATTATCACACCTCACTGGAGACTCCCTATCTACCTCTCCATCCTGTGAGCGCATGCCTGCTTCTGATTGGTACTTTTCTGCAGAGGATGCACTCTACTCAAACAATTAAACAACTCCATCAACATCCTGGGGGTTACCATTGACCAGAAACTTAACTGGACCAGCCACATAAATACTGTGGCAACAAGAGCAGGTCAGAGGCTGGGTATTCTGCGGCGAGTGTCTCACCTCCTGACTCCCCAAAGCCTTTCTACCATCTACAAGGCACAAGTAAGGAGTGTGATGGAATACTCTCCACTTGTCTGGATGAGTGCAGCTCCAACAACACTCAAGAAGCTCGACACCATCCAGGACAAAGCAGCCCACTTGATTGGCATCCCCTCTACCACCTTATACATTCACTCCCTCCACCACCGGCGTACCATGGCTGCAGTGTGTACCATCTACAAGATGCACTGCAGCAACTCGCCAAGGCTTGTTCGGCAGCACCTCCCAAACCAGCAACCTCTTCCACCTAGAAGGAGAAGGGCAGCAGACCCATGGGAACTTCACCACCTCCAAGTTCCCCTCCAAGTCACACATCATCCTGACTTAGAAGTATATCGCCGATCCTTCATCGTCGCTGGGTCAAAATCCTGGAACTCCCTACCTAACAGCACTGTGGGAGTACCTTCACCACATGGACTGCAGTGGTTCAAGAAGGCGGCACACCACCACCTTCTCAAGGGCAATTAGGGATGGGCAATAAATTTTGGCCTTGCCAGCGACGCCAACATCCCATAAAAACACATTAAAAAAAACACTAGAAAACTAAACCAGTCAGACTGAGGCGGAGACTGTTCCCCTTGGAGGGGTCATCGTTAGACAGATTTAACCTGCACTTCGCAGTTGGTGGTACATTTTTAAATCAATCACTACTCCTAGGTAAGAGTAATGAAATCAGTCCAAAGAGCGGTCAGCTAGGACACACAGCATCATTTAGGCAGACTTGCCTGGCTTAGAGCACAAGCCTAGGCTCAACATTTAAATGAAAGGTTTCAGAGAAAAACACTGCCATCTGGCTGACTAGAATAAATTGCCCTTTCCTGAATAATATAGACATTAATCGAAAGCCCTGGCCTTTGGGTTCTAGTACTGACACATCTACAGCTGTCCGATCCACTAATGGAAACCTAATTTCTCTGGTCTGCAAGGGACTCTCGATTTCATATTCCATAATGGAACTTACTTACTGTCAAAAGGCAGCGAAATGTTACAAATTTACATAGGCTGGAATGTTGGAACGTTCCATGGGCTTTTGAATTGGAAGAATTCATATTATAATCTTAAAACCTTTACACATACCACGTGGGTTAGGCTGGGAGGCATTTCTGGTGCAGTAATAACCCTCAGAGCACAAGCCGCTGGGTTGGGTCAGGCCAACGTTGGCACAGTAATGCCCTGGATCACATGGCAAGCACTCAGCCAACGAACCCCTTCCTACAGAAAGCACAAGAAAATCCCGGTGTTAGAAACAATCAGTGTGACAATGTAAAATGATGACATTTAAATCATGGCACTTGTTGAACCCAGTAAAGGGGGGGGGAGGGGGGATTTTCCTGGGTCTCACACTGGGTGCGGCAAAATTGGAAAATTCGGAGGGTAGGAGGCCACGCCTGTAAATTATATTAATGGAGGAAAATCACAGGCATTCCTTTACAGGCGTGTGCTCCAATCCACTGGATTTTCCTCTATTCACTGGTGTCAGGCATCAAGTGCACCCAGATGCAGACCTAGGAAAATATCAGCCAATATGTTTACAATTCAACCAATTAACCCCCCCACCGCTCTGCAGTATATTTTGCAGATGAGACACTTCATCATGAGTACCTGTGCCGGGAGTAACAAGTTCCTCTTGCTGCTGGTACAGTTATAGGTCACAAGTATTTTACAATGCACCTGTCCTGTTCCCCCCACCCATCCCCTTACCAAGTCACCATTAGATCGCAGAATTAGTTGGGTTTGGAACTTTACTGAAACTAGGATTAACTTGAAATTGAAAAATGCATCAAGCATTAATGTTCTGTGCAGTAGACGGGAACATTCATTTCCCCTTTTCAGACTGTTGTTTTCTGTTCGGTAATTATAATACAAATTGACCATTACCATACCCTCTCTCTCCGGCATTTACCACCTTTCATGTCCTCCCGGAACGCTTCACAACAAATGCCTTTTGAACATGGCAGCCAATTCCTGCACAGCAAGGTCCCACAAATAGCAATGTGATAATGGACGACTAAGCTGTGTTGATGGAGTTATTTGAGCGATGAATGCTGGCCAGGACACACAAACTCTTCTTCAAAAAAGTGCCATGGGATACATTACTTCCACCTGAACAGGACGATGGGCCTCAGTGACAGCCTAGATTATGTGCTCAAGGTTTGGCGTGGGAATTGTGCCCACAACCTTCTGACTGAAAGGTGAGAGTGCCATCAACTGGGTCTATAACTAATATCTATATGGATGCAAATTGGTGAATTTACATCAAATGGATGAACTGGACTTGTGCTGGGGCAATACAATGAACATTTTTGGAATGTTAATACAAAAATCAGTCCATTCCCTACTTCTAAATGTCACATAGAAACATAGGAGCAGGAGTAGGCCCTTCGGCCCTTCGAGCCTGCTCCGCCATTCAATATGATCATGGCTGATCCTCTATCTCAATACCATATTCCCGCTCTCTCCCCATACCCCTTGATGCCTTTTGTGTCTAGAAATCTATCTATCTCCTTCTTAAATATATTCAGCGACTTGGCCTCCACAGCCTTCCACAGGTTCACCACCCTCTGAGTGTAGAAATTTCTCCTCATCTCAGTCCTAAATGTCCTACCCCGTATCCTGAGACTGTGACCCCTCGTTCTAGACCTCCCAGCCAGGGGAAACATCCTTCCTGCATCCAGTCTGTCTAGCCCTGTCAGAATTTTATACGTTTCCACGAGATCCACCCTTGCTTGGCTCTTATACATAGGATAAATAGGAGGATGGTTCATTTGAGCAAGTGTTTAAAAAAAAACAAAGCTTGACTTTGCCTGATTGCAAAAATAAGAATTTCAATCGAATTTTTTATTTGTATTGTTCTAGTATTTCATCTATTTCACCCAAATAAGAGCAATATTCGGGCTGGTGTCAGTCTCAAGGCCTTACAGTAGCAATTCCTCTCAGGCCATGCAAAATATTCTTCAGCATAAATCTACAGGGTGCAAAACCCTTGGTGGCCAATTAGAGTTTATTTATCTCTATGATATCACTATGATGAACAGGAGTAGGAAGATTTTACGTGTGTGCAATGTGTGGTGAAACTAAACACGTTCTTTATCAAAAATAACAACAGAAAATGCTGGAAACACTCAGCAGGCCAGGCAGCATCTGTGGACAGAGAAACAGGGTTAACGTTTCAGGTCTGTGACCCTTCGTCAGAACTGGTAAAAGTTGGAGATGTAACAGGTTTTAAGCAAGTGCAGAGGCTGGGAAAGGGGGAAGGGAGGAGAGAACAAAAGGAACGGTCTGTGATAGGATGGAAGGCAGGAGTGGTTAAATGTTGCAAATGGGGATGACAGAATCATCAACAGCTGCGGCCTGAAAAAATGGTTGGGGGGAGGGTTAGAGTCTGGAATTGTTGAACTAATTGTTGAGTCCAGAAGGCTGTAAAGTGTCTAATCGAAAGATGAGGTGCTGTTCCTCGAGCTTACGTTGAGCTTCATTGGAACAGTGTAAGAGGCCGAGGACAGAGAGGTCAGAGTGGGAGTGCAGCGGAGAATCAAAGTGACAGGCGACCGGAAGCTCGGGGCCAACCTTACGGACTGAATGGAGGTGTTCCGCAAAGCGGTCACCCAATCTGCGTTTGGTCTCCCCAATGTAGAGGAGACCACATCGTGAGCAGCGAATACATTAAGCGTTCTTTATCAATTTTGCATTTACAGAGGAAATTCTTCCTGAGGTTTCATGTATTAGTTTAAGGTATACAAAGTATTTATACCTGTTGAAGGATTGTAGGTTCCAGTTGGGCAGGGCACTGGCCTTGTAGTTCCACTCATACAGTAATAACCAGCAGGGCAAAGGAAACCTTCAATCCCAATGTCTGGATTAGGTGTTTGAGCACCTGTGAAGATCAAATAATGCATTGTAATCCTGATTAATTAATGACCTTTGGTTTCAGCAAATAACCCCAAAGTGGATCATAATTAAACATGCAACATGCTCCAGAATCATTCAGTCTAAGTGATCGCGATAATGCACTAATAAAAGGTTAACTTTGTACAGCGTGGGTTCAGGTTCCAGCCTCTGCACTTGCTAATACTCCTAATTGTTCCTAACAGATTGGAGAGATCTGCTTTTGACTGTCGCACTTCCACTAAAGATGCTACATTTTGGGCTGGATTTTGTCAATGGAGGCGAGCGAGTTGGAGGCGGGACTGCTGCTTGTCGTGTCAATGTCCCACCTCCATCCTCGCCTGACCAATCAGAGGGATTTTCTCCTGATTGAGCTTGTTAAGCCCGCCCGGCGGGCTCAGCAGGCCAATTAGGGAAGAAGTCACTGACAGATCACGTCAACGTCAGACGTGCTATCTGTCAAGACTTCTTGAAAGAAGAAATGACAACGTTTGACAGCTCTGTGAAGCTGTCAAACACTGACATTCTCTTGAGTTTGATTCGTTTTTATGGTGAGGACTGAAAAAACGTTGTGAAAAAGTAAATTTCAGATGTCCGATGGATCGGAGGGTTCATCAGCCAGTACCTGAAATTGACATGGAGGATGTCCGCTCTCCCGATCCAGCGTGGCTAAAGGCAACAGAAGTAAAACAAGGTAAGTGAACACTTTTTTAAACTTATCACTCACCTTGCATACTTACCACTCCGCACTTGCACCCATCACTCACCTCTACACCTTACTTCCAGGTGCCTCCGACCGCCGCAGAACTCCTCCACGTCTCCTCCAACCCGGCAGGGTTCTCCAAGGTCAGGAAGCCTTCACATGTGAAGGTAAAATGGCACTAATCCCTTTTTCTGCCTGTTAACTACCTGTTAACAGGCAGTTAAAAGGATTAAAAGCCTTTCCCGCCTCCAGGAGATGGGACCCGAAGCTGCACATCTTCCCGCCTCCTGGCAAAAGGGCACGGAGGCGGGATGGGGGCGGGTAGTTGGGTTGATAGTCTAAGGTAGATAAACCAGCACCTTGTTGAGGCTGCCGCGAAACACGAATTAAGGCTGAATCCATGTGTGGAAACAAGAGACTTTTTTAATACAACTGCATGGTCAAAAATGGCTGAACAGAATGCTCCCAGAATTCTCTGGAAAATCCTGAGGCCCCGCCCACTTCTGCCTTAAAGGTAAGGTGCCTTAAAGGGAAGGTGCTCGATATATTGTCCACGGACGGAAAAGTGGATAATGCCCGTTTAGGTGGCGATCCGCCACACAGCTCCCCCCACAATCCGCTTAGGAGGTGTGGACGAGACGGTGCAGCGGTCTGATGGGCCGGCCGGAGCGGCTCTTGTAGGACGCCGGTGGACGTGGAACGGCCGGGCGTGGAGCAGCCGGGTGAACCGGCTTGAGGGCAGGTCGGCCGCGTGGAGGTGGACGAGCTACAGGGACCTGCTCACCGGGCTCCGAGTGTGCTGGCTTGAGTCGGTCAACCGACACTTTTTCGGTCCTGTCGCCCACTTGCAGGGTGAAAAATTTGTCCCCAGCCTGTAGCACCTTGTAGGGCCCGTCGTACGGGGGTTGAAGGGGTCCGCGGTGGGCGTCGTGCCGGACGAAAACGAACCGTGCCTGGTGCAGGCTTAGTGGGACGTGTGAGGTGGATTCGCCATGTCGGGCAATGGGCACTGGGGCGAACTGCAGCGCCGGTGAGGCGAAGTCGTGGCGTTGCTGGTCGGCTGACCAGGGTGTCGTGGCGGTGGGCAGGAACTCGCCGGGTATGCGCAGCGGTTGACCGTACACGAGCTCTGCTGCCGATGCGTGGAGGTCTTCTTTAACCGCGGTGCGCAGGCCGAGGAGGACCCACGGAAGTCGGTCGGTCCAGGCGCCGTCCTGGAGGCTGGCTCAAAGAGATGCCTTCAAGGATCTGTGGAACCGCTCACACAGTCCGTTGGCTTGGGGGTGGTACGCTGTGGTGCGGTGAATGGTCACCCCGAGACTGCGTGCGATGGAGGTCCAGAGTTCAGAGGTAAATTGCGGACCTCTGTCCGACGTCGTGTCGGAGGGGACGCCGAACCGTGCGACCCAGGTGCTGACGAAGGCTCTGGCGATGTCGGCGGCAGGTGGTAGAGGTCAGTGGAATTGCCTCGGGCCAGCGTGTGGTGCGGTCAACGATGGTCAGCAAGTGCGTGTGGCCTTGCGACGGCGGCAGGGGCCCGACGATGTCCACATGGATATGGTCGAATCTCCGCGAGGGGACGGTAAACTCCTCGAGGGGTGCTTTCGTGTGTTGCTGTACCTTGGCCCGTTGGCAGGCTAGGCAGGAGTTGGCCCAAGTACGCACATCCTTGCGAAGGCCGCGCCAGACGAAGCGGTTGGCTACCAATTTGATGGATGCGCGGGTGCCGGGGTGGGAGAGGTTGTGGAGAATGTCGAATACCCGGCGGCGCCAGGACGCTGGGACGACGGGCCGGGGTTAGAACATAGAACATTGAACAGTACAGCACAGTACATGCCCTTCGGCCCTCGATGTTGTGCCGAGCATTGTCCGAAACCAAGATCAAGCTATCCCACTCCCTATCATTCTGGTGTGCTCCATAGGGATGACATAGGGATATGTCACACTTGACCGTGACTGCGGTCGGGCCACATGCGACTTCAGCCAGGCGTAGCCCTGGTAGGTTGGTGGGTGCGGAGAGCAGATCAGGGTCGGTGATCTGGTCTGCTGCGAGTTGAGCGTAGTCGACTGCCAGGTGCGCGGCGTGGATGGCGGGGCGGGAGAGGCAGTCGGCTACCACATTGTCTCGGCCGGAGACGTGTTGGATGTCCGTGGTGAACTCGGACACTGCTGCGAGCTGGCGCTGCTGCCTGGCGGACCAGGGGTCGGTTGTCTTTGCCATTGCGAATGTCAGGGGCTTGTGGTCGACAAATGCAGTGAAGGGGTGGCCCTCAAGCAAAAACCAGAAATGGCGGACCGCCAGGAACAGCGCGAGGAGCTCGTGGTCGAAGGTGCTGTACTTGACATCCGGGGGGTGTAGTTGGCGGCTGAAGAAGGCAAGTGGTTGCCAGGCGCCGTCGACCCACTGCTCATACACGGCGCCGACTGCGTGGTCGGAGGCGTCCGTGGTGAGCGCTACCCTGGCATTGGGCTGTGGGTGCGCGAGCAGGGTGGCGTTGGCGAGCGCAGTCTTGGTGGAGTCGAAGGCGGCGGACGCGTCTGCCGTCCATTCGACCGCCATCTTGCCGCTCCTGCCCCGGAGGGCTTCATACAGGGGCCTCATGAGGGACGCCGCTTTGGGGATGAAGTGGTTATAGAAATTCACCATCCCGAGGAACTCCTGGAGGCCTTTGATGGTGGTGGGGCGGGGAAATTGTTGGACGGCCTGCACCTTGGTGGGCAGGGGAATGGCCCCAGCATGGGTGATGTGGTGGCCGAGGAAGTCGATCTTGTCCAGGCCGAACTGGCATTTGGCTGGGCTGAGGATGAGCCCGTGGTCGCTGAGGTGCCCGAACAGGATGCGAAGGTGTTCGAGGTGTTCCTGCTTGGAGGAACTGGCTACCAGAATGTCGTCCAGGTAGACGAACAGGAACTTCAGGTCCCGAAGGACCGAGTCCATGAGCCGTTGGAATGCCTGGGCCACATTTTTGAGGCCGAAGGGCATCCGCAGGAACTCGAACAGGCCGAAGGGGGTGATTACGGCCGTCTTGGGGACGTCCGCGGGGTGGATGGGGACTTGGTGGTAGCCGCGCACCAGGTCGACCTTGGAAAAGACTGAGCGGCCGGCCAGTCTAGCCGAGAAGTCCTGAATGTGCGGCACAGGGTACCAATCAGGGGTGGTGGCGTCGTTGAGGTGGCGGTAATCCCCGCAGGGGCGCCAACCTCCGCCTGGTTTGGGGGCGATGTGGAGTGGGGAGGCCCAGGGACTGTTGGAGCGGCAGATGATGCCGAGCTGTTCCATGGTGGCAAACTCGGTCCGCGCGATCTCCAGTTTGGTCGGGTCCAGCCTGCGGGCGTGGGCGTACACTGGGGTGCCTGTGGTGGGGGTGAAGTGTTCCACCCAGTGTTTGGCAGCCTCCGCGGAGAAGGTCAGATTGGTAAGGGCCGGGAATTCGGCCAGGAGTGCTGAGTAGTCATCCGTGGCCCGGGCGTGGTACTGTGATGCCATGTCGGCGGGTTGACGGGGGGCCATGGCGCCCAGGATGGGGGACATGGTGTTCATGTCCACGAGGCGGTGACGAGGGATGTCTACCAGTAGGCCGTGGGTGCACAGGAAATCTGCGCCGATGAGAGCACCTTGGCAGTGATGAACTCCCATCGGTAGCGGCGACCAGCGAGGTCGAGGGTGACTGTCCGGGTGCCATACGTCCGGATTTCCGAGCCGTTAGCAGCAGCCAGCGCCGGTCCTCGTTCGCCCTTTTGGATGTCGAGGGAGGAGGCCGGGATGAGCCCCAGTGTCGCACAGGAACCGGCGGCCGGTTTTGTCATCCGTGATGAACAGCAGGGAGCCCGCGTGGCCCACGGCCATCGCGGGGGCTGGTACGGGGGCGGACTTGAAAGAGCAGGGAGGTGTGCACCGTTGTGCCCTGGCGCCGAACCGTGCGTGGTAGTAACAGTGGCCCGGGTTAGTGGGGCGTGAAGGCCCCGTGAGCCTGGTGGCAGGCCCTTGTGGCCGCGTGGTGGCCAGTGAGGGGCGCGCCCAGGCATTGGCTGCCAGGTCCGGAGTGACGTTGCGGCTGGAGTGAGCGGACAGCAGCTTGTCGGCCTCATCGGCCAGGGCTTCCAGGTTCGTGAGGACGGACGCCACGATCGCTGGGCGGATGCTAAGAGGGAGCTGGCGGATGAACAGCGTGCGGAAGAGGGATCCGGGTGGGCTCTCGTCGGTGAGGGAGAGCATGTGGGAGAGGAGGTCTGACGGTGAGGCATCACCGAGGCCTGGAAGGTCGAGGAGGTGGCAGTTTCGCTGATATGCCGAGGCCGTAAATTTTTTAAGGAGCGCTGTCTTGAGATGTGCGTACTTGCGTTCCTCTGGTGGGTTCTGCAGCGCTGTCCAAACCTTCGAAACTGTGGCACTACCGAGTGATGTGACGAGATAGTCGTACTTCGTCCCATCTGTGGTGATGTTTCGCAGCCGGAAGTGAGATTCAGCTTGGAGAAACCAGGCTTCGGGCTGGTTTTCCCAAAACTCCGGCAGTTTCACGGAAACTGCGTTCGTGTCCGCCATTGCAGTGCTCGGAATACGTTCTGAGCGTCGGGGTCACCAATGTTGAGGCTGCCGCGAAACACGAATTAAGGCTGAATCCATGTGTGGAAACAAGAGACTTTTTTAATACAACTGCATGGTCAAAAATGGCTGAACAGAATGCTCCCAGAATTCACTGGAAAAATCCTGAGGCCCCGCCCACTCCTGCCTTAAAGGTAAGGTGCCTTAAAGGGAAGGTGCTCGATATATTGTCCACAGACGGAAGAGTGGATAATGCCCGTTTAGGTGGCGATCCGCCACAACCTATTCATTTATATTTTACAATGCATCGTTAATGTATATTTAAAAATGGACTTGCAGGCAGACAGCCCACAGCATGGTGCAAGTGCTACAGACACACAGAAATTATTACAATCATGGTTAAACAGATCCAGCCTTTCTATAGGCTACTGTAGCTATTTACACATCATTAAATGCCAGTGCCTATCTTGATGCACTGGACACTGTTATTTGAGCGCTCTGCTTATTTTCTTCCTACTTTCATGGACAATATTTTACACTATCTCTGTGACAAAGGGGTTTGTTAATATGGAGTGAAGGTTTCTGCTGTTTATGAGAAAATTGTAAGTGTATATATAAATATACTTTCACATTAAACAGTAAACAGAGGATATTCATCAAATGTTGCTCTGGTGCTAATACAGTCAATTTACACTTGTTAAATTCACAAAACAGATATAAAGCAATGAAATGGATTAAAAGCAAATCAAAGCCTGAATGTTTAACCTCATACCAGCTCTAACCTAGCTCTTCTAAAATCATTAAGGGTCAACATTTTGGCTCCCCATTCTATTCTTGGCAAATACCTAGAAAGGAAACTGTGTAAACTGAATTAGTAAAGTGAATTAGTACAGTAATCAAATAAATAAAGCATGGCAAGCTAGCAGTTATAGTACTGGACTAGCAACCCAGAGATCGTCAGAAAAGAAAGTCTTGCATTTATACAGCGCCTTTCATAACCACCGATGTCCCAAAGCCCTTTTTAGCCAATGAAGAACTTTTTGAAGTGTAGTCACCGTTGTAATGTAGGAGTTTGTCAGTCCAAAATCCACTCTGGCAAGTTATTAAATTGGATTAATCTGGTCATTTCCCCTTCAGGGAAGAGAACCTGCAATTCCTACCTGATCTGGCCAACACATGACTTCACTCCACACTTACGTGTTTTACTTTTAAATGCTCTCCAAAGTCAAAGTGCAGTCAAATCGCTCTTGGCCAACTGGAAATAGGTAGTAAATGTGGCCTTGCCAACGTTGTGCACATTCCAAGAGAAAAACATAAAGTCTGCACTCTTACCCAGTTTGCAGTAGTGTCCTGCTGCACATGGACCTTGAGGGGATGTCAACCCAGGGCGATTACAGTAGAACCCAGGGTCACAGAGGGTACAATCACCTGGAGAGGTCAAACCAGTTTTATTGCTGTAATGACCAACAGGACAATCAACACCTGTTTTAAAAAAAAACACATTTTAAAGCTACTGATTACCTTGGTGATTCGGATTAAAAGGTTTATTAGGATAAATTTTACCAGCCTTCGTCCCTGGCGCAAAACTTTGCACGGATCAGAAAATTAGCCGCGGAGGGCCATATGCCCGACTTGAGGCACTCCCAATTTTCTGGTACTTCATTTTAATGACTGGAAAATCAGGAGCATCAATAATCGGGAGTTCTGGCCCGTGTGCCCAATTCTCCAAGCGGCACTCCTCTTGACCAAGGCTCTGTCGGGTCAGGGCCAAGCAATATTTATCCTAAAGTGATAATATCTTTAAATCGATAGAAAAAAGAATAGGGTTGGTGTTTCACTGTACGGATCTGTGTAGTCATTTCTTCTAAATGTCTTTTCCATTTTATCCCTTATATCTGAGTGATACTTCTACCTTCACGCTAATGATGAAAGGAGCACCAAGTGGAAAGAAAGTGTCGGAATCAAGTGTGCTGCCAAAGGAAAACCTCCTTGGTGCCTTTAATGAAAACACTCATAAATATTTATGAGAAGTAATAAAAGGCAAGATATTTACGTTAAGAGCTATTGCTATGTGCGGCCATTTGGTGTCATGTTGATGGGATGCCTTATGGGGAAGCAAGCTGTGATAAGTACCTGCCTATCGCACTAAAATGGTGTTGACAATCAATTGTCTCTGCTCTTCCTTTTAGCAATGAACAGCTCACTGGTAACAATTTTGGGCAGGAAAACTTCATTCTCTCTTCCTCAGGAGAATTTCACAATAAGGAGACATTTATGTAGGAAAGTGCTCATCTCCTACACTTTCGTACTTCATTAAATGAAAATTACAAGAACATTTATTCATATATAGTCATCTGAACCACATAATCTCCAGATGATGTTCACAATGTATATGTAAATGAAAGTAGTGGCTTATTTCTAAGGTATATTTGTACAGATTTTGCACAAAAGACTTAAATGTGAAGGTTTCTTACCTGCAACAGAGCCTGCCTCACAGTACTTGCCCATCGGGCAAATGTCACCAGTGATGCCATCAGTTGGATTGGGGGACTTTGCACCTCCGAGGCAATAAAAACCAGTCAAACAGGAACCAGAGGGTTCAACCAGACCTTCGAAGCTACAGAACTGTCCCGGTGGGCAAAGATCGCACTCAGCTAGAATCAGAGGAAAACATTCTTTTAATATTTCTTCATCCCAGATTGTGCTTTTGTACACAAGGCGGCATAGAAGCACCGAACCGCCTAATTAAAAAAAAAATGGCTGCTGGAAACAAATAATTAGATAGGCGAGGCAATTCCGTGATGCTGCACTCCCAGTGGAAAGCATGGAGGCGTGGAGCGCATAAAATCAATGGACACCAAATTACAGGCTGCACGCCCATCAAGCACCACTCCCTTTTGGGAATCACCCCAATGGACTCAACCCAGCTCTTGCTGGCAAGACCAACTTAACCTGACTCCAGCTGGCAAGCTTGACACAACGCAACTCGACTCTGAGCAAGATGCCAACATCTTCAGCAGAATGGAGAGGAGAAAATTGGCAAGAGAAAAAAGATTAATCTAGACTAGGTGCAGCATTACATTGCAATTTTCTTCTTTAGTCAAGCACTTTTATTTATTTGTTGCCCTACTGATCAACACATGGATGTTAGATTGAACTCAATTTTCTGCAACAATACCGATTATTTCTTCCAAGTGACTGCTGATCTGAACAGGAATAAACATTTACCTGCTGAGGTCCGTCCTTCTTTGTTGCTGAAAGTTCCACGAGGACATTTGTACTGGGTGGCAAATTCTGTTCTCAGTGGACAGAAATGCCCAGGTAGACATCGCTGAGGGGCTTCCACTCCCCAGTTCTCCAATTCAAATGTGTAGCAATAAGCTCCAGCAGGACAAGGATTACATTCAGGCTGGCCTGTCAGCGCTTGATAGGAACCTATTGATCACAAAAATCGTTGCTAGTGTTGTTAGCCAGAAAAACAAACTTTTAAAAAGAATCTATAGCGTGTTTCTCAACAAAAATGCTGATGCAGGATAAAGGGCACCCAACCACTGCTGATGGTTTCTGATATCTACACTGGGAGTGAAGCTTACCAAATTATCATGGGCAGCACCTCCCACCTTTAAGATTTAAGACTAGAGGCCGAAAACAAGGAGGGGGGTCAGAAGAATTTTTTTCATGGAAAGAAGTTCAGCATATGGAATGCATTTCCACAAGTGGTCATTGAAGTCAAGCCAATCAGGACATTCCAAAAAGTATTGAAGAATCAAAATAGTAAAGGGTGCAGGGAAAGAGCAGGGAAATAGGATAACAGTAGGTGCACCAGCAAAGGCAAGATGGGCCAAATGGTCCTACCCAGAGTGCACTGGATCACCTGGGTGCAGCAAATACAGGAAAATCAGCCAGATAGATACACGTCTTTAAGGAAGTCCCTTCGATTTTCCATCCACTGGTGGTTACTGGGTGAACCCCTTTACAGATGTCCAATCCTCCCTAGTGGATTGTCCAGCATTTGTTGTACCCAGATGGTCCAATACAATTGGGTGTAGGACCAGGAAAATCTTCCTTATAACTCCATTGATGGAAGAGAAAGATTGATTGATGGCTTGGATCTAATAAGTTGTGTTTGGTCATCTCCAGATGAGATACACTGGATATCTCATTTGGGGAGGAGAAAAATAGACAGAAAATCTGTTATTTTCTGCCATCAAGTCATGATTAAAGACATAGCTAACACGATCTACCAGACAAAGCAGGATGGAGAAAGTGGTAAAAGGGGTGGCAATGATAACTCAGAAGAGAGAATACAGAAATTGGTATGTAAATTGGAAGCCTTGTAAAATTCTCAATTATTACAATTACTGAATAGGATTTTTAATGGAAGCACTTTACCTCTTGGACAAGGGTCAGACTGGGGCTTCCTGCTGGACACCTGGACCCAGCAGGACATAAGAAGTTTGCTGGGGTGGGAGAGCTCTGGCCTCCTGGGCAGTAGTAACCAGATAAACAGACACCTGTAGGGTGAAGCAGCCCAATGCCTTCGCAGAAGAATCCTAACAAAAGACAACCATCAGTATATATCTTATTCAAATAAAAAACAACTTTACTTTGCCAGATGATGTGTTAAGCAGAGACAGCAGATAATTTCAGCAGCCATCATTAACTGATTAGTAAAAAGTATGTTTAGCGCAAACGGATTTTGCAAGCTTGTGAATTATTTTCAAGTAGACAATACCATGCAATATCTATTTTAAATGCATATAAAAAGAACTCAAGAGACGAGTACTGTTTTTATACCTAGCGTACAGGGCAGACAGTTCTCCAACGCCGTGTTCCTGGGGGTACTGGAGTATGTTCCTTCAGGACATGGTTTGGGGAAGGGCGAGCCCTCAGGACAGTAATGCCCAGCAATACACCTGAACTGGCCTGGAGCACGCTCAGTACTGCCAATAGGACAATAATATCCTGCATCACAAGGACCTAGGATAAAATGAAAAATATAGTAATTCATTCTTATGTTTTAGATCAGAATGTGCTTTCTGAGGTTATCGCCTCACTGAATTGCAGTGATTCTCTTTTGATAACTTTAATGGTTGATTGGCTACTAAAGAATAGAACAATCAAACATGGTGATCGTGTTGCTAAATGTAACCAGCATCATATAACATACCCATGTTTTAACTTTACATGATAGTGCAGAGGAAATCTTCACTATGTGCGCTGAAATTGTAAGCCCGTTCTTTATAAACAAGTTTATCATTTCAGTTAACATAGCACACAGAGTAATGTTGTCTTATGTTATACGTTTGAATCGGGTTATTCCAATAGCAATAGAAATGTGCTAAAGTAGTCCCATGAAGGAATATTGCAGTAGTTTGGATGCCAGCAGATATCACAGTTGTTGTGCTAGGAATACTCCTTGCATTCAATATGATAGGAGTGACAACAGAGTTTTGGGAAGAAAAAGCTCCAAGAGTCTTCTCAAAAACTCTCTGAAATAATGCGGATAGCTTTTTAAAGAAAATCCAACCCTAAAAGGCATAATTTTAAAATTCTGGTTCCTAAAACAACAACCTGCAATTCTATAATGCTCTTCACATATAGAAAGATGCAGTTATGAGGCAACAGCCCTTTGCAAGACTTTGGAAAGAAAGAAAAACTTGGTGATACAACATACTTTAAGAGAATGGATACGTGATGGCTTTTTCAGGAGAGGAAGTGACAGTAACAGTTTTAAAAGAGTTTGAGAGTCTGGCAGAAGATACAGACAGGTTGATATCATCAGTGAGCATGGGGAAATTGGGTAGTCATGAGCTGGGAGGGAAGGGAATCAAGGGGGCTTCATGAAGAAAATGAGTGCCATGACAGCAAAGTGGAGAGGGGAATGGGAAACCCATGACAGTGTATGGAGTGACTGGGGGCTTGTTTAGCAAGTGAACAGGAGAGACGACTCAGAGTTGAGAAGGCAGGGCAGTAGATAGGTCAGAGGAGGCAGTGGTAGTCTTTGTGGATGGCCTCAGTTTTGGGCATGAGGAGGCCCATCAGTTCCTCACATTAAGGCTGCGATTTTGCCGACCGAGGCAGGTCCAGGGCAGCCGGGATTGGTGGCGGGGTGCGACCCCGTTGCTGGCTCTGTCCCGTTCTGTGAAAAGATTTTATGTTGATTGGGCTTGTTAAGCCCGCCCAGCGCATTTCCCAGCCAATTGAAGGAAACGGATCTGATGACGTCATTAGATGACGCGTCATCAGCCAGTTTCCTTAAAGGGACCATGCGCAAATTAATTTTGACATTTGTGCCGTCAGTGTTCTACAGCATTGAGGTGCTGCAAACACTGACAAGCACTGCATAGAGGTGCACAGTTGCACCCAGGCTCGCCCATGACTCCCTCCACATGCTTATGGAGGGAGTCACAGCACGCAGGGAGGTCCTCTTCCCTTCCCATGGGCGGAAGAGACCTCCCCAGGAGATCAACGCAGCACATTGCACAGGAGGACACAAGTAGGGATATCGTTAGGAGGACCAGGCTGCAGTGGCGCAAACCGTTCAATGATCCCAGCAGATCACGAAACATTTCTGCAAAGCCACACTCAACCTCATCCTGCTGAGCCAGTCATCACATTCCCATCACTCTGCCTTCCCTACCCTACTCCTGCACATCCGTACTCACACCAACTTACCTTGCACCTCCACCTATCCCTCTCTATCTACATTATCACTTCCCCATCTCACTAGCCACCCCTCACACTCACTCTCATCCTAGTGCAATCATACCAACTAACAACTCACAAGGGTAGGCACTTGGGTGTTTTCGCCAATGTTCGTGGACAGATTTGTGTGCACCTTTGGAGGTGGCTTAGTGAGTTGCAGTGAATGGTGATACATGGCGGTTCAAGAAGGCGGCTCACCACCACCTTCTCAAGGGCAATTAGGGATGGGCAATAAATGCTGGCCAATAAATGCTGGCCTTACCAGCGACGCCCACATCCCATGAACGAATAAAAAAAAATAATACCCCCCGCAATGGTGATGAGTGTGAAAGGAATGGCTTGGGCATTGGAGGGATGCTTTATGGTGTTGGTGTGGGGTGATGCCAACTTTGCGCATCATGTGGCAGCCAGGGTGTACAGCATCAAGTGAAGTAAATCTGGCTATGGTGAGGCTATCCCTGGTGTCCTGGGCAGCAATGTGGTCAGGTAATGATGCCCTGTGTCCTGTGCAGCATCAGTTGATTGCGGAGAAGGTTGGTGTTGTTGTTGGTGCTGCTGGTGTGTCTGGTTCTGCTGGTGTTGAGGCTGATCGTGGTGGAATTCTGAGGACCAAGGTGAGAGAGTGTAAACCGTACCCATTCTGATGGAATAGATGGCAGGTGAAGTTGAGATGACTGAAGCAAATCTGTCAGTGCTGAGAGAGGTTGTTCCAATGAGGTGACACTGGATAGAGAGTTTGCTCCAAACACTTGCAAGCTGCATAAAGCTCAATCTGTCTTCCAAATGCAGTAAGCAACAGTTTCTGAGCTTGGAAAGTGAACAGCTGTGAGATGGGAGCTTTTATAGAATGTTTGCAGCTGTCAGGTAATCAGATAATTCAATGCTGAATCCACTCACGACATGCTGAGCTGACATGATCCCCGAGCAGTGTGTAACCCGTTGGGGAACACATAAAATTGAAAGGTAAGCTTAAAATACTATTTAAGTGCCTCTTAATCTCTCTAATGATCTAAATTGCCTCCCCTACTGCTTGGTGTCAGGTCTGTTCAGCGATGACAGACCCGACATCTGGGAGATTAGCGTGGAGGCGGCTCGACAGCGGGTTCCCTACCCGCTGCCATAAAAACATTTTCCCACCCGACCCGCCACCAAACGCGCCCGCTGACCCCCCCGAAAAATTCCCCCCCTCAGTGTCTGAAGTGGGGATGGAGCATGCAGTGCAGTGAGGTCAGAGATGGTTGGTGTTGGAGGAGAGGAGTCTGGAGTTGTTCTTGCACCCCAGGGTGATCTTGATGTAAGTGGATTTGGCTGGGAAAGGGAACAATTGTACAAGCTACATATGGTGGTGGACAGCCAGGCTGGTCACTTGCTAGGAGCATTCAAATTTTCAGCCCATGGCTTTGAGGCCACGGAGGTGGTTATTATACAGTGCGGTGTAAGAATGTCTGGAGAAATACAGAGGTGTCAAGGGTGGAGGTGACTGATGAGTTTGGCACCTAATTACAACTCAGTTTTTAAAAAATGCCAGAGAACTGACTACATTTTAATATATGTCAAAAGTACAATGCTGAATATGTTTCAATTTGAGATATTTTCCGCAGTATTATGACTTGAACCGATACATGAGAAGTTTGACTAAAATTTAGTCATAATCCTGCTTTGTTAACGGCTTAAGTGACTAACAATCTTGGGTATCATTTCCCTGGTGATCTAGGCAGCTACGTATCCAATGAGATGGTCTCCATAGTGATCTAGGGAAGCTCCCCTTGCCAACTTTGCTCATGTGCTGTTAATTTTTGCATTAACAATTTACTAATCTGAAATTCAAGGGTCCGAATTTAAACTCGGGAAAGTGTGAAAGCTCATCTCCTAACCTGTAGCGGAGGCTGAACGGTCTGCAAGAACGGAATGTTAGCAAAAGTAAAAGGTAAACCAAACACCATATTAATACCAAGCATTAATTGATGAAAAATGCACACCCGCTGCTAAATGTAGCGATGACCTGCAATGAAAATGGACTGTCCTGTAGTTTCACCTCTGAGCAAATCATAGGAAAATCAAACCTGTTGGGTCATCAAGCTCATGTCGATCACAGTAGTATCCTGCTGTACAGATCAGAGGGAGAGATGATCCCTCTGGGCAGAAAGACCCAGAAGAACAACGATTTCCTGCAGAAGCATGTTCTGGGCCAGCACATTCGGAACTGTTTGAGAATTCGCCTGAAAAGAGATAGGATTTTAGAACAAAATGTGGGTTTTTAACTGCAGCTTTTGAGAAATGTTATGAATATAATAGTTTAAGATTCTTTTCAGTGAAAACACCACTATTCACTTTTTTTTTTGTATTTGTCCTCAAGATGTGGGCGATGCTGGCAAGGCCACAATTATTGCCCATTCCTAGCTGTCCTGAGAAAGTGGACGGCCTTCTCCTTGAACTACTGAAGCCCTTGTAGTCATGGTGCTCTCATAATGGCGTTGTGCAGAGAATTCCAGGATATTTATTTATCCAGCGATGATGAAGGAATGGTGATGCGTTCAAGTCAGGATGGCGTGTGGCTTGGAGGTGATGGTGTTCCCACTACGCATTAGCCTTGGCTCAGTCGTGGCACTGTTACCTCGGAGTCAGAAGGTCGTGGGCTCAAGCCCCATTTCAGAGACTTGAACACATAATCTAGTTTGGCACTTCAGTGCAGTACTGAGGGAGTGCTGCACTGTCGGAGGTGCCGTCTTTCAAATGAGGCGTTAAACTGAGGCCACATCTGCCCTTTCAGGCGGATGTAAAAAAAAACAATGGCACTATTCAAAGCAGAGCAGAGGAGTTCTCCCAATGTCCTAGTCAACACTTATTCTAACACCTAAAACAGATGATCTGATCATTTATTTCATTGCTATTTGTAGGTCTTGCTGTGCACAAACAGGCTGCCATGTTCGTACATTAAAACAGTGATTACATTTCAAAAAGTACATCATTGGCTTTACAGCACTTTGGGATGTCCTGAGGTCAGAAAAAGCACTTCAGAAATGCAAGTTCATTCTTCTTTCTCGGTAGTAAAAGTAGCAGAGCAGGGAGATGCTGTTGAAGTACTTTGATGAGTGGCTGCAGTGCATCCTGTAGATATTAGATACTGCAGCCTAGTGCGCCGTGATGGAGTGGGTGGATATTGAGTCTAATGACAGGGGCACCAATTAAGCAAACTGCTTTGTCATGGATGGTATCGAGCTTCTTGAGTATTGTTGTGGCTGCATCCATCCAGGCAAGTGGAGAGTATTCCATCACATTCCTGACTTTAGCCTTATAGATGGTGGAAAGGCTTTGAGGGATCAGGAGGTCAGCCAGTCGTTGGAGAAAACCCAGCCTCTGTCCTGCTCTTGCAGCGATGATGTTGATATGGTTACTCAAGTTCAGTTTCTGGTCAATGGTGGGGGGACTTGATGTTGGTACCATTGAAAGTTAATGGAAGATGACTAAGCTTCTCTTGTTTATGATGTCCATTAGTTATGTGGTGTGAATGTAACCTGCCTTTTGGCAGCCCACTTGGATGTTATTAAAGTCATGCTGTGGCCTGGCATGAACTGCTTCATTATTGGAGGAGCTGTGAATGGAGCTGAACACTGTGGAAGGATTAGCACAGATTAGTGAACAGTTCCTCTCCTGACCTTATAACCTAGGGAAGGTTGCTAATGAGCCATGTGAAGCTGGTCAAGCCCAAGACGGTTCCCTGAGGAACTCCTGCAGTCATCAGTTTCGGGCTGTTATGACTGGCTTTCAACAATCACAACCATCTTCCTTTGCGTCATGTATAACTCCAGCCACTTTGCCCCCCACTGACTTTAGTTTTGCAAGGTCTCCTTGCTATCATTGCTCAGTCGAATGCTATCTCACTAGCATTCAGCTCTTATGTCCATATCTGGATTAAGGCTGCGTTGAGGTGAGAGCTGAGTAGGTCTGGTGGAATTGATGATCGGTGAGCAGGTTATTGGTGAGTAGATGTCGCTTGTTGCACTATTGATAATTCCTGCCATTACTTTACTGATGACAGGGAGGAGGCTGAAGATCGATAGGGAAGTAATTGATTTAAGAGGGTTAGATTAACCTTCTGCTTGTAGATGATACACGCCTAAGCAATGAAGATATCCAGGTCAAACTCGCTAAGGGCCTATGGGACATGCATGCACACTCACAGAACCCGGGCATACACAGAACCTAGATAGTCATTGATTTGAGATCCTTGATTTGATTTTGGGTCATTTTAAACACATTTCTAGCTTTTTGAGTAAATTTCATTTTACAACAAGCCGTAGATCTGCAAACCCAGTTTTGGTCACCTTATCTGAGGAAGGATGTTCTTGCCATGGAGGGAGTGCAGCGAAGATTCACCAGACTGATACCTGGGATGGCATGAACGACGTATGAAGAGAGATTGGGCCGATTAGGCTTATATTCGCTAGAGTTTAGAAAAATGAGAGGGGATCTCATTGAAACTTATAAAATTCTAACAGGACTAGACAGACCAGATGCAGGAAGGATGTTCCCGATGGCGGTTGAGTCCAGAACCAGAGGTCACAGTCTAAGGATAAGGGGTAAGCCATTTAGGACTGAGATGAGGAGGAATATCTTCACCCAGAGAGTGGTGAACCTGTGGAATTCTCTACCACAGAAGGCAGTTGAGCCAATTCATTAAATATATTCAAGAAGGAGATAGATATATTTCTTAAGGCTAAAGGGACCAAGGGATGTGGGGAGAAAGCAGGGACAGGGTACTGAATTTGGATGATCAGCCATGATCGCATTGAATGGCGGAGCAGGCTCGAGGGGCCGAATGGCCTACTCCTGCTCCTATCTTCTATGTTTCTATGTTTCAGTCTTGAATACAAAGTGAATATTCCATGATAATTCAAAGGTTTTAAAATAAACAAACTTCATTATGGTGCATTGCTTAAACAGGATATCTCTGGCAGCCACATACCTGGAGGCAGGGGTTTGCTTGTGGCTGAACCTCCTGGGCAATACCAGCCTTTAGAGCAGTTCCCACTGGGCATGCTCAAACCACTCCCTTCACAAAACTGACCTAAAAAAAATGACAATGTTTTGAAAAATCAGAACATATTTCAATAACATTTGGTTCCATTTTTGACTAGATAAAATTGAGAGGAAATTTTGCTAATACCACTGGTGGGTACATCCACACAGACAACACACATCAGATGTGCGCTGCTCTTGAATGTCCATCCATCTGATGAATGTCTTGACACTAAATGTTAAACAACCTTTACTCTTTTCCTATTTCTAGCATTTGCTGTTTTATTTCATATTTCCACCTCTTTTGTAATCTTAAACTTGAGATATATTTTATATTACTTCTGAATCTCTATCGCATTGCTCCCTGGTTGTCTGGGAACTAGGTATGGTTTCAGATGTTTACCATTGTCCTGGGGTGATTAAACAGGAGAGCAGCATGCCCGGTGGCCACATACCTGGAACATAAGAAATAGGAGCAGGAATAGGCCACTTGGCCCCTCGAGCCTGCTCCGCCATTCAATAAGATCATGGCTGATCTTGGGCTCAAAGCCACTTCCCTGCCCGCTCCACATAACCCTTCACTCCCTTATCTTGCAAAAATCTGTCTATCTCCACCTTGGCACCATGACTGGCTCTGTTGCAAAGAAGGGAGGGAAAAAGAGTGGCAGGGCTATAGTAATAGGGGATTCGATTGTAAGGGGAATAGATAGGAGTTTCTGTGGTCGCGACCGAGACTCCAGGATGGTAATTTGCCTCCCTGGTGCAAGGGTCAAGGATGTCTCGGCGCGGGTGCAGAACATTCTGGAGGGGGAGGGGGAACAGCCAGTTGTCGTGATACATGTTGGTACCAACGACGTAGCTAAAAAAAGGGAAGAGGTCCTACAAGTAGAATTTAGGGAGTTAGGAGCCAAGCTAAAAAGTAGGACCTCGAAGGTAGTAATCTCTGGATTACTACCAGTGCCACGTGCTAGTAAGAGTACAGAGAACAGGATAGTTAGGCTAAATACGTGGCTTGAGCAGTGGTGTAAGAGGGAGGGTTTTAAATTTTTGAGGCATTGGGACCAGTTTTGTGGTAGGTGTGACCTATACAAAAGGGACGGTCTACACCTGTGCAAAGATGGAACTGAGGTTCTCGGGGTAAATTTTGATAAAGCAGTTCGGGAGCATTTAAACTAGTATGGCAGGGGGCTAGAAACCCATGTAGTGAAATAGAGGAAAGTGAAAGGCAGACAGAAATAAATGGTAAAAAGGAGAGGAACAAAAAACAAAGGGCCAAACTAATTCATAAAAAATGTGAGCATAAAAAAAGCCTGAGGGTTTTATACCTTAATGCGAGAAGCATCAGGAACAAGGTAGATGAATTAGCTGTGGAAATAGAGGTTAATAATTATGATCTAATTGGGATTACGGAAACATGGTTGCAGGGTGAGCAGGGCTGGGAGCTTAACATACAGGGGTATTCAGTATTTAGGAAGGATCGACAAAAAAGAAAGGGAGGAGGGGTAGCATTGCTGGTAAAAGAGGGGATAAATGCAATTGAAAGGAAGGATATTAACTCAGTTAATACAGAATCTATATGGGTGGAGCTAAGAAATAGCGAGGGGCGAAAAACATTAATAGGAGTGGTATATAGGCCTCCAAATAGTAAAATAGAGGTTGGGGAGGGCATCACGAGGGAAATTAGAGAAGCGTGCAATAAGAGCACAGCTGTCATCATAGGTGACTTTAACTTACATATAGATTGGACTAGCCTAATCAGTAAAAATAATGAGGAGGAGGAATTCCTTGAGTGTTTAAGGGATGGTTATCTGGATCAATATGTCGAGGAACCAACTCGGGAACAGGCTATACTGGACTGGGTACTGTGCAATGAGAAGGGACTAATTAGTAATCTTGTTGTACGGGGACCCTTGGGTCAGAGCGATCATAACATGATCGATTTCTCACTCGAAATGGAGAGCGAAGAAATTGACTCAGAGACTCAGGTCCTGAATTTAAACAAGGGGAATTATGATGCCATTAGAAGGGAACTGAGTAGGTCTGATTGGACAACGTTCCTGGGAGGACTGGAGGTAGATAAACAATGGCAAGCATTTAAAGATAGAATGACAAAATTGCAAAAATTGTTTATACCAATCTGGCATAAAAGGAAATCTAAAAAGGTGACTCAACCGTGGATAACAGGGGAAATTAGAGACAGCATAAAATCCAAAGATAGGGCGTATAAAATAGCCAAAAAACGCGCCAGAGCGGAAGATTGGGAACAGTTTAAGATAGAGCAAAGGAGGGCAAAGGGCTTAATCAAGAAGGGCAAAATAGCTTACGAAAGCAAGCTGGCGGAAAATATAAAAACTAACTCCAAAAGCTTTTATAAGTATATCAAGAGGAAAAGACTGGTGAAAACCAAAGTTGGTCCATTGCAGTCAGATACGGGGGAATATATAATGGGAAATAAGGAAATGGCAGACCAACTAAATGCATACTTTGGGTCAGTCTTTACGAAGGAAGACACAAAAAACCTCCCTGGGATATCGGGAAAAATAGGGACATTGGCAAAGGAGGAACTGACGCAAATCAATATCTCTAAGGATATGGTGTTAAGGAAGCTAAAGGGATTGAAGGCGGACAAATCCCCAGGGCCTGATAACATGCATCCTAGGGTACTGAAGGAGGTGGCCCTAGAGATAGCGGATGCACTAAGCATGATTTTTCAGAATTCATTAGACTCGGGAACAGTGCCCATGGATTGGAGGGTAGCTAACGTTACCCCACTATTCAAAAAGGGGGGTAGGGAAAAAGCAGGTAATTACAGACCTGTAAGCCTTACATCAGTTGTGGGCAAAATGCTGGAGTCCATCATTAAGGATGAAATAGCCGAGCACTTAGCAAATGGGGACAGGATAGGACAGAGTCAACATGGATTTACAAAGGGTAAATCGTGCTTGACTAATCTATTGGAATTTTTTGAGGGAGTAACTGGTAAAATAGATGGGGGAGAGCCAGTAGATGTGGTGTACCTGGACTTCCAAAAGGCCTTCGATAAGGTCCCACATAAAAGATTAGCATGGAAAATTGAAGCTCATGGGATAAAGGGGAAAGTATTGACGTGGATAGAGAACTGGCTGTCAGATAGAAAACAGAGAGTTGGAATAAACGGCTCATTTTCTGAATGGCAGGCAGTAACAAGTGGGGTACCGCAGGGATCTGTCCTGGGTCCCCAGCTGTTCACAATTTATATTAATGACCTGGATCAGGGAGTCGAATGCAGCATTTCCAAATTTGCAGACGACACTAAACTAGGAGGGGGGGTGGGCTCAGAGGAGGAGACCAGGAAGCTCCAGAGCGATTTGGACAGACTGGGTGATTGGGCGGATAAATGGCAGATGCACTATAATGTGGACAAGTGCGAAGTTATCCACCTTGGGTGCAGGAACGGGAGGGCAAATTATTATTTAAATGGCAATAAATTGGGAGAGGGGGAAGTACAGAGAGACCTGGGTGTTCTTGTACACCAGTCACTGAAGGCGAGCATGCAGGTGCAACAGGCGGTCAAGAAGGCAAACGGTATGCTGGCCTTCATAGCAAAAGGGTTGGAATACAGGAACAGGGATACCTTGCTGCAGCTGTACAGGGCACTGGTGAGACCACACCTCGAGTACTGTGTACAGTTTTGGTCGCCTCATCTGAGGAAAGATGTTCTTGCCATGGAGGGGGTGCAGCGGCGATTCACCAGGCTGATACCAGGAATGGCGGGATTGACCTATGAGGAGAGACTATGTAGTTTAGGGATGTACACACTGGAGTTTAGAAGATTGAGAGGGGACCTCATAGAAGTGTATAAAATTCTGACAGGTCTAGACAGATTAGATGCAGAAGGAATGTTTCCCTTGGCGGGTGAGAACAGAACTAGAGGACATAATTTAAGGATAAGGGCTAAACCATTTAGGACAGAAATGAGGGGGAATTTCTTCACTCAGAGAGTGGTGAACCTGTGGAACTCATTGCCACAGAGGGCAGTGTACGCCAGCTCATTAAATATATTTAAGAGGGAATTAGATATATTTCTACAGGCAAAAGGGGTTAAGGGTTACGGAGAGAAGGCGGGGACGGGATACTGAATTGAAGGATCAGCCATGATCTCATTAAATGGCGGAGCAGGCTCGGAGGGCCGGATGGCCTACTCCTGCTCCTATCTTCTATGTATCTATGTATCTATGTAAATGTATTTAATGACCCAGCCTCCACGGCTCTCTGGGGCAGAGAATTCCACAGATTTACGACCCTCAGAGAAGAAATTCCTCCTCATCTCAGTTCTAAAAGGACGACCCTTTATTCTGAAACTATGCCCCCGAGTTCTAGATTTCCCCACGAGGGGAAACATCCTCTCTGCATCTACCTTGTCGAGCCCCCTCAGTATCTTATATGTTTCAATAAGATCACCTCTCATTCTTCTAAATTCCAATGAGTATAGGCCCAACCTGCTCAACCTTTCTTCATAAGTCAACCCCCTCATCTCAGGAATCAACCGAGTGAATCGTCTCTGAACTGCCTCCAATGCAAGTATATCCTTCCTTAAATAAGGAGACCAAAACTGTACGCAGTACTCAAGGTGTGGTCTCACCAATACCCTGTACAGTTGTAGCAGGACTTCCCTGCTTTTATACTCCAACCCCCTTGCAATAAAAGCCAACATTCCATTTGCCTTTTTGATTACTTGCTGTACCTGCATGCTAACTTTTTGTGTTTCATGCACAAGGACCCCCAGGTCCCTCTGAACTGTAGCATTTTGTAATCTCTCTCCATTAAAATAATAATTTGCTTTTTTATTTTTCCTGCCAAAGTGGATAACCTCGCACTTTCCCACCTTATACTCCATCTGCCAAATGTTTGCCCACTCACTTAGCCTGTCTATGTCTCTTTGCAGATTCTTTGAGTCCTCTGCACAACTTGCTTTCCCACCCATCTTTGTATCATCCGCAAACTTGGCTACATTACACTCGGTCCCTTCATCCAAGTCATTAATGTAGATTGTAAATAGTTGAGGCCCCAGCACCAATCCCTGTGGCACCCCACTAGTTACCGTTTGCCAACCGGAAAATGACCCATTTATCCCGACTCTCTGCTTTCTGTTAGTTAGCCAATTTTCTATCCATGCTAATATATTACCCCCAACAACGTGAGCTCTTATCTTATGCAGTAACCTTTTATGTGGCACCTTATCGAATGACTTCTGGAAATCCAGGGGTTTGCTTGTGGCTGAACCTCCTGTGCAATACCAGCCTTTAGAGCAGTTCCCACTGGGCATGCTCAAACCACTCCCTACACAAAACTGAAAATGTAACTAAAGCAGTATCTCACAGGAATGGCACGAAGTAAAATGATTACATGCATTACTGATACTGAAATATACACACCTCGCAGATATGTTTGTAATACTTCTAAATTGTCACTTTAGAAAGGTGCATGAATGCAAGTACAGGAAACTCTTGTTTAACCGGTACCTAAATATCCGGAATTCTCTCTTAACCGGCAAAAATCATACTCCGAAAACTCCTCTCAAATAACCGGCAATGTTGCCGAGTCCGAGTCCGAGTCTCCCGCGAACGCCGAGTTAGTCAGTGGGGGTAGTTCTCCAAAGTGCCACTACTCGGCCTCCTGGCACTGTCGGAAGTCCGAACACGGCAGTAACAGGAGTCTGATTTTTGTTTGTTAAAAATAGCCTCGGTAGATATAACTCTCCGTTATCCGGAACTTTTGATCAACCGGCACCACGCCGGTCCCGTCGGTGCCGGATACCAAAGAGTTTCCTGTAACTTTATCTCTTCTACCCTCTCGAGAACCTCTCGTTCTCAGTTTTTTTACATTATGCAATGCATATTTATTTTGCCCTACCTCCCAGAATTGATTTGTAATATTTGCCTGAGATATAAATATTTAATTTGCTGATTCCTCCTTCCCCAAAAACATTTTTCTCAGTTATTTACATGATTAAAATATATTTTCCTTCCCCTGACTTCTTCTGATTGACCAGCCAGCTTTGCTCACCAATACAACCTGGAGGGGGGCAGCCCTGTCACTGGAGGCAGAGATTCTCACCGTTTGGCTCCGGTTAATACTGCAGGCTAACAACAGGTCCTACTGTACTTTCTGTAATTTAGTGTCATTAGGGATTAAACAATATATAAACTAAACAATGCCATTGTTACTCAAGAGTAGTCAAAGGACTCTTCATAATGCTGTAAAGAAGTACAAGAAAGACTTGCATTACTATAGCGTCTTTCACGACCACCGGATGTCTCAAAGTGCTTTACAGCCAATGAAGCACTTTTGAAGTGGAGTCACTGGTGTAATGTGGGAAGTAGTGTCATTTAATGTAATAATGTTAACTTTACTATTTTAATACGATTTGTTTACCTCATTTCTGAGAATATATAGACTGAACAGAGAAAAAACTTATTAACTGATTCATATTGTGAAGATAGTAACTGTGTTTATAATGTCCCTTCGAAAGGAAATTGTTTAGACTGATATATCCTTTGTACTGGATTAATATTATGGTCCCCAGATAAGTTTAATAAAAACTTTAATGCGGAAACAAAATCCATGGTGGATGGTTTTGAATGATTTAGAGTTTTAAAAGAAGTGCACACTTTATACTCAGATAGTCCAGGGGGTCACTTCTGAAAAAGTGTCACAGCGAGTACATTCCAGCTGTAACTTCCACTTACCTGGAGGGCAAAGTAAGCAGCCAGCAGAGCTTTCTTGACCAGGTGAACTACTGTAGGTCCCAGGGGGACATGGATATTCTTCTCCAAAGCGGGTGTGTTCTGGACAGTAGTGCCCTGACGGGCATTGCAGTGGGAAGGGGTTGGGATTGCCACCCAAACAGAAATATCCAGCGAAGCATATCTGGCAGATACTCTGACCTGAATTTTTTCAAAGGCATGTGCAGTTAGATAGAAGAATGCAGAAAGAGTTTCTGACAGAGAGAAGGAAACTTCCATGCTTATTTGTTATTTAGTGTTACTTGTTCATATGTTGATAAAATATTTTTATTGCTTACCTGCATTTCAGCTAGGAGGTAAAAGTTCTATTGTGTTACCCAGATCTTTCAAAATACCTGTTTGGTGTTAACCTAAAGAACACTGTTCCCACATACTCTTACAATAGTTTCATTAAGCTATTGCTATTATTATATGTGAAAGACAAGACTATAGTGTTGGATCATGAAGTAAGCCAGTGAAAGGGATACGATCCAGTAGGCTGGCAGCTCAACTGGTCACATTATATGGTCTATTCTCAATTGAGATTGATGTTTGAGTTGGGTGCGTGTTGTCACCTTTAGCTGACTGCTCTTTTCCTTTCCTTATTTATTCTTTCACATTTTTTTTTCTTTCTCTCACTCTTTTTCTTTTCTTCCAACCATTTTTCCCTCCTATGCACTTTTGAAGGTGTTGACTTCTTGCTGGATTATGGCTCCGTGGACAGCAGCTTCCCTCTGGTATCTCAGTTGCCATACATCAAGTGTGAGCCGAAACAATGGTCGGAATTTTTCGGGGGGTCAGGGAGCTCGTTTGGTGGTGGGTCGGCTGGGAAATTTTAATTTTTGACAGCGGGTAGGGAACCCGCTGTCAACCTGCCTCCACGCTAGTCTCCTAGATATCGGATCTGTCATCGCAGAACAGACCCGACACCAATTGTTAAGAAGCAATTAAGTAGTATTTTAAGCTTACCTTTAGATTTTTAGAGTTCTCCAATGGCTTCCCCACTGCTTGGGGATAACGTCAGGTAAGGAGGTCATGTGTTGTGTCAGCATGGGATGATTTCTAAACCTGACAGCTGCAAACGGTCTATAAAAGCTCCCATTTCATAGGTCTTCACTTTGCAAGGTTAGAAGCTGTTGCTTACTGCATTTGGAAGACAGATTGAGCTTTATGCAGCTTGCAAGTGTTTGGAGCAAACTCTCTATCCAGTGTCACCTCAGGTTTGTGCCACTGCAGCCTGGTCCTCCTAACGACATCCCCGCTTGTGTCCTCCTGTGCAATGTGCAACCAGGCTGCGTTGGTCTCCTGGGGAGGTTCTCTTCCTCCCATTGGAAGGGAAGAGAACCTCCCTGTGTGCTGTGACTCCCTCCATAATCATATGGAGGGAGTCATGGGAGAGCCTGGGTGCAGCTGTGCACCTCTGTGCAGTGCTGGTCAGTGTTTGCAGCACCTCAATGCTGTAGAACACTGACAGCACAACTGTCAAAATCAATTTGCACAAGGGCTCTTTAAGGAAACCGGCTGATGGCGCGTCATCAGACTCGCTTCCTTTAATTGGCCGGCAAACGCGCTGGGCGGGCTTAACAAGTCCAATCAATGTAAAATTGTTTTCACAGAGTGAGATGGAGCCAGCAGTGGGGTTGCACCCTGCCACCAACCCTGGCCGCCCCGGACCCACCTCGGTAGGCGAAATCGCGGTCAATGAGTGTACGGGCAAGCCACTTGACTGTGGGGTCATCACAACCTCACCTAATCACATCCCTGTCCCATATTCACACATACACACTTCCAGCAGAGGTCACTGCACAGAGATCAGTGCAGTAGTAACCCAAATTGATTTTTTTTCCCTCTGGCACACGGGTATTGAGATCATTATCATACCCTGGCTAAGATCAGCTCACTCAGCACATACAATGGCTTGAACCTGGGGCCGTCCTGATCTGTTTGGCTCAGCTACTTACTGGATAAATTCACTCAGCGGAACTTTAACTTCGGCGGAGCGTAGAACGGGTGATAGCGAATTGATCGCCCGTAATATGCCACGCCTGATTCTTATTTCCACTGAAGTCAATGTAAATGAAAATCAGACGGGGTGTATAACGGGCGGCCGATCCACTGGCGCACCCGCTGAAATTGAAAATTCTGCCCACTGAGTCATCGTTGGAAATCCTATTATTTTAATGCTACTGTTACTTAATTTCCAATTAATATATCCTTTTCAACTATTCTGCACCAGCTTTCCAATGTTTCAAATCAGAAGCGCATTACTTGTCTTATTTCTGGATAGTTAATCAGCCAATCTGTTGGAACTGGTGTCAATCAGTCAAGCGATAATTCCACAGATGGACATGGTCAGGTCACTGACACGACCAAGTCAACCTTCAGTATATTTTTATCTGTCAAATGAGGAAGTGCTGCTGCTTGATGAGTTATCTTTCTGTGGACAAGAACTAATCCGAAGCAGTACAAATATAAACTCCTGGATAATGTCCCCTTTAACCTAACGTCACGAAAGAAGCTCGACACCATCCAGAACAAAGCAGCCGCTTGATTGGCACCCCATCCACCACTTTAAACATTCACTCCCTCCACCACCGGCGTACTATGGCTGCAGTGTGTACCATCTACAAGATGCACTGCAGCAACTCGCCAAGGCTTCTTCGGCAGCACCTCCCAAACCCACCCACCTAGAAGGACAAGGGCAGCAGGTGCATGGGAACACCACCACCTCCAAGTTCCCCTCCAAGTCACACACCATCCTGACTTGGAAGTATATCGCTGATCCTTCATTGTCGCTGGGTCAAAATCCTGGAACTCCCTCCCTAACAGCACTGTGGGAATACCTTCACCACACGGACTGCAGCGGTTCAAGAAGGTGGCTCACCACCACCTTCTCAAAGGCAACTAAGGATGGGCAATAAATGCTGGCCTTGCCAGCGATGCCCACATCCCATAAACGAATTTAAAAAAGTTCAATTTGCTGAGCCTACCTTTGTAACTTAGTTTTAAAATACAGATTAATCCTCATTATTCTTCTTCTCAAATCTTCCCCAATGCAATACTTTTGTTTTGAGGGTAATATTAATAAACAAATACTGCACACAGTATTTCAAATATAGTGTCTCTAGTGAAACCAGATTAAGCTAGCCTATTTTGATTCATAATCAGGTGCCTTCAAGATGCAATCTGAAATTGAATGGCCACACAACTTGGTGTGCTCCATAAATTTCACACTTAAAAAATGAATACCATGGTACAACACTATGGTAAGCCATCCAACTTGGCAGTGAAGCTTCAGCTGGACATTTTTGTTTTAATTAAGAAAGTGCGAAATGCTACAACATGGATTTCTTCAAGGCCTAACAGAAAGAGACTGACTTGAATATTTAAAAAAAAAGCAGAAGTATTTATAACTCAAATTATTTTAACTATTCATAATATACAAGTGACCAAGCTATTACAGTAGAATGATATTGCGATGTGATTCATATTATTATATTTCAAGATGAATACAATGTGCCATCTTCCTATTTTATACAAGAATGGTCTGTACCTGTTTCCGAGTTGTAGGTTCCAGGTGGGCAGGGTATAGGCACTGTCGCGTTGCTGGGACAGTAGGCACCTAGACTACATTCACCACCATTCCCTGTATGACCCAAGTGCGTTGAAGGTCGTGGAGAGTTGACTCCAGATTCACAATAAAAACCAGGATCACAGGGACCTTCAACCTTTGTCAGGCCGGGCTACTGCAATAGAAACCACCTGAGGACGAAGGGAAGAGAATTTTTTTTTGTCTCATCATAGCACACTACATTAGGAACGGCACAAAGCAATTTTTAATTCCTATTTTATAAGTATTTTTTCCCTGTAAGTTTAGTTATTTGTACACAGCTCACAATCCCAAAGCAGAACAGTCCCAAACCCGCGGCCTCTACCACCTAGAAGGACAAAATTGAGAAGTCACACAACACCAGGTTATAGTCCAACAGCTTTATTTGAAATCACAAGCTTTCGGAGTGCTGCTCCTTCGTCACCTGACGAAGGAGCAGCGCTCCGAAAGCTTGTGATTTCAAATAAAGCTGTTGGACTATAACCTGGTGTTGTGCGACTTCTCACTTTTGTCCACCCCAGTCCCACACCGGCATCTCCAAATCATAGAAGGACAAAGGCAGCAGGCGCATGGAAACACCACCACCTCCAAGTTTCCGTCCAAGTCACACACCATCCTGACTTGGAAGTATATCGCCGATCCTTCATCGTCGCTGGGTCAAAATCCTGGAACTCCCCACCCCCCCTAACAGCACTATGGGAGTACCTTCACCACACGGGCTGCAGTGGTTTAAGAAGGTGGCTCACCACCACCTACTCAAGGGCAACTGGGGATGGGCAATAAATGCTGACCTTGCCAGCAACGCCCACATCCCATGAACAAATAAAAAAAAAAGGTTGTCAACTAATCTGTTTCTGGGTTCTATCGATGATGCTCTTATATAGGGAGCTAGCAGAAGCAAGCATTTTTGCTCTTTCCCTCTAAGAAGCAGTGACCAGAGATGGCCAAACTGAGATCAGGAACTCACTGTGTGCAGGACTGGAAAAGAGATGGTGTACCTGTGATATAACATGTTAGTGCACCAAAATACACCACCTTCAGGGTGCCATACCATTTTTCTACAAGGTGCTCGCCTAGGACCAATAGGACCTATAGTGTTCACCCAGAACAGTAGAATCTATAGTGGCCTTCATGTCTTGTGATTGTAACTCTTTCAAAATCAAGAAATGATCAAATCTGCAGGTTAAGAAGCATAATAGGCAGTGTTGGCCCATTTGTCTAAAAGATCTTCATTCTGACATATTTTAGAGTTTCATTTAATATTGCAACTTCTTTATAACACAAGCTCATATTTAAGAATTTCAGTGTGAATTTCTAACTGTGAAGCAATACAGAGAAATCAGAATTATGCTGGGATGCAATGAGAAAAAACTCAAATATTATACAGGTATCATATTTTATCAAACTATTCTGAAGATTACGATAGCAAAATACTGCAGATGCTGGAAATCCGAAATAACAACAGAAAACGCTGGAAAAACTCAGCAGGCCAGGCAGCATCCGTGGAGAGAGAAAGAGAGTTGACGTTTCAGGTCGATGACCTTTCATCTGATGAAAGGTCATCGACCTGAAACGTCAACTCTCTTTCTCTCTCCACGGATGCTGCCTGGCCTGCTGAGTTTTTCCAGCGTTTTCTGTTGTTATTCTGAAGATTAAACAGGCTCACAAACAGTTTTGACCTGGAACAAAGAATTACAGTAAATTACTGGCTTTAGTGAATAAATGTACACAAGACTCTTCCTTCTGAGTTTGTGGAAGTCTAAAAGTTGTACCAAACATAAGCGAGGAAGATTACAATTGATTTCTATTTGGTCTCTGAAATATTAAGAAAATGGAAGCAAAATCTGCACAGTCAAGGACCACTTTAATTTCTCTCACCTAGACATGGGCTACAGTCAGACCTCTTCCCCAGTCTGCAGGATGCTCCAAATGTCCCAACAGGACAAGGCGGTGGGGCTGTACCAGTACCTTTTGGACAGTATGAACCTTGAGGGCATGGCTCAGCTCGCTCTCTGTGGAGAAGGAGATGAAAATGAAGATGATTGCAAATGTCTACTATTGATTTTAAAGAAATAGGTGGTGAAGTTGGTCTTCAGCGACAGCGCGAAACGGGAGATAGCAAATCAGCAGCTCGTTTTGCCCCGCGCCCAAATGAAAATCGAGCACGGTGTAAAACGGCTGCCGATTCGCTATTGCCTGTTTCACACGGTGTAAAACGGCTGCCGATTCGCTATTGCCCCACAATTTTCAATCTTCAGTAAGCAATAGAACTTTATTGACCCACAGAAGTTGTAGCTTCAAAATACTAGGTACCCAAAGTTAAGCCTTTTATCGTTCTGTGCAGTTCTTGTGAGAATGAAACACATTTAAAACAAGAACAATACTAATGCCTTTTTAGGATGTCACATTCTATGTAGGTTAATGTGGAGACGTTGCATTCTGAAATGCATTCACAGGCCTGGAGAGCATTTAACAATATTAAATACTTGTTAAACAGTTTCACAGGCATTTGTAAATTTTTGCTTCATTTTTTGTGTGATGCTTCTTTCCCAAAATGCTAACATACTGTTAACGGATCTTTATGTAACGTTAGAAGAATAAATACACCCACATTTCTGTGAATTAACATCTACCGGTTTATTTTAATAGCTTATCTGCTGTATGTATGAATTCCTGGTAAATATGATAATGCTTGTTCTGATGTCTAATTTTTTCATGGGATAATATAGCAAATTACCTATTGGAAAATGGTCTAATTTCTTACTCCTCGTCCTCACACCCTCCTTTCGGGTTTTCATATTTACTTAACGGCTCTTTTACTTTCTGGAATCTTTATATCTTCATTTTTTCCTACCTTTCTTCCTTCAGTTAAGCTCTGATTTCACTTTGTGGATGAAGGTTGCAGGTATCATGATTTGAAACGTGTAGCTGTACGCGCTCTCCAGACGAGGCAAAGTAATGCCTGCACCCCTTTCCTTTATATCTTACCTATTTGGGCACAGGTGCCCTTCAGGACAGACAAAACATTCTTCTGCCCCCGTATAGTTCACGAATGCCCCATTCTCACACGGTGTGGGGCCAGCAGAACCCAATGGACAATAATGGCCAACAGGACAAATGTCACCTGGATTCACAACATATGGTAAACAACTGCTGAATGGCGATAAAGAAAATACGTAGCATTAAATAATAGCTGTCGTTTTGTCATGCTACTGAATACCTGGCATTATTATTTTACCTTACTGTACATTCTGTAACCACTCAGACCTGCATATAACTTACTGAACTACTGAAGGAAGTGGCGGTAGGGATTGTAGATGCATTGGTAATAATTTTTCAAAACTCCCTGGATTCCGCTAAGGTCCCGGCAGACTGGAAAACTGCTAATGTAACACCCTTATTTAAAAAGGGCAGTAGACAGAAGGCTGGTAACTATAGACCGGTTAGCCTAACATCTGTGGTAGGTAAAATTTTGGAGTCCATTATTAAGGAAACAGTAACAGGACATTTGGATAATCATAATTTAATAGGACAAAGTCAGCATGGTTTTACGAAGGGGAAGTCATGTTTGACAAATTTGCTGGAGTTCTTTGAGGAAGTAACATATAGAGTGGATAAAGGGGAACCAGTGGACGTAGTGTATTTAGACTTCCAAAAGGCATTTGACAAGGTGCCACACAAAAGATTATTGCTTAAGGTAAAAAATCACGGGATTGGGGGTAATATTCTGGCATGGATAGAGGATTGGCTATCTAACAGAAAGCAAAGAGTTGGGATAAATGGTTCATTCTCAGACTGGCAATCAGTAACTAGTGGTGTTCCACAGGGGTCAGTGCTGGGTCCCCAACTCTTCACAATCTATATTAACGATTTGGAGGAAGGGACCAAGTGTAACATATCAAAATTTGCAGATGATACAAAGATGGGAGGGAAAGTAGTGAGTGAGGAGGACATAAAAAACCTGCAAGGGGACATAGACAGGCTAAGTAAGTGGGCAGAGATTTGGCAGATGGAATACAACACTGGAAAGTGTGAGGTGATGCACTTTGGCAGGAAAAATCCTAGAGCAATTTATTATCTTAATGGCAAGAAACTGGAGAGTACTGAAGTGCAAAGGGATCTGGGGGTCCTGGTGCACGAAACTCAAAAGGTTAGTATGCAGGTGCAGCAAGTGATTAAGAAGGCAAATGGAATGTTGGCTTTCATTGCTAGGGGGATAGAATATAAAAATAGGGAGGTATTGCTTCAGTTGTACAAGGTATTGGTGAGACCGCACCTGGAATACTGCATACAGTTTTGGTGTCCTTACTTAAGGAAAGACATCCTTGCTCTCGAGGCAGTGCAAAAAAGGTTCACTCGGTTAATCCCGGGGATGAGGGGGTGGTCATATGAGGAGAGGTTGGGTAGATTGGGACTCTACTCATTGGAGTTCAGAAGAATGAGAGGCGATCTTATTGAAACATATAAGATTGTGAAGGGGTTGGATCGGGTGGATGCGGGGAGGATGTTCCCGATGACGGGTGAGACGAGAACTAGGGGACATAGTCTTAGAATAAGGGGCTGCTCTTTCAAAACTGAGATGAGGAGGAACTACTTCACTCAGAGGGTGGTAGGTCCATGGAATATGCTGCCACAAAAAGCTGTAGAAGCTACAACATTAATTAAATTTAAAACAGAAATAGACAGTTTCCTAGAAGTAAAGGGCATTAAGGGTTACGGGGAGCGGGCAGGAATTTGGACATGAGTCTAGGTTCGGATCGGTCATGGCCCTGTGGGTAGTGGAGCGGGCCCAGGGACTGTGTAGCCTGATTCTGCTCCTATTTCGTGTGTGCAATTCTGTTAGATGCAGGAGATGGTTCTGTGATAGATAGTAGATTGGCGGTTAGGATCAGATCAGCCATGATCTTATTGAATGGCGGAGCAGGCTCGAGGGGCCGATTGGCCTACTCCTGCTCCTATTTCTTATGTTCTTATGTTCTTATGTTCCACACACTCTCTGAACATTTGGCATTTTATATTTTTATACCACTTCAGGTTTTCATGAATGTATTCATTCCTTAGGACAAAAAGTGGCAAAGGCAATTGGAAAAGCATTTAGAAGAGTGGAAATCCTTGAGCTGTCTTTGTTATACTGACTGTTGGAAAATAGAAACAGGAGTAGGTCATTCAGCCTCTTAAGCCTGCTCCGCCATTCAATTAGATCATGGCTGATCTGTACCTCAACTCCATTTACCCGCCTTAGTGGCATATCCAATGATACCCTTACATAACATCCAAATCTGTGATGTAAGTAAATAATTTTGATGATGGATCGAATGTGTGGCTTGAATCTCAGCTAACTGGACATTGCGTGCCATTTAGTCTGAATGAGCAGCTGGGAGGGAAGTGGAAACAGAGACAAGAGTATGGAGCTTCTTGCAGGAGCTGAATAGGATGGCTTTGGTCAGGCCAGTTATCATCTGAAGAAAGTTCTGGTTCAGCCACAACTTAATTCGAGCCCAGCAATCTGACAGCACAGTGGTAGTGATGGAATCAGGCATGATGGTGGAGAGATAGTGATGGTGTTGTCAGCATACATGGGGGAGCTCACCCCATGGCTACAGATAATGTCACTGAGACAAGGAAGAGGAAGGGACCAAGGATAGAACCTTGGGATGGCTCCGGAGGTGACCGCATCAGGGAAGGAGAAGGAGCAATTGTTAAAAATGTGCTGGCTACGTTGCAACAAATAGAATGGAACATCATGATGTAAATGCATTGTTTTACTCCAACAGATTGGAAAAACTATTGCTGCAATAATGAAGTTAAAAGCAAAATCGGCAATTGAAATGGATTTTAAATGGAGGGGTTTGTAAAGATTCATGTTAAATATTAATACAACCAATGTTTTATTTGCTATTTATCTGGTCAGTACATCTCAGTAATGTAATATGGACTCTGCTGCCAACGCAATGGTGTCAAGATCATTTCCAACAGGCCTGGTAATTCGTTTCAGCCATTCTATTGTCAAATATAGACAATATGGATATGTTGATGCTTTGACATTTACTCTAGTGACAGAATTAGTACATCATCACCAAGAACTATTATATTAGTATATTATATTGGTAGGCATTTCAATATTTCATAGCTTTCAGTGAGATTAGTTCAAGAGACACCAACATTTACCCCCATTATTTATACAAAATAGGTAAATAAAAATAGTTGACAATTAAATGCAGCACCTGTAATGCCATCAAGAGGGGTTGCAGTCTTTGCGCCCTTCTTACAGTAAAATCCTGGGTCACAAAACTCTCCGGCACGGTCCTTGCCTGGTTCCTTACAGTAGAAACCTACAGAAATGGTCAGGCAGACACGTCACATGACATCAGGCTCTGACATAGGATCTCAGATATCAGGCTATTTGGGACATTGACATACAGCAATCACATCGATAGAATTCACTTCGACCCAGTGCAGAATAAATTAAAATGAATTTAATAAGGAAAAATAAACAAACAATCTGTTGTCTGAAAATACCAGCTCCAATGTTACCAAAAGAACTAAAATGACATTAGTAATAAATGCTGCTCATTACATACTAACCTGAAGGACACAGTGTGCAGTCTTCCACACTTGTTCCCCCTGTTGTTGATCGGAATGTTCCAGACGGACATGGGACAGGGAGGGCTGTAGCATTGGGGCAGAAGTGACCAGAAGTACAAATGTCGCCAAAGATGGCTGCAACGGGAGTTGGAGTTCTAGATCCCTCAAGACAGTAAAATCCTAAAGAGGAGGAAATAGTGATTGGAAAGTGATAACGAAGAATGGAATTATATAAATGATCGTCTCAGCATTTTGGTTCTCCACTCAACCCTGACATGGGCTAGCTTTAAAAAATATGGTAGCGAGAGAGATTGAGGCATTTTCAAAGGTCGCTGCTGGCTGTGGGCCGAGTCCATGGACAGTTGGAACATTCTCCTTCCACCTTTGGCTAGGTTTACACGCGGCTTTCAGAGGGAGAACCAGCTTTTACTTTTTTGAAGTTTGCTTCAGTCGCGTACACAATGGGCAGGAGTCAGTGGAAACAGAAAATAACTGCTTCAGGCAGGTCACAGGAATACAAAACGCCAAGGTGTTTGACAGCAATAAACCAACCACAACTCTGTGGTCTCGCTTTACTCATGAGACATTCGGTTGGCTGAAATCTGATGGAAAGATTAGAAATGGTAAGTCGAAAGATCCGCAATTTTTTTTCCGTTAACTTACCAGTAATTTATTGGCAGTCACGGGAATCCCAATAAATAGAAATCACTAAGGCTCATGGTGATACGTGGCCTTCAGTTTAATATTACCTGCCCAACATGGTCCTGACACAGCAGTAAGTCCCATTTCTGCACAGAAGTGTCCAGGAATACAAGCCTGGCATTGGGAGGCTTCAGACAGTTCTCGTTTCTCACTGTAAAAGCCACAAAATCAAATGATACATTCTGATAGACAGACAGGAACTCCAGAGTAATAGTATTGCTCCAAATATATTCAGAAGAAATAAATTTAGGAGAATAAGAATTCGTGAGGCAAAAGTCAATGGACTGGATATCAACAGTTTTAACTCCACAGTGTGTGCCTTTTGTCCTCGACAGGTTCCCCGCCCAGAGGTCAGCCCGATTGACAGGCTTGGCTTCCAGTTGGGCGGGGTGGACTCCGGAGCAGGCCGCAGGACCAGGTAGGTCCGATCCACGACCCCGGGGTCTTTGTATGGGGGGGGTGGGGAGCTGGGAGGGCCGGGGGGGGGGAAGCACACCTGCTCGCTCCTGGCTCACAAGCAGTGCTGCAAAGGCACTTACCTTGCCCCCCCGAAGCTGTCCTAGTCTCTCTTCAGCTTCTGCAAGGCCCGGGAAACCCAGTCGGCCACTGTTAAACCTGTTTAATCAGAGGCTGCCAGCCTCATTAAAATATTTAAATTGCCAACCCGCCTCCTGGGAGCGGGTTTGCTGCCCGCCCCTTATCCTGGCTCCATTAAACCCGGAAGTGGGCGGGTTGGGGTCGGGTTTCAGGTTTTTTTAAATCGTCAAGGGAAATTAGGGATGGGCAATAAATGCTGGCCTTGCCAGTGACGTCAACATCCCAGGAACAAATTTTTTAAAAAAGTGACCTGATCCCAACCCTCCCATTTTTGGGGGTTAAAATCCACCTCAATGCATCTCTTCCCCTATTTTCTGCGACTGCGGGAATGATAAGTCACCCTTTGCCTCAGGACCGTTTACAAAATTGATGTTAAAAATATAAATTTTGCTGATTTTGGGTGAACATTAAAATGGTGAAATTTAAAAAGATTATTGATACAAAATCAACAACCAATGGCTGAAACATCACAAAGTGGAAGACATCTCGTTGGATGGAATGGTTTATCTATTTTACTATTTGCAATAATACTTGACGACTTTTGTGATTTCCCCCCCCCCCGCCCCCCGCCCCCGACAAAATAAAAGCTCCAATTGTCCTGCAGCCAAAGATATTTCTGACGGCCTGTTAAAAGCTGCATCTCCATTAGACATCCTTCCAAAGTCGGGGCTAATGGAAGTGTCTATTAAGAGGCACGAGAAGGCTTCTGGGTTGTCACTCTTGCATGAGCACCCAATTGAGGAATCAGCCCTCAGGAGCGAGATCTGAAGTGAATACATGAGCAACACAATTGGACATTTTGATGTTAAGTTGCTGATAACACTGCACTTTACACTTAAATAACTAACATCTAAACTAAATATCACTCTCAAAACTGTTTCAACAAGGATTTTGTTTGAAATGAACAATACCTGAAGGTTCCCTTTGGACAGGGCTGTCCTGTGATACTGCCACTGGTACAAAAGAACCCTGGCAAACACTTATCTCCTGTAATGCCATCAGTTGGGGTTGGTACAGCGGCGCCCAGGGTGCACGTATATCCAGCACTGCATGGCCTGGTTGGATCAATGTTTCCTTGAAAAATTAAATAAATTGGCAATAAAAATTACTCTTTTACAGTTTTCTTCCATCAGACAAAAATAAAACAAGCATCTGTCATATTGTTTTTGGTAAGCAGTAAACTTAAGGTGTAACTTATAATTTAGCACTCAGGACACAGAGCTCCGTGTGAAGCTACAAGTTAAAATTCACCCCATAGTTCCTCAGTGAAGCAAGACCAGAAGTGGAATGAAGTGGGATTCCCAGGTTGTCATTCATTTTTGGGAGTAGCTTTTTGTTTCATGTAGAAAATGTGAGATGTTAAGGACCATTCAGCATGGGCGGAGCTAAGGCCGAGGGATTGGGAATGCCTAACAAAGTCAGATTTGCCCAACCAGGCCCCATATTTGGCCCAGTGGGCATATAATTGATGAGCTTAAACAGTTATTCACTTGTCCGCTGTTAAGTCGCAGCCGATATGTTTTAGTATGCGGGGTAAAGTAAATCAAAGACAAAGGGAGAGCTTTCTCGATACCTCAGAGAGTTTGCCCAGTCAGTAGGTGAAAGAGTCAAATGAGGCTGAGGGGGGAGGGGTGGGGGGTGGGGGAGTCCCAAGCCCTAGTTACTAGGTCAGTCACTAAATGACAGTATGCAAGTTCACCCTGTGATTCTGGAGATATCTCTAATGAAGTTGCAATGCTTCCTTGGGAAAGGAGTGAAAGTCAGTGTAGAATTATGGTGAGAAAAAGAGTAAACAACTAAAGCACTAGCTAATTGCTGGTTTCGAGAATCAACCACTCCCTGCCCCCCACCCATGCCTCATTCTCTCAATATATGGAATATTGCATGGGGATCTAAAGAATAGTAAGAAGTTCATCAGGGATTTAAAAAATACTGTTTGAAGATAAATATTTGGTTACCCTGAATTATTCCAAACATTTTTCCCTCCTCTTCCCCTCAAGGCTTTGAGTTTATGTTGATGCACTCCAAGTACCGGTACCTCAGCCAAGTAACCATTCTTCACGAGTGAGTCCAGACAGTACGGGCTGGATTTTCAATGACCCGTGAAGTCGGGTTTGGAGGCGTGTGGGGGGTTAAAGTTGCATATTCGGGGATCCCGACCCCATCCCGTCTCCACGCAATTTTGACAAAATCAGTCGCGGGGTTCCTGACTCCGTCCCGCCTCCAAGAGGCGGGAGAGGCCATTAAAGCCCTTAACAAGCCCTAAATTGGCTCTGTAATGCCATTTTGAAACGTTTTAGCTAGTTTAACCCTTTTCCGACGTGAAGTACGCCTGATGTATTCTTTCTTTCTCTCTCTCTCTCTTTCTCTCTCTCTCTCATATATCCAGGTCCACTCACAGCAAAAGCCAGGCAGTCTCTGACCTGCAATGATGACATCATCAGAGGCGACTTTCAGACTGAAACGACGAATTGGTTCATGGGTTCCCACATGCTGGAACTCAATTGCCCAATTAAGTGAAAATTGCATCATCCATCCACATTAATCTGGAGTCGGGGGGGCAACACGAAATGCGGATGACACGACCCCAACCCGACCCCAAGACAAAATCCAGCCCTACGTGTCGGCAAGCTATTGTTACAGGTTTAAATGTGCAGTGCACCCATGGCACGTGCCCTGCTCAGTACGCCCTGATTAGCATATGTTGATGAGGCTCCCGCCTGAGCCAGGGAGACTTCCCAGCCGCTGGCCAAAACAGCGGCGTTAAACCTGCTGCATGGTGGGAATGGAGCGGAAAATAGAATTTCCCAGTTTCCACCAGGCAGAGGGAGTTAAAATCCCACCTAACGTATCAGATCATTCGTGCAAAAGGAATTCACTACCACCTGCTGAATGTTGCCAAATATTTATTGGCAAGCGCAAAATGATTGGAGGATACCTGAACCCTGACAGTACATTCCAGGGTCACACGGCAGGCAGTCTGATGCTTTGTGTAACCCAATTCGATTTCCATAGCTCCCCTCAGGACAGAAGTGTTGGCTTGCAGATTCAGTACCAGGTGAGCAGTAAGATCCCAATGGGCAAATGACGGGTTGGAGTGCTCCTTGGAAAAAGGGACACAGAAATGAATACAAATAGACCAAAACATTATCAACTATGGAGAGAGGGAAATTTTTTTAAAAAAGCAATGACATTTTTGAAAGAGCAGTCAGTCATTAGATTCTTTCCCGAGATCTGCTCTGTGACAAATACAGCATCATTTTATTCATTTTTTTACCTAGAGTTTGGCAGTAGAATCCTGGAGGACAAACCTCACACTTTTCCGTTGCCCACTTTGTCTGGTAATGACCTGGTGAACAGCTTGTTTGATTGGCACTTCCCTGTGAATATCAAGAGCAGCATTATAACTGGCAACCAAGGCTGTAATCTATAGATTTTTAGCCTGTTCAGAAACTGTCAACCCCGCTTCTGAACAGATCTGCAGTGTAGTAGCTTTAATCTTCCTCACAGCTGTCCAATACAGATTTATATTCATTTTTCCAATCCTTCTTACTCACATTGTCAAAAATGATTGGAAATACTTGTAAAAAGAAAAACCCTCAAAATCGAAACCCTTCTCTGTAGGAGAGCAGATTTAATCAAACCGCAAGGCAAAGACTCCCATTAGCACCTATTAGGGAAGATTATCCTCTTGCGGCACCTCTCAGACTGCCTGAAAAGAAACTTAAGTGTAGGCATAAATCTGCAGGCAAGTGAACATAAGAACATATGTAATAGGAGCAAGAGTAGGCCTTTTGGCCCCTCGTGCCTGCTCCGCCATTCAATAAGATCATGGCTGATCTGATCTTGGCCTCAACGTCATTTTCCCGCCCGCTCCCCATAACCCTTGACTCCCTTGTGGCTCAAATATCTGTCTATCTCCACCTTGAATATATTCAATGACTCCGCCTCCACAGCTCTCTGGGGTAGAGAATTCCAAAGATTCACGACCCTCTGAGAAAAGAAATTCCTCCTCATCTCCGTTTTAGATGGGCAAACTCTTATTCTGAAACTATGCCCCCTAGTTCTAGATTCCCCCACGAGGGGAAACATCCTCCCTGCATCTACCCTGTCAAGCCCCCTCAGAATCTTATATGTTTCAATAAGATCCCCTCTCATTCTTCTAAACTCCAATGAGTATAGGCCCAGCCTGCTCAACCTTTCCTCAGTGCAGCTCTCTCCCTAGCATGTGATGGCTGCTGAAGTGAAGGTGCTCCTGCACAAGGTGGTTGTGAGGAGGCCCTGCCTGCCACTCCACTGCACTATCCCCATAGGTCAGCATGGCAGCATGCTTGAAAGAAGGTACACTTCAGGCTGTAGCTGACCGGCAAGGTCACTGGCTGTGCCAGATGTATGCTGTGTGGTAGCTGCAAGTCTCCTAGTAGCAGCTGATACCACTCTGCATCTGGCTGAATTGTCTGAAGACCCTGACCCTGTGATGCCATCCTCTCTATCTTTGCCTGGTAGGAGTGAAAGCACCTGCAAATATGATTGGTGGCAGCTTGGTGGGAATGTCCAATTAGGTTATGCTGTGCCTTTTTTCATGCATTCAAGAAACAGCAAAACATATTCAAAAGAAAAAGTCCAATAAATAGCTAAAAAACACTCACACTACTGGGCCCGTTAAATGAACTTCCATCTACTTAACATTACCTAGAATTCCTGGATGCCCATTTTACACGGCATTTTAATGAGTATTCATTACTCAGCAAAGTCTGGGAAAATGCACACACAACATTGGGCAGCTATGTTACATATTTTAATAAAATGCCCAGCTTTCCTGCCCCCAATGTCTACACGCTCGTGACATAAGTGAGTGGAGATTTGGCATAACATATCTCTGCGCCTTCTTCGTGATTGGGTTCAACCAATTTGCGCAGATAGATTGAGCAAACGCAGTCAGAAAACGTCCCCATTTGTGTCACATTTGTTCCCCTTAATTGGGCTTGAGATTTAATTAAAATTTTCATAAGATGCAATATAAAACTATCCTCATTGCCCATTTCAAAATGGTGGACCAGTATGGGCCCTTCACGCCAATGTACTACCTTAACACGCTGGCTTGGCATTTCTTCAAATGGCATAACCAGCAAGTGAAGCCAACAGTTACGCCGGTTTCTACTCAGGTTTCTCTCCTCTCTGCCTCTCTTTCCTCCTTTAAGACGCTCCTTAAAACCTACCTCTTTGACCAAGCTTTTGGTCACCTCCCCTAATTTCACCTTATGTGGCTCGGTGTAATATTTTTTATCTTATAGTACTCCTGTGAAGCACCCTGGGACGTTTTACTACGTTAAAGGAGCTATATAAATACAAGTTGTTATTGATGCCGAAATTCCCAGCCAATCTCGGTATCATATGCAGGGATTTAAAATCTGGGCGTCAACAGTGATCTCCTTCCAAGAGAACCATCAGAAACAATGGCCGCGATTTCCCCTACATCGGCAGGTCCAGTGCAGCTGGGGTCGGTGGTGGGGTGCGACCCCGCTGCTGTCCAAAGTGATCTTATGCTGATTGGGCTTGTTAAGCCCGCACAGCACGTTTCTCAGCCAATTGAAGGAAGCAGGTCTGATGACATCACTTGATGCGTCATCAGCCAGTCTCCTTAAAGGGACCATGCACAAATTGATTTTGACAGTTGTGCTGTCAGTGTTCTACGGCATTGAGGTGCTGCAAACACTGACGAGCACTGCACAGAGGTGCACGGCTGCACCCAGGCTCTCCCATGACTCCCTCCATATGCAGGGAGGTTCTCTTCCCTTCCAATGGGCGGAAGAGACCTCCCCAGGAGACCAATGCAGCCTGGTTGCACATTGCACAGGAGGGCACAAGCAGGGATGTCGTCAGGAGGACCAGGTTGCAGTGGCGCAAACGTTTCAATGATCTCAGTAGATCACAAAACGATACTGCAAAGCCACACTCAACCTCATCCTGCTGTGCCACTCATCACATCCCCATCATTCCGCCTTCCCTACCCTACTCCTGTACATCCTTACTCACACCAACTTACCTTGCATCTCCACCCATCCCTCTCTATCTACATTATCACTTCCCCATCTCACTAGCCACCCCTCACACTCACCCTCATCCTAGTGCAATCATACCAAATAACAACACACAAGAGTAGGCCCTTGGGTGTTTTAGCCAATGTTCGTGTGAAGTTTCTGTTAACGTGCTGTCAAACATTGAAATCTTTGTTTTCAGCACTTTGCGTTCTTGGACAGATTTGTGTGCACCTTTGGAAGTGGCTTAGTGAGTTGCAGTGAATGGTGAGACATAACGATACCCCCCGCAATGGCAATGAGTGTGGAAGGAATGGCTTGGGCATTGTAGGGATGCTTTATGGTGTTGGTGTGGGGTGGTACCAACCTGGCGCATCATGTGGCAGCCAGGGTGTACAGCGTCAAGTGAAGTAAATCTGGTCATGGTGAGGCCATCCCAGGCAGCAATGTGGTCAGGTGCTGATGCCCGGTGTCCTGTGCAGCATCAAGTGATTGTGGAGAAGGTTGGTGTTGGTGCTGCTGGTGTGCCTGGTACTGCTGGTGTTGGGGCTGATCGTGGTGGAATTGTGAGGACCAAGGTGAGATATTTTCAAGAGTACTGATGCTGATGTAATAGATTGCAGGTGAAGTTGAGATGACAGAAGCAATCTGTCAATGTTGAGAGAGGTTGTTCCAATGAGGTGACACTGGATACAGAGTTTGCTCCAAACACTTGCAAGCTGCATAAAGCTCAATCTGTCTTCCAAATGTAGTAAGCAACAGCTTCTGACCTTGGAAAGTGAACAGCTGTGAGATGGGAGATTTTATAGCACATTTCAAGCTGTCAAGTAAAGGAATTATATCATGGTGACACAACTCCCGACCTGCTTACCTGACATGATCCCCGAGCAGCGGGGAACCCGTGGGCGACCTCGTAAAATTTAAAGGTGAGCTTAAAATAGTTTTTAAGTGCCTGTTAACAAGCTCTTAATCATCTAAATTGCCTCCCTCGCTGCTTGGTGTCAGGTCTGTTCAGCGAGGACAGACCCGACATCTGGGAAACTAACGTGGCGGCGGGTTGACAGCAGGTTCCCTACCCACAGTCAAAACATTTTTTCCCACCCAACCCGCCACCAAACGCGCCCACTGACCCCCCAAATAATTCCCCCCATAGAACCTGCTGTTAAGAATTACAATGATTATGTTGCTCTAAAACAGTTCATATATTGCGTAAGTTTGTTTATTGTACTCTTTTAGCATCTTGCTATGTCTTGCCCCTTGTATATATTTCTTCTGCAAATAAATCTGGCCAAGTAGTTTTAGCCCTTACACATTGGTCTGATATCATATTACCTTCACCTTTGGAAGTAATTGGAAAAAATTATAGGTGAGCATCCTACGTATTCTCTATTAGGCGGTTTACGCTGATTAGGGGCTGGCCGTTAAACCTGGGTACACTAACCCATTCACAGCTGTCTATAAAGACTCTGGTTCTGTCCTGCTTATGGAAGCTGCAATCTAGCTGCGATCACTGGGACAAGGGATGGGGATAAAGCCAGAACCATGACAGTAACATGTAATTTATACAGCATAATGGTATTCCATCAAATTATTTAAAGCCACTTTTTCACTACAAGGTTAGAAAAGCAAGAAATAATATAGTCTGCTGACCTCAAGACAGAAATGACCTGGAGAGCACATGTAATTCAAAGGTCCTGATATACTCTGCCCTCCTGGACAGTAATATCCTGCAGAACATAAGCCTGATGGGGTTGACAGGCCGTAAGTCTCACAGTAATGACCAGATGGGCAAGGACTGCAGTCAGCCAATGTAATTCCTCCTGGAACAGCTTTGTGTGAGGAAAATGAAGAATCAATTAACAACACAAAACATTCTTACAGCCTCACGATAAGTTATACATTCATACATTCTATTAATAGGGGCTTTATACCTCTATAGTAAAAATGTTGTGTAGGGTGCACAATTTTTGGTCAGGCTTTTACATCCATATTTACCCCTGTAAATTATGTCAAAATTTCCCATTCAATTTTGCTGACAAGTATCACAATGTAGTTGCAGGTTCTCACCACTAGAAAGCTCTGTGCAGTGAGTCCGTGTGTCTATCTCTCTCTCTCTCTCCCCCGCCCCAACTGTATCCTATATATAAATGGACATATTCATCATCTGACCGTGGGCAACACAATATAATAATTACACATTGCAGCATTTGGCGTAAGAGCGTTTGTGTATCCTGAGGTTTCTCTCTGACCATTTGCCGATTTTCATCCACTATAGAAAAACTGAACCAGGAAACTCTTAGAGTGATTGCGCTGTCGAGAGTATGGAGTTATTGACAAGAATGCTTGGCCTGTCTCACAAGGTATTTCATTTATAGGTGGGGGTCTGGCTCTGCAAGTGTGCGTGAAAGAGAGTTTCTTTCTACACGAAAGCTTTTCGCTAATTTCAACTGAGTTTCAGATATCTGCACAAGGATTTTTTTCCCACTCATTTAGAAAGAAATATTGTAAATTTGGAGAATACACCAGTGAAAACAAACAAAACTAATGCACATGTGACATAAAGAGATGCTGGCTGTCTGTCATCTACTGGCATCTTAACAAGCACCTGAAACAGATTTGAAATGTTTCAAAGCTTACAAAAGGGATCCGAATCATCTACTATCTCCTTAGAAATAAATCATGAAATACCACAGGGAAAAGGCAGCATCTGCAACTCGATCTGTTTGTTGCTCGTATCTCCTATAGGACCAACCTGTTCTTAAAGAGTGGGCTGGGGCACATGGTTTCCTGAATGAGGTTCAATAAGTACAGCAATCTATCCATCATACTGATGTGAAGATGGCAGTATATCTGCAGCCTAAACAATGCTATTACGAAAAAGCTTAGAATAATCCTTTAAGCAGCAATTAAAAATGTTAATTGCTCAGAGTTTTTTCCCCTAAATTGGCCTAGAGTTTTATTCTTTTTTTGCCTGTCCCAGGGGATTGTGAGGCTGGTTGGTGGAGGGGGTGGGGAAAGGGATGGGGGGTCATGATGGCTCTATGGTACAGGCTTGATGGATCAGCTGGTCTTTTCCTGTCCTTCCCTTCTGTAGGTTTGTATGTTCATAAAAAGAAAAAATCAACTTTTTATCTACCCAATACAAACCACTTATAAAACCGGAGCTATAAATGAATGTAACTAACACTCTTACCCGAGAAGGTTCCAGGAGGGCAGGGTTTGGAATAGCTTGTTCCCTCTGGGCAGTAGTGTCCTGCAGGACAGGGTTTTGGGTTGGGGACCGATGCATTGCTATCACACAGAAACCCAGCACCACATGGTCCAGTTGGGGTTGACAGACCAGACTGCTCACAGTACTGACCAAGATCACATGGAACTGGCTGAGAAGAACCTTCAGGACAATAGAATCCTGAGGAAGAAATAAGTTAGTCATCTGTCTATCTATCTATCAATTAATCAAATCAAAATAAAAAGTAGTTCTTGAGTCAATAAAGTAGCAAGGAAAAGACTGGGTGATGTAGTGGGTTAACATACCGCGGATGATTCTGTGATCCCACTTGCTGGAAACATGGGTTGGGGATAGGGCTACAATACTGTAACCCTGATTCTCCAACCTGCACTCCCTGTGAGCTTGGCTCCCTGCTTGGAGTACGGATTCGTGGAATTATCGCCTGTTCTTTCACCTCTAGGGTTTGAGTTCCAATACAGCTAATACTAATCCTTCTCTCTTTGGCAGCTGTAATGGTCTCATGTGAAATGAACTTGGGCAATGTCTACCCAGTTGCCAATGGATATGGGATTATGAGCTTATAGCACAGAACCATCCATAATGCAACACAAATTGGCACGGGCACAGGTTATGAAAAGAGCTGGCATGGGAAACGGATGATGTTCTTCACACACTGAGTTAAGGCACACTGGGGGAAGGTTCCCACAGTTTGCTGTTTATCGTGATATCGCAAATACATACAAAGGACAATTAATATTAAACAGCAGAAATTCTCCTCCATCATTGGAGCAGAGTAAAAATGCTTGCAAGTGATAAATGTTGACACCGGTTACCAAAAGGGGAAGGGTGTCCTCCTGTACTAATGTTCTTCAACTGGACGAGTGCAACATTTGCCTGATTTTGCTTAAAACAATAATATAAAGGCAGAGCATGTTTTTATTTTTGTCCTGAATGACTGATGTATGGCTCATATTTACTATTGTCTCGTACGAGAATTATTGTAATGGATGCTTTAGAGTGGAATTTAATTCAATTGAAGAGTTCAAACGGTATTATTCAATTGAATGGTTGAAATGATATGACAAACTAGGAAAACAAGTGATTTCTTAACATTAGCAAAGCAATGTAATTAAATAACAGCCTTTAGATGCATCCCAACATTTATTTGATATACTTTTGAAATAAATGTTTTAAATTGCTATATCATTAAGTTCTTGAAAGTTTCAGAGTTTAACAGTTTTATAAAATAGTTAAATAACATTAATTAAACATGTTGCTGCAGATTAATAAAGAATTTACAGCACATTATATATGCTGGGTTTACTCATTTAAAAAAAATAAATGTTCATCATGTTCTTTAAAATGGGATCTGGCTGTGCAGATAATAGACTTGACTTTAATTAAAGCAATCTTTGTGCTGCTTTGAACCTTTTAATTTTTAAAGCTAATAAAATTGAATTAAAATTGCTGTCGCGGCCCGGTGACACCTTCGGACCCTGATCTGCATATTTAAAGAACGGCCCCGCTGGCTTTAGGTGGGTGGCTGAGTCGCCTGTCCAGGAATACCAGTAAAAATCGGCAACACCAGGATCCGGGCGGGACACTGGCGGGTAAGTCATCTGGTAGTTTTTAAAACTGCTTATCTTCTGCTGGGTGGGTCGGGTTAAAATCCCCCCAACCATGAATTAGAAATAAAATAAAAGTAATACTGAATAGAAAAACATTTTAGTAAGACTATCATTCGGAGCACTTATAAAACAAAGTCTGAAGCCTCGGAGATTTCCTTTATTAAGTTGCTAGTTAAATGATTAATATAAATCAAAGACAGTATTCAATGGAGTATTTTTCTCACATAATAATGCAATTTATTGTAATAATTAACATGTTAATGAGTACCTGGAGGACAAACATTCCCTGTAAAATTCCGGCATCGGCCAAGGTAGTTTGTATGGATCCCAAGATAATCGGATATGTTGGCATGAATTTGCCCGTTGCACATTGCACCTGGGCAATAAAACCCTGGGTGGCAGGGGCCTGAAGGGACACTTAGACCTTCTCCGTCACAATATTGACCGGCTGTGGAAGACAAATTCAAAAGAGAAAAAGAAGTTAATAACGATAAAATCCAGAATTCAAGCGGGAGTTGAAGGTTACAGTTTAAAATCTATCTGGAAGATAAGACAACTGACAATGACATCACAGTTCAGTGCTGGGTCAAAGGTCTGATCATTGCAAAGTAAATGTAGTAATCAGCATTCTGGTGTCATGGGGAGTATGTCTCATGTTCTGACCAATATTCACCTAAAAATGAACAACCAGAATCTTCACCACTTTTTAATAATCAAGTGCTATTAAATCAAGGAGAGCCACAACATAGAAACAGGTTCATCAATTTTGTACTGGTGCCTTTTTCCACAAGTCTTCTAATCTAATCCTATTCTCTTGCTCGCTTTCCATTCCCCTTTTTCACACAATTATCCAAGTCCCTTTTAAAAGTATTATTTAACTTAGAACGTGCAGTGTTACGCACATGGGCAGGTCTAATGCTAAATATACATACATCCTACAGGGAACAGAATTGATGCCAATGGTAAAAGATGAAGGTCCGGGTCTCATAGTGCATCACTCTCTAATGGCTCACAACCAATGTTGTGAAGCTATATCTAAAGCAAACAGGATATTAGGTTGTATTCACAGGACGATTCTCTACAAGACAAAACATTCCATTTTGTCCTTGTACGAGAGTTTGGTTAGGCCTCAGTTAGAATACTGTTTCCAATTTTGGTCCCTTCACATAGTGGGGGATATTGAGGCTTTGCAAAGGGTGCAGAGGAAGCCCACAAGATTGATTCTCAGTTAAAACACCTTAGTTACCCAGATAGGCTTAAAGAGTTGAGTCTCAATGGGCCAAAAATTCATCCCGCGACGCGAGAGTACGCACTGCGTACTCTCGCGTATTCTCTCTCCAATTGCCGGTTTTCTGCATGCCCTGCGCATGCGCTGAAAACCGGCACTTGGTCTTTTGAAAAGGGGGCGGTTCCTCGGTGCATCGCGTGTGCGCTACAGGCTGCGCGCACGCTGTGCACTTCATGCTTTGGACGCGCAGGTAAGTACGGAAGATTTTAGAAATGGAAAAAGGAGGAGTAAGACCCACTTTTAACAAGGTAAGTAGTGAATTAAGTATTTTTTTGAATTTTTTTTTTTAACAGGTATATCTTTTTTAGAGACTTTAAAGACAGGTAAGTTTATTTTTATAACTTTTTAAAAGATTTTAAATTTTTTCAAAAATTTAATTTTTTATTTAAAATGGTTAATTTATTTAACTATACTTATTTTATTAATGTGATGGTATTTTTTTAAAATTTAATTGAGGTTTAGCTGTTATTTTGGGGGGGTGTAAGATTCATAGATTTCACAGCACGTATGTGAAACTTATGAATGGAAGATGGTGTGCTGCCATTGGCTCTAACTGAGTCACGTGATCCCACAGCTCGCACGAATTCACTACGCCGGTGGGATATGCAAGCACTGCCCAGCTGATGTCTGGAACATCAAGTTCGTGCGAGCTGGATCTGAAAAAGCACAGGCGGAGTGAGAGATCGCGGGGAAGCCTTACCCCCGCGGGAACAGAGCGAGATCAATTTCTGGGCCTATATTTTAGGGAGGATTTAATCAAGGTTTATAAAATAACAAAGGGACAAATTATTTCAACTGGATAGGTTAGAGAGGACCAGGGGACATGCTTACAAGTTATACAAGGGCAGGACTAGTTGGATGTTAGGTGGTTCTTGTTTTCTCAGACTTGTGGCAGAGATGTGCTGGCGAATGTGCTGAATGCCGATTTGCTGAATTCCTTCAAGCGAGAGCTGGACCTGTTTCTGGCTAGGATGGCTATGATGTTGTACAAGAGGTAGATACCCTATAATATAAGTTAGGTCAATGTGATCCCCTTGACTAGTTCTGATTGCCTCAAGGGGTCCGAGAGGAATTTTCCACATTTATTTTCCCTAATTGGCCTGGGATTTTATTTGGTTTTTCACTACTCCTGGGAGATTACATGACTCCGGATGGGTGGGCAGTGTCTGTATCGTGATGTATAGGGCATCACAACTGTATGGGACAGGCTAGATAGATGACTAGCTAGACCAGTCAGATATCTTCATATGTTCTTATGGACTCTGTTCAGCAATGTTTTGAGCAGAGAATTCCACATTCTAACCATCTCTTGTGTAAAAACCATTTCTGAATGCCTCTTCAGTTCATTTTGTGATTGTCTTAAATTTGCGCCATATTTTTACTGTCCCACTGAGCAATGAACACAATCACTGTTGATACTATCATGACACTTTCACAATCTTGAGGTGGTGACCTCTTAACATTCTTAGCTCTACTAAAAAAATAGACATAGGCCGAGATTTTCCGTGGGGGGGGGGGGGGGGGGGGCGTGGAGGTGGAGGGGTTCAGCAGGCGCGAGCGGTGGCGGGTTGGGTGGGAAAATGTTTTTATTTCCCCAACAGGTCAGGACCCCACTGTGAACCTGCTGCCATGTGCCTTTCTCCGATGTCGGGTCTGTCAGCGCTGAGCAGACCCTACACTCAGTGGCGGGGGACCCAATTCAGGTAATTATGACCTTGTTTAGAGATCATTAAGAATATATTTGAGCTCACCTTTTGATTTTACGTGCTCACCCACGAGGTCCTCACTGCTCGATATCACGTCTGTTAGGCTGAGGCAGGAGATCAGTGGCCATTGAATCAGTTGATGAGTTGACAGCTTCAAATGTAAAGTAAAAGCTCCCACCTTACAGAGATATCTTCCCTCAGTCACAAGCTCTTCCTCACTGCATTTCCACAACAGATTCAGGATGCTGCAAGACTTTACACAAGTCTCCATCCAGTCTGACCTCATTACCTCTCTCACCATTGACAGATCGCTTCTGTCATCTCTACTTCACCTGCCATCTATTACATCAGCATGGGTGCCCTTTATACTCTTTTACCTTGGTCCTCAGAATCCTACCACGATCAGCCCCAACACCAGCAGCACCAGGCACACCAGCAGCACCAACAACAACATCAACCTTCTCCGCAACCAACTGATGCTGCACAGGACAGAGGGCATCGGCACCCGACCACATTGCTGCCCAGGAGGCCCGGGATGGCCTCACCAAGGCCAGATTTACTTCACTTGACGCTGTAAACCCTGGCTGCCACATGATGTGCCAGGTTGGCACCACCCCACACCAACACCATAAAGCATCCCTACAATGCCCAAGCCATTGCTTTCACACTCATCACCATTGCGGGGGGTAGCGTTATGTCTCACCATTCACTGCAACTCACTAAGCACACAAAGGAGCACACAAATCCATCCAAGAACGCAAAGTGTTGAAAATAAAAGTTTCAATGTTTGTCACCATATTAACAAAAACTTTACATGAACATTGCATAAAACACCCAAGTGCCTACCCTTGTGTGTTGTTAGTTGGTATGATTGCACTAGGATAAGGGTGAGTGTGAGGGGTGGCTAGTGAGATGGGGATGCGATAATGTAGATAGAGAGGGTTGGGTGGAGGTGCAAGGTAAGTTGGTGTGAGTAAGGATGTGCAGGAGTAGGGTAGGGAAGGCAGAGTGACGGGGATGTGATCAGAGGCACAGCAGGAGGAGGTTGAGTGTGGCTTTGTACTAACGTTTCGTGATCTACTGAGATCATTGAAACGTTTGCGGCATGGCACCCAGGTCCTCCTGATCATATCCCTGCTTGTGCCCTCCTCTGCAATGTGCAACCAGGCTGTGTTGATCTCCTGGGGAGGTCTCTTCCACCCATGGGAAAGGAAGAGGACCTCCCTGTGTGCTGTCACTCCCTCCATAAGCATATGGAGGGAGTCATGGGAGAGCCTGGGTGCAGCCCTGCACCTCTGTGCAGTGCTTGTCAGTGTCTGCAGCACCTCAATGCTGTAGAACACTGACAGCACAAATGTCAAAATAAATTTGGACTTGGTCCCTTTAAGGAAACCGGCTGATGACACGTCATCAAATGATATCACCAGACCCGCTTCCATTAATTGGCCGGCAAATGCGCTGGGCTGGCTTAACAAGCCCAATCAAGGTCAATTCATTTCAGACAGCGGGATGGAGACAGTAGCGGGGTCGGGACCTACCACTGATGTTGCCCACCACGGTCAGCAAAATCGCGGCCATAACTTCTCAAGTTTCCCATCAGAACTGTGGCTAATCACAAATGACATCCAAGTGAATTAGCACTGCATCTATTCCATTGCTTTTATATTCTTCCTACAGCGAGATACCCAAAACTGTACACAATACTACTCCGGCCTAACTAAGGTCTCGTACAACTTTAACATTACCTCCTTGAACCCAACCCAACCCCTGCCCCCTCTCCAAGTCATTCATCTCATGGCATTTGTAGAAAGTTGCTGCTATATTTACCTACATAACAACAATCACTTCACTTGAAAGTGTGTGAAGCGATTTCAGATTTTTTGGCACAATAAGGCACTTTATAAGTTTATTGCAGAAACAAATCCTCAAACTTATTTTACAGTACCAACCTAAAATCAGCTAGCTCCTTATTTTCTGTGCCTACCAGATTCTTTTGTACATTGCCTGTTTCACTAACCTGGACAAGGAAGGCAGTCCAAGACACTGTGTGCCATTGTTCTGTTGTTATAGGTCCCAAGAGGGCATGGGTATTGGGCAGGATGCATAGTACCTCTAGGGCAGTAATAACCTAAAATCAACCAGCCAACAGATAAATCCGCAATCTGTTATCAAATCAATACTAATGCTGGCAACAGATATTATTACCATGAACTCAAAGAAGCCATAAAAAAAGGCATCAGGTATAGAATGTACTATCAGTAAGAATGCAAATTACTGAAGACAGATTTTATTATAGGCTGTTATTTTAAACATCATGTAGGTGAGTAATAATGGGATCCGTAGATGCTCGTTAAAAGCCATTTAACTATGAAATTACCTGGCCAGCAAGGTGTCAGGAGAAATGAGGTGGAGTACGGTGCACAATAATATCCAGGCCTACAAAGGTCACACTCTGATTGATGACTTCTGTTGCTATAGCTACCAGCGGGACACCCAGTCGGCCTTGAGCTCCCAGATGGGCAGAAAGTTCCTGCTAAACAAGGCCCTAAGGTGAATGTGAAAAGAATTGTGATCACACCCCTGCGATGACCATATATAATGACTAAAATTATCACATCTGTGTCACAATTGTGCACTCATTTAGCCTCTATTTACTGTTATTGCAATATAATCCATTTCTCATCAAAAAGTCTCCATGTATAAAACCACTTGTTTTCAACAGAAAGAAAACTATAATTATTTCAGGTATATTGATTTATGAGGAGAGATTTAAGATACTGGGATTATTTCCACTAGGGCAGAGAAAGCTAAGAGGAGATTTAATAGAGGTTGTTAAAATTATGTAGGGTTTTGATAGAGTGAATAGGGAAGGACAATTTCCTCTGGTTGAGGAGTCAGTGGTTAAGGGTCATGAATTTAAACATACCAATAAGAGAGTGAGGAGAGAAATCAGGAGAGATTTCTTTATACAGCTGGTTGTTGGAGTATGGAATGCAGAGACAGTTACATCCTTTAAGGGAAAATTGGCTAAATATTTAAAGCAGAGGGAGCCATGGGGAAAGCGCAAGGCAGTGGGATTAGTTTTGGACTGCTGTAGCAAATAGTCGCACAGAAATGATGCAGCAAATTACCTCCTTCTGTGCGGTAAACACTTATGGCTTTATGGATAATCTTGCAAGGTTAAGATCTCCAAAATTTCAAAAGGTAAGTTCAGTCTGTGTTCATCTGGGACCAAAAATCAATCCTCTCTTTTCCATACCACAGTTACAGAAACTGCAATCTATTTTCCCTGACTATTTTATTTAAGATTTCTTTACAAGACTGACAATTGATATCTTATGATATTTACAAATCACAGGCTTACATAAAGACTCATCCATTTGCTTTGGCAGTGTAGACAAAAGGAAACCCGAATATCTCACTATGCCATTTGTAACCTCACCTCCTGTGCCTGTGTTGTTGCCCTCTGGTGTAGGAGTATCCACTCCCACCTCACAATAATATCCAGATGCACAGGGTCCAGTCATTTGATCAGCTCCTGCTTTACTGCAGAAGAAACCAGCATCACATGCAGTGCATTCAGACACAGTCTGTAGGCCCAGAGTTGAACTATATGTTCCTATAAGAGCAAAATGAAATATGGCTGACAATTGTGTGTCATGGTGTTACCTGTATGCATATAAACAAGATAATATCCAAACTTCCATTAAAATGTTTAATTCCATGTTTTAGTGGCAGCCCAGTTATAAGAGAAAGTGCAACTTTCTGATTGGGATCATCCTCACGATCAGTATTTAGAACAGCAATGGTAGGTTCTCATTTTCCAAATGCAAAGCCCTTCAAAACTCAGCTTCTGTAATAACTGAGGAGAACCTTCCAAGACAAAAAGATAAAATGGGCCCTGCCTCCAATTAAGCTACAACCAAACTCACTTGGACACATTTTCTCACTGGAGTACTTGGGGGGGGGGGGGCGGGGGGGGGGAGTCTGTCTAGGGCGCTCTATACAACACTCCACTTGACTCCAAGGCAACCGTCACGTAGCCTCCATCCCACCAGAGAATGAGTGAATACACAAATCTTAAATCTCATTTTTTTGGAGCATCAGTCCCGTTTGTCCTGTGTGTGCTCATTTCCTTTCGGCTACTGCCACTGCTAAAAGTGATGCAAATTATTGGTAGGAATTACAAAATAATATCAACTATGGACATGACAGCTTGCAAAAGTATTCAAAGGGGCATGCTATTCTGATTCTGATTATTCAATGCTAAGAATTGCTCAGCTCCTATGTTAAGGCACTGAAGCTTCACTCAGAAAGTAAAAGGTAAGGGCTTTCTGTTAAAGCCGATTTATCATTTAAGGACAGGGACACAGAAACATACACACACGTATATACATGTACGGAACTCAGTCAGTATTCCTTACTATGCCACAGGTGACATAGATGTGTAATTTTTTCCCCATTCTTTGTAATCTGCCCCCTCAACATATACAATCAAAGTGAGATTTGTGAATTCTGGTTAATATGTCTCCTATGTAATCAAAAAAAAGAAGGCACTCACAGCCATATCAGCTATCCTGCAATCTGTACATTTATGTTACATTTACCTTTTGGACATTTCTTCCAGTTGAGACTAGTTTGGACTGGACAGTAATAACCTTTCGGGCATTTCTCAATCCTGTCACCATGGTTACAGTAGTGCCCTGGTGGGCAGATGTCACAGGCAGCAGCTTGCTTGGAGAGCATATATGTTCCTAGGACCAAAAAGATGAATATCTTCATTAGTTGCAAATTAGCTACTTAAGTTCTTTTGTGGAATAATTAAAGAAGTGGGGCATTAGTTCCGAGTTTTAAAAAGTCACGCCAGGTCATCCGTAGCATAGCAAAGGATAAAGGACATGGGCACCATGAAATTCTTGACTTACCCATCACTTTTTAAACACATATTGGAAAACATTTTTTTTTTGTTTGCTTATGAATAGTCTTTTATATGATGGAGGTCAGTGCTCAGCAATCTCAGCAAAGAACATTCCTGGGCCATAGGTTAAATGCGGAGTAAAGATCCGTCAACTCTTTCCAACAATGTTCCATCAGTCTAACCTCAGTAAAGCAGTCCCCACTGCCCATATATGGTCCTAGAAATTAATCTAGGCCCATTTCCGATGGCGCTGCTTGATGAGTGCGCGGCCGAACCAATAGGCCTGAGGAGCGATGGAAGCTGGTGCTCGAGCCTCATCCACATCAGAACTCCTTGCACTGCCACAATATTCCCTAAAGACAGATTCATTTGTTGTTCACCCACTTTATAAAGAATGACTTACCATTTCTACATGGCAATGGTTGGCTTGAGGCTGCTGGGCAATAATGCCCCAGTGGGCAGGGGCCACCAGTGATGCCATCCAGAGGGGAGGCACTGCTAGCACCGGAGAGGCAGTAAAACCCAGCAGAACAGTCTCCTGGAGAAAAAAAAAGGGAGAAAATAGAGAGGTTTCCTTCAACTGTGACAAATTCTAACATCTTTTTCCATCAGAGTTGGGAATGTAGAGTTAATGCCCAATTATTTACAATGACATAAATGGGATCAACGCAAAAATCATCTTTGTCTAGGTTAGCCTTACACAAGGTTTACATTTCCTCATTCCTGTTGGAAAATGGCACTTCTTACTCTGCTTTCAAATCTCTCGGTTGATATTTCTGACTAGTCCAGTTGATATACATATTCAAAAGTAAGACCTTTCTTCATAAAATTGTTTTAACATTATGCATAATTTTTATTACTTAGCCTTATTTGCAACAACCCCAACTGAGCTCCCCTCTATGGATAGGATTGTATGTTGAGATTAATTTATCTCTAGTCTTTCAAATAATCAGGATCGAGTGCAAACCAATATGGTGGGTATATTGTGTTTAATCGGAGTTTAGGACCGAATATAACACACTAGTTATACAGCAAAAACATACGACCGTGACAAATAGCTGGTACAGGACCTGATCGGATAGACGGCTGGTGTGCACGAACAACTCTTCTTCTTCCTCTCTTTTCCTGAACTACCCAAGAGTGTTAGACCGAGGTCAGCATCAATCCACCCTCAGGAGCTCTTCGCTCCACTGACTGAGCTAAAGGCTCTTTAGGTCTTCCTTTTATTCTCTTTTTAGGGGTGGGCCTGGGGTAGAATATGGACAGGATCATTTAACCTATAGCGGTTCCCCTTAAAACTAGGTGCCCAATGGTATGTCGAGTTCTTTGTCTAAACTTACAGATGAAGACCCTCCCTCAAGGGGTCCTATGCTTTCCCCTCACATGTCTTTCTTGTTTATACATTTTGAAGGCCAATCCATCTGAATCTCGTCCGTCCTGTCCTTCCTGGTGCAGCCAGTGCATGTACCAGGCACAGCCTTGGGCCATTTAATCAGAGGCCCAAGCTAGAGGTGTCTTACTCAACCAGCCACCATCAAGCTATCTCCCCTTAATCTAACAGACTATTTCATCCTGCGATGATACCTTAACTCCCATAAATTCTTTCTATTCTATGTCCTTTATACTAAATAACTTTTACATACCTTCGCAAGCAGTTCTGTTAAACAAACTCTAATTCCTACCGTAGCATTATAATATGGTTATTAGCAATAATGGAAGAAACATAGATTGGGCCTTAGTTGGCCAAATTAAAGATACATTAAACAAAGTTAAAATCCTAACTTACAAGCAGTAGACAGCTAGCCTGGGAGGCAAGGCCATATGTGGTGGCCCCTGTGTAGAATATTATGCATTATCTAATCTAACTAGTCTGAAGACACGTTGTCTCAAGCTCTAATACAAGTTTCCAGGAAACCGAAACTTAAGCAGTTCCAGTAAAACACAACTTATATATTAACCCCTTACTTGTCTCGAGCTCTAATACAATCATTTCATTCGCATAACCATATATAATTTAGGTACCCTTAATTTCTAACATGTAAGACTAAAGTTAGTCACTTGTGCCAACCCTGCTTTAAGGGAGAATAGAAGATGGACTAAAGGCCGTATACCTTCCTGAAAACTGGTTTAGCAATCCTTTTGTTCAGAGACAGAGAAAAAATAGCAGTATTTTTCGCAAAGATATTATGTAGAAGTAATAGAACAGTGTATTTTGATATATCTTAATTCATTAGCCCTGTGTGCTTGTAAATACAATATCCACCTTCCCTCCAATCATATATTCCACAAACATCACAACAGCAAGAGGAGGTATTATGCATTATAGGTGTCCTCTGACTGTAGGACTGCTGAACTAGTGTCAAATTCTTGTGGACTTGTGTTTATTGGTAATGGAACTGAAAATTATTGGAAGTTATTTAACTTGTGACCTCTAATATTATCAAGTCAGCCACTGATGATTGTGTGATAATTGCGTTTGGCTTTCAGGGAGAAGGAAGGTTCTGAATCGAACCCAGGTGCCAGACAGAGGGCAAGACTCCCTTCTTCCATTTCTCTTCCTGGACCATTCCTTCCATTTTCCCTGCATTGGATGAATCTGGCCAGTATTGGGAATTCTGCAGATATATGGCTGAGCTCAGGGAGACAACATGTGGAATCTCATAGGTGTGATCTGGGTCCTACCAGCCTGTACACATTTGGCCTCCTGCATGCTATACCACCACATCAATTATTTCACAATTATTTGCAAACTTTGAATGCCAGTCATTTTACTGAATTAATTGCATTTGTTCATATGAATTACATGAATGTGTTATATTACACTTACGCCTCACTATAGGAAAGATATTACATTTCAATAAATAAATATACAAACGCATTCTATTATTTAGAAATTCAATGAGTTTAAAATCATGTAATTTACTCTTAAAGTATCAGAAAAAATCCTTACCTGACACATTACTCAGTCCTTGACCTTCACAGTATTTTCCTCCTGTACAAGACAGGCACTCATTTTTGGAGGCCATACCAGCGAGAGGTTGATAAGTACCCGGGGGACAAGGTTTGGGACTGACGCTCCCAGAAGGACAGAAGTGGCCTGGTGGACACTTATCACCTTTCAGATCCCCAACAGGATTGGGTATTGTGGCACCAAGTAGGCAGTAATGTCCTGGGAAACAAGGTCCAGTTGGAGTAACAAGTCCTGGGGAGGAAAAAAGAGAGGGCTCTCAGCTATAGGATCAAGGTGGCCAAGGCTGCCTACATAACACCAATTGCTGCGCTTCAAAATTAATCAATTGGGTGAAGCCCCTGAAAGGTCTCAAAAACACTATCTGGTAAATTCTGTGATCCTGCCCTGCCAGCAGGGAGCCGACTTGGAGGATGTGCAGCTCAGAGGATAGGGCTACAACACTGTAGCACCAATCCTCTGACCCTTCAAACATGACTGTATATAAATGCAGGAATTATTTAGAAAATAACAAAGCTGTATAATCCTGCAGTATTGCTACACTAATGCGTTGAATTTAAACTTGTCTCAAAGCAATTTTTTTTACCCACACTACAACTTTCAATCTGTACAATTACCCCTGCTTAACACACATACAGATAAACAGATATTTAAGTTTACGTTATAGGATTGTAACAACTTGTAGGTTGAGCAGGATTACCTTTGCAGCTAGTGACCATTATCTGAATATTAAGATATGTTACAAACTGAAATACACTGCTATGCACTTCATTAATCTATTTATTATGTACAAAATTAACTGTAGCAGATTAATTAAAGCATTTTGTTATTTTGTAGCAGATTTATTAAAACATGTTGTTAGGGAATCTGGTTAAGGGACCAGCAAATGAGTAGGAAGTAACTGAATTGAATGAGAGTTGGAACCAATCTGAGTGCAGTTATGTGGGAGTGGATGAGCTGTCCTGGTATTTAGATCTCCAAAATGAATAGTTAGTATGCTCCAAAGGTTTTACACATTTTTATGCAGGGTTTGAAATCGACCTACACAATAAGTTGAGTATATCATGTCTTCACTGCTTGTGGATATATAAATCAATGATGAAATCTATATACCTCCAGCTATCTGCTATGTTGCATGTTATATACCAGATACATATCATCCTCATTTTCTATGATGAAAACAGTTGACGTTGCATCTGAATAAGAGTCTGTTAATGAAGAATGGGAATGTGTCAGCCTTGGCTCAGTGGTAGGTAGCACTCTTGCCTGGCGTCAGAAGGTCATGGGTTCAATATTTCACGAAATTCCAAGTATCAATGCAAGAACTTTTTGAAAGCTATAATTTTCAAAAACTATATGGGGCTGTGGAGGTAAATTACTTTGTCTATTCATTATCATGTGTCTGTAACATCCCCATCTCTCATTAAAAGTCAAAGGCAATTGGGCTCATCATTGGCTTTAATATTTTCTCACATACCTTCTGTGTCACAGTAGAATCCTGGTGTGCAAGTAATGCATTCCACAACAGAATACAGACCGTCCTGCGGACCAAATGTTCCAGCTGGGCATTTTATTCCGTAGCCAGATCCTAGGGGGCAGTAGAACCCAGGTGGACACCTGTACCCAGTGATGCTATCTGAAGGGCAGGGAGTGGAGGCACGCAGCAAGCACACGCAACCTGGGTCACAGAGGCCAGAGTAACCACTCAACCCTGGAAAAAGTTGAAAAGAGCAGAGTGCAGGATGACCACTGAACAAATTGTTTTTGACCGAAAAAGGCAGGAAACTTAAACTCAGTCCTTAGGAAGACAGCACAAAGTTGTGTCCAAACTGGTCTTTGTTTAAAAATCACAAAAGTGTATTTACACCAGTGGCAACATGGGTTTTGGTGGTAATATCACTTATGTACTTCATTCATAATTATTAAAGAGTAAACAGCAATACTATACTCTTTTACCTGTCAGGGCACAATATTTTCCACTAGGACAAGGCTCACACTGCTCAGCACTGACTCGACCAGTCTGGTTACTGTAAGTGCCCTCTGGACATGGGTACTGTATTCCTTTAATGCAGTAATATCCAGCTGGGCAGTCAATGGGCTGGACAGTGCCAGGCTTACTTTCACTGTACTGTCCCGCTACATGTTGTGGGTCACAATGCCTAAAACAAAATAAAATGTATATTTAGTTTTAATTACCTCTCCAGAGAAACGTTTGAAAAATGTGACGATTTCTTAGCTACGCTGTTCAACGAAACAGCACAAGTTGAATAGTATACAACTACATTATTTAATATTTACCTCAAGACAGCTCCAGCAGAGATCCACTGAGCTGGCTTCAACTGATCAACTGATAAATGAGCCATAGCTTTCTTCACCTTAACAGCTACCCTGTTCAACGCCCACCAGAAACTCTATACCTTTGTTCCAATTCCATTGCCTTTCTCGGCTGTTTGCTCAGGCTTAGCCCAATGGTTCAACAACCTCAGTGTCTTGGTCGACCCCTGAGCTGAATTTCCAACCCCCATAGCTTCTTGATCGCAAAGACCATCTACTTCCTACACCGTTATATCACCGCCTCTACTCCACTTTAGCCCATTTGACACTGATGCCCTCATTGATGCCCTTGCCATCTCGAGACTCGATTGCTCTAATGCTGTCCTGGCCAGCCACCCATCCTCCAGCCTTCCTAAAGCAGCTCATCCAAAATTCTGCTGCCTGTATTCTTCATTGGCCTATTTTGGCTCCCGGTTCACCAATGCCACAAATTTAAAATTTCCACCCTTGTGTTTAAATCTCTTCATGGCCACGTCCTTCCCTTTCTGTAACCTCCTCGATTGCTACAATCACCTCCACCCTCCCAACTGTCCATTCCTCGGTCATTGGCCTCATGCGTATAACCCCCTAGGCCCAATGCTTGCGAACTCCTTATCTAAAAGCCTCTACCTCAATCTCCTCATTTAAGATCCTGCTTAAAACCCATCAATATTAAAATCTTTGTTTTACACATTCTCACAAAACAGGAACCAGACTAAGAATGAAAAAAAAACCTGATATATTTACTTTATTGGGCACTTACTTTCCAAATGGACATGGCTCGCACTGCATGTGTCCAGTCTGATCCTGATACTGTCCAGAAGGGCAAGGTTTGGGTTTTGGACTACCAGAGGGACAATGGTGATCAACAGGACAAATGAGCTCTGTGAAAAATAGAATGACAGATGTAGGTTGAATTATTATTACCCATTTAATCAGTTCAACAAATTTATTCTGGCAGTCAAAGATCTGACTAGATCTCAAATTTCTTTTCATTTCTAATCCGACTGTTTACATTTTTTGTCAACCCTTAAAATACTTTGCTAAATTTCTTTGCCTGGTGCACCCAACGGCTAGCAAGAAGGCGACTTACTGTCAGAGCTTGGCTAGAACTATTTGGGCCAACCCAAACCAGCCTTTAAAAAAGCTCAAAGGCAGCTGAGCCCGAGCATGCCCAAACTTCTGCCCACCCCACAGACAGTGGTGCTGGAGTCGAGGGCTCAGTGGGAAGGGATGTGGGGATAGGCAGGTTAGAGGTAGCATCATACGGCACTGAGGCCCCATGCTGCTGACTGACCAAGTCTAATGATAAACAGGACAAAGGAGTACAGACAGAGGAGTGAGAAAGGGGAAGAGAAAAAGGAAAAGTGAAACTTAGTAAGAGAAAGGAAATAGAGGAGGGAGAGAAGAAATGTAGCAGATGGAGAAAAAACATGGAGGAGAGATGTAGAAATGGAGGAGAGACAGATAGAGAAAGTAAAAAACTGGAAGAGAGAGGGAGAGTGAAGGACTGAGATGAGACATGTCCAGGTGGGAAAAGAAAGAAAATACATTTATGTAGCTCCTTTCATGACCTCAGGATATCTCAAAGTGTTTCATTACCAATGAAATGTAATCACTGTTGTAATGTAGGCAAGCTCATCTGCAAATCTACACACAGCAAGGTCCCACAGGCAACTATCAAAGGAGGGAATTGATTTGAAAGGGATGTGGTTGGGGGGAAATATCCATGATCCAGAGATAAATGAGAGAGATTATCCACCTGTTTGTACTCAATGGACAGGAAAACCGAGCACAAAATTACATCCCTACTCATATCGTATTTCTTACCTGACGAAGCGGATTCAGACTGGCCGCTGGGACAGTAATACCCAGCTTGACACTCTTTGGTAACATTAATATTTGCAAATCCAGGACAGTAAAAGCCAGGAGTACATGAACGACAACCAGAGACATCTGGGTTACCTGCATCCCAGAAAGAAAAACTGTACTTAGAAATTATGCAACACCAGTTAATACTGGTGATATCAATTTTTCTTTAATTTGATCTGGGGTTGTGGGTGACACTGGCAAGGTCAGCATTTATTGCCCCTCTCTAGTGCTTTGAGAAGGTGGTGGACGACTTTCTCCTTGAACCACTACAGTCCTTCTGGTGATGGTGCTCGCACAATGGTATTGGGTAGGGAATTTCAGAATATTGACTCAGTAATGATGAAGGAATAATGGTACATGTGCAAGTCAGGATAGTGTGTGACTTGGAAGGGGACTTCAAGGAGATGGCATTCCCACTACATTGCTGCTCATCCCCCTCGGTGATAGATGCAGGGGAGGGAGTTATAAAATAATAAAAACCTGGGAGTGATTAGAAAGCAGCAGTCATTGGGGCGATTTTGCCAGCCCTGGGGAGGCGGGTATGGTGGCGGGTATGGTGGCGGGTACCCATTCCGCCCCCAACCCGCTTCCGTGCCATCTTCCCAGGAGGCGGGTACGCGACCCGCGCTGGGAGCCGCCTCCTCGAGGCAGGAAGGGAATTAGTGCCAATTAACTGCCTGTTAACAGGCAGTTTTTTGGATAATCCCTATTTTGAGCCCTAAAGTGTGGGCTTCCCGACGGCTCCGATCCTCGCCATGGTCAGCGAGGCGAGCCGTGGGTCTGCAGGGCTGAGATGTCCGGTGTGCAGGTGAGTGATGGGTGCATGTGTGCAGAGGTAAGTGTGTGAGGTGAGTCTTAAGTGTTTTAAAAGCTTTACTTACCTTTGCTTCTTCCTCCAGGCTTCAACCCTTCAGCTCTCGGGATCCCTCATCTCACCGGCACAGAAAGCAGAATGGCCGCTGCATTCTCAAATGCATCAGCCTTCTGCTTTCTGCTCAGGATAGATCTCTAGCATGTGTCCCATGTCTCAACTTAGAAGACAGATTGCCAGTGTTTGACAGCTTCACAGAGCTCTCAAACGATGACAATTCATCTGTCAAAAGCTCTTGACAGATGAAACATCACCAATAACCGGCTTTCCCTTAATTGGCCTGCTAAGCCCGCTGGGCGGGCTTAACAAGGTCAATCAAGGGAAAATAGCGTGGGTTGGCCGGACGTCGATGGAGGCGGGACTAAAACCCGACAAGCAGCAGTCCCGCCTCCATCACGTCTCCATTGGTAATATCACCCCCATTGTCATCTTAAGCTTCAAGAGCAAGGCCTAAACATCTTGAACTATCATCTGACCCTTCAGAGGAGATTTCAGCATTATAATCATTCCCAGATATCCATTTTTGCCTTTTACCTGAAATTGCTCTGTGTGATAGAGCTGGCGAACACCTTAAGTGTGCAATAAGGTGTAGTAATTATTCATCGTTAATGGAATGGCCACTAACTTTTGCTCACATTCCTAAAATTGCTCCTGGAAGTAAACAGGTGTACAACACATTAATGGTGTTCTGTTTTTAAGGAGTAATTCAAGGATTTGTTCCTAAATTTATATGGACTAATGGAAGAGACATCACTGATGCTTATTCAAGAACTGGGAGGAACAGGAAGGTGATCTAAAACAGACATAGCATGTGGGGCAGTGTGGCAACCAGGTTAAGTACACAAAGTGGGAAGCAGACTGCAGAAAACAACAGGCTGTCCTGATGGAGAAATGCTCCATCTGCCTTGTGGACGCCTTGGGAATGCGATAAAACTGATGACCCGGTAATCACTTATGCTTCTGTGATACAGCATAGCTCACAAGACTGCTGACATGCACTACACTTTCTGACAGTCAACTGCTATTAGCATGGCGTGACATGACTGAATTTGACTTTTTCATACAATACAGGCATTCAAATTGAGGAGTAAAAAAATGCCGAGCATCAGAGGTATTACAAGTTGTAACATGTCAAAATGGCTCTTTCAGAATACAGCGCGTGCTAAATACAAAACTTTAAATTAGACACATAGATAAATTTGATGACACTGAAGGTGTAGCTCATTAATGAATTGGGCAAGAACTAAAATGTTAGAAACAAGTTAGCTGGGTGATCTTTTCGCGGTGTTTAAAATGTTAAAAGGATTTGATGGGGTAGATACGGAGAAACTATTTTCTCTGGTGGGGGAATCAAGAACGAGGGGACATAATCTTAAAGTTAGAGCTTGGCCATTCAGGAGGGAAATCAGGAAGCATTTTTTCCACACAAATCAAGAATTCCCTCTCCCAAAAGGCTGTGGATACTGGGACAATTGGAGCTTTCAAGACAGCGATTGATAGATTTTTATTAGGTAAGAGAACCAAGGGATATGGAGCTAAGGTGGGTAAATAGCGTTGACGTACAGATCAGCCATGATCTAATTGAATGGCGGAGCAGGCTCGAGAGTGACCCACTCCTGTTCCTAGAATTAATTGAGAAGTCGCACAACACCAGGTTATAGTCCAACAGATTTATTTAATTTTACAAGCTTTCGAAGCAGTTCGCTCCTTCGTCAGGTAAGTTAGCAATGAGAGAATCTCCCAGAATTCACAATTTAAACCCAGACAAAATCTATTCACATTATTCCCTACAACAAAGAGCATAGCCAAGACAATGAGATGTGTCCCAGGGGGTCCAACGTGTCAAACCACCTGCTGGCTGCATATCCTGTCAATTTGTGTTCTTGTGTTAGTCTCTTTAAAAAAAAAACACCTGGGAAGACCGGCCATGATGTCAAGTCACGTTCTGCATCGTGACATGAACCCGATATCGCGATTGAGGCCATCCTCATGAGTGCGGAACTTGGCTATCAGTTTCTGCTCTATGATTTTGCGCTGTCGTGTATCTCGAAGGCCGCCTTGGAGAACGCTTACCCGCAGATCCGAGGCTGAATGCCCATGGCCGGTCTTCCCAGGTGTTTTTTTTTTAAAGAGACTAACACAAGAACACAAATTGACAGGATATGCAGCCAGCAGGTGGTTTGACACGTTGGACCCCCTGGGACACATCTCATTGTCTTGGCTATGCTCTTTGTTGTAGGGAATAATGTGAATAGATTTTGTCTGGGTTTAAATTGTGAATTCTGGGAGATTCTCTCATTGCTAACTTACCTGACGAAGGAGCGAACTGCTTCGAAAGCTTGTAAAATTAAATAAATCTGTTGGACTATAACCTGGTGTTGTGCGACTTCTCATTTTTGTCCACCCCAGTCCAACGCCGGCATCTCCACATCATAGAATTAATTGAGTAGAAAGGATCAAAAGGATTGCATCACAGAAAGATAACCTGAATTGGTTGTATCATCCTAATTTCATCTTTAATGAATAATACAAATGGCAACATTTTTATGGTGACGAAGCCAAACTTGGTCAATTTTTTAAAAATGTATTCGTTCGCAGGATGTGAGCGCTGCCAGCATTTATTGCCCATTCCTAATTGCCCTTGAGAAGGTGGTGGTGAGCTGCCTTATACAACTGAGTGGCTTGCGAGGCCATTTCCGAGGGCAGTTAAGAGTCAACCACATTGCTGTGGGTCTGGAGTCACATATAGGCCAGACCGGGTAAGGACGGCAGATTTCCTTCCCTAAAGGACATTAGTGAACCAGATGGGTTTTTAATGACAATCCGGTAGTTTTATTCCAAATTTATTTATTAACTGAATTTAAATTCCGTGGTGGGATTTGAACTCACGTCTCCGGATCATTAGTCAAGGCCTAACAAAGATTAACTAGTCGAGTGACATAACCACTATGCTACCATACCCGATGATCACAAGAAGCAGTTTGAGGGAAATTAAGTATATATTCAATCTGAATTGCACTCAATGCCACTTTTAACTTCTGATTATGATACCAAACTATTCAGTACTGTGGGCCTTACCTGCTGTAGCAGCAAAGGTCCCTGGTGGACAGGGCGAAGCAGTGCTTGAACCCGCGGGACAGTAATGTCCAGGTGGGCAAACATTCTCTGGTGGATCAGGTCTCGAAGCATTTCCATCACAAAAGTAACCAGCTTTGCATGGGCCGGAAGGACTTGGCAGGGTGAACCCACCGCAATATTTACCAGGGTCGCATGGCACTGGGTAAGGAGCACCAGGTGGGCAGTAGGCCCCAGGCTCACACATACCACCTGAAAAATATATGAATAAATTAATTACAAAACATCCTATTAACAGCACTCAAAATTCTCTGGGTAGTTCTGGAGCAGATTAGTAACTTTAAAAAAAAAAATATGTACTAGGAAGTACAAGTACCTCAAATACCGAGGAGTATTCTTCAGATAAGTTATTAGGCAGCGAAAAGAATTGACCTTTGATCCCAGACCTCTCGTGAAGCGACGGCACTCGCCGCTGACCTCCAAGAAAGCTGCCCACGAAGATCCAACAATCTCTGTGGTGTGGATTTCACCCCTCCCAACATTAATTTGACTCTGAAGCCCAACTCAAGGGGATCTCCAGCGTCCAGCAACAGTGATGTCATCAAGCTGGCTAAGCAGCCAATCACATCGAAGAATTCTCACAGACAGCAAACCAGGAAGTAAAATGCACTGATTTTCCTTCACTTTTTAATCATTTTACAGAGAGCAAAATAAAGATTGGGACATACACATGGGGTTAAGGTAGAAGTTGAAATATCATAAAACAAACTTTAAAAAAATTATTAATTAAAATGGGGGGAAAATTTGACATTCCACAAATAGAGTTTTTCAGGGCCAGAACGGTTGTTCAGCGGTAATTATGTCTCAGTACGCTGTTAAAAACCCAGTTACACCTGATTCAACAAGGCTTAACTTTTTTTTTTTTAAACAGCGATATATTCCAGTGTAAAAAGGGGAAGTTTTCTTCAGTTCAGTGATTTCAATTGATTGCCAGCTGCGAGGAGTTCAATTGCACAGCCTGTGGAGTAGCAAGGAATGATAAATAAATGATAAATACCATTTAACTGCGCATGTGTGGACACCAGAAGTTGCTGTCAGTTTCACAGTTGTAATGACAGCGAATGCTGACAGTTTCGCCGTCATTACAACCACAAATTCTCGGCCATTTATCAGCATATTACTGTTTGCTGCATGCACCACATTCAGAAATGTTTAAACCTGGCTGCGGAATCGTTGAATAAGTTTGGCACACTGAAGATACCTGTTAGAAAGTTCTGCACCCTTGATATTGGGCCGAAAATTGATCCCGGGACGCGAGAGTACGCACTGCATACTCTCGCGTATTCCCACTCCAATTGCCGGTTTTCTGCATGCCCTGCGCATGCGCTGAAAACCGGCAATTGCTCTTCCGAAAAGGGGGCGGGGCCTGAGTGCATCGCGTGCGCGCTACAGGCTGCGCGCACGCTGTGCACTTCATGCTTTGGACGCGCAGGTAAGTAGGGAAGATTTTGGAAATGTAAAAAGGAGGAGTAAGACCCGCTTTTAAGAAGGTAAGTAGTGAATTAAGTATTTTTTTGAATTTTTTTTTTACAGGTATATCTTTTTTATAGACTTTAAAGACAGGTAAGTTTATTTTTATAACTTTTTAAAAGATTTTAAATTTTTTCAAAAATTTAATTTTTTATTTAAAATGGTTAATTTAATTAACTATACTTATTTTATTAATGTGATTCAGTTACCAGCTTGTTTCCCCACTTCAATTAAGAACATAAGAACATAAGAAATAGGAGCAGGAATAGGCCACTTGGCCCCTCGAGCCTGCTCCGCCATTCAATAAGATCATGGCTGATCTTCGGCTCAAAGCCACTTCCCTGCCCGCTCCCCATAACCCTTCACTCCCTTATCTTGCAAAAATCTGTCTATCTCCACCTTAAATGTATTTAATGACCCAGCCTCCACGGCTCTCTGGGGCAGAAAATTCCACAGATTTACGACCCTCAGAAGAAATTCCTCCTCATCTCAGTTCTAAAAGGGCGACCCTTTATTCTGAAACTATGCCCCCGAGTTCTAGATTTCCCCCACGAGGGGAAACATCCTCTCTGCATCTACCTTGTCGAGCCCCCTCAGCATCTTATATGTTTCAATAAGATCACCTCTCATTCTTCTAAATTCCAATGAGTATAGGCCCAACCTGCTCAACCTTTCTTCATAAGTCAACCCCCTCATCTCAGGAATCAACCGAGTGAATCGTCTCTGAACTGCCTCCACAAGCAAATTTGGCTAGGGTAAATAAAATCAGGGAGTTGAATGCGTGGCTCAAAGACTGGTGTGGGAAAAATGGGTTTTGCTTCTTGGGACACTGGCACCAGTACTGGGGCAGGAGAGAGCTGTTCCGTTGGGATGGACTTCACTTGGCCAGTGCTGGGACTAGTGTCCTGGCGAATCGAATAACTAGGGCTGTGGAGAGGGCTTTAAACTAATTAGTGGGGGGGAGGTTTCAAGAGAGCAAAAAATAAAAATGACAACAGAGAGGGTCATAGACAAAGGTAGCAGTAGGGGAATCACAAATCAGAGCGTGGCAGGAAGGGACAGAGTGTGTGGAGTAAAAGGTAAAGTGGTAAAAAGTGAAAAAGCAGGAACTAAGTGCCACAAAGCATATTTGAAAGTTCTCTATCTGAATGCACGTAGCATTCGTAACAAAATAGACGAGTTAATGGCACAAATAACTACATATGGTTATGATATTGTGGCCATTACAGAAACATGGCTGCAGGGTGACAATGCCTGGGAATTAAACATACAAGGTTATTTAACGATCAGGAAGGACAGGCAGGAAGGAAGGGGAGGTGGGGTGGCTATGTTAATAAAGGAAGGAATCACTGTAATACAGAGTAATGATATTGGGTCAAAAAATCATGATAATGAAACAGTTTGGGTGGAGATAAGGAATAATAAGGGGAAAAAAACACTAGTGGGCGTAGTCTATAGGCCTCCGAACAGTTGCAACTCTGTTGGACGGAGTATCAATCAGGAAATAGTTGAGGCATGTAATAAGGGAACATCTATAATTATGGGGGATTTTAACTATCATATTAATTGGACAAATCAAATGGGGCAGGGCTGCCTTGAGGATGAGTTCATTGAGTGTATTAGGGATGGGTTTCTTGAGCAGTATGTAACTGAACCGACCAGGGGGCAAGCAACCTTAGATCTGGTCCTGTGTAACGAGACAGGATTAATTAAAAATGTCCTAGTAAAGGATCCCCTTGGAATGAGTGACCATAACATGGTTGAATTCCATATTCAATTAGAGGGTGAGAAGGTTGGATCTCAAACAAGCGTGCTAAGCTTGAATAAAGGAGACTATGAAGGTATGCGAGCGGAATTGAGTAGAGTGGATTGGGAAAATAGATTAAAGGGTAAGACGACACATGATCAGTGGTGTACATTCAAGGAGTTATTTTACAACTTCCAAAAAAAATATATTCCACTGAAAAGAAAAGGGTGTAAAAGAAAGGACAGTCATCCGTGGCTAAGTAAAGAAATTAAGGATAGTATTCGACTAAAAACAAGGGCATATAAGGTAGCGAAATCTAGTGGGAGGACAGAGGATTGGGAAAACTTTAAAAGGCAGCAAAAAATAACAAAAAGATTGATTAAGAAAGGGAAGATAGATTATGAAAGTAAATTAGCAAAAAATATAAAAACAGATAGTAAGAGTTTTTATAGTTATATAAAAAGAAAAAGGGTGGCTAAAGTAAATGTTGGTCCCTTAGAGGATGAGACCGGGAAATTAATGGTGGGAAATATGGAGATGGCAAAAACACTGAATGAATATTTTGTATCAGTCTTTACAGTAGAGGACACTAAGAATATCCCAACACTGGACAAACAGGGGGCTGTAGGGGGAGAGGAGCTAAACACGATCAAAATCACTAAGGAAGTGGTACTCGGTAAAATAATAGGACTCAAGGCGGATAAATCACCTGGACCTGATGGCTTACATCCTAGAGTCTTGAAGGAAGTGGCGGTAGGGATTGTAGATGCATTGGTAATAATTTTTCAAAACTCCCTGGATTCCGCTAAGGTCCCGGCAGACTGGAAAACTGCTAATGTAACACCCTTATTTAAAAAGGGCAGTAGACAGAAGGCTGGTAACTATAGACCGGTTAGCCTAACATCTGTGGTAGGTAAAATTTTGGAGTCCATTATTAAGGAAACAGTAACAGGACATTTGGATAATCATAATTTAATAGGACAAAGTCAGCATGGTTTTACGAAGGGGAAGTCATGTTTGACAAATTTGCTGGAGTTCTTTGAGGAAGTAACATATAGAGTGGATAAAGGGGAACCAGTGGACGTAGTGTATTTAGACTTCCAAAAGGCATTTGACAAGGTGCCACACAAAAGATTATTGCTTAAGGTAAAAAATCACGGGATTGGGGGTAATATTCTGGCATGGATAGAGGATTGGCTATCTAACAGAAAGCAAAGAGTTGGGATAAATGGTTCATTCTCAGACTGGCAATCAGTAACTAGTGGTGTTCCGCAGGGGTCAGTGCTGGGTCCCCAACTCTTTACAATCTATATTAACGATTTGGAGGAAGGGACCAAGTGTAACATATCAAAATTTGCAGATGATACAAAGATGGGAGGGAAAGTAGTGAGTGAGGAGGACATAAAAAACCTGCAAGGGGACATAGACAGGCTAAGTAAGTGGGCAGAGATTTGGCAGATGGAATACAACACTGGAAAGTGTGAGGTGATGCACTTTGGCAGGAAAAATCCTAGAGCAATTTATTATCTTAATGGCAAGAAACTGGAGAGTACTGAAGTGCAAAGGGATCTGGGGGTCCTGGTGCACGAAACTCAAAAGGTTAGTATGCAGGTGCAGCAAGTGATTAAGAAGGCAAATGGAATGTTGGCTTTCATTGCTAGGGGGATAGAATATAAAAATAGGGAGGTATTGCTTCAGTTGTACAAGGTATTGGTGAGACCGCACCTGGAATACTGCATACAGTTTTGGTGTCCTTACTTAAGGAAAGACATCCTTGCTCTCGAGGCAGTGCAAAAAAGGTTCACTCGGTTAATCCCGGGGATGAGGGGGTGGTCATATGAGGAGAGGTTGGGTAGATTGGGACTCTACTCATTGGAGTTCAGAAGAATGAGAGGCGATCTTATTGAAACATATAAGATTGTGAAGGGGTTGGATCGGGTGGATGCGGGGAGGATGTTCCCGATGACGGGTGAGACTAGAACTAGGGGACATAGTCTTAGAATAAGGGGCTGCTCTTTCAAAACTGAGATGAGGAGGAACTACTTCACTCAGAGGGTGGTAGGTCCATGGAATATGCTGCCACAAAAAGCTGTAGAAGCTACATCATTAAATAAATTTAAAACAGAAATAGACAGTTTCCTAGAAGTAAAGGGCATTAAGGGTTACGGGGAGCGGGCAGGAATTTGGACATGAGTCTAGGTTCGGATCGGTCATGGCCCTGTGGGTAGTGGAGCGGGCCCAGGGACCGTGTAGCCGGATTCTGCTCCTATTTCGTGTGTGCAATTCTGTTAGATGCAGGAGATGGTTCTATGATAGATAGTAGATTGGCGGTTAGGATCAGATCAGCCATGATCTTATTGAATGGCGGAGCAGGCTCGAGGGGCCGATTGGCCTACTCCTGCTCCTATTTCTTATGTTCTTATGTTCTTATCCTTCCTTAAATAAGGAGACCAAAACTGCACGCAGTATTCAAGGTATGGTCTCACCTATACCCTGTACATTTGTAGCAGGACTTCCCTGCTTTTATACTCCAACCCCCTTGCAATAAAGGCCAACATTCCATTTGCCTTTTTGATTATTTGCTGTACCTACATGCTAACTTTTTGTGTTTCATGCACAAGGACCCCAGGTCCCTCCGAACTGTAGCATTTTGTAATCTCGCTCCATTTAAATAATAATTTGCTTTTTTATTTTTCCTGCCAAAGTGGATAACCTCGCACTTTCCCACGTTATACTCCATCTGCCAAATGTTTGCCCACTCACTTAGCCTGTCTATATCCCTTTGCAGATTCTTTGAGTCCTCTGCACAACTTGCTTTCCCACCCATCTTTGTATCATCTTCAAACTTGGCTACATTACACTCGGTCCCTTCATCCAAGTCATTAACGTAGATTCAGTGTTTGAATCTCCATTAACTTCAATGTACCTTGTCTACTTAAAAAATAGTAATGCAACACCACTGGTGGAATATCTCAGCACGTATCATTGTTCTTCAGTAAGTTTCAATGATCATTGGATGAGGGTTGTTAGTGTTGTTAGTGCTGCGGTACAGAACACGTTCCATCTACTGTCAACATCAAGATACTCCTAGGTCAGGTATAGCAAGTGTAGATGCATAGAAAAGATCCCATGCTCTGCCCAAAAAGGTGCCTCAGGTGAGGTCTATCAGCTTCACCTTCTGTGCCATTTTACCATTTTCACACCAGCAATCCTGTAACCTCTTTGTGACATTACCAATTTAATGTTAGATAGAGCAGTTTGGTACTTGGGTCCCATGGAAAATAGACTGAAACTACCCAAACTCATCTCATATAGAGTCATAACGACACAGAAGGAGGCCATTTGGCCCATCGAGTCTGTGCCAGCTCTCTGTACGGCTCCTATAGCCAACGTACAGCCAACTTTCATCCCTTCAGTTTGGATTGGATTTGAAAGGTCCTAAAGGTGAAACTCACTGCAGTATCCAGACCCCAATCATCTGTTTTATTAATCAGTCTCTTGAAATAAAAAAAGAGGAAAAGGGGAATGACTGGTTTGAAAAAGGACAGAACATTCAAGTGCAGGCCAGGCATGCTCCAAATACCTATAATGTTGCTGCTGTTCTCAATCGGTGTAGCTTCAAATGAACCTCGAGTACAAAACCAACCCTGGGAACAGAGGCCACTCGGCTGAGAGAGTCCATCCACTGAAAGACAGGTCATGTTAAGGAACTTTAATACTTTAAAGAACACGTTGTTTAATTGATAGCTTTTCTGGGTCTACAGCGGCCTTGTGAAAGTTAACTTTTTTTGTTAAACTCACGTTTATGTGGAGCCAGGAGGAAGAGAACTCAACAACCGTACTGCAGGCTGCTGCCGGTCCAGACTCGGCCCCTTCCGGTTCATCTCCCCCCCCCCCCCCGCCCACCTATCCGGTTTGGCATTGTAGCTGGCCGATTTCTCCGAGGCCCCGACTGGCAAACTGCATCGGGATGCCGACTGGCATCCGCAGCTCGCCAGTTTTAATGTAGATGAGGCCCGAGGCCCAATTTCCTCCACTGCAGCAAAAGCATGAACACCTTAACAGTGCAGGCAGTAAGGAAGAATAGAAGGCCGCTTTCTTTACTTCTTTCCTGAATGTACTGCCTCTTACTGGGGTACAGTTCCATGACACCCGCCATCCGTCACTACCTCAATAGTGTGCATTCATTATGTGTGAGCCTGGACAATAAGTATCAGCAGATTGTGATGGGGAGGTGGGGAGTGACAGAGGAGCCTGATCTGGTCATCTTCCAACAGTTACACATGATTGCTTTCCAGCAGGGGATACTGGACAGCAAGTCCAAGTATGGCTGTTTTTAGATCTCCCTAGCCCAGGGGAGCTAGACAATTCTAAGGTTGTTCCAACTGAGCTTGACTAACTCAGCATAGACTAATGCTGGAACCTGGGTGATGCCTTTGCTGCAGGTCTCAGTACAATGCCAGGCGGTATATTTACCCAGTAAACCATTAGGGGAGATGGAGGAATATTTTTTCTAAACAGCTAAACTTCACCCATTCATCAGAAAAATAAATGCTTTGTTAATTCTATAAGGCACTGTAACTTTAAAATAAATGTTTGCTAATTGGTAAATATAATTTATGCAATACTTCAATCGATCCTTTATTTGATGAAAATACTTAGTACACATTTGTTCTAATACTGCAAGACTATGTTTATACATGGCACTTGTTAATAAATGTATTATATTAGCAGTCATTTAATGTTGCCTAACTTGATATCACGCCTTTTGGTTCAACTGGACACATCCTATTGATTGACTGGCTGCTTGCCATTTCCCCATCTCTATCTTACAAAAGCATCATTGAGAAAAAAAAAAGTTATTACTCTCCAGTCTATTGCCATCATTTATTAAAAGTTCCATTAGTGTTTTGATATATTGCCAAGTAAAGATTTTGCACGTTGAATAATGACTGCGTTTAAAGCAGCACTGACTCACACACAGTCAGTAGTCAGTGATTTTACCTTCACAGTATTCTCCTGGAGGGCAGAGCAGGCAACCAGCAACAGACCTACTGCCAAGCCAGGGTCGGTAGGTCCCTCGTGGGCATGGATTTTCCTTCGCAGATTTGGTACCAGGAGGGCAGTAGTGACCTTTAACAAGATGAGTTATTAATGCTAACACTCCATCATTCCCTTTTCTAATGTTATAATAATAACAGCTTTGAGGAGAAAATATTCACTTAACAGCTATGCTTATGGCAATGAGCACCTTTGGTGCAGTGACTCGCCTAGTTTGGAACTCCACTGCCAGCCAGATAGTTTCCGAGTCTCGATTCTCAGTGTCAATCCCTCAACTCCACCTATGTTTAGTCGGGTTTTAGCAGACCACTGGATGGCGTGTCACATGGAGGCAAGGCAAGAATGCAAATACTGGTGTCACCCCCACTTCTTTAATATGAATCGCATTTCTACAGATGATTGAATGCTGACAATGAAGTCTGTGACAAAAGTCTGCACCATTCTTTTCACTGGAGGAGGATACAGGGACATGTACAAGGAACGCCCCCAAAACATGTGGGGAAAGAAACTCCTATTGCTTATGTAAATGGTGGTATGCACATCTCAGTGTACAAGGGTTCCATACCACTAGTCCGCCCTGTAGGTTTAACAAAATATTGTATCATGGGCCAGTGGGGGCTGGGTCCACAGCCTCTTTTATCGAGCATGGTGAGTTTCTTTCTGATCTCACCTGGGAGAGATGCTTCCCAATGTGGAAGGGAAGTCTAGCCTAAATTGCTCATCACTAAAGATGCCATTTTTTTTGAAGGATAATCCAAAGCAACAAGTTCACACAATGCCAAAGACCCTGAAAGCAAACCATGTAATTAAAACAGAAAAAAGCTGGAAGTGCACACAGGTGAGGCAGCAACTATGAAAAAAAAAAGATAACATTTTGGATGTGAGCCCCTTATTCAGAATCAGAAACATTAACCTGTCTTTTTGACTTATACATGCTGACAGACCTGCATTTTCTGTATATATTTTAAACTTTGTTTTCATGATTTGAAACTTGAAATACTGCCTTAAATGATAAACATCAGTTTATAATATATACTGTGGAATGAATTTTCATTGAAAATGTTTCTCCTCATGGGTTTCTGATACAGATAGGAGATGGAAAGAGCGATGCTGGATTGTGTGACTGAACCTGTGTTGCCGATGTTTAAATTTAAATGTGACTGTTGCTGGGTTTTTAATGTAGGTTGGGACTGACGATGAGGACTGAAGATCACGACTTATTACTTAAATAAAAACAGAAAATGCTGGAAATACTCAGCAGGTCAGGCAGCATCTGTAGAGAGAGAAACAGAGTTAATATTTCAGGTCGATGACCCTTCGTCAGAATTGAAACGTTAACTCTGTTTCTTTCTCCACAGATGCTGCCTGACCTGCTGAGTATTTCCAGCATGTTCTGTTTTTATTTCAGATTTCCAGCATCCGCAGTATTTTGCTTTTGTACGACTTATTACTTGTTATGCTGTGCATGACGGGTCATAGTTCCACACGTAATATGAATCATAATTTTCATTGATGCGAAATAGTAATGCTTGGAAATGTGAGCAGAGTGATAGGGCTGGATTTTCATTGACCCGTGGAGGTAGGTTTGGAGGCGTGTGGGGGGGTTAAAATTGCAAATACTGGCGGGCGTGCACAAGCCCGCCTCCATCCCGTCTCCACGCAATTTTCATTAAATCGTGTCTGCTGGTCCCGACTCCGTCCCGCCTCTAAGTGGCGGGATAGGCTGTTAAGGCCCTTAACAAGCACTAAATTGCCTCTACAATGCCATTTTGAAAGGCCTCTGTGATTTTAACCCTTTTTCTACATGAAACACGCCTGTTCTGAACCACGAATGTGAAACCTGGCGGGAGCACATTTATTTGGCTGGCTGTGGGGATGCATATATGGATGGCTATGTGGATGGATGGGGGAAGGATGACATATCTGGGAGTGGTGGTGTAAAAATATCTGGGAGCAGACTTAGGGCTGCTGCTGCTCATTTTGCATCCAGGTCCTCTCACAGCAAAGGCCAGGCAGTCTCTGAAGACCTTCAATGCAGCAGCAATGATGACATCATCAGAGGCGACTTTCAGACTGAAAACACTAATTGGTTCATGGGTTCCCACATGCTGGAATTCAATTGCCCAATTAGGTGAAAATTGCATCATTCTCCCACATCCAATTGCAGTCGGGTGGATAACACGACCCCAACCCACCCCAGTATCAAAATCCAGCCCTTAGTGTCTCTTAACCAAACATACAATATTTTACTTCAGTAACAAAATAACTTTTGAGATTAATGGGTTGGGCTTACCTGCAGGACATGTGTTATTCACGTACGTGGCACTGCCCTCTGGACAGTAGAAACCTCCTGGACAAATGTCGCACACCTCCTGGCATTGACTTGCGGCATATGTACCTGCTGGGCACCTTATGGGCAGAAGGCTACCCTCTGGACAGAAGTAGCCAGGTGGGCACTTTCCACCAATACCCGTCTGATTAACAGAGGGATTGGGAACATTTACACCTAAAGAAATCCAAAACAAATGAATCTACTGGTTCTGTTAACAATTCTGGAATGCATTTTTTTTTTAATATGCAATGTTCCCTCGCTCTGAGCAGTCAGTCTCACTCAATGTGAGTGTGGATTTAAGAAACAGCTCCACAGTTTGCAGCCTTATGTCTGGTCTATGCTGCTGTTGAACAAGGCTTCCTGCTGAGAGTGCTGAATTTTCCCAATGATCTATTAAATTGAATTACATACCACTGGAGAACTGTGATGACGTACTTAGGAGTAGAGAGAGACACCGTCTACAAAGGTAAAAGTGGATTAAAAATGCTGCCATATTGACGAAAGGATGTTTTGATGAAAAAGGCAAATATCCTTCCTCTTTCCCTGCATCATTTACCAGAAGCTCAACCCCATGTACCATTATATAATAATTGGTTAACAAGGCTTTCAAAACAATGTTACCAATTCATTGACCTTCTTCATTAGTTCCTGCAGCTTGATTGGAGCTGTCTAAGGAGGCCGCCTCCTCAAAGCCGCTCCCATTCAATTTTAAGCTTCACTCAGCATATGGAAATTTCAGAGTAAAGCACAAAGGCAACCAGGCCATACCGTTTATTCATGAAGCATGTCTTCACCACAATTAAAGCTCACAGTCCAGCCATCAATATAGAGCATAGGACAGGTAGACAATTAAAAGTAAAACAAAAATATGGTGTAAAACCATACCAAGAAAGAGCCACTGCTCCATCTAAAGAAAGATATGCTTAAGTTGATTTAAGTAAATTAAGTGATCACTTACTGGAATTGGTTGGGATGGGGTCTCTCCATCACAGGACACATTTGTTTAAGGGGGAAAAATTGGGTTGCTTCGCGCCTCTCGTTAGCGTCCCCTCAGGCGCAAAGCACCTAGCGCCCGGGCGCGCCACCGCTAACGCCTCCTGAGAAATTCAGTGGGAGGTTAACGGCGGCAGTAGCCGGTAGCGCCCTGCGGCGCTGCACCCCCGGCGATGACGTCATCACCGTGCGCAGCGCCCCGCTTGCGCCCCGGCGCAAACTTCACTCGCGCCCCCTGACCTACCGCTAGACGCTATGTCCGACAGGGTCAGGGTGCCGTGTTTGCTGCCACGGCGGCGCAAATTAAAGGGCAGGTGCCGGACGGCCTTTTTTTTTGGGCCGCCTGCCAGCACCTGCCCCCTTTCGCCTGCTCATGCGGGCTGCCGGCCGCGATCAGTCAGCCCGGCACTCCTCTTGAGTGCTGGGCTCTTTTCCTGGTACCCTGCTCTCTGGTGGTCCAGCAGGGCCCCGGTTAACGCTGCGCTAGGCCCCTCCCCTTTAATCAGGGGAGGGAGGCCTGTAATACCACGGTGCGACATGCCGACGCATGTGGCGCTGTTGCACGTAGCGCCGCGATATTGAATGGTAGTGCCCCAAGAGGGAGGGGGGACGCTTCCAGTAGCTCCCTGCCTCCTGCTTGGGGCACGATCACTCAATTTACAACGTGGGGGGTGCTATCTTTTTCGGGTAGCACCCCGGCGAAGTTAACGCCCCAAAGGGGGCGCCACCCAATTTTTCCCCCTAAAAGTTATAATAGATAAGTGTGCGGCCCTACTCAAACAATAAAAGTTCTTCACCAGTCAATAGGTTCTTATATTGATTATTTTTAAGTCCACTTCACCAATTGGCCTTTATACTGACATGTGTCCAATAACAAGTCCAATATCTAAATAAACAGAACATCACATACTGCCTCAAAAATCACACTAATCTCACTTCTGTTATATATTCATTCTTAATATGAGGTTGCAGATACTAATGGAGAATGGAACAGATGTCTTTTAGACAGATTGGTCTGGACCTAAGTTGATTCCTTGTGATTGTAATATCATGAAGACATCAGACACACTGGCGCCGGACACTTCTTAAAGCGGGGGGGGCCACTTGCTCCCCAGCCACACCCTGCTCATTGCAGCCTTGAATCTCAGCCTGGAGAGACCGTTAATCCATTTTGCTGCCAAGCATGGAGAGGGTGAGAGAACGCGCTCATCGCTTCACCGAGCGGGCCTTGGATGCTCCGGTTGACGCAGTGGAGCGCAGACGATGTATGCTGTTCCCTGAGAGTGGCAGGAGGCCTTTGCCACGCGAGTTCAGAAGAGTGTGGAGGGAGGTGGCTCAGAGCGTCTCCTCCAGGAGCATGGTGCCCAGGACCCATACTCAATGCCGCAAAAAGTTCAACGACCTCACTCGGGTCGTCCGGGTGAGTGGCTTTTTCTCAATACCTCTCCATCCCTCCATCTCAACCTCACTCTATGGCCAGAGGGTCTTAAAACCCCAATGCACAACACTCATCCAACACCTATGGCCCTTTCATCAAACACACACACACATTCCACACTTTGCATACAGTAAGGGCTATTCACCTATGGGAGGCACATCAGGCAAGACCATGGCTGTATATTGTAAGGGCTATTCACCTATGGGAGGCACATCAGGCAAGACCATGGCTGTATATTTACTCAGATGCTGTCCTTTTTCTTGCAGGCTAAGCTGGCTCATAATCGGAGACAGCAGCAACGGACGGGTGGAGGGCGGCTTCAGCTGCAACCCCTCAGCGATCTGGAGGAGCGTGTCCACAGGATTGTGGCAAGCCGGGTGATCGGTCCCGTCGCCACTGGAGACGCCGACCCCGTTGTGGACAGCAATGGTAAGGTCATCACCTTTTTGTCCTCTGTCCTTCCACTTGTCCCTCACAATACCAGCCTTTGACACTTTCAATCCAACTTGCTAACTCGCTGCACTTATTCCTCCCTTACTGCCACCCTGTCCTCACGCTAAAGCCACTCTTGTACCTCCCTGCTTTCAGATGGTGATTCACCAGCTGAGGAGACGGGCCCTGAAGCTGCCACTGGGAGTGATGCTGCAGCTGAGGAGGAAGAGGAAGCCAGAGCATCAGTGCCACCCTCTCCCGAGGAAGCCCATGCCCACACTGGGAACACGCCTTCCCCGGAGGGGAGCAGGGGGGAAGGGGCTGATGATGGTGAAGCTCCAGGACCCAGCGGGCTGCAGCAACGCCATGGGGGGGGTAGGGAAGAACGGGGGCCTTCTCCCCAGAGGGAGAGTATGCCAGACACTCCTACTGCAATGGACGCAGAGGAGGAGCGGCTGATTGCAGAAATGAACACCCAGGCGGTGGGCATGCACACTGAGCTCATGGGTGCAGTGGGAAGGGTGCCCGATTGCATTGAGTCACTGGCAAGGAGTGTGGAGCACTTCGCTGTAGCACAGGCGGATGCCACACTAACGCTTAGTGCTGCAATTCAGTCACTGGCTGCCGTGATCCCATCTCTGACTGCTCTCATACAGACTCAGATGGAGGCCACGCGAGCACAGACTGCTGCCAACCTCGATGGTTCGTGCACATGTCCCCGGGGCTGTCACCGCGCCGCAGCAGGCCAGCAATCTGTTCTCCGGCAAATTGCTCCGGATGCTGAAGTGCTGCCCCGTGGGAGTGCCAGTGTGTCGGGCGAGCAGGGAGTTGCTGGCCTCTCTCACGATGACAGCATTCCTGCTGCCAACACTGTCACTTCTCCACTGCACTTGCCACCGCCTGTAGGACAGACTGCTGCCGCCCATGAAGAGTTGGTGCAGTCTGCAGCCGGGCCCTCCAGGCCCAGAAGTGGTTGAGGCCGTCCTTCAGGGGCATCTGCAGTGTCAGGGTCTGACGAGCAGCAGCCTTCCACCAGCCTTGCTGCAGCCACTGAGGTCCCATTACGGAGGAGCAGTAGGGTTAGAAGGGGGGAAGTGCGCAAGGGAAGGAGATCACCCTCGAAGGGCAAAAAGTAGGAGGTGTGCCAAAATGCTGGTCATTTTTTTATTAAAGGCCGAGGTTCATGGTCCAACTTTTGTTTAGTGTTTTGGACATTATCTCCAGGTTGTGAGAACCAGTTATGTTATTGACTGTTTTTTTGTGTTTATTTCTATGAGTTTGTCATGAGGAATTGACACACACAGAGTTTGTAAAATAAATAAGTTTCTGTATTCAAAATATACATGGCTGGTGGTTGGAATTATTGGTGCCTTGGCCGGCTTAGGGGTTGCGTGCTGGGTTGATTAGTGTTTGTAGCAATGGCAGGGGCCCTAGAAGCGGCTTGCTATTAGTCGTTGACGGACGGCCCTTGCAGTTTAACCATTGTGGGCCGCCCTCCTGCCTTGGTGCTGCTGATGATCATCGTCCTCGTCCTCTTCCTCCTCTTCCTCCTCCTCCTCTGGTGGTGCTACAAGGCCTGGTGGCATTGGCTGGGTCCTGAGGATTGCCATGTTGTGCAACATGCAGCACACGACTACGAAGTTCGAAACTTGCTCAGGCGAGTACTGCAGGGCTCCTCCGGAATGGTCCAGACAGCGGAACCGTTGTTTCAGCACGCCGATTGTGCGCTCAATAATGTTCCTGGTTGCTTGATGGCTTTCATTGTACCGCAGCTCAGCAGGGGTGTTTGGCGTACGGAGCGGTGTCATCAGCCAGGTGCTCAATGCGTACCCCTTGTCCCCCAGAAGCCAACCAACTGACTGATGCTGTGCCTCGAAAACTTCTGCCACAGTAGTCTGGCGCAGGATGAAAGCATCGTGGCAGCTGCCCGGATAGTGGGCATTGACAGCGAGTATCACCTGTCTGTGGTCACAGACCAACTGCACATTCAAGGAATGGAACCCCTTTCTGTTCCTGAATTCCTCTGCATTCTCTCGCGGAGCACGCAAAGCCACATGCGTGCAGTCAATGGCGCCCTGCACCATGGGGAAGCCCGCTACCCTCGCAAAGCCCAGAGCATGGTCACGCTGCTTGTCTGGGGTCATAGGGAAAGAGATGAAGTCTCGTCTCCTTCTGAAGAGGGCATTGGTGACCTGCCGGATGCAGCGATGCACCGCAAACTGGGAGATATTGGCGAGGTCCCCAACAGCAGCTTGGAATGAGCCAGTGGCGTAGAAGTTCAAAGCCACTGTGACCTTCACTGCCACCGACAGAGACGTCCTGGACCTCAGCTGAGGCTGCAGATCTGGCTGCAGCAGGTGGCAGAGCTCAGTGACCACCTCCTTGCTGAATCGCAGCCTTCGCAAACACAGCTCCTCGGACATATGGATGTAGGAGAGCTGTTCACGATATACCCTGGGAGGGTAAGCTCTCCTGTACATGCGCCTGATGGCCCTCCTCCGTCTGGCCATCATTGCCACTCTCTGTCTGCGTCTTGGTATCCTCCGATTCCGCTGGAGCAGGATGACGCCCCCAATCATTGCAGCCCCCATATTCTCTTTGCCAGAAAAGTAATGAGGTACAGCAACTAAAGTAGCAACAAAGTTAGGATGAATAGGCAAAACTACCTCACAAAGCGTTGAGTCAATGTAGTTACTCCTTCTGCTCAACTTTGATTTTAACCCCTTCAGCTCGGCACCTTAAACAACACTCCATTACAGCTCTATTACAGCTACTGTTTTGCCAATGGCTGGGGATCTTTTGAAATTTTAATTTACCCAATCAGGTTGCAGGAGGAATGGTGTGAAATTATGTTGTTAACCCAAATAGTTTATGCTTAAAGTTTGGATAAGAAAAGAGGCAGAAAGGGTTTAACTGAGGGTGAAGGAAGATATCCAGATAACAGATATAAAAGGGAAAAGGTTGGATTAAAGGAGCTGTACTTTGTAATGGAAATCCTCCTTTCATTGCTGTAACAATTTGCACTAAGACATGTGGTACTTATTTATAAAATTTCAATATTTGATTAGTACACTAAAAAACACCAGAGAATCTCATTTGTTACTATTCTGAGAATATGTTATAAACAGGAAGAAGGTTTGAGAGATTTGCATTTTTAAAAATGATTTTTACTTTACAAAAGCTATATCATTAGCTATAGTACTACAAATGTAATTGTGATTTAAAAAAATTCCCAGAGATAAACTACTCCATATCGCATTACTGTACAAGTACCTCAGAATTTATTCAGCACAGCCAGTTTTCATAACCGTGATTTGCAGCCAGGCTATCTTTTACCTTTTATGGCTGTTCACAGCATCACTTAAAAAGGAGAAATCAACTCTTATTTTGTTTCGAGATAATCAGCGGATGAATCATTTGATTTATTTACGAAGCTAAAATTCTGAAAAATAAAAAGCTGCGTGACTCCGGACACAAACAGCACCTGATGCTGCCATCACACTCAAAATGCATTGCTGGAGGGTGAATGGCACGAATTCCCTCCGTTGGGCTGGTGGGAGATTATAATGTTGTTCTGTATATCATAGTGCACATGGTTGAGAAAAATGATCACAGGAAAAGAGAATTCTGCATTAGGTAGATAGAATTCTACCTCTGTGCATCCAGGAATCTGAATAACAATCATGAAGAACGCCACAGAGCAATGCTAATACAGAACTATGAGAAATGGCCACATTAAGTGCCTCAGAGCGACACCAATGCAAAACTCACCAGTGACGCAGTAATAACCAGCACTGCAATTTCCCGTGACCTTCTCTGACCCTGCAATGGAACAATATTTCCCAGGATCACAAGCCACACACTCCTGCTCACTGCTGCGACGGAACCAGGGGTTGTATGTGCCCTCCGGGCAGGGATAAATGTTATAGCCAGTCTTGCGAGGACAGTAATAGCCAGGGGGACACGGGTCTGCATGGTCCCTCGTTGTGCAGTAATGTCCTGAAAAGCAACACAAATGAATGTCACGCCAAGGTTGAGATATTTCAGAACAAAACTCAGGGGGCTTTGCACTGGCATAAATTACTGTTCAAATGGCCGTTGGTTTGAGTTTTCAATGCAGTTCTCAATCCAATATCTAGGAAAATTGAGGTGTTCATGATGAGAATGTCGTACTTCCTTCGGCAGGAGAAAAGCAATGTTCTAGGACTGTAATATACACTCAAATTGTGGGAAAAAATATACGATGAAATCTTACAATTGATATTGATCAACAGTGTGAGGCAATATGGAGTCTGCTCCTATCAAGAGGGGAATATAGCTGATAGCATTATGTATTAATATCTTTCAGACAAAATTATTAGTACTGTGCCATCCTACTAATATTGCCACTGAAAGTGGTGTCACGCAATGTGACACATTAAGGCCACTATGCCTACATAAGTTGCATATAAAAATGCTAAATTGATGGCTCCTTAATGGTAGTTAAGTAAAAGCAGTCCCCCGATGTAGTGCTGAGCTATACAGATTAGAAGACCCCAGTGTCACTCTATAGTCTGTTTTTCTCAGCTGAGGCATCAGTTGGCCTGTTACAATTGGCCCAAAGGTCCCGGTGTTTGAGAGAAAAAAGTTTAGCCAGGGACCCTGCTTCTGATTGTTATCTAGTAACTCCCATTGTACAGCCTAGTCTGGCCATTGGGAAAGAACAGGATTGGGCTTGGCTGTCCATGGTCAAAAGGCTTGCAGACATTCGCTACACTGTCTCACATTAAAAATGGCTTGGGTGAGGTATTGGAGAGTTACTGGCCCATGTGGAACCTAACCCCAGCGAGAACCAACACCTTCAGGGAAGAGGGGGGGAGAAATTGGTCAAAAAAGTTATATTATCAAAAGGTCTAGTGATGAAATAAAAATGTTGCTCACTTTTATTTTTATTCAGTGAGTGTTTATAGATCTCTTATACAGCACAAACAGAAATCCACTTTAAAAAAATAAAAGTGCTAGCAGGACTGCTATAAAAATATTAGATTCTGTCAAAGTTAATAAACCAGATGTTACAGTGTCCCAAATTACTTTTAAGAGTATTGAGAGAAGGGAAACATACCAGTAAAGTTTCCCTTTCTGAACAACATGAAGAACACCAATAAAGCACGCATTAAAAAATTCAACCTGCTGAAAGGACTATTTGTTTCAGCAGAAACAACTCCTGGAGATAATTAGCAACTGATACGAGCTCCCTGTAGGGATGGCACAATCAGAAATAGGATTCCTAGTGTAAATGGGATACGTTTTTCTTTGACCTTGAGAAAATCCCCATTTGGATTCACTGATAATATAGTACCGACATGTACTATAGCACCTATTATAGATAATTTATCATTACTTGGGAAGGGTGGAGGTGCAGTGCTTTGGCAAACCATTGCACAAAGTTTAGGGAGAGTATTTTTTTTAATTTAAACGTTGTTCCCAGGATATTGCTAATGCTGGCAAGGCCATATTTATTGCCATCTGTGGTTGCCCTAAGGTGGGGGTGGACCTTCTTGGTATGGTGCTGCAATATGTGTGTTGATGGTGTTCTCATGATGGTTTTAGGTAGGGAATTCCAGGATTTTTGTCCAGTGACATGTTCTCGCCCACTATTCCCCATATGGTCAGATCCAGTATTGCCCAATTGTCCACACTTCCTGGAACTGTACAGGAACTATGGAAAACTGAAGGACAGCTGGACACACTGTCACAAAGCTCCAATCTGCTAGCTAGGGAGCAGAAACAACAACAACTTTTATTTATATAGCGCCTTTAATACAGTAAAACGTCCCAAGGCACTTCACAGGAGTGTTATATAACAAAATCCGACACTGAGCTACACAAGGAGATATTAGGGCAGAAGAGGTAGGTTTTAAGGAGCATCTTAATGGAGGAAAGAGAGGTAGAGAGGCAGAGAGGTTTAGAGAGGGATTTCCAGAGCTTAGGGCCTTGGCAGCTGAAGGCACGGCCGCCAATAGTGGAGCAATTAAAATCGGGCCAGAATTAGAGGAGCGCAGATATCTCGGAGGGTTGTGGGACTGGAGGAGATTACAGAGATAGGGAGGGGGCGAGGCCAGGCAGGGATTTGAAAACAAAGATGAGAATTTTAAAATCGAAGCGTTGCTTAACTGGGAGCCAATGTAGGTCTGCGAGCACAGGGGTGATGGGTGAACGGGACTTGGTACGACTTAGGACACGGGCAGCAGAGTTTTGGATGACCTCAAATTTAAGGAGGGTAGAAAATGGGAGGCCGGCCGGGAGTGTGTTGGAATAGTCAAGTCTAAAGGTAACAAAGGCATGGATGAGGGTTTCAGCAGCAGATGAGCTGAGGCAGGGATGGAGTTGGGCGATGTCCCGAAGGTGGAAATAGGCGGTCTTAGTGACGTCGCAGATATGTGGTCGGAAGCTCATTTCTTGGTCAAATATGACACCAAGGTTGCAAACAGTCTGGTTCAGCCTGAGTTAGTTGCCAGGGAGAGGGAGGGAGTCGGTGGCTAGGGAACGGAGTTGGTGGCGGGGACCGAAGACAATGGTTTCGGTCTTCCCAGCACTGGCAGAGGCCCAGCTACTGTCTCGGTTGGGGGATGGCAATGTGTGGGAGGAAGTAAAGATGAGAAGTCGCACAACACCAGGTTATAGTCCAACAGATTTATTTAATTTTACAAGCTTTCGAAGCAGTTCGCTCCTTCGTCAGGTAAGTTAGCAGTGAGAGAATCTCCCAGAATTCACAATTTAAACACAGACAAAATCTATTCACATTTTTCCCTACAACAAAGAGCACAGCCAAGACAATGAGATGTGTCCCAGGGGGTCCAACGTGTCAAACCACCTGCTGGCTGCATATCCTGTCAATTTGTGTTCTTGTGTTAGTCCTTTTAAAAAAAAAACACCTGGGAAGACCGGCCATGATGTCAAGTCACGTTCTGTATCGTGACATGAACCCGATATCGCGATTGAGGCCATCCTCATGAGTGCGGAACTCACTGCTAACTTACCTGACGAAGGAGCGAACTGCTTCGAAAGCTTGTAAAATTAAATAAATCTGTTGGACTATAACCTGGTGTTGTGCGACTTCTCATTTTTGTCCACCCCAGTCCAACACCGGCATCTCCACATCAGGAAGTAAAGAGGGAGAGAAACTAGAAAGAAAACGTTCAGAAGCAAACACTACCAAATACTGTTACCTTCTGGACAATCATCACATTTTTCAGCTCGTGTGTGATTGTTGTAGGTACCATCTTGGCAGTGAGTGAAAAATATAGCTCCTTCAGGGCAATATGTTCCCAAAGGGCAGATGTTTCCTGTAATACCATTGGTTGGCGTAGGAGAGATGGCCCCTTCAGCACAATAAAATCCTGGCGAGCAGAGGCCTACAAAAAACACAAAAGTGCTATCAGCTTTGAGTCTTTAATACAGTTAATTATTGAACACTATAATCTTGGAAAAGGAAGTTTCTCAATAAAATTCTGTTTACTTCAAAAGTCTAATTTCATCAAGGCAACACAGGAATCACAAAGGTAAGTACAGAGGAGGGAGGCCATTCGGCCCATCTAGCTCATTCTTCTATAGAAACCTGCAGTTCCATTCATCGCAGGAACTAATTGCCTCGTGAATGATTCTCAAGCTTATGCCTCCATTACCACACTCAGAAGACCATTCCCGATAGGAATTACTCTTCGTGTAAAAAAGTGTTCCCCGACATCAGTTCCAAACTTGCCTTTTATCAGTCTGTACCTCCCTTATCCTGCAGTCACTATTGAATTTGAAAAAGTGCTACAGATCAAGCTTTTCTATTTCACTTGGTAACTCATATTTCTACAAGGTTCCCTTCTGATTCCTCTCCTTTCAATGCTGAAGAGTTCAACATTTTCTAACTCTTCCCATAACTTATTCCTCTGATTCAGCTTGTGGCCTTTCTCTGCCCTCCTGCCCAGAACGTGGATGATTCCCTTGTGTCTCGTAACCACTGGGAGTGGCCCCAGTACATCCTCCCAGTCAGAGCAGGCCCCTGATTACTTCCTTTTTTGTAACACAACTCCTGATCTACCTACAATAGCAAAATACTGCGGATGCTGGAAATCTGAAATAACAACAGAAAACGCTGGAAACACTCAGCAGGTCAGGCAGCATCCGTGGAGAGAGAAAACAGAGTTAACGTTTCAGATCTGAGACATAGGGTCTCTCACGACGGGGCTCAGACCTGAAACGTTAACTCTGTTTTTCTCTCTCCACGGATGCTGCCTGACCTGCTGAGTGTTTCCAGCATTTTCGGTTGTTATTCCTGATCTATCTACCAGTTTTAATTAGCATATCCACTGTCTTAAGCTTATGTAGCAGCCTTTTACGTCAACCTTTATCAAAGGCCTTCTGTGAATTGGTGCAATACCTCATAGGATTTTGCAACACCTACTTGAGATGTGACTGCTTCAGAAAGGTCAGGTAGATTGCTCAGGCAGGATATGCCCCTTCTGAAACAGTGCAGGATACCATTTACATTGATATTCACACAGGTAATGATCAGTGCCATTACTTTGACAATTATTGAGGAAAGACTAGTGTGTTTAAATATATATATATATATGGCACTTTATAGATCCTTAAACTGCAGCAACTGCACTAGAGCGTGTTGCACAACATATTACAAAACTCTACATAATTGGATTTGGGAAGGGGATTGTATTAAGCATGTATGTGGCTTGGGGGTTAACATTTATATACATAAAGCTTCACCTTGCCATTATGTCACACACAGGCTACTTGATTTTTACATTTATTTTCCTCCTTGAAACGTGCTTTCATAATAGTGAAAGGTTTACTCTGCGGCCTCGCGTAGCAAAATTATAAATGCGTTCTTCATAAACGGAGTTGAAATGTTGTTAATTTAGTGCACAGCGGCAATCCTCCCCATCGTGGTGAGAGGATTGTACAAGTGAGCTGTTAGTATGATTGAACGGCAACTGAAGTCCGAGCCTGAGGTCACTTGAATTGTTACGGCCAATTTTCATCTGGGCTCCGTTTTTGATTGTTAACTGGTCACAGCACACCCAAACTGCAGTTCCACCTGCACTGACCTGTACCCACCTGTATTTGTGTGTTCAGGTTATTTAAATAACCTAGCACAGGCTGACCCCCCCAGGTAGGGCCTAGTGCCTGAATTCAGGGAGGAAAGTTGCCCAATGCAGATGGCTCGAAAGGCCTACCAGAAGGCCCCTGGCCAATCCCTGGCCCGAAGTCTTTCTTCAGGAAAAACATAAACTTATTTTTAGGTTCCCTGCCTGCCCCTATCTGATCCTCTCACTGAAGAGGGACTGGGAGCAGCATTTTACCCCCACTTCTTCTGGATGCCACTCAAAATGTGCACCCAGCCATTGAAGGAATAGGAAAATGAGGCATAAGAGGCAGAAAGACCCTTAATTCTCTAGCTGTAGTGATCTATAAAGTGCTACTGCAACTTTGATACTGATTTTCCTTTCCGATATTTTTCAGTGATTTGCATAGGTTTACCCGTTTCCTTAGGTGCTCCTTCATGGTTGCAGAATCTCCCAGGACTACAGGGCAGACAGGAACTGTAGTGCGTCCTTCCTGTGTCAGGCTGATACGTACCAAGTGGACAGGGTATAGGCTGATTGGTTCCCGATGGGCAATAGTAACCTGCAGGACAGACATGTCCATAGGACTGGTTCACTGGGCGGGGCCCAATTGCGCTGAGAGTGCAATAGAATCCTGCACACACACACAAAAAATGATTAATCACAATAAAATAGGATAATGGGAATATAGAATTAATTCATGGGGGATACTTAGTCCATCATGTAAACTGCTTCCTCCCTAGAAACATATAACTGGAGCCAGGTAGAGGCAACAACTGCACATGAACATCTAGAACCATAGCTAAAGGTAGTGTTTCGACATAACTACCCTGAACAGCAAGCATGGTTATGAGAAAAGACAATAGCCCAGAAAATATGTTAGTGATGTTAGTGGGCGAATACTGAACACACTCATATTGCATGCCTTTCCCGATTATTTTAATAGTGTATAGAGAAATATCATACAAACACATGGAGCACCCGTCTGCTAATATCATAGCAATTTCTAGCTGATATTTAAAATGCCCCCAGCCTTATGAAAAAGTGTTTGTCAAATCTTTGTTCCATTTGTTCACCAACACACATCACAGGGTACAGATTGTATTGGAAGTCACACTCCATCACTCGTGTGAATTCAGCATGTCAGACACAACACATGACTCTTCTGACTCATCTTTTTCCTGATATAAAAAGTCTACATGAAGACAATGTACATTTAATGCTTGGCCTACATACGTTGGACAGAAAAGGAACCACTGGCTTTATAATCCTGCTGACCATATAGTATAAAAGGAATCTGGGCTTGAAAATATGCAGGGGTGGGTGGGGCGCATCCTAGCTTACTTACCGAAATGTGCCCACCTGGGACCTCTGCTGCTGACCCGGTCAAAGATCATTGGTCGGGGTTCCTTCATTAGAATGGCTATGGTGGGTGCGCGCACCAATAGGAATGCTTTTAAAGTGTCTCCTCATTGAAGAGACCGTAATGTCTGGCAGAATAGTTGCCACTTGGGAGGGTGTCGGGTACTTGGTTCCCCCCCACCCCACCCCATCAATTTTCAGGTGTTCCAGCCATCCCCTAGTAAGGGGCCACATTGAAATAAAAAAAAATAAAGGGGGAAAAATTGAGTCGAGCCCCCTTTGGGGCGCTAGCTTCGCCGGGGCGCTACTTTTATCGCCCCCCAAAATTAAACGCCCCCGCGGCCAAAATTAATCGGTAGCGCCCCAAGAGGGAAGCGGGGTGCTACGGCCGCAGGTAGGCCCCCCTGACCCCGTCAGACATAGTGTCCAGCGGTAAGTCAGGGGGCACTACCGAAGATTGCGGCCGGGGCGCTAATGGTTACCGCCGCCGCTAACCTCCCGCTGAATTTCACGGGAGGTGTTGGCGGCACCGCGCCCGGGTGCTAGATGCTTTGCGCCCCGTTAGCGCCCGAGGCGCAAAGCAACTACATTTTTAAGCCAAAGTCCTTTTCATTGGGGTCTAGGCCAGGGGGGGAACCTACTTCCACAGGTGATTGGCCCTCTGAGGGCTGGGAACCTCCAAAGTAGGGAGTCCCCAGCTCCACCCCCTCTTACATAGAAGGCATTGCTTGAGGCAGGCAGAGCTTCTGCCTCAAAAGGACATCCCAAATGTTCTGATATTAGGCAGTGTATCTGGGTCCTGGTCCTTCCAGCAAACTCGCACTGAAATTACACAGAGTGCACCTGAAGGGAGGTCAGATTTTCGGCCCTTGGTTATTTTGGTTCATTAGGTAGCATTACAGGATGCAGCCAGACACAAACGTAACAAGGACAGATATCTCACAAGTTTAACCTACTGGAAGTCGCGGTGGGTTGCCAATAGGCGAGTCACAGATTCCCCACAGCTCAGCGCTCCAGCAACTCTTGTTCAACAAGTGTTAGCTCTGCACTTTAACCTCTGCACACAAGGGACAGAGAACCAGCCTTCCTGACCATCACAATGCTGAATCCCCTTCTAATTGGGCCTATGGAGTTTTTTAAATCTTGCAAGACTACACTATCCCTTTAAGAAGTTACGCTCTATCCTCCAACATATCCATAGCTGCACAATCCAGATAAAAAATCTTGGCCATGAAATTTCACACAGGTTCTCCTGGTCTCCCACTGCCGATTTCTCTCAAGGTTCTGCCAATCTCTCATCAAAGGTAATTTTTGGCCTTGAAATTCCAGGAGTCCTGCTCTGCTGGCACAAGTGGGGTAGAGCGAGACTCCTGTCCACCCATGCAGGTCGTCACAAACTGCGGCCCAAATTATTGGAACGGAATCATTCAGATGGCCAGGGTGGGCCACTGGTGGCTGCAAGCGGGCTTCAGCCGTGCCCGTCCCGATCTGCCCTTGGAAGGCAGAGTGGCCACAATTTCCAGACTGAAGAAACCATCTTCAACTCCGAAAAGGAGACACTCCCAGTCCAGGCTAAAGGTAATCAACCTTATCAAGGGCGGAATAGGCAGAATACTTAGGGCAGCCTGGAAACTCCCAGACAGGCCCCTTTGACATAAAGGAGATGGTCAGCAAATCACCTTTTCATTCCCATTATAATTTCAAAGGGCACCATCAACAGTGCGGAATCCCAGTCGAACTGGGTTTCAGCCCAAATTCCTGCTCCTCAGGTGGTCATTTTCCTTTCAGGTTGCCCCCCAACCCACGAATTTCAGGACCTTACTCTATATTACCAACGAACAAATGAATCCAATAGCTAGTTTGCCAATGTCTCCTTGCATTTATTTTGTATGCTCCTACCTGTGAAAACGCACCAATGAAAGAAACAAAGACACTGAACTCAGATTTTGCTAACTGGTTCACAAATATAATCTAAATGCATCCCAAACACTTCCTGTTTCCTTACCCAGATTTATCATGCTCAATCTGAACCTCAAGTCCCTTGTGCCACTTACTGCTCATTCTCCGCTTTCAACACATTCAGGCCCGTTGTCTGTCCCCGATAAAGATCTCAGAATAGGAGCAAACAGAATTTATTCACCAATAGCTTTCAGCTTTAAAAAACAATTCAGAAATTTCCATCAGATATTGTCTTTGGGCCCAGTTGTTGTTAATCCACTGTAAAGGTAGAAAGAAAATCAGAGACTTGGAGATGAATCGACAGTACGAGATAACTCACAGATTGTCATACACTACTCACCAGCGTGGCAGGGGCCACTAGCTTCAGACAAACCAGTCCGGATGCAGTAATACCCAGGAGGACATGGGCTGCAATCACCTTCAGAGATCAACCCAACCGAGTTACTGAAGCTTCCTACAGGACATGGAAGTGGACTTGAAGATCCTTCAGGACAATAGGAGCCTACAGGAAACACAAAAGTCAAAACTAATTGCCACACAGCACACCTCTCCGATATTTCGGGCTGGATTTTCTGAATGGGAAGCTTTTGGAGGCGGGACTGCTGCTTGCTGGCTTTCAATCCTGCCTCCATCAGCTTCTGGCCAACCAACAGGATTTTCCCCTGATTGACCTAGTTAAGCCCGCCCAGCGGGCTCAGCAGGCCAATTAGGGGGAAGTCAGTGACAGAGCACGTCAGCGTATGACGTGCCATCTGTCAAGATTTTTTGAAAGAAGAAATGTCAGCGTTTGACAGCTCTGTGAAGTTGTCAAACACTGACATTCTGTGTAGTTTGATGAGACCTTGTGTTCAGGACTCATCAAACCTTTCAACTTTGCAGAAATCACCTGGCTGTTGGTTTGGAGGATCCAACAGCCAGTCTGTGAAATCTACAATGGCGATGTTGGGACTCCGGCTCACAGCAGGCTGAAGGCTGTAGGCAGAAACAAAGGTAAGTGAACATTTTCTAACACTTTACACTCACCTTACATACTTACCACTCCACACTTGCACCCATCACTCACCTCTACATTGCACTTTCAGACCCCTCCGACCCCCGCAGACCTCCTACTCATCTCCTACACCCTGGTGGGGTTCCCCAGGTCGGGAAGCCTGCACTTCGGATGGGAAAATGGGGCTAAACTTATTTTCTGCCTGTTAACTACCTGTTAACAGGCAGTTAATAGGCTTTAATCCCTTTCCCGCCTCGAGGAGACGGGACCCGGGGCAGGACGGCTTCCCGCCTCCTGGCAAGAGGGCACGGAGGTGGGTTGGGGGCGGGTTTGCCACCTGCCCTCAAATTCTGCAACTTTAAGACAGTCCCGCCTCCATGGGGCTGACAAAATCCAGCCCTGAATATCCCACAATGGCTCAGTGAGCTATTTTACATGGCTTTGGAGTTGAACCACCCTGACTGCATCTAAAAAATTTTAAATATGGTACCACCTAAAAGATAAGGAAAGTCTAGGTGGAGTACTTTGTGTATAAAGCAATCCTTCATAGGTATGAGTAAATTAGATTTAACTTCAATTTGATCATCCTTTCTCAAGAGATCTGCCATTTTGGATCCCCATCTGGAGAACTACAGTGATTCAGATTACAGTTGATTTAATCCACAGCTTCATTCACTCACACCAAAGGGTGCATTTCAGACTGGCCTGGATAATGAGCAGGTGGTATCGGAGAGAGAACATTTAGTAGTGGCCAAACATACAAGAGGATCAGGTGTTCCTTGCTTACGTGTCACCAGAGGAAAGAAGAAAAAAAAGACATTGCATTTATATAGCACCTTTCAAGCCCAATGAATTGCTTTTGAAGTGTGTTGGACTGCTTTCTTGTTCTTCAGTCTGTGCTGATGAGGGAACAATAAACAATGTATGTTATATTAAGAGCGGTGGTATATGTCAAATGACTGTTGCAACAATCTGAGCCATCACCTTGGGGACAGATTCCACCAGTGATCATTTCTTGGTCAGGTGCAGGTGATTTTGCGCCCAGAATGCAAAAGTACCCAGGTGCACATTTTCCACTTGGCCGAACCAGGCCTACATCTTTGCAGAACCAACCTGGGAGGAAAAGCACATTGACAAAGATATACGATAGCAAAATACTGCAGATGCTGGAAATCCGAAATAACAACAGAAAACGCTGGAAAAACTCAGCAGGCCAGGCAGCATCCGTAGAGAGAGAAAGAGAGTTGACGTTTCAGGTCGATGACCTTTCTGATGAAAGGTCATCGACCTGAAACGTCAACTCTCTTTCTCTCTCTACGGATGCTGCCTGGCCTGCTGAGTTTTTCCAGCGTTTTCTGTTGACAAAGATATAGTTGGTCATAGGTTGTTCATAGTTTGATTGTTGTAACACACATAACATACACAGAAGGCAATACCAGTTTAATTTCCTGAGTCTTTCTGTATTTGTGCACAGTCTGTAAATTGTTCTCTCCCTATCTGGCCTACCAGAATGTGACGGCTATGTGTAAGAAGCAGCTCAGATCTTGGTAGTGGACAGAGAAAATCAGCACATTGTTTCACTGGGGGCAGTATTCAGTGTAAATGGGAATGCTGCTATATTATAGAGACTTTCAAGCATCTTACTGTACTCAGGCAAAAGGAAATAAGAGCCAAACATGCTCCTAGAGGGCACCTTTCCACTGGTCTTCACACATTAATGGCCCACCTGTGTGCATCGAAACTGAAAAGCAGTTGATCACATTGCATAGCAGCAAAGTACAGACATTATTTTAAATTGTAGAACGGTAAATTTAATCAGATTAATTTTATGTCCGATTAACTTATTGTCAGGAGGTGGTTCTTTTCCCAGAGAATAGTGGACCTCTGGAACAGGCTGCTGTCTCGTGCGGTGGATGCTGATTCGCTGAATACTTCAAGCGAGAGCTGGGCCTGTTTCTGGCTGGGGCGGAGATCACCTCTTACAGACGATAGATACTGCAGGGAATTCAGGGCAGAGTGATCTCTTGGACTAGTTTCGATCACCTAGATGGGTCGGAGACGAATTTCCCAGATTTTTCCCCTCATAAAATTAGCCTGGGTGTTTTATCTTTTTTTGCCTCTCCCAGGTGATCGCAATTGTGTGAGACACGCTCGATGGACCAGAGGGTCTTTACCTGTCCGTCGTTGTTCGTATGTCTTCTAAAATTTGCGCTACGGAATTGCTTTGTGCTTTCCATAGCCTCTGTTCTTACCTGGCGGGCAACGTTTGCAGTCAGACTCCTTTATCTGTTTTGTTTCATTGTTGTAAGATCCAGCTGGACACAGGTGCTGCCTGGCATTGGCGGTGCCAAATGGACAGAAGGACCCAGCTGGGCAGGGTCTTACTTGCACTATCCTATGGGAAGATGACATGTTTCCTCTGCTCGGGTGTGGATTTGCTTCCTGCCGAGTACAGTAAAAATCTACAGAAAACCAAGATCACAAGATAGGTTCAGCTGAAGAACTTTCAGTTCATTTGATCTCACCCTTCCAGAATACTATTCGCCTTCCCATTACACCAACTATTTGTTTTTTTTTAAATGATTTAAGTATTCTGGCCTCAACCACTCTCCCTGGCAACACAATCCAGTTGATGATCGCCTCCTGTGCAAAGAAATATTGTCCTAATTTGTCCTTCAAAGCTCTGAACCTTCTGCCCTGGTACAGTTGAAAGTATTGCTTTAGGTTTACTTTCTCTATCCTGTTAGGTATCTTATATATCTCTGTGACAGCTTGTCTGAGGGGTCTCTGAGTCTGAAGAGCCTTAGTTTATCAAGTCATCCTTCATAGCTGCTGCCCCGATAAAGAAAGAAATAACTTGACCTCAGGATGTGCTTACAGTCAATTAAGTATTTTTTGAAGCGTAGTCACTGTTGTATGTAGGAAACGTGGCAGCTAATTTGCGCACAGCAAATGCGATAATGACCAGATTATCTGTTTTTTAGTGATGTTTGTTGAGGGATGAATATTGGCCAGGACACCAGGGAGAACTCCATGGCTCTTCTTCGAATAGTGCCATGGGACATTTTGGGCTGGATTTTCAATGACCCGTGGAGTCGGGTTTGGAGGCGTGTGGGGGGTTAAAGTTGCGGGGTCGGGGGTCCCGACCCCATCCCGCCTCCACGCAATTTTGACAAAATTGGTCGCGGGGTTCCCGACTCCGTCCCGCCTCCAAGAGGCGGGAGAGGCCATTAAAGCCCTTAACAAGCCCTAAATTGGCTCTGTAATGCCATTTTGAAACGTTTTAGCTAGTTTAACCCTTTTCCGACGTGAAGTACGCCTGATGTGAAACACGCCAGTGAAACCTGGCGGGAGCACAAGTGGATAGCTGACTATCAGCTGCAGGTCCACTATTACAACGGAGATGTGATGAAGGTAGTAGTAGTATTGTGATGAAGGTACTAGTAGTATTAGGTCTGAAAGTCGCCTCTGATGCTGCTGCATTGAATGTCTTCAGAGACTGCCTGGGAGGACTTAGTTGCAAAAAAAATTCTCTCTCTCTCTCTCTTATATGCTGCTCATTTTGCATCCAGGTCCACTCACAGCAAAAGCCAGGCAGACTCTGAGACCAGGCAGACAGTCTGTGACCTGCAATGCTGACATCATCAGAGGCGACTTTCAGACTGAAACCACTAATTGGTTCATGGGTTCCCACATGCTGGAACTCAATTGCCCAATTAAGTGAAAATTGCATAATTCATCCACATTAATCTGCAGTCGGGGGGGGGGGGCAACACGAAATGCGGGTAACACGACCCCAACCTGACCCCAAGCCAAAATCCAGCCCTTTATGTCTACCTGAGAGGGCTGACGACTCATCCGAAAGACGGCACCTCTGACAGTGCAGCACTCCCTAGATACTGCACTTGGAGAGTCAGCTTAGATTATGGGCTCAAGTCTCTGGAGTGGGGCTTTAATCCACAGCCATCTGACTCAGACGGGATTGCTATCACTGAGCCATGGTAAACACATATGATACTTGAACTAAGCCTCTGTTGCTAGGGCCTTTATGTCATGGTATTTTCACAATTGTGTGACCAGCCCTGACCAGGGCACTGTACAGTTTAAACATCAAGTGGAGCATCTTCTCTACATCTACCCTATTGAACCCCTTCAGAATTTTAAAGACCTCTATCAGGTTATCGCTCAACCTTCTCTTATCGATAGAAAAGAGCTCCAGCCTGTTCAGTCTTTTCTGATGGTTGTACCCTCTCAGTTCTGGCATCCACCTTGTCAATCTTTTTTGCACTTTCACCAGTGTTTCTGTATCATTTTGTAATATGGAGACCAGAACCATGCAGTACTCCAAGTGTGGTCGAACCAAGGTTCTATACAAGTGTAACATAACTTCTCTGCTTTTCAATTCTATTCCACTAAAAATGAACCCCTGTAGATTTCAAAAAAACCCTGTACAGTAGCAAAATGCTGGAAGCCTGTTTGTCCCAGTGGTAAGGGCATGATACAGTTAAACCTAGAAGCACAGACACACCTGTGAGTTTTAATTTAACTTTGGAAAAGACATTTACTTTGGACAATGAGCGCCTCGATAGGTGATTTAACGGTGAATAGGTGATTTAACTTTGGACAATGAGACTTCGTGTTTTAATGGGTTTCGATGGATCTTCAATGGATAAGACAACGATACCAGTTTCGCTGGAACAATAGACTTCCTAGCCTCAATGGAAAACACTTTAACCTTGGGCAAGACACATCGGCAGTAAGACTAAATCACATTAAATATGTATCACGGGGGGGGGAGGGGGAGACAAGATAAGGAATTGTCTTCCATCCCTCAGCCCTGTACATATCCTGTGGTTTGGATTACTAGGTGTGTATTGGAAAACAAGAGTTGGGGGAAGGCCCAGACTTGAAAAGGCGTGACGGAAGAGCTGTAAGAAGGAACCACACCACAACTCTCTCTCTCTCTCTCAGAAGCTAGCTCTGACTACAGCAACTGTCATGTGTAAGAAGGAAGGGAAGACAGTCATCTCCAGCTCCCAGCCTGCAATCGACGTCGGCCACGACCAGCTGGACGGGTGATTGTAAGTATCAGTTGACTCTACAAGGGGTTTGCGCTGTGTAGGCAGCTGCAGTCAGATAACGGAGGACGGGGACAGCTCATCTCCGATCCAGGCCGACAATCCACAACGGTAACGACCGGCCGGATGGGTGATTGTAAGTTTCAGTCAAATCTCAACAGGGTTTTTGTCCGTGTTTTGTTGGTTTTAATAAACTAACAGTTTTGGGTTGAACCTAAACCTTTGTGTCGTCTACCATTTTGTTCCTGTAAAACCCAGAGTCAAAGAACCCTTGTAAGGACGAGGAAACCAAACACCTTACACCCCAGTGCTTTGTTTGCATTTTTTTTGGCTTTGATAACCTGAGTTGCTACTTTTAATAATGTGTCTATCTGTACCCTTAGATCCCTTTGTGCCTCTACCCCATTTAGACTCTTATGTTCCATGGAATAGGTGACGTAAGAAAACTACTAGGCACTTGGTGTAAGCGTTAAACAAAGCTTTAATCAAATGTTTTTCAACATGGAGATCTAGTTGTGTCCTTCACTAGTTCCTGTTAAAGAATGTCCTGAGCAAGCTGGGCCCATGCCCGAGTATTTATACTCTCCCTGGACAGCCCCACCAGCAGGCCGCCCAGTATTATTTCATAAGTCATTTCCACATGAATGACAAGATGCATGTCAATAGGTAGCCTCCTTTTTCCTCCTACCAAAATGTACCACCTCACACATCTATATTGAAATTCATTTGCCATTTATATGCCATTCTGCAAGTTCATTAATGACTTCTTGCAATCTTCCTCACTATTAACTATATCCACCAATTAGGTGCCATCCGCAAATTTTAATTTGCACTTCTGATTCCCGAGTCCAAATCATTTATGTAAATGGTGAACAACAGTGGTCCTAGTACTAGCAAAGTCTTCATTCTGTTTGCAGTTCAGCAGTTCACTCACCTAGCAGTTCCCTTTATGCTTGAGCTGTCTGTTGCTCCTCAAAAGTGATTGGGGTAGATCTTGACTTGGTGTGATCGTGTAAAACGGGTGATAGTCAATGGAAATATAAATCGGGAGAGAAGTAATGTGGCGTGCCAACTCGCTATCACCCGTTTTACACTATTGCACAAAGTCAAGATCTACCCCATTGTCTGCTATTTTCTATTTACCCAGATCGGTATGGATACATTATCCTGTTTTTAAACCCAATCCACAAGATACCAGCCATGAAGGTAGAAGGTCACTTGTACAATTGGTAATACCCTATGAAAGGGATCCTTTACCTGAGGGGCAGACTGTAGAGTTGATGTTCTCAGCTTCACAGTAGTGGCCCTGAGGACAGATCAAGCATTCTTTTTGCTCCCAGGAAGGGTTGTGGGTTCCTGCAGGACAAAGCTTTGCTCTGCTGCTTCCTTTGGTACAGTAGTACCCTGGCGGACAAGGACCTCCAGTGTGTGTTACCTACAAAACACACATGGTGGCAAATGAAATTGTTAAACATATTAAATGATCTTTGCTGAATTACAGATTTAATTTGTCGTATATTTATATTTTAAAATGATGCTACATTCATGTTTATAGTCAGATCATGGCACTAACCAAATAGAAAATATACATAGAGTAAAGCTGTTAGTTGCATACTAGCAAGCAAACTTTGAATCACCAATAGGAAAAAAGTATTGACAATTGAAAGGAAGGGAGTCATGAATGGAATACTTCAAGCTTGGCTTCCTTGACTAATGGAGTCCCACAGAGATCAGTCAACATACCTCTGCTATTAATAATAGTTATTCACTTCAACAGGGATTTTGTAGACAGAATGGGGGAAAAATTGGGTCGCGCCCCCTTCGGAGCACTAACTTCGCAGGAGGCGGGGTGCTACTGGAAGCACTCTCCCTCTCTCTTGGGGGGCTCCAGCTCAGTATCGCGGCGCTGCGCGCCAGCACGTCACACCACAGTACTGCAGGCCTCCCTCCCCTTATTAAACCGGGGCGCTGCTGGGCCACCAGGGAGTGGGGTGCCAGTACCCCACGGGAGGAGGGCAGAGGGGGCAGGTGCTGGCAGGCGGCCAGCAAAAAAAATTGCCGCCCAGCACCTCCCCTTTAAATATCCCTGCCCCGGCCGCACGTACGCCCCCCTGACCCTGTCGGACATAACGTCTGGCGGTATGTCAGGGGGCGCGACCCAGGTTTGCGGCCGGGGCGCGAGCGGGGCGCTGCGCACGGCGATGATGTCATCGCCGGAGGCGCAGCACCGCAGGGCGCTACCGGCTACCACCGCCGCTAACCTCCCGGGCGCTAGTCGCTTTGCGCCCCGCTAACGGGAGGCGCAAAGCAACCAAATTTTGCCCCCAATGTATACGTTGACCAAGATCAAGTCATATGGAAATGTTAGATGTACAGTGGAGTGGGATATCATTAGGAGAGATTGAGAAAACAATGAGTATAAGGTGCTATAATAGTAAACAGAGTAGTGAATGAAGTGTATTAACACAGAAATGCCACGGCAGAAGGAAACTCTGCATTCACAGTAGAGTAATCACCGAAACTATCTTCATAATGTAGCTCATTACTTGCTCAAGCTGACAGATGGTTAGGGCCCTGATGAAGAGTGCAAGTCAAGGGCAGTAATACTAATACTCACATTTGGCCAGCTGAGTTCAATTCAGGTTAATAAAAGGGCAGAGGAGAGTAATAAGGAGGCAACAAAGATGGCTATAGAGATTCAAGGGTAAATTTTGCCTCACTTGAGAGGAAAATTGGGTGTCGAGGTCAGCTCAGATTTATGGTGCTCCCAATTTTCCAGAAATTAGTTTTAATTGCAGGAGTCTCAAACTTTGTCCTCAAGTCACCAAGCCTCACAAAGATGAAAAATACTTTGTTTATTCTCATTATAAATCGGACTTCAGCTGAAACAAGCTGGTGAGATAAATTGGATTTTCTCATTCCTCTTCCTTTCTTGTACTCAGAACCGATCGCCTTCCCCACTCCCTGCCACCAGTTTGACATATTTCATTAGCTCGGTTCTCTGTTGGATTTTATTTTTAAAATTGTTTCCCTGTATCCCTTGTTAATCCCCAATAAAATGAAAAAAAAAATTACTCTTATACATACTGGCCGGCTACAAGTCAAACAGAATATAGTTCTTCATTTCCAAAAAGCCCCTACTGGACCAGTCAGAAATATTAGGGAATAACTACAAACACATTAAAACTTACCCACAGGGGATTGGGTGGTGCAATGAGTTGACACAGTTTACCGATGGGGCTAGGGTTTGAATTCAGTTCAGACTGTTGGGGTGAAAGTCTCCTGTCTATTGGCTGCAAGAGTCCCATGTGGCTTGAGTTCAGCCAATCTCAATCCACTGCTAGTGGACCTGTTGTCAACGTACACAAATAGTACCAATTGAAAATAGAGAATCTCATTCATAAAATCCATGGGATAAGTGATGTGAGAAATGGAAAATATCAGACTGGTGCATTTGAAACCAATCGTCTTGGGCAGGATAGAAGGTGTTTTCCTCTGCATGTAACCACCTGGCCTAGGAGTGATTGAAATAAAAACAGAAAATGCTGGAAATACTCTCTTCTGTATTGGAGCCTCAACTATTCACTGCATTTATTAACGACCTAGTTGATGGGATAGAGGGCCACATATCCAAATTTGCTGATGACACAAAGATTGGCAGCATTGTAAGCAGTGTAGAAGTAAGCATAAAATTACAAAGAGATATTAATAGATTAAGTGAATGGGCAAAACTGTGGCAAATGGATTTCAGTGTAGGCAAATGTGAGGTTATCCACTTTGGGCCTAAAAAGGATAGAGCAGGATACTTTCTAAATGGTGAAAAGCTAGCAGTCGAGGTCCAAAGAGACTTAGGGGTTCATGTACATAGATCATTAAAATGCCATGGACAGGTACAGAAAATAATCAAAAAGGCTAGTGGAATGCTGGGCTTTATATCTGGAGGACTAGAATACAAGATGGTGGAAGTTATGCTCCAGCTATACAAAGGCCTGGATAGACCACACCTGGCGACTGTGTTCTGTTCTGGGCACCACACTGATAGAAAACTATATTGGCCTTGGAGGGAGTGCATTGTGGATTTACCAGAATGGTACCTAGACTCCAAGGGTTAAGTTACGAGGAGAGATTACACAAACTAGGGTTGTATTCCCTGGAATTTAGAAGGTTAAGGGGTGACTTGATCGAAATTTTCAAGATATTAAGGGGAACAGGTAAGGTGGATACAGAGAAACTATTTCCGCTGGTTGGGGATTCTAGGACTAGGGGGCACAGTCTAAAAATTAGAGCCAAATATTTCAGGAGTGAAGTTAGGAAACACGTCTACATGCAAAGGGTGGTAGAAGTTTGGAACTCTCTTCCGCAAATGGCAATTGATGCTAGATTAATTGTTAATTTTAAATCTGAGATTGATAGACTTTTGTTAACCAAAGGCATTAAGGGATATGGGACAAAGGCGGGTATATGAAGTTAGGTCACAGATCATCCATGATCTCATTGAATGGTACAACAGGCTCGAGGGGCTAAATGGCCCACTGTTCCTATGGGCTGGATTTTCTCAATGGGGAGCTTTTGGAGGCGGGACTCCCACTTGTCGGGTTTTACTCCCGCCTCCATCGACTTGTGGCCAATCCACGCTATTTTCCCTTGATTGACCTTGTTAAGCCCGCCCAGTGGGCTTAGCAGGCCAATTAAGGGAAAGCCAGTTACAGGTGACATCAGCGAGTGACGTTTCATCTGTCAAGAGCTTTTGACAGATGAATTGTCATTGTTTGAGATCTCTGTGAAGCTCTTGAGTCTTTACTCAAGACTCAATTAGAAAGCCTTCCTGAGCAGAAAGCAGAAGGCTGATGCATTTGAGAATGCAACGGCCATTCTGCTTTCTATGCCGGTGAGCTGAGGGACTCTCCGAGACCTGAAGGGATGAAGCCTGGAGGAAGGAAGCAAAGGTGAGTAAAGCTTTTAAAACACTTTAGACTCACCTCACACACTTACCTCTGCACACATGCACCCATCACTCACCTGCACACCGGACATCTTGGCCTCTCTGACCCCCGCAGACCCACGGCTCGCCTCGCTGACCCTGGCGAGGTTCGGAGCCATCGGGAAGCCCACACTTTAGGTGGCAAAATAGGGATTCTCCAAAAAACTACCTGTTAACAGGCAGTTAATTGGCACTAATCGCCTTCCCGCCTCGAGGAGGCGGCCCCCAGTGTGGGTCGGGTGCCCGCCTCCTGGGAAGATGGCACTGAGGTGGGTTGGGGGCGCGATGGGTACCTGCCCCAAGATTCTGCCATTTTCCCGGCAGTCCCGCCTCCATACCCGCCTCCCCAGGGCTGGCAAAATCGCCCCCTATGTCTCTAATATAATAAGCATTTTTTCCCTTAGCTTTCACTTTGAGGAATGGCCTTCCAGTTACAATGGCATCTACTCCATTTTGTGTAATAGTGCAACTCATGTTACTAATTAAATATCTAACCGCTCCTGTTAGTGTAACTGAAAATCTAAATGTTATCACTTTTTATTTCAATGTAATACTAGGCTGATCAATTCAACTGAATTTCACAGTTCTGAATAATCACTTGTGCAAGTTTACCTGTGCTGGTCTGGATGAATTTGATCCCATCACACAATAGAATCCTGCCTCACAGAGTCCAACAGGGCTTGTTAGGGCCGCTTGGTTGCAGTAATAACCTATTTTCCAAGCATAAATACATATCATTTATAATCTACAATCCAAATCTTCTAATAGTAAGGGGTAAATTTTAACTTGGAGCTGGCTTCCAACAGGAACCGCTCCGCCGAGTTGATCTCCCACTTGAGAGAGGCAGCAGGAGCCCATGGTGATTTTAATCACCAGGCCTCATTTAGATTACGCCAGCTTATTTCCTGTCTGGAGCGGGCATGAAGGTGGCACAAGATGGCTGCCAGCAGGCGAAGATCAGGCGGCCTTTGGCTGCCCGCTGGCTTTCAGGTACGTGTTGGGGAGGGTCTTGCAGGAGGGAAGGCCGAGATGCGGGGTGGGGGGGGGGGGGGGGCCTCCAGCCCTCACATAGAAAAGCTTTGCACATACCAGAGGGCCTATATCTTCAGACCAGCTGCAGCCTGCTTTTTTCTAGCTGGAAAGTCGCGGTGGCTTCACCGGCCAGGCCCCGGTTAAAGTTGCATCATGGTCCTACTGACATAATAGGACCCCGACTTGCATAAATCTAGGAGGCTCCTACCTGCTTTAGGAAGGCGCCTCATCTGCCTGCTAAACTCTTCAGGTTAACATTGCAAATGGTCAGAAATGGTCAGGATCTGATCGGGTGAGAAAGCAGTTAGTTTTTAACTGCCCACTTACTGCTGGGCGAGTAAGGTTAAAATCGACCTCTAGATCAGGCTGTATTCATTATTAAAATTAGACATAGGAGATTAAATTACCCCCTCCCAAATAAAAAACATGACTGTGATGTATTTCTCACGAATAAATGAACTTTCATCTTTGATTGGTTTGGGTAAACTAAACAAATAAAAGCTATAATACTCTTCCATTCCAATCAGAGTGGTCTAAAATAGTCTAAGCAATACCTTAATGCAACATAAAGAACCAACAGCTCATCACTGAAGCAACAGCTCATCACTGACCCAACAGCAGAGGTCCCTGGCTCTGACCTCCCTCGGAGGCAGTGGACGGCGCTCAACCCAACCCGCACAGGGCATGGACGATGCGGCCTCCTGCTCCACAAGTGGAAGATGAGGGACGACCCGAAGTGAGACTGTGGCCCTGAGTCCCAGACCATGGAACACATCACATCAACCTGCCCACTGAGACCTGTTGCGGGAGGCACCTCATTTCTCCACTCGGCATCTCAGCAGGCCATCGGATGGAGAGCCAAACTAGACGTCCCATTATAAGCTTCTCCCGTCATACGAAAGTAAAGTAGCTGTTTTCTGTCACTTATCTATAAATATGGCAGCAATTAAGGTGAATGCAACGTTTCATGGAATGGCATAAGGGGTGCGGGCGCTGTCCTTTCATCTTTTTTAACCTGGCTCAAAAGGGTGCAGTGGAAGTGTCCTCTGACTACTAGCTCCCAGGATCCTGTGTGAAATGTGTTTGTGTGGCATTCACTCAGTTCCTTGAAGGCATCGGTTCATTGTGACACAAAATGGCCCATAAAGCAAAACAAACTGGCCTTCTGACTCAGACAGGCCGGAGGAATGGAGCTGTTTGGAGTTGAAGTGCAATGTTGTGCAGAGTAGAGGGATCTGTACTCTGCATCTCGCAATGCTATTCCTGACCTGGGAGCACTGGATGCTGACAATGAGTCACAGAATCAAAAAAAATGTTCTGCACCCCATCACTGACAGCGAAAATTTTTACCTACAACATAAAAATGATCGGTATTTGGATGAGGTTTTTTCCCTGCCCCAACCTTTCCACCCCTCCCCCCACCCATTGAAATCTACAGGTGCTCTGACAGTGACGCTGTAACAATACGAAGAAGTCAGAGAGGGCAAATTTAATACAAGTAACATGAATATGTAGAAAGGTGCAATTCTGGGCGGCAGTTAGCCTCAAATGTTATTGTTATAGAAAGGCTAATCAGAAAGGCAGAGCCAAACTTTTAACTGAAGACCCAGCTAAAAATAGATAAAGCTGATTATATGACACTCCCGGAAAGTGTGACATTGACTAACTGCAGAGCTGTCAGTGAATATTTTTATTATGGTGTGTGATAATTTGGTGCAACCAGTCATCCAAGAATATGAATTTGATTGTCGTCATGCAGCATGAATATACTTTACCCTGTAAACATTGCTGACATTGATCCAGAGACACAAGCAGCGGAGGACTGCTGAATGTGCCGATCGGACACGCGATGGGATTCGCAGTGCCTGTAGAAAGAACAGTGAATCACACACTTCGTACAAATTAATTAGAATACTAGCACCAAATAATCCTGCCTCCTTTTCTAAAAGAAGAAATGGCTGAACTTTGCGGCTGGCTGGCTGTTGGTCGGAGATCCAGAGTTGGGCTTCAATTCGCGGATAATAATCAAAGCAGGGCAGCAGTCACACAATTTTAAACATGGGTTTACGTCCCAGGAAACTTTTTTCTCCCCCCTAGCAAATGTCGATTTTAAGAGGGAAATGATTCAAAAAGAAATGGAAGTACATTAAAGAGCAGTTCACAGCCATTCGCGGTTAATCGTTTACGTTAACCAGTATAAATCAGTGAACAAAAATGCAGGTTTTGGTTGACGAGGGGCTCGGTCTGCTTATGGAAATTGCCATATAGCCATTAACACAGGAGCAAGTGGTGGGAAAAAGCCCGAACTGAAACACTGCTGGAAGTATGTTCCTAATAGCAGTCGAAAGTCCTACCTAGTGGACAGTAGTGCCCAGGGTGACAAACACCAGCATCTCCTCTGTGACCACCTGTTGGCTCCTTAGAATCTGATCCAGAGCGGCAATAATACCCAGAAGCACAGAGACCTGCAAGAGCAATGTGGCTTTTACTTAAATACCACAATTCCTTATGATGCAAACTCTCTAGAATTAAAGTGGTGCAAATCATAGATGTCATTAGTAGAGGGGAGGCTACATTTTCTGAAGTACTGCCCAGGGGCTTTAATTGCAAGGCATGTTCTATATTTTAATGCTTAAAATCCCATAAAGCCTGATGCACCATCATTCTACTCTTAAAATAATAACTGCTGGTATAACTGGGCATTTCTGGATATAGGGCCACTGGCTCAGCTTTTTTATATGCTAATCATGTCATTAATATCTACTTGTTTTAAAAGGAGTGGTGTTTGGTGAATTAGATCAGGCTCAATTCTTGGAACAACGACTGAAACACCATCATGTTGATCCCTTTGATAAGGTCATCTTAGGGCAGATGCTATTAGTTATAATCAGTGTCAACTTTGTCAGTGTGATTTTCATATTTTTATTTTAGCTTTTAAGAAAGCCAGGTTTAACTCCATGCAAAATTGTGAGTAGTTTTGTATAGCTGACCTGAACTTAATAGGAGTTGATTTGAAAATACCCCAAACTAATTTTACATAGACTTAGAGAGGGAGACTTAGACAGAGATAGAGATAGAGACAGACTCAAGGAGAAACAGAGTCAGAAAGTTATGACCTTCATCCCATTAGTTTGGGCTGGATTTAAGCCTAGTTCTCAAATAGGAATGGCAAATCTATCAAACAAATGTGCTTCCCAATCCCATCCTACTGAATTTTGAAGGTATTCTAATCCCAAATATACTCAGGGTAGGGTAGGGTTTTATTGGTCAGTTTTAAATGGCTCACCTGCCACAGATGTTGCATTTTGTTGATCACAATAGTAACCTGGGGTGCAAGGCTTGCAATCTGAAGAGTTTACCAGCCCTGTCTGATCACCAAAGGTTCCGAGAGGGCAAGGCTTCAATACATCACCTGAACCAACTGGACAATAAAATCCGACAGGACAAATCTATATCAGAGCACAGAGAAATAAAGACTTTCAGTATTGAACAATCTGCTACACCTGCTTGGGTAGTTCAGAACTGGCCCTCATATCACACTACACCTCCATCTTTTATTTCCACTGACCCGTAACAAATTTCAATTGCCAGAATACCACTAGTTTGGGTAAAGAGGCGATTGATGAGTTAAAACAAAACAAGTTACCTCATACTTATTCAACTAGCACCTTAAACATAAGTAGGCTCATCTTCTTTGGAAAAGAGAAGACTTGGAAGTGATAACATTGAATTTGTCAAGGGAATGAATTGACAAAATTGATGCAAGCAAATTGTTTACCATTGTGAAGGATTCAAATGTTAAGGGAGACAAGAAGAAAAAAAGACTTGCTTTTATATATCGCTTTTTAACAAAGCACTTCACGTACAGTGACTGTGAAGTGCGATTTATTGTTGTTATGTAGGTAAATGTTCATCCATTTAGCACACAGAAAAAATACCCAAATCGGCAATGAGATGAATGACCAGTTGATTTGTTTTTGGTGTGGTATTCGAGGGAGGCATGCTGTCAAGTTAAAGTTAGAAAGTTCGGAGTAAGTAGGGAAGTCACCCAAAGGGTAATTTAACTAAAAATGTTACTGAAGCAAAAATTATGAATGGATTCAAGATATAATTGGATGCTCTTCTGCAGAGAAAGGATTAAAGAATAATCTAAGAAGGCAGGTAAGGTGGGCTTAAATAAAAACAGAAAATGCTGGAAATGCTCAGCAGGTCAGGCAGCATCTGTGGAGAGAGAAACAGAGTTAACGTTTCAGGTCGATGACCCTTTGTCAGAAGGTGGGCTTGTTGGGCCTTATGGCCTTTTCCCCTTCCTGAAAGTGTGTATGTTCTTAATACACAACAGTTAACATACATTTCCCAGTGGCCAATTACAGAGACTGCGGTTTGACTTTTCAGTCAGATGTTGGATTGGGTCAAACGGACCTAACAAGGTGATGAAAAGTGCGTGAAAACTGGAGGCAAAAGGAGAAATAATTATTGACAAGTCTATTGTGGCACCAGGTGAGACTGCGATGTAGAGTAATAGTTTAAATTCACCTCATGTTACATCCTTATATTATTCATGTGTTCCCTAGCTTAGCTGAAAACAATATTTTCTTCTGCTATCTAACACACCAGTCATTCCACATTTACAATAGACATACATCCCTTCCTGAAATGGAGATATATATTTTCCCAATAATTTAAGCACAGCTTATGCTTTGATTCTTACCTTTGGGGTGGAGGATCTCGGAGGACAGTAATACCCAGAAGGGCAGGAATGGCATATGCAGCTCTGCATGATGTCCGAGTACTGCCCAGCAGGACATGGCGATGGCTGAGTACTGCCAGTGGGGCAGAAGTGGCCAACTGGACAACGGTCACCTGAACCACAAAAACAGTTGGGGAAAAGAATATTCTTTGCTGAATTCATTCATGAAATAGTTTATAATAAGCATCTTTTAAGTGAGAAAAATATCCGTTCAAATCCGATTTTCATAAAGAAATGAACTGTAACATTAAATGAAGCAAACTTGACTTCACTCCAAATATTACCATCAAATGCGGCTCGTATGTTAGGGAGCCTATGTTTGGAGTATGAAGGGGTCGATTTTCTCCCTCAGTGCTACAGCTTGTTGGGGCAGAAACACAAGTCGGTCACGATTTTCCGTCCATTCATTTTAATTGTCGGAAATAGTGAGCGGCTTGAGCCTGATCTTGTGATAAGGGCTTCCACCCTGCTAAGCTCCAGTGATCTACCCTTGATGTTTTACTTCTCTGTCCCTTATTATACTTCAAATGAACAGGAATAAATGGTTTCTTTGTTACAGTTACCAATGGGCAAATTGTTGAAAAGTGACTCCAATCGCTTCACAGTTTTCTAGGTCATTGAGGATGGATAACTGGTTTGTATCTAATTATACTCTGGTCAGTTACACAATGAGAAAGATGATTACTTAATTCTCTAACTTAAATACTTGTAATGAGGAATGGCTACGTTGGGCTCTCCTTCTTTGAAAGAGATGAGACTTTGAAGTGATATAATCAAAGTTTTCAAGACAATATTACTGAGTCATCTGACCAGTTTTGGTCTCCTTACCTAAGGAAGGATATACTTGCCTCAGATGGAGTGCAACAAAGGTTCACTAGACTGATTCCTGGGATGGGGGAATTTTCCAATGAGGAGAGATTGAGTAGACTAGGCCTATATTCCCTAGAATTTAAAATTCTTAAGGGGCTTGACAGAGTAGATGCTGGGAGGATGATTCCCCTGGCTGAGGAGTTTAGAATTAGGGGTTCACAGTCTCAGAATAAGGGATTGGCCATTTAGGACTGAGATGAGGAGAAATTTCTTTGGAATTCTCTACCCCAGAGGGCTGTGGATGCTCAGTCGTTGATATTCAAGACAGAGATCGATAGATTTTTGAATACTAAGGGAACCAAGGGATATGGGGATAGTGCGGGAAGGTGGAGTTGAGGCTGAAGATCAGCCATGATCTTATTGAATGGTGGAGCAGGCTCAAAGGGCCGAATGGCCTACTCCTGCTCCTCTTTCTTATGTTCTTATGACCAATTGTTCTTCAGTTGATTTCATCCATATATTCATTATAGTACAGCAGCTACTGCTGAAAACTGGTGACGTCTTTCCACTTGACATCACTGGTAGCAAGTACTGCTACATTACTAGCACTGCTGAGCTCCACCTAAATACCTGGACTGCACTTTAACCTGAGCTTCTCCCATCCCCATTATATCAAGATGAAAGTTTCCATTTTTAACCAACTATCAGATCTCATAAACGCCAGATTATATCCAGTGCTTTTAAGGACCCTGATAACAAGTCTGGTGCAGGTCCAGCACACCCAGGCCATATAATTTCAAGGTTTCAGCTCTCACATCAAACGTTGCAATACGCAAATTTGGGCAGAGATTGAGACTCTAATTAGTACATAGTGGAGAGGTCGATTGATTGGTTTGCAAACACATCAATTGGTACCCGTGATATGATCAGTGGGTGTTACTGCTTTTCTCAGCTATGGTGAGTGGGTATTGCTATTTACCTGTGATGTGATCAATGGGCGTTGCTGTTCTTGCTTTTCCTGTGCAATAGTAGCCGGCACTGCATTTTCCAACTGCAAGCGCCAGCCCAGAGGTGTTACAGAATAGCCCTGGGGAACATGGGAGACAATCCAATTCTGACCCACTACCTAAAAATGAAGAAAAGAGATTTGTTTTACAGAAAAACAAACACCGGGGGTGATTTTATCAATGGGGACGTGATGGAGGTGGGAAAGCTGCTTGTCGGATTTTAGTCCCGCCTCCATCGATGTCCGGCCAACCCACGCTATTTTCCCTTGATTGGTCTTGGTAAGCCTGCCCAGCGGACTTAGCCGGCCAATTAAGGGAAAGCCGTTGACAGATGACATCAGCGTATGACGCTTCATCTGTCAAGATTCTGTGAAGCTGTCAAACACTGACAGTCTGTCTTCTAAGCTCAGACCTAGGACACAGACTTACTTAGAAAGCTTTCCTGAGCAGAAAGCAGAAGGCTGCTGCATTTAAGAATGCAGCGGCCATTCTGCTTTCTCTGCCGGTGAGATGAGGCAGCTCCACAGCCGAAAGGGATGAAGCCTGGAAAACACTTTAGACTCACCTCACACACTTACCTCTCCACACTTGCACTCATCACTCACCTGCACAGTGGACATTTCGGCCCCTCCGACCCCCGCAGACCCACGGCTCACCTCGCTGACACTGGCGAGGTTCGGAGCCGTCGGGAAGCCCACACTTTAGGGCTCAAAATAGGGATTAAGCAAAAAACTGCCTGTTAACTACCTGCTAACAGGCAGTTAATTGGCACTAATCCCCTTCCCGCCTCAAGGTGACGGGACCCGGCGCGGGTCGGGTACCCACCTCCTGGGAAGATGGCATGGAGGCGGGTTGGGGACGGGATGGGTACCTGCTCCCAGATTCTGCCATTTTCCTGGCAGTCCCGCCTCCATACCCGCCTCCCCAGGGCTGGGAAAATCACTCCCACTGAGACCGTAAATGTAAAAAAGAAATGCCCTGTTGGCATTAATTACCTTGCATTGGCCCAAAGTGTCCCATTGGACAGGGCAGCGTATTCTTAGTACCCCTGGGGCAGTACGAGCCTCTAGGACATCTTCGACCTGTAACTTTATCAATTGGATTTGGAGAGGAAGATCCAAGAATGCAATAATATCTGGAATTCAGAAAAAGAAACAAATTATTTCCTTTACAGAACTGGAGTGTTTATTGCATCATTGGCTGTGTCAATTTTTTTTTTAAAAAACAGGCAACCGATTGAACTGATCCTAGCAAAGTAGATGCAACGTGCAAAACGCATCAGTCAAAGGAAATCCAGCTCAAATCTCCTACTGGGAAAACACATTACACAAACTACTAATCGCAATGATTTATTTTATCCTGTGGCTCTGAAACTGCAGTCAGTGTTGCTTTTATTCACTGCCGTTCATTCATTTCGCTTTAGCAAAAACAATGGCTAAGAAAGAATCGTGCAACGATCACCTTTTAAAAAGCACGACAGAACTCATCATCCACAATTCAATATGTACAAGTACAATGCAAATAAAAGGAAATAATATGTTAACACTTTCCCGTTTGAATCTCTGTATGTGGGCATACATACGTGCATAAATACGGCGGGGCTGAATTTACTCAATGGTTCCGTTGATTCCTCATCTTAACTCAGAAAAAGGACCCGATCGTAGTTGGGAAATCCCAGTCGGCCTTGTAAGGACGGAGACAGCCATGCCAGGTGGAGGAGGCTGGGCTCCTGATGTAGGGAGTTCCTATTTCCAGGGTCTATAAGGGACCTGGTGTAAGATCGGGCATAGTGGCCTCTAGAAGGGTGAAAGTGGGTCCCATGGCAGTGGTGGGAGAGTCCAGGCCAGGGAAGCACCCTCGACTCCCAAAGAGTAAGTCAATTTTTACAGTTTCTCCCTTTTGTAAGGGAGTGGGTACTCACTAGGGTCTCCAATGGGGGCCCCAGGCTCCCCTCAACCCCCAGGATGGCAAGACGCTGACATTTCTGACACCGTAGTGGAGGTGGGCGTCTGCCAGTCCCATGTGAATACAGTGCTACAAACCTTGCAACCTCCAGCAAGGTCAGGACTGGAGGGCAAGAGCGAACGTAATCCTGGAATAATTGCTGGGATTGCAGCCTATAGCTTTTGGGGGGAGGGTCACACTGGGTGTGACTGAGATAAGTGGCAGACCAGACATGGTGTGAGATAGGACCACACAGCTGAGGAATATGGCACAAAGTTCAAAGAAATGTGTTTCAATAATTGAGTGATAGAGGGGAATCTCTTCTGACACTTAGCCAATAAACTCATTTATCTGGAAATATGTAGGAGTGAGAAATGTGCAGGGACATGCTTTCTGCTGTACAAGGTTCAAGTTCCACACTTGGATAAATATTTTTCATTTGGCGATTCATGTTTGTCACATTGTATTTATGATAAATATCTTCATGTGTGGCTGGAAGCGCAACCTCAAGTCAATTGAGTGGTTGAAACAGAACACTGAAAAAACACTGGGACTTCCAAATTAGTACTAGTTTACTAGCAGTAATAAATCTTATTAGGTGTAGTAGGGTTTGTTAATTATTAATTAATAAAAATAAATTAATTAAGGCTCAATAAAGATGGCAGGGCAGGTGATGTGTTGTGACTGCAGTATGTGGGAGCTCCTGGACGCCAGTGTGATCCAGGACGAACACGCCTGCGGTAAGTGTCTGCGGCTTGAGAAGCTTCGGCACAGAGTTGATGAGCTGGAGGCTGAGCTGTGGACTCTGCGATGCATCAGGGAGGGGGAAAGTTACCTGGACACTTTATTCCAGGAGGCAGTCACACCCCTTAGGATAGGATCTTCTGATTTGGTCAGTGGTCAGGGACAGGAGGACGTGACTGCAAGTGAGGCAGGTATGGGGACCCAAGAGGTGGAAGAGCCTCAGCCTTTACAATTGTCCAACAGGTTTGAGGTTCTTGCGGCCTGTATGGATGAAAGCGGTGGCTGCAGGGTGGATGAGCAAACTGACCATAGCACCGAGGTACAGGAAGCCATTCAAGCGGGGGGAGTTAATAGGAATGTAGTGGTAATAGGGGACAGCATAGTCAGGGGGATAGATACAGTTCTCTGCGGCCAAGAGCGAGAGTCCAGAATGCTGTGTTGCCTGCCTGGTGCCAGGGTTCGGGACATCTGCTCTGGGCTGGAGAGGAACTTGCAGTGGGAAGGGGAGGAGCCAGTGGTGATGGTCCACGTAGGTACCAACGACATAGGTAGAACTAGGAAAGAGGTTCTGCTGAGAGAGTATGAGCAGCTAGGGGCTAAATTAAAAAGCAGAACCTCAAGGGTAATAATGTCTGCAGTATTACCTGAGCCACGAGCAAATTGGCATAGGGTAAATAAAATTAGAGAGATGAATGCGTGGCTCAAAGACTGATGTGGGAGAAATGGGTTTCGATTCCTGGGGCACTGGCACCAGTACTGGGGAAAGTGGGATCTGTATCGTTGGGACGGTCTTCACCTGAACCGTGCTGGGCCCAGTGTTCTGGCGAGTCGTATAACTAGGGCGGTAGAGAGGGCTTCAAACTAAATATTGGGGGCAAGGGATCAAATTTGGGAAGATGTGGTAAATCAAAGATTAGAGACAAGGTAACAGAGAAAGGTATTAATATGGGAAATGATAAACAGACCGTGACAGGAAGGGATAGAGAGTACAAATCTAAGAGTAAATCAACAGATAAGGCTAGAGGTTACAAAAATAATAAAAGGACAAAACTAAAGGCTCTGCATCTGAATGCACGTAGCATTCGAAACAAAACAGATGAACTGATAGCGCAAATAGAAATAAATAAATATGATCTGATAGCCATTACAGAAACATGGCTGCAGGATGACATAGATTGGGACCTGAATATTGAAGGGTACATGACATTTAGGAAGGACAGGAAGGTGGGAAAAGGTGGAGGGGTGGCTCTGTTAATTAATGATGGTATTAGCACAATAGAGAGGGATGACCTAAGTTCAGGAAACCAGGATGTAGAAGCGGTTTGGGTAGAGATGAGAAATAATAAAGGCAAGAAGTCACTTGTGGGAGTGGCGTACAGGCCCCCTAACAGTAACCACATGGTAGGATGGAGTATAAAGGAAGAAATAATGGGAGCTTGTCAGAATGGTACGGCAATAATCATGGGGGATTTTAATTTGCATATAGACTGGAAAAATCAGATGGGCAAAGGTAGCATAGATGAAGAGTTCATGGAATGTTTTCAGAATAGTTTCTTACAACAGCACGTTCTGGAGCCAACCAGAGAGCAGGCTATACTAGACCTGGTATTGTGCAACGAGATAAGATTAATTAATGACCTCATAGTGAAGGCGCCCCTAGGTAGCAGCGATCATAATATGATTGAATTTTACATTCAGTTTGAGAGAGAGAAAAGTGGGTCCAAGACTAGTATTTTAAACTTAAATAAGGGCAATTATGAGGGCATGAAAGCAGAGCTAGCTAAAGTGAACTGGCAAATTAGGTTAAGGGATAGATCAATAGAGTTGCAGTGGCAGACATTTAAGGGGATATTTCAAAATACACAGAATATATACATTCCAACAAGAAAGAAAAATTCCAAGGGGAGGACCCACCATTCGTGGTTAACGAAAAAAGTTAAAGATAGTATTAAACTGAAAGAAAAAGCATATAATTGCGCAAAGATGGGTGGCAGGTCAGAAGATTGGACAGAATATAAAAAACAGCAAAGAATGACTAAAAGATTAATAAGGAGAGAAAAATTAGAGTACGAGAGAAAGCTAGCTAGAAATATAAAAACAGATAGTAAGAGTTTCTATCGATATTTAAAAAAGAAAAGTTAACAAAGTGAGTGTTGGTCCTATAAAAAGTGAGTCTGGGGAATTAATAATGGAAAATAAGGAGATAGCAGTTGAATTGAACAGGTATTTTGCATCGGTCTTCACTATAGAGGATACAAGTAACATCCCAGAAATAGCTGTAAATCAGGAAATGGAAGGGAGGGAGGAACTCAAGAAAATTATAATCACCAGGGAAGTGGTACTGAGCGAATTGTTGGAGCTGCGGGCTGACAAGTCCCCGGGTCCTGATGGACTTCATCCTAGGGTCTTAAAAGAAGTGGCTAGTGAGATAGTTGATGCGTTGGTTTTAATTTTCCAAAATTCCCGAGATTCGGGGAAGGTTCCATTAGATTGGAAAATAGCAAATGTAACTCCTTTATTCAAAAAGGGAGGGAGACAGAATGCAGGAAACTACAGGCCAGTTAGCTTAACATCTGCCATAGGGAAGATGTTAGAAGCTATTAATAAAGACGTTACAGCAGGGCATTTAGAAAAGTTCAAAGTAATCAGGCAGAGTCAACATGGTTTTGTGCAAGGGAAATCATGTTTAACCAATTTATTGGAGTTCTTTGAGGAAGTAACATGTGCTGTGGATAAAGGGGAACTGGTGGATGTACTGTACTTAGATTTCCAGAAGGCATTTGATAAGGTGCCACATCAAAGGTTATTGCGGAAAATAAAAGTTCATGGTGTAGGGGGTAACACATTGGCATGGATAGAAGATTGGCTAGCTAACAGGAAACAGAGAGTAGGCATAAATGGGTCATTTTCTGATTGGCAAGATGTAACGAGTGGTGTGCCACAGGGATCAGTGCTGGGGCCTCAACTTTTTACAATTTATATAAATGACTTGGATGAAGGGACCGAAGGTATGGTTGCTAAATTTGCTGATGGCACAAAGATAGGTAGGAAAGTAAATTGTGAAGAGGACATAAGGAGGCTACAAAGGGATATAGATAAGTTAAGTGAGTGGGCAAAGATCTGGCAAATGGAGTATAATGTGGAAAAATGTGAAGTTGTCCATTTTGGCAGGAAGAATAAAAAAGAATCATATTATCTAAATGGTGAGAGATTGCAGAGCTCTGAGATGCAGAGGGATCTGGGTGTCCTAGTGCATGAATCACAAAAGGTTACTATGAAGATACAGCAAGTAATTAGGAAAGCTAATAGAATGTTATCGTTTATTGCGAGGGGAATTGAATACAAAAGTAGGGAGGCTATGCTTCAGTTATACAGGGCATTGGTGAGACCACATCTGGAGTACTGTGTACAGAATTGGTCTCCTTATTTAAGGAAGGATGTAAATGCATTGGAAGCAGTTCAGAGAAGGTTTACTAGACTAATACCTGGAATGGGCGGGTTGTCTTATGAGGAAAGGTTGGACAGGTTAGGCTTGTATCTGCTGGAGTTTAGAAGAGTAAGAGGTGACTTGATTGAAACATATAAGATCCTGAGGGGTCTGGACAGGATGGATGTGGAGAGGATGTTTCCTCTTGTGGGAGAATCTAGAACTAGGGGTCACTGTTTAAAAATAAGGGGTCGCCCATTTAAGACAGAGATGAGGAGAAATTTTTTCTCAGCGGGTCGTGAGTCTTTGGAACTCTCTTCCGCAAAGGGCGGTAGAAGCAGAGTCTTTGAATATTTTTAAGGCAGAGGTAGATAGATTCTTGGTAAGCAAGGGGGTGAAAAGTTATTGAGGGTAGGCGGGAATGTGGCGTAATCAGATCAGCCATGATCTTATTGAATGGCGGAGCAGGCTCGAAGGGCTGAGTGGCCTACTCCTGCTCCTAATTCGCATGTTCATATGTTGATCGGGTTGTGAAATGCTCTTAAACAGAATTATGCACTGGAGAAAGAGAACGGAGACTGCTTATGTAGTGAATTAATAAGAACCTTGTTTAAGAAAGTACAGAGACACTGGAAGTAATTCAGAAACTTGCTGTTTATACATGGAGATTTAATATGAAGGGTAGTTAGCCCATTGTGGACTTTTCTAATTGTATTTAACTTTTATATTTGTACGGTCTAGTATTTACTGAATGTTTTGTTGCTTCCTATCTCTTTTTTGTAAATAAATATATTAGGTATAGTCTCTCCCAGTACAATATCCACCCTTTCTAAAAAACTACATTTAAACGCTATGTACGCAAGTAGGGCTAATCTTACAGGCTACATAACTCTGCAAAGGCAGATTGCTGAAAAGATATAACTTCCGAATTGTAGGAGACACGGTCGGCTTATTGGAACTGTTGGAAAACAGTTGTGAGGGAAATGGTTCTGTTAAAAACCCAAAATTGTAACACTTATGTCCGTTCAACCACTAGCCACTAATCACTTCTGTACAAATAGAGAGAATAAATAACCAGTGCGAATATGTACTAGACCCCAGGTAATCACTGCTTTTACTTCCGGTAAAATATTCCTAACCAAATCTCGGGTAAAATATCTGGTGTGTAAATAGTCAAAACTAAAAGCATCTGTCTCATACCCTTCCCAGCAGTCTCCTGTTGGCTCGGTCAGACTTCTTCTGTCACAGTACTTCCCAGGTGGACATGAAAGACAATCTTTGATTGCACCAATCCCAGTTCGATTGCTAAATGTTCCAACAGGACATGGAAATTGGGAAGCAGACTTTGTACCTGGAATTCAAGAAGAACTGATGAGATGTCAGTAACAAGTTATTCTGAGTCACGCACTATTGTGCACGGACCACAGTTTTCAACTGATCATTTGTGATGCTATTTCTTAGTTAACTGAGAGTACATTCTTTGTAATTAGATGTTTCAGTTTTTCTCCCAGGTCTATTTTATATTGACCTGCCTTTACCACAGCGGGGCAGATTTCCTCTGTCACGAAATGATTTAAATGTTGTGCTGAATATATTTCGCTTTGCACTACGTATGTGCATGCATTACCTTAGAACCACAAGATTATTTGATTCCCTTTGAAACATGAGTCCACCTCTACCCCACACAGGTGCATCTCAAACATATTTTATGGAGCATTTTTCCACCTTCAAATAAGGAAAACAGAGTCGGAGTCTTTTTTTCAATTAATTTGCTCTGCATATCATTATGATGTGTTGCCACTAAGGGAAAGATTTTTCTGCGTTCAGTAATATCATGCATTCAGATCAGTTCCAATGCAATACAGTAGGGGTATGTACTCTATATTGGGGCAAGCAGAAACTCTACCTGTGTTGGGTGGTTTGGAGACTGTTGGGCACAGTGTTAGGTTTCTGTCACCCAAAATAAATGGTATGCTTGTGTTTGTACGGAAACGATAAGCAAAAGGCCCGACATTACAAGCTGGTTCAATCTACCAGCAAAACATCTCATTAAATACGAACAGTACAGTGTCAGCTGTGGCTCAGTTGGTAGCACCCTCGCTTCTGAATCACTCCACTCCAGGGACTTGAGCACATAAAGCTAGGCTGACACTCCAGTGCAGTGCTGAGGGAGTGCTACACTGTCGGAGGTGCCGTCTTTCGGATGAGACATTAAGCCGAGGCCCCGTCTGCTCTCTTTGAAGAAGAGCAGGGGAGTTATCCCCGGTGTCCTGGCCAATATTTCTCCCCCAACCAACATAACAAAAACAGATTATCTGGTAATTTTCACATTGCTGTTTGTGGGAGCTTGCTGTGCGCAAATTGGCTGCCGCGTTCCCCACATTATAACAGTGATTCCACTTCAAAAGTATTTCATTGGCTGTAAAGCGCTTTGAGACGTCCGGTGGTCGTGAAAGGTCTTTCTTTTTACTTTAGGGTGGAGAAGTACTTTGAAACAAAGTATCCCCCTAGTAAGACTTGGAAAACAATTGTTGATAATGGCCCCTTCCAGAGAGGAGATACTGAGCTGGAATATAAGTGGCGGTTCCGCAATCTCCCGCTCACAGCGTTTCTCTGGGGCTTCCGATGATGTTTTATGTCTGTAAAATGAGCGCAACACGCTTCAAGTTCTTGGCCATAGATTTTTTCTACTGCTTTGGTGGAGTATCACCGAATTTAATTGACCAGAAGGAGGCCATTTGGTCTTCGTCTCACTCCACTACCCTTGCCCCATATTTTTTTTAAAAATTAATATTTATCCACTTCTCTTTTAAAAACTATTATGGATTCTGCTTCTACCAGTTTCTGGTAGAGCACTCCATATCCTAACAAACCTCTGCGTAACAAAGTTCTCTCCCTTTGTTCTTTTCATGTTAATCTTATGCCTTCCAGTTACTGATTCACTGAGCACTGCAAACAGTCTTTTCCTATTTATCTTATTAAAACTCTTGATCATTTTGAACATCTCGATCGGATCTCCTTTTAACTTTCTTTGTTCCACCATGCCAGTAATTCAGATTTTAATTATTACTCAGTAAGTGTTATCTTGCTTTAACTAGGGTTTGTGGTTTTGTTAACTTTTTAACCATTCCAATTGAGAAAGTAAGCTACTTGAACATTACCTTCTGGACAGTAGTGTCCCCTGGGGCATGGAAGGAGAGTCTGAACTCCATGTAAAGGATCGGAATCACTGTCTGGTGTTAATGCACAGAAAAATCCAGCAGAACATGGGATACAGGATGCCTATATAGGAAACGTAAAGAGTTAGATTTTCAGCCATGAAATCCAATCAAACAATGAACAAAATTTCCCAACGACAAAAAGAAAAACTTCTAAGAAAGTAGTTTCATTTGGAATAAAAGTGTGCCAGCGTGCAGTTGATGAACCCGCCCACCCGATATCACCAGCACGGTTTGGCCTCGTTACCATTCCACCGGTGAGCAGCTTTCTCATTTCAAGCAACTCACCGATCGGAGAGGCCCGAAAATCCGGCAACTCCAGCTGGTGCCGGTGGGTTAAAGGGGAGGGAGGAGATCCCGGGAGAGAGCGGTGGAAGTTTGGGCATCGTTGGCATCATTTTGTGTGGGGTCAGGAGGAGCATTAATCAGTTTTAAACCATAAGAACATAAGAACATAAGAAACAGGAGCAGGAGTAGGCCAATTGGCCCCTCGAGCCTGCTCCGTCATTCAATAAGATCATGGCTGATCCAATCTTGGCCTCAACACCACTTTCCCGCTCTCTCCCCATACCCCTTGACTCCCTTGTAGTTCAAATGTCTGTCAATCTCCGCCTTGAATATATTCAGTGACTCCGCCTCCACAGCTCTCCGGGGTAGAGAATTCCAAAGATTCACGACCCTCAGAGAAGAAATTCCTTCTCATCTCCATTTTAAATGGGCGACCCCTTATTCTGAAACTATGCCCCCTAGTTCTAGATACCCCCACTAGGGGAAACATCCTCTCAGCATCCACCCTGTCAATCCCCCTCAGAATCTTATATGTTTCAATAAGGTCACCTCTCATTCTTCTAAACTCCAATGAGTATAGGCCTAACCTGCTCAACCTTTCATCATATGTCAACCCCTTTATCCCAGGAATCAACCTAGTGAACCTTCTCTGCACTGCCTCCAATGCAAGTATATTCTTCCTTAAATATGGAGACCAAAACTGTACGCAGTACTCCAGGTGCGTCTCACCAGCGCCCTGTAAAGTTGCATCAAAACTTCCCTACTTTTATACTCCATAACCCTTGCAATAAAGGCCAACATTCCATTAGCCTTCCTAATTACTTGCTGTACCTGCATGCTAACTTTTTGTGTTTCATGTACTAGGACCCTCAGATCCCTTTGTACCGCAGCATTTTGTAGTCTCACTCCATTTAAATAATAATTTGCTTTTTCATTCTTCCTTCCAAAGTGGATAACCTCACATTTTCCCACATTATACTCCATCTGCCAAATTTTTGCCCACTCACTTAACCTATCTATATCCCTTTGCAGACTCTTTGGGCTGAATTTTATGAATGGAGATGTGTTGGAGGCAGGACTGTTGCTTGCCTGGTTTCAGTCCCGCCTCCATCAGCCTCTGGCCAACCAGCGGGATCTTCCCCTGATTGACCTTGTTAAGCCCGCCCGGTGGGCTCAGCAGGCCAATTAGGGGGAAGTCAGTAACAGAGCATGTCAACATATGACATGGCATCTGTCAAGAATTTTTGAAAGAAATGTCATTGTTTGACAGCTCTGTGAAGCTGTCAAACACTGACATTCTGTGTAGTTTGATGAGTCCTTGTGTTCAGGACTCATCAAACCTTTCTACTTTGTAGAAATCAGATGACTGTTGGATCGGAGGATCCAACAGCCATTCTGTGATATCTACAATGGAGATGTCGGGACTCCGGCTCCACAGTGGCTGAAGGCTGTAGGCAGAAACAAAGGTAAGTTAACATTTTCTAACACTTTACACTCACCTCACATACTTACCACTCCACACTTGCACCCATCATTCACCTCTACATTGCACTTTCAGACCCCTCCGACCCCTGCAGACCTCCTACTCGGCTCCTACACCCTGGCGGGGTTTCCCGAGGTCGGGAAGCCCGCACTTCGGAACGAAAAATGTGGATAATCCTATTTTCTGCCTGTTAACTACCTGTTAATAGTTAATAGGCTTTAATCCCTTCCCGGCCTCCAAGAAGACGGGACCCGGGGCAGGATGGCCTCCCGCCTCCTGGCAAGAGGGCACGGAGACGGGTTTTCCACCCGCCCCAAATTCTGCAACTTTACCGGCAGTCCAGCCTCCATACCCGCCTCCTCGGGGCTGAGAAAATCCAGCCCTTTGCGTCCTCCTCACAACTTGCTAACGCACCTATCTTTGTATCATCAGCAAATTTGGCTACAGTACACTCGGTCCTTTCATCCAAGTCATTAATATAAATTGTAAATAGCTGAGGCCCCAGCACTGATCCCTGTGGCACCCCACTAGTTACTGATTGCCAACTGGAAAATGACTCGTTTATCCCGACTCTCTGTTTTCTGTTAGTTAACCAATCCCCTATCCATGCCAATATATTACCCCTTTCCTTTTTTTCGTGTGTTCTGCAGTGGTCCCTTTAAGGACCCGCTGGTTAGACTGCTCAACGTCAAGTACCAATAAGTAGAGAATACGCCATGCACGCACCACACATTGGTACCTGCAAATTGCATCGGGGTCCGATTGACATTATGGGTTAGTTGGGCACCCACCTGTTTCCGGCACACACCTGGGCCCCTCTTTTCAAGGACTGCATCAAAATGGCGGCAGCCCAAATGTTGGCGTGAATGGGGCGGATAGTGTTGCACCGCGATTTTCATCTCACCAAAGTCATGAAATTCAGTGTACCACCTTAGTGGTGTAAATACACCATTTAAATGAGGCTTGCACAAACCCAGTTACTTCATCAAAATCTTGATCTGAAAATTTGGGCACAGCATGAACGGGGCCTGATTTCACGACCCGTGCAGGGTGTTCAAAGCATTTTATGAAATACTATTTCAACGAGTGATTGTGACTGGACCTCGCGGCGGGGGGGGGGGGGGGTCACTGTGCAGTTATGATGCAGCAACTGATAAGGCAGAAAAGGTTTGAGGATATACTTAAATATCCTAAAAAGGATATTCAATGATATTTAATGCAAGCGCAAAGACATATTTTAATAGTTTAAAGATAAATTTATAACAAGGGAGTTATTGTATGTTTGAGTTTAATTATAATTCTGAAGTCAGCTCATTATGTCTGACAACGATAGGCCCGGATTTTGCGGGCTGATGACGAGTGCGTACGCTCAGAAAGGCCCCGCAAGTTTCGGGATTCTGCATGCGCTGTGCTTGCGTGAAAACCCGGAAGTTGCGATCTGTCAAGTTTCACTTGGACAGATCCTTCGCCTCTGCTGTAAATTCACTTTCGCCGGCACAGAGTTGAGTTATTTTCCCAACTACTGCCCTGCGAATGCCCACGAAACCCTTACGCCTGGTCAAAGCAGGCACAAGGCCTCCTTTTACCAGCGTGAGGGTTAAAATAAGTGTTAAAATAAAATTTTTAGAATGATTAAAACATACACATTTAAAACATTTAAAAGTAGTTTAGGTAAATTTTGGCCTGTTTTAAAATGTTTAAATTTATTTTTCAAAAATTTTTTTTTTATTTTAAATGCTTAATTAAAGGGTCTTTTAATTTATTTTGAACATGGGAACATTTATTTTTATTTAAGTGGCGTGAACTCTTATTTATTAGGTGATTTCTATTATGTTTATGCTGATTCCCATAAGCATCATAGGAATCCCCCTTTTTGATTGGTTGACTGGGCCCATGTGATTCCAGGGACGCTTGCGAATCACGTGCGACCCGGGATCCGTGGGCCTTTACGCAGGCGGACGCCTGCAGGCCCAGGACCAGAATAGTCCGAAGCTCTGGAGACACCAGGTGCGTTCGGATTTTTTTTCGGTTCGGAGGCGTATTCTTCTGGTACGCATCCGACCGCAAATTTAAATAGGTAGAGTGCTCACTATCGGCAGAGTCTGATCTATTGATGCAGACTCCATGGGGGTGATTTTGCCATCCCTGGGGAGGTGGGTATGGAGGCGGGACTGCCGGGAAAATGGCAGAATCTGGGAGCGGGTACCCATCCCGCCCCCAACCCGCCTCCGTGCCATCTTCTCAGGAGGCGGGTACCCGACCCCCGCCGGGTCCCGTCTCCTGGAGGCGGGAAGGGGATTACAGCCACTTAACTGCCTGTTAACAGGTAGTTAACAGGCAGTTAAGAGGATTAGCCCCATTTTTCCAGCAGAGGTGCGGGCTTCCCGACGTCGGGAAACCCCGCCAGGGTCAGCGTGGCGAGCAGGCGGTCTGCGGGGGTCGGAGGGGTCCAAAGGTGCGCTGTGGAGGTGAGTGAAAAGTGATAGAAAAAGTTTCCTTACCTTTGTTTCTTCCTGCAGGCTTCAATCGTTGGGGAACCGGAGGCTCCGGCATCTCCACGGCAGAGATGATAGAATGGCTGCTGCATGCTCCGATGCAACAGCCACCTGCTTTCTGCTCAGAAAATAGGTTTGGTGAGTCTTGAGTACAAGAACTCACCAAACAACAGAGAATGTCAATGTTTGACAGCTTCACAGAGCTGTCAAACGATGACAATTCATCTGTCAAAAGTTTTTGACAGATGAAATGTCATACGCTGTAACCGGCTTCCCCTTAATTGGCCTGCTAAGCCCGCTGGGCAGGCTTAACAAGGTCAATCAAGGGAAAATAGTGTGGGTTGGCCACAAGTCGATGGAGGCGAGACTAAAACCCGACAAGCAGCAGTCCCGCCTCCAACGCGCCCCCATTATCAAAATCACCCCATGTTACACTTGTTCCATTCACATCTGTAATAAAACTTTAATAAATTTGTACTTTGTACCTGCCCAACCTGGTCCTGATAGGTCCCCAGGGGACATGGTCTCTGCTCTGCGCTCCCCTGTGGACACTGGTTTCCTTTAGTGCAGATGAAAGGGGCTGGTCTGCTGGAGTTCTGAGCAGGTGGACAATAAAACCCTGCATCACAAGCTTGGGAAGGTGTAGCAAGTCCTCGCCTGTCACAGGAAAATCCTAAGAAAGAAAACAGTGAGAGGCACGCTGCCCTCTGCTGAGAAATTAAACGTGACATTTGCAAGAATTTTCCTTGTTTCAAATGCTGTGCTTAAAAATTTATCGTTCAAAATCAAGCTAGCAGCAGAGCAGAGAGAGATTCCACTGAGAAGAGAGAGCATGGAAGGATCCCTCCCCACTCCACAATATCACCAGTCAGCTGACAGGGAACTGGCATTGCAAACCCTCTTCTACAACTAGACCATCAGATAGCTCAGAGGTAAACACAACTCTCCCCCACAGAATGTCGATAGACACACCTGCCCCACATCACTAAACACACCGTCAAGAAACTCAGGGTGCATTTACACTGCAGATACCATTCTGAGACCAATAGCTTCAGTTCTGGTTTCAGACAGGCAGAACACTGTTTACATTGCTAGGCTCTTGGAATAACAAAGTAATACAAGAATATTTACATTGGAGTGTAACTGTTACAATGTGCCTATTCCCATTAGGGGGTCGTCTAGTATTCAGGTAGTTTTATGAATCTCCAACAAGCACCTGGAGAACTTTACAAAACAGACTTCACACTCCTAGTTTAGACTCTGACTCCACATCAGTTTAACATTGGTGTGCAGCCAAAATCTTCAGTCATAGACTCATACTCACCACCAACACAAACCACTCGGCAATTCAGACACAGATTAAAGAAAGAGAAGAAAGACTTGCATTTATATAGTGCCTTTCACGACCACCAGAAGTCCCAAAGCCCTTTACAGCCAATGAAGTACTTTTTCGTGAAGTGTAGTCACTGCTGCAATTAGCTGAAAAAGGGACAGGCTGAATAATGTAAGTCATAATGCTAGATCGATATTGTGAAGCTTTGTTAACTTGCATTTGGGGTTGTGTTTGGGGTCCGAGAGAAATTTCAGAGAACTTTTATCTTCTTGAAAGTGATCCCTAAGTTGGGTGCGGTTTATAATACTGCAAATTGCACAAGGCTTGTGAAAGGAATAGCATTTCCTCATTCCATAGCTTCTTGCATTGCTTTTGTTTTCACTTCTAAATACATTGCAAGCTTAATAGTATGGCCTCTCTTTACTATATACAAGATATTTCCTATTTGTGCAAGCACTTTATTCAGGAACTTGGATCTCTGTTTTGTGTTATTATGGGGAGATTTACCTCTGCCTTGTGCCTGGGAATCGGTGTCCTTCAGGTGCAGTGCACAGGATAAAGAGACTTGTCGTCATGGATACTGCCCCAGGATTTCCCTCTAGTGATGCAGCTGGGCCTGTGGCACAGGCCTAGTCCAGTTATACTAATGAGGCAGAAAGGAGTATTCCTGGCCTCCCGTCTCATTCTCTGCCGGATTCACTTGCTGGTCCCCCACCAGAGGGTTAGAACCTGGTGCACCTGTGAGGAGGCAGCAAGGTTCATTCTTCCTCTATGGAACATTAGCCCAGGGGAACTTCAGGCACAGGCTGTCCTCTGGCTGGGCCTTGCACCTAAAAATCAGCAGGAAAATTGACCAGAGGCTTTACAGGAATCCCAGAAAGCAGCTCAAGCCTGTAGCTGCACCCCGATCTCCTCCCAATTTTTAGGCACAAGGCCTGGCCAGACCAACGGCTGGAGTTAAAAGGGAAAGGGAAGGTGTAGGGAAAGGGGAAAGGACTGACTTGCATTTATATAGCGCCTTTTACAACCTTAGGATGTCCAAAAGCGCTTTAGAACCAGTGAAGTACTTTTGAATTGGAGTCACATTTGTAATGTAGGAAACGCGGCAGCCAATTTGCGCACAGCAAGGTCCTATAAACAGCACTGGAATAAATTACCAGATCATATATTTTAGGTTTTGGTTGAGGGATAAATCTTGGCCAGGACCCTGGAGAACTCTCCTGCTCTCCTTCAAATAATGCCATGGGATATTTTACATCCAACTGAGAGGGCAGACCAAGTGACCCTGGTTTAATGTCTATTCTGAAAGTCGGCAACTCCAACAATGCAGCACTCCCTCAGCACTGCACTGGAGTGTCAGCCTAGATTATGTGCTTAAATCTCTGGAGTGGGACTTGAACTCACAACCTTCTGACTCAGTGGCGAGAGTGCTACCACAGCTAACTAAAATACAAGGGTCAACTATTCCCTGGTGTTCTGCTGTATAAGCAGTGAAACTCTCTTCAAGGATTAGATATTCTTACAACAGTGCTCCACTGCAATTGTGTTCTGCCAATTAGCAGAAAATTGTGCAATTTTATAAATTTTAAGCAAATATTTAACAACACGTTGTTAGAAACTAGGGGTGCCGAAAAATGTATATGGCTACACGAATAATACTGTGTTTAAATGATAAGTTTCGTTTTCCTGGAAAGCTTGCATTAGAATTTGAGACAGTCTTTTTAATCATGAGAAGTCGCACAACACCAGGTTATAGTCCAACAGTTTTATTTGAAATCACGAGCTTTCGGAGCGCTGCTCCTTCGTCGGGTGAAGTAGAGAGATACAGAATCGACAAAGCATATATAGATAGAGAACAATGCATGTGTACCTTACAATGGTAGACGACTAAATTTAATCATCCTGACTGTTTATCTGCCGAGGTGTGACAAAAGGCAATCAGGTCAGCCAGGAAGGTATCACATCAAAGACATAGCAAGATACAACTGAGACAATGAGGTGGAGCCACAGGGGGTCTAACGTGTCAAAAGCTGCAGTCAGTATGTAAAACGATAAACTTTAAAATTTTTACTTTTTTACTGGGAATCACATCTGTGAACAAGCCAACGACGACTCGAGTCTGGATCACGTCATGTATCGTGACATAAACCCAAGATCCCGGATTAAATTTAGTCGTCTACCATTGTAAGGTACACATGCATTGTTCTCTATCTATATATGCTTTGTCGATTCTGTATCTCTCTACTTCACCCGACGAAGGAGCAGCGCTCCGAAAGCTCGTGATTTCAAATAAAACTGTTGGACTATAACCTGGTGTTGTGCGACTTCTCATTTTTGTCCACCCCAGTCCAACACCGGCATCTCCGCATCTTTTTAATCAGTTAGATTAGGTGAAACATAAACATTCCACACGGGGGCCCATAGGATGGCCCTGCCAGGCTAGTTATCTGTTGTTTGTAAGTTAGGGTTTTGACTTTGTTAATGTATCTTTAATTTGGCCAGTGAAGGCCCAACCAATGTTTCTTCCATTATTACTGATAACCATATTATAATCTCCACAGATAGAATTTGGAGTTTGTTTAGCAGAACTGCTTGTGAAGATAATTAAAAAGTTAATTAGGAAAAGACATAGAATGAAAGGAATTTGAGGAGGCTAAGGTACCCATCTTAGAATGGGCCATTTGTTAGATGAAGGTGAGACAGCCCAAGCAGCTGCAAGTTGCGATGTATTTCTCATAGTAAAGCTCACAGCAGAAAAGGGGAGGGAATCATAGACCTTACTTGTGAAGGTCAGAATGGTGAGATAGCGACTGGTTAATGTGCGACAGCTCTGGCTGGGGCCATGATTAAGAAGGACAGGGCCGGGCCTTGTGCTTGCTGGGTTAAGGAGGATAGAGTCAAAAGAGATAAGATGGATTCCAGTGGAGGAACCTTCAAAATGTAAAAACAAGAAAGATAAATTGGATGAAGTAATGAGACCCTCTTTTGGGGAGGGCTTTCATCCAAGAACCAAGACAAAGAACTTGAGCTGTCATTGGTTGATTGGCCATCCTACGGGCCCCCGTGTGGAATGTTTATGTTTCACCTAATCTAACTGATTAAAAAGACTGTCTCAAATTCTAATGCAAGTTTTCCAGGAAAATGAAACTTATCATTTAAACACAGATTATTCGTGTAGCCATATACATTTTTAGGCACCCCTAGTTTCTAACAACGTGTTGTTAAATATTTGCTTAAAATTTATAACCTCTATAGGTTAAATGGTCTTGTCAATAACTTGGCCTCAGGCCCACCCCTAAAAAGAGAATAAAAAGTGACAAGGGCTTGCCCACAGAGACAGTGGAGGGGAGAACCGAACAGAAGTTGCAAAGAGAAGTTGGGCTAGTCGAACGCTCTTTTGAGAGTGATCCCATGCTCATCATCAAAGGCCCTAGAGAGAGAGAGAGAGAGAGAGAGGCCAGAAGCCAGAGAACTGTTCACGCATGCCAGCCATCTGTCTGATCAGGTCCGGTACAAGCTGCTTGTCACGGTCGTATGTTTTTGCTGTATTACTAGTGTGTTGTATTCCGTCCTAAACTCTGATTAAACACAATATACCCACCATATTGGTTTGCACCCGATCCTGTTTACCAGAGATACGTGAATCTCTACAACGTGACAGGAAAGACTACGGAAAACGAATTAGGATCTCCCAGCAAATGACAGGTCCAATTAGGAGAATTACAAGACAGATGAAGACAGCTGGCCACAGCACGATATTCTTGTGCTCACTGACCTACTTGAGGCAAGAAAAAAATGGGACAGAATAGAAAGAATACCTGGTGGGCAAGGGAGGCAGTCTTCCACCCTCGTGTTCTGTGAGCTATTACTATAGTAACCAGCTGGACATGGCTGAGGAGAAGATGCTCCACTGACACAGAAATGACCTGGAGGACACACTTTGCCAGAAATACCATCAGTTGGCGTGGGAGCTGTGGCCCTCCTAATGCAGTAATAACCAGCAGCACACAATGCTGTGACATTTTCTTGACCTGCTCGCTCACAGTAATGTCCTATGGGGGAGAAATAAGAATATTAATTTCATAGAATATTAACTGTTCTTTGTAAAAGGACACTGGTTCATCTCATTTTGACAAGATGCAGGGGACAATCTACATCTCAAAATTTCAAATAAAGAATTGGGTTTCCCTAGATTTCTATAAGCTAACTCTTGCAGGATGCTCTTCCACTTTATATACAACACACACACACACACCAATTTCTGTGAGCAATTTTTAGTTTACAAAACTTTAAGGGGGAAAATTCAGTATCACCCCGTTTGGGGCGCGATTATCGGCCGTGCGCAAAGTTTAGCGCCTGGCGCTAATTATTGCCTCCGACTGCAAACTTGGCTTTTATCGCCCCTGGAGTTGATTGGAGTGCTAAATCAGGCGCTACACACCTCTCTTAAGGCGCAAAGGCCGAGGAGCGAGGCATTAACACAGAGTGCGGGCGCAGCGCAGGTGCTGTCAGTTAGCGATGGAACACAGACACACTGGCGCCGGCCAGTTATTGAAGGGGAGGGTCGATCTTGCTCTCTCGCAACACCCTGCTCATTGGAGCCTTGAATCTCGGCCTGGAGAGACCTGTGCCTAAATCTTGCAGCCAAGGACTATGGAGAGGGTCAGGGAGCGAGCACAGCGCTTCAGCGAGCGGGCCTTGGAGGCTCTGGTTGGCGCGGTGGAGCGCAGAAGATCAATACTGTACCCAGAGAGTGGCAGGAGGCCTTTGCCGCGCGATTGCAGAAGAGTGTGGAGGGAGGTGGCACAGAGCGTCTCCTCCAGAAGCATGTTGCCCAGGACTCATATACAATGTAGAAAAAAGTTCAAAGACCTCACTCGGGTCGTCAGGGTGAGTGGCTTTTTTTCAAACCTCTCCGTCCCTCCATCTCAACCTCACTCTATGGCCAGAGGGTCTTAAAACCCCAATGCCCAACACTCATCCAACACCTATGGCCCTCTCATGAAACACACACGCACATTCCACACTTTGCATACAGTAAGGGCTATTCACCTATGGGAGGCACATCAGGCAAGACCATGGCTGCATAGAGTAAGGGCTATTCACCTATGGGAGGCACATCAGGCAAGACCATGGCTGTATATTTACTCAGACGCTGTCCTTTTTCTTGCAGGCCAAGCTATCTCATAATAGGAGACAGCAGCAACGGACGGGTGGAGGGCGGCCTCAGCTGCATCCCCTCAGCGATCTTGAGGAGCGCGTCCAGAGGATTGTGGCAAGCCGGGTGATCGGTCCCGTCGCCACTGGAGAGGCCGACCCCGTTCTGGACAGCAATGGTAAGGTCATCATCTTTTTGTCCTCTCACCTTCCACTTGTCCCTCACAACACCAGCCTTTGACACTTTCAATCCAACTTACTAAATCGCTGCACTCATTCCTCCCTTACTGCCCCCCTGTCCTCACGCTAAAGCCACTCTTGTACCTCCCTGCTTTCAGATGGTGATTCACCAGCTGAGGAGACGGGCCCTCAAGCTGCCAGTGGGAGTGAAGCTGCAGGCGAGGAGGAAGATGAAGCCGGAGCATCAGCGCCACCCTCTCCCAAGGAAGCCCATGCCCAACACTGGGAACACGCCTTCCCTGGAGGGGAGCAGGGAGGAAGGGTCTGATGAGGGTGAAGCTCCAGGACCCAGCGGGCTGCAGCAATGAGATGGGGGTAGGGAAGCTCGGGGGCCTTCTCCCCGGAGGGAGAGTGTGCCAGCGAGTCCTACTGCACTGGACACAGAGGAGGAGCGGCTCATTGCTGAAATGAACACCCAGGCGGTGGACATGCACACTGAGCTCATGGGTGCAGTGGGAAGGGTGCCCGAATGCATTGATGCACTGGCAAGGAGTGTGGAGCACTTCGCTGTAGCACAGGCGGATGCCACGCAAATGTTTAGTGTTGCAATTCAGTCATTGGCTGCTGTGACCCCATCTCTGACTGCTCTCATGCAGACTCAGATTGAGGCCACGCGAGCACTGACTGCTGCCATCCTCGATGGTTCGTACACATTTCCCCGGGGCTCTCACCGCGCCGCAGCAGGCCAGCAATCTGTGCTCCAGCAGATTGCTCCGTGGGAGTGCCAGTGTGTCGGTCGAGCAGGGAGTTGCTGTCCTCTCTCAAGATGACAGCATTCCTGCTGCCACCACTGTCACTTCTCCACTGCACTTGCCACTGCCTGTAGGACAGACTGCTGCCGCCCTTGCAGAGTTGGTGCAGTCTGCAGCCGGGCCCTCCAGGCCCAGAGCTGGTCGAGGCCGTCCTTCAAGGGCATCTGCAGTCTCAGGTTCTGACAATCAGCAGCCTTCCAGCAGCCTTGCTGCAGCCACTGGGGTCCCATTATGGAGGAGCAGTAGGGTGGGAAGGGGGGAAGTGCGCAAGGGAAGAAGATCACCCTCGAAGGGCAAAAAGTAGGAGGTGTGACAAAATGTTGGTCATTTTTTTATTAAAGGCCGAGGTTCGTGGTCAAACTTTTGTTTAGTGTTTTGGACATTATCTCCAGGTTGTGAGAACCAGTTATGTTAATGACTGTTTTTTTGTGTTTCTTTCTATTAGTTTGTCATGAGGAAATGACACACAGAGAGTTTGTAAAATAAATAAGTTGTTGTGTTCAAAATGTATATGTTTGGTCTTCGCAATCATTGCTGCCTTGGCCGGCTTAGGGGTTCCGGGTTGGTTTCATTCATGTTGTTCTCAATGGCAGAAGCCATTTCCTCAGCAGGGGCCTAGAAGCGGCTTGCTATCAGCCGTTGACGGACGGCCCTTCCAGTTTCTACATTGTGGGCCTCCCTCCTGCCTTGGTGCTGCTGATGATCATCCTCCTCCTCCTCTGGTGGTGCTCCAAGGCCTGGTGGCATTGGCTGGGTCCTGAGGATTGCCAGGTTATGCAGCATGCAGCACACAACAACGAAGAGGGAGACTCGCTCAGGCGAGTACTGCAGGGCTCCTCCAGTATGGTCCAGACAGCGGAACCGTTGCTTGAGCACGCTGATTTTGTGCTCAACGATGTTCCTGGTAGCTAGATGGCTCTCGTTGTACCGCCGCTCAGCAGGGGTGTTGGGCATACGGAGCGGTGTCATCAGCCAGGTGCACAGTGGATATCCCTTGTCCCCGAGAAGCCAACCACCTGGGTGATGCGGTGCCTGGAAAAGTTCTGCCACAGTAGTCTGGCGCAGGATGAATGCATCGTGGCTGCTGCCAGGACAGCAGGCATTGACAGCGAGTATCAGCTGTCTGTGGTCACAGACCAACTGCACGTTTAAGGAATGGAATCCCTTTCGGTTGCGGAAATCCTCGGCATTCTCATGCGGAGCACGCAAAGCTACATGCGTGCAGTCAATGGCGCCCTGCACCATGGGGAAGCCCGCTATCCTAGCAAAGCCCATAGCGCGTTCATGCTGCTTGGCCGGGGTCATGGGGAAAGAGATGTACTCTCGTCTCCTTTTATAGAGGGCATTTGTGACCTGACGGATGCAGCAATGGACCGCGAACTGGGAGATATTGGCGATGTCCCCAGTAGCTGATTGAAATGAGCCGGTGGCATAAAAGTTGAGAGCCACTGTGACCTTCACTGCCACCGACAGAGACGTCCTGCTCCTCAGTTAAGGCTGCAGATCTGGCTGCAGCAGGTGGCAGAGCTCAGTGACCACCTCCTTGCTGAAGCGCAGCCTTCGCAAACACTGCTTCTCAGACATATTAATGTAGGAGAATTGTTGACGAAATACCCTGGGAGGCTAAGGTCTCCTGTACAGAGGCCTGTTGGCCCTCCTCCGTCTGGCCATGATTGCCACTCTCTCTCTGCGTCTCTGTGGCCTCCGATTTTGCTGGCGCAGGACGACGCCCCCAATTAGTGCAGCCCCCACAGTCTCTTGGCAATCAAAGTAATGAAGGTCAAAAACCAAAGTACCTGCAAATTTATGCTCAGTAGCCAAAACTACTTCACACAGCGTTGACTCTCTCTCTCAAAATCTCTCTCTCTCTCTCTCAGAACGAGTGGTGCAAAAATGTCTACCACAGAAAAAGCCAGGAAGAGGCCCACTTTAAATAGCGCCTCCCCCCAGTCCCACAGCGACTGGGAAGCGTTCCAGTCTACCTGTTGTTGGTTGCGCCAGGCGGAAAGGAGGGGGGTGCCTCTCAATTTCCGTTCCGGGGCGCCCCAAGGGCGTTGCACGCTCGAATGACGTCAAGATCTGCGTGCGCAGGAGATCGGGGTGGTATTGTTTAGCGCCGCCGCAAAACGTCCGGTCAATTTCGCGAGAGGCGCAGGTATCGCCGCACCCGGGCGCTAGTTGCTTTGCGCCCCATTAGTGCCCTCTTAAGGCGCTAACGGGAGGCGCAAACCAACTGAATTTTTCTCCCTTAGGGTACAAAAACTATAATTAATATACAAGAGCTGTTGTTAGGTATGTAGCTGTCTCAAATATTAACAGCAAATCTGCAGCAGATGCAAATTATCTTTGACACTAAAAGCCTTTGTACAGAAGCGTAGCCTTAAGGGAGTCTTAAGAAGGATAATGGAGAGCAAAGTACCATGGGGAGGAATTCAATGTTGGTCTCTGGAAGCTGGGAATGAGCTGTAAAGAGCAAGAGCAACACTACAAGGATAGGTCTGAAGTGGTCACCCTGTTAAAATCAGCTATTTTTCTAATAAATTAATACATTCTTTTTAAACAATTTTTAAATCGAAGTTAAAATGGACCATTTCCTAAAAACAGATAAGAAAGATCTTGCATTTATAGAGCGCCTTTCACAAACTCAGTATGTCCCAAAGTGCTTCACAGCCAATGAAATACTTTTGAAGTAGTGTTACAGTTGTAATGGAGGGAAATGCAGCAGCCAATTTGCGCACAGCAAGATCCCACAAAGAGCAATAAGATAAATGGTCAGCTAATTTTTTGGTGGTATTGGTTAAGGGATAAAATGTTGACCAAGACACTTATCATCTAATCATTTGCAGGGAACATTTAGAACAGGATCGTTAGTACTGCCATCCTGTGTGAAAACATCAAAGCAACACAATATTGCAATTTTTTTTTAAAAAGCATCTGCCTAAGCAGTAGGGATCTTTGAGAGATTTCCAAGTAATAAGAACAGATTATGTACTGTGCAAACTGTAGAGGCCACACGTAGATACTGGCTTGAAGCAGTAAGCACTTTTAACCAATTTCGGAGACCACCCTAGATTTTGGTCGGGAGTGGAGTTATTACCTGATTTTTATCTACTGTAAGTAAAATAATTACCAGTCTCTAAGGCTTGTGGTAACTTGCTTGTCCTAACTCGCACCAAGTCCCGTTCGCCCATCACCCTTGTGCTCGCTGACCTACATTGGTTAAGCAACTCCTCGATTTCAAAATTCTCATCCTTGTTTTCAAATCCCTCCATGGCCTCACCACTCCCTATCTCTGTAATCTCCTTCAGCCCCACAACACCCCCGAGATATCTGCGCTCCTCTAATTCTGCCCTCTTGAGCATCCCTGATTATAATCGCTCAACCATTGGTGGCCGTGCCTTCTGTTGCCTAGGCCCTAAGCTCTGGAATTCCCTGCCTAGATCTGTCCGCCTCGCTACCTCTCATTCCTCCTTTAAGACGCTCCTTAAAACCTACCTCTTTGACCAAGCTTTTGGTCACCTGCCCTAATTTATCCATATGTGGATCGGTGTCAAATGTTTTGTCTTAAAATACTCCTGTACAGCGCCTTGGGATGTTTTACTATGTTAAAGGCGCTATATGAATACAAGTTGTTGTTGTAAGGAGCTAGATGGGGGGGGGCGAGGGGTGGTGAGAAAAATTATCGATGTTTCACTTGACAAGATTTTTTTCTTTTTACAGGAGTTGTGACAGAATCAGAAACCTTTACTGTTATGCAATAATAAAAACTGTATCAATTAATTCCCCCCCCCACCAACTCGAACCTTCTTTCAGGATTATTTAATTTATTTCTCAATTTTCTCTTGGTACTTTATCAATGAAGATGCAGTATTAGAGATTTTTTTGAGGTTGTGAAGGTGAATCTTTGAGGCCCGTGGGCTTTATAAATACCTAATAAAGACTTTCATTTGATTCCAGCTCTCACCTGGTAAACAAGGTAGTGGATGGCTGGATCCGGGTGGACAGTATTCTCCAGCCTGGCACTGACCACCAATTCTATCAAAGACGCCCAAAAACGCAGTGGATAATGTTATATTTCCGACTGCGACTGGTCTCTCAGACCAAGCTCCATGTGTACAATACCAGCCAGCTGCACACAGTCCTGTTGGTTCTGTCAGTCCTCCTGCTGCACAGTACCTTCCTGAATAAACAAATGAGTGAAAAATTACCAGTTAATGGGGGGATTCTGTGTGATTTTCCTGGTTTCATACACTCCATGGGAAAATCTCTAATCTCACCCATTTATAATGGGTGTTGAAGGCCAGCTATATACTTGCAAGTCAATAATAGAATTGCAATATTAATTTCTGTTTGTTGCAATTCTCTTGCAAGCTATAAGGTTTGGTTTCAGTGCTCCTCACATTGTTCTTTGTCAGCCTCCCTTAAATCCAAAGACATGATACCAGGGATACAAGATCTCCTAAGAAGCAGAGTGGCTACACCTGTCAGAATGCTGGGAACTTCATCTACAGGCCTAGGAACAGCTATCTGACAATGATGGTGGAGAGGCGCCTCTGCAGTCTCTGGATCAGCAGGAGGATAGTTAGCGAGCTCTGCTAGTGGCAGTCAACATGACTATAGCTCTCAAATTTTATGCCTCCAGCTCCTGATTTACCTTTCCAATACCATTTAATTTCTGATACACTTTTATAAGATCAGCTCTCAGGGTCCTCCTTCAAAAGGTTGAATATTCCAAGATTCTCCAGTCTTTTCCCCATAACTCAGAACTGTTACAATAGGGATCAGCCTCGTTGCTCTGCTCTTCTCTGCACTGTCTCCGACACTTGAATGTCTCCTTTGTGTCTCAGTGATCAAAATTGAAGTTGAAGACATCTTGTGACTAGTGCACTATACATGTTGAGCAAGGCTTCAATTGACCTACACTCTATTATTTTGGCTACAGTCTATTCCTCTTCATTGAAAATTGTGTAATACAAATTATTGGATAATTGAATTTTTTTTTAGCGCACGTTCATTGTAACATTTCCAGGTCACAGTGAACAATCTTGGATTGGTGGTTTGTGCAAAAATAATTCAGTTGGGCTACTGAGATTCAAAATTCATTCAGTTTTTTAGTTTGAGAGATTCTGTGGGTTGACATTTCTTATAAAAGAAAGACTTGCATTTATATAGCGCCTTTCACGACCACCGAATGTCCAAAAGCACCTTACAGCCAATGAAGTACTTTTGAAGTGGAGTCACTGTTGTAATGTAGGAAATGCGGTAGCCAATTTGTGTACAGCAAGCTCCCACAAACAGCAATGTGATAATGACCAGATAATCTGTTTTTTAGTGATGTTGATTGAGGGATAAATATTGGCCGAGGACACCGGGGAGAACTCCGCTGCTCTTCTTCGAAATAGTGCCATGGGATCTTTTACGTCCACCTGAGAGAACAGACGGGGCCTCGGTTTAACGTCTCATCCGAAAGATGGCACCTCTGACAGTGCAGCGCTCCCTCAGCACTGCACTGGAGTGTCAGCCTAGATTTTTGTGCTCAAGTCTCTGGAGTGGGACTTGAACCCACAACCTTCTGACTCAGAGGCGAGGGTGCTACCAACTGAGCCACAGCTGACAAAATATCAGATTATTTTGTGCACTGCACCAATCTACCTTTTTGTATTTACATTTACTAGAAATGTGAGGTGTCAGAACACTAATAGTATTTTAATTTTCTACCTGCATCACATGGCATACAGTCCAAAATATTGGTCCTTCCAGACTGTTTGTTGTACGTCCCTTTGGGGCAGGGGAACTTATCTTTAGATCCTGTTCCTGGAGGACAGTAATGCCCAGGCACACAGATGTTACTTTCATAAGACGAAGTATTTGAAGGACAGAAATGCCTGTAGGGAAGAAACAGAATTTCACTGAAACCCGTAACAAATATATCTTGTTTAAGGTTCTTCCGCTTTATCTCATGTGGGTTGTGCACTGCAGAAGAAAAAAGTACCTATAATTTGGATTAATATTCTAAGGGGTAGAAATTAGGTCGCGCCCCATTTGGGGCGCAAATATCGTCTGGACGCAAATATTAGTGCCTGACGCTAATTATCGGCACTGACAGGAAACTTCACTTTTACCGCCCCGGGAGGTGAGTGGAGTGCTAAAGCAGGCGCTGCACACCTGTCTTAAGGCGCAAAGGCCAAGGAGTGAGGCGCTAACTCAGAGCGCTGGCGAAGCTCATGTAATGTCAGTCAGCAATGAAACACACACACAATGGCACGGGCCAGTTCTTAAAGGGGATGGTTAATCTTGCTTTCCATCCACATCCTGTTCATTGCAGCCTTGAATCTCGGCCTGGAGAGACTTGCACATCAAATGTGCTGGAAAGAACAATGGAGAGTACCAGGCAAAGAGCTCAGAGTGCAGCTCCCACAGTCTCTGCTAAATCGATACAAGGAATGGCAAATCAAAATGAACCTGCAAAGTGCTGCTCAGTACCCAAAACTCCTTCACACAACGTTGAATCTCTCCAGAAGTCTCTCCCTCTCTCTCTCAGAATGCGTAGTTCAAAAATGCCACCAACAATAAAAGCCAGGAAGAGGCCCCCTTTAAATAGCGCCCCCCCCCAGCCCCACAGTGATTGATAGCGTTCCAGTCTTCTGGTCGTTGGATGCGCCAGGCGGTAAGGCAGGGGGCGCCACTCAATTTCCGCTCCGGGGCGCCACAAGGGCGTTGCACCATGGAATGACGTCACAATCTGCGCGCGCAGGTGGTCGCAGCGGTAAGTTTTAGCGCCGCCGCACAATCTCAAGTTAAGTTCTCGAGCGGCGCAAACATCGCTGCGCACGGGCGTTAGCGGCTTTGCACCCCATTAGCGCCCTCTTAAGGCGCTAACGGGAGGCGCAACCAAGTGAATTTTTACCCCTAAGACTGACAAATAGGGGGAAAAATTCGGTTGGTTTGCGCCTCCCGTTAGCGCCTTAAGAGGGCACTAATGGGGCACAAAGCAACTCGCGCCTGGGTGCGGCGATGTTTGCACCACTCGCGAAATTGACCAGACATTTTGCGGCGGCGCTAAACACTACCGCCACGATCTCCTGCGCCCACAGATCGTGACGTCAGTCGAGCATGCAACGCCCCAGACTGGATATTGAGTGGCACCCCCTGCCTTTAGTAACGACAGGTTGAGGGGAGCATTTTGCAGTCGGGAAGGGACTGGGGAAGCGCTATTTAAAGGCGACCGGTTCCTGCCTTTTTTTTCTGCGACATTTTTGCACCACGCTTTCTGAGTGAGAGAGAGAGACTTCTGGAGATATTCAACGCTGTGTTGAGGAATTTTGGGTACTGAGCAGCACTTTGCAGGTTCATTTTGACTTGATCTTCCTTGCATCAATTTAGAAGAGACTATGGGGGCTGCACTCTGACATCTTTCCCTGGGCCTCTCCATTGTTCTTTCCAGCAGATTTGATGTACAGGTCTCTTCAGGCCGAGATTCAAGGCTGCAATGAGCAAGGTGTGGATGGAGAGCAAGATCGAACCTCCCCTTTAAGAACTGGCCAGCGCCAGTGTGTCTGTGTTCCATTGCTGACTGACATCACATGAGCTTCGCCAGCGCTCTGAGATAGTGCCTCGCTCCTCGGCGTTAGCGCCTTAAGAGAGGTGTGTAGTGCCTGATTTCGTGCTCCAATCAACTCATGTGGCGATAGTTTGCAGTCGGCGGCAATAATTAGCGCCAGGCGCTAAACTTTGCGCCCGGCCGATAACTGCGCCCCAAACGGGGCGATACCAAATTTCTCCCCCATAATCTTTTGTGCCTCATTGTGGAGTACGTGATAACAGTGCACTAATGACTTGTGTTTGCTTTGTTAGAACATCGAATGAGTCTTCAGTAAACACAGATAGTGATTAATTCTACAGTGAGGCTATACAAATTGCCTATAGTCATTATTTTGGGCGCTATTTCCATTTTATTATTAAATGGCAACTTTCTTTTAATAAAATTGTAATATTTTACCCCACGTATTCTTTTGACAGTTATTTGACTCAGGACAATTTTCGTCTTCATTGCTCTGGTGGTATATCGGCTTTGCCTGTCCATTATTATAAAACTTGTTGAACTGAATGGTTGGTTTACTGCCCAATTGGTGAATACTAAAATTATGTATTACTATAGTGATGTCACCTGCAGCAATTTGCATTCATTCGTTCACACGGTGACACAGACCGAGGACCAGTGAATATCCCGTAACCAAGTTCTAAATGATACAACACAAAGTGTAGATTATTAAGGCATATATGATCTTTTGATGGTTTAAGGCCTCCTCCGATGGCTGTTCCAGAATAATACAAATTTCAAGAGCACAGAGAGCTTTACAATGTGTTCCAAACCATGCATCAGTCTACAATTTCTGCTGAATTTTGTCACAAAGTGAATTAATAATTGAATGGAAGTTACCCTTCAACACACGGACTGCAACTGCCCTGACCTTCGAGAGCACTGTATGTTCCTGCAGGACATCCCACTGGAAGCGTTGTGCCATTTGGACAGAAATGCCCTGCAATATGTCACAATGTAAAGTCAGTGACCGTATAAGAGCAAATAAACGTAGCTCAATCTAGCATTTTACAAATGTTCAAATAATTGAGGTCTGTGAAATATAATTCCAACAGCTGCTGTGATCATTTCACAACAATTCACGAGCGCTACAATGAATATAATTACCCAATATCACAATAGGCATGATGAGCTTAATTCAAAGCAGAGTTCAAGCTGTTTTATGACGCACATAATAACATGGATATTGTACCACAAAGAAGATAAGTAGCAAAAACTTGGGGAGCTTTTGTACAAGAGATTATAATTAATAACTCTTTTATTCAACATTAAGACAGAGCGAAATGCTGAATAACTGTTTAGTACTCAAGATTCACCACATCATCTATTCTAACTCATTCTTTCCCAGACCTCAAAACTGGAGCACCTTCCCTCCCACAAACTGCAGGTTTTAAAGCCCAGGTTTGGTGTCACTCCAGCACTATATCCCCATTGATTCTGCGCTTCAAAATCTTGGTGGTGCACTGTGATTCTTCGCCCTTCACCATTTCCGATTAATTTAAGATTCTTAATTTTTTTCAAACCTCACTGACAGCCCGTGCATTGATCGGGGCCGAGGGGAGGAGCAGAAGGCGCAGGGCAGTGATTGGGGCTGGGTGGGGCTTACCGGCTGGTTTTGCCTGATGGTTGAGCCGACACTGCCCCACCCCTGCTCAGGCCTCTGGTAGATATTGCAGATCAGGTCCTGATGATATCATGGGACCCGATCTGCATATATAAAACAGGACCCAGCTTCCTTTCTGCAGGTTAATATGGGGAGACGCCAACACTTTCACTAACCAGCATGATATGAGCATGAAATATTTAGCACGCTATATTGGTTGCAAAAACTCCTTTAGTGCTGCTCAGATGGCAGGTTGAGCCATAGAGTTAAGGAATGCCCAGATTCACTGAGTTGAGTTAGCTGATTTCAGCCAGGTGGTGTTAGGGGCACGACAATTGGTCTCAGATCCCTGAGTTAGAGACTGAAATTTGGCCTATTTTTGACCCTGGCTAAAAGTCCACATGTTTGGATGTTAGCGGAGGACAATATCTGCCCTGGCTGTGATAAACCCATTGACTGTAGGCTCCTAAATGAAGAATATTTGCTTGGCCAAGGTACCAGAGGGTGACTGGTGCCTGTGGAACTGTACCCCAACAACAGTCAGTGCCTTCGGGAGAGGAGGAGGACAGAGGCTAACATTGGTGGAAAAAAACAGAAAGAAATTCTATCAACCCAACTTTTCAATGACATCAACACCACTCACTGTTTAAACAAACGTTTCCACACAATAAAAAATTACAAGCAAGCATGAATAAACAAAAGGAGACAAAATGTAGCAGTAATTTGTTGCAATATTACATTTTAACAAATGACTGATGCCAAAGCCCATTTTAAAAAAAAGTGCATTAATCTTTAAGCGACGTGATTTTTATTTAAAACTTGGTGTCTGTTAACATTGATAAAAACTTTACCTCAGAGGTATGGCCATAATACTAACAGGAAAGCACCAAGTAGAATACCTGTTCCCTGTGTATTTAACTTAGACCCTTCCATTAAAAGCTGAGGGTTTCATTTGGAAACATAGGTCTGGATTTTACCAGCCCTGAGGAGGCGGGTTTGGAGGCGGGACTGCTGGGAAAATCCCCAAAAATGGGAGTGGGTCCCAAACTCGCTACCAACCCACCTCCAACCAATCTTCCCGGGAGTCGGGTCCCAGGTAGTTAACAGGCAGTTAAGAGGCTTTTTCCAATTTTTCGACTGCTGCTGCGGGCTTCCTGACGTCGGGGAACCTCGCCAGGGTAAGTGAGGCGTGCTGTGGGCTTGTTGCTATGTTGGTGTTTGGATGACAGTTGTAGAAGTGGTGTGAAGGATGCAATTGGACACTGGTTAGTATCAGAGGTAAGGACATGATGTGAAAGTAATTTTTAATGTGGTTAGATGTTTCTGCAGATGACAAGCTGTGAAGTGTTTGTGTAGCCTCATCGCATCGGGAGAAGTGACAGATGGCTTCTGCAATCTCAGCTGCAGCTGCCATCTGCTTTATCCTAAGGAGAGAGTAATTGGAGAGCCTGGGTTCAAGGGCTCACCTTTGGACACTTCAATGCTGTAAAACACTGTCAAATCATCTGTCAAACAAATGTGGTGCATATGCTTTTAAGAAAACCGGCAGATAAAGCGTCATCAACTGACGTCATCTGACACTGGCTTTCCCTTAATTGGCCAGCAAGCCCGCAGGGTGGGCTTAACAAGGCCAATCAGGGCAAAATAGCATTTGTTCGTCAGAAGTTGCTGGGGGCGGGACTAGAACCCAGAAGGCAGCAGTCCCGCCTCCAACTCGTCTCGGTGAGTAAAATCAAGCCCATAGAGCTGAGCTGATGTTTTCCAATTATTAGTAAACATTCAGCTTGCAAATCCAAAACATGCTAAATGAATGAACACAAGACATAGCACCAGAGCGCTTGGATAACTGGCCCTATGAGTTCCAGGCAAGGCACTAATCGACAGGTACAAAGTTCAAAACATTGTAACTACCTGGGGGACAGGGCCCTCCAGTGCCATCCTTAACTGGATTCTCTGGCACTTTGGCTCCTTGTAAGCAGTAGAAACCTTCCCAGCATTCACCTGAAGGTGTCACGAGACCTTCTGAACCACAGTAATGACCATAGATACAAGGGGTGCAGTCACTCTGAAAAAGAACACTGATGTTGAGCTGCAATGTGTTATGTTAAAACAGTCGTAGACAACATACTTACAATTTTACTACCTATAATGAACAGAGGAAATAGTTCCCCAGTGAGTTGTCCTCCTCAATACCAAATTTTCATGATGAGAAAAAAATAATCAGGATTTTACTCTCTCCTTGCACAAGCAGCCATTTAAATTATTTAAGAAAAATTCTTCAAATGTAGGTTGAATTCAGGTTACACAAAAGATTATTTTATCAAGGGGCGGAATATAAAAGAAAAAACTTTATCACATCATTCAAAGCCCTTCACATACAATGAATTAGTTTGATATGCAGCCACTACTGTTATATAGATTAGGTATACAAGGTATATTAAGGGAATTAATTACACCTTAAATACAGAATTCTATCATTTATCCAATATTTTCAGATTTGAATTCAGATCCAGTCCATCTCAATTTTAGACGTTCATATAAATATCATGGCATTGGTCTCCAATAACTGTGTTCCTTTATCAATGTCTAAACTTTGTCTAGTATTTCTTTTGTTCAAATTTATTTTGCTCTTTTCTTTAGGAAGGAGAAAACTGAGAGGTCACCTGACAGAGGTCTTTAAAATTACAAAGGGATTTGATCGGGTAGATGTAGAGAAGATGTTTCCACTTTTGGGGAGCCCAAAACTAGGAGCCATAAATATAAGATAGTCACCAATTAATCCAATGAGGAATTCAGGAGAAATTTCTTTACTCGGAGAGTGGTCAGAATGTGGAACCTGCTACCACATGGAGTGGTTGAGGCAACTAGCGTAGACTCATTTAAGGGGAAGCTGGATAACTACATGAGGGAGAAAGGGATAGTAGGATATGTTGATAGGGTGAAATGAAACAAGATGGGAGGAGGCTTGCATGGAGAATAAACACCAGTTGGGCTGGATGGAATGTTTCTGTGCTGTAAATGTAAATGTACAGTACAATTCAGATTCAAAAGTTGCTTTTTTGTTCAATACTGTACCTGCGAAACCAGTTTGGATCGGTTACTAAAAGTTCCAAGTGGACATGGCCTGGGACTGGATGTCCCAAAGGGGCAATAATGTCCCACTGGACAAGGACCAGCTTTTCCTGTGATAATAAATGGAATATTACACATTGAGTTACAGGAACAATAATTGCAAAATATGCCCCATAGGATCAGGATATTAAAGCAGAAAAATATATTTTTAGCTTATAAATTGTTAGACACACTGACATTAATTAATGATGAGGGTAGGAGGGCTGAAAATTACACCTCTCCCATAACAGGATGACTTTCCATTGCAGCTTCGCTCACAGAATATTTTTGATAGGCAAACCTTTGCAACCTATTTACCTGTTAATTAACAGTATCTGCCTGCTCTGATTGCTTACTGGATAAAGGGACCCTATTGTGTGACAATACCAGTAGGTCCCAGATATGAATCTTGGTCTGTGCTGAGCTAGCGGATCTCAGCCAAGGCCCCAGTTGGAACACTACAATTAGTCTCAGTGCGCCTGAACTGGGAAAAAGGAATAAAGCCAGTCAAGGTTTCCATTCCTGATCACCAATCAGTGACTCCTGTTCTGCATGGATATCAGGTAAAGCCTGGATTAGGCTTGGGTGTGAATAGCTTCTCATGCGATGAATGAACACTTGCAAATAATACTGGATGGCTGTTCATGGGTCAGCTGCTTCGTGACGCTTGTTTGGCGCCCGTAGTTCGATGGTTCTATTCAAATGAGGCTCAGGCCTTAAAATGGCTTTGGCTTCTTGTCTCCCGGCACAGGTGGGCGGACATCACTCTGCCGGTCAGCTACCCAAATGTTAAAATCTCCCTCAAAGAATCAGCAGAGGAGAGCAAGAAAAATCACACCCAGAGAGAAGCAGAAGAGGAGCAACAACAGGGCAGGGACCGAGAGAAGCAGAGGAGGGGAGAAAGAGAGACAAAAATATGAATGTAAATAAAGAGTAGAAAGCACAATGACAGAAAACCAAAAAAAGCGACAGAAATAGAATAGAAAATGGAAGGGAAGGGGTACATACATGGATGTTCCTTGTTCTCCTGACACAAAGATGACAGAGACAGTAACAGATAGAGTGTATCCTCTAACTCACAGTGAGCAATGTCACAAGAGAACCTATTGGTTCTCAGCTTACCTCTTAGATTGAACTCAGGCTCTGGTGAGTCAGATCCCTCCATGCAGTAGTACCCCCCCCAACATTCCCCCGTGACTTCCACTGCACTCTGAAATGCACAATATTTTCCTCCATCACAGAGTTTGCATTCAGAAAGATGTGCCAAACCATCCACAGGGCTGTAGGTTCCAGGTGGACAAGGCTGCCAATTGTAGCTGGTTCCCTTTGGACAATAGAAACCTGTTGTACAAAAAGCAAACATTGGCAAGATCCAGCATATCAAACAGACTTATTGTACTGGTAGTCAAATTTTAAAGATAATGCTCACAAATGTATGTATAATGAGTTTTTCCTGATAAAAATGAGGAAACTGTGGTATCTTCCTAACCTGAAGGGCACTGTGATGGTTCCAACCCAGTAATACAGTATCTGCCACCTGGACAGACCAAACACTCATTCGCGTGGGTTGCCATCATGTAGGTTCCAGGCTTGCAAGGAATAGAGTCAAAGGTCCCCTCTGGGCAAAAATGGCCAGCCTTACATGGGCCTCCAGTAATCCCATCAGTAGGCCTGGGAGAAGCAGCTCTCTGGTACAGAAATACCTGTTAACAATAAGGAGGGAACTGAGAGGAATAGCTCACATTGTGACACCCATGTTTCACATCAAGAACTCAGCGCTGAAATAACCTGACACAAGCTAACATCTTTCAAATATAAGAACCAACCGTCGACAATCACTGGCTTACTGGAAAATGATACCATATTTTCTTAAGTGTGTTTCGTTGGAAGCACCATTTAGGGATGCGAGAACTATAGATTGGTAAAGAAACAGTTCAATAAGATTCCTGTGGTAGCATCATCATTTTTTTTCTTTCAAAGCAATAAAACAAAAAATAGTAAAATGCCTCTTTACTGCCCTCATTACACAGTTGATATTATCACAAAGCCTTATGTTGTCATGAAGAGAGTGAGGAGAGAGATTAGGAGAAACTTCTTCATGTGGAAAGCTGTTTATGTCTCCATTATGAGCCCATTATGTCTCTTAAGGGAAAATTTTGAAACATTTCAAACATATGCAGATACAGGATTATGGGCAGTGGGATTAGTGTTGGATTGCCCTATTCACAATTGCTTCCTTCTGTTTTGTAAATCTCTATGGTTTTATATGTCAGAACAGAGGAGACTGGAACTTCGACCCTGCTATTAGTTAGTAACTGATTTAGCTGCCCTGTGTTGCTAGCAGTCTTGTGTATTCCACATGCTCTGTGATCAAGGATATTTTTGGAAAATTGTATAAACCAAATCCGCACTTTCCAGCATACACTCAAACTGTCACCTTGCTTTTAAAGTTAATTCACTATGGAAAAAAATAATATAGATGATGATGTTTTGTTAGACAGAAAGCTGCTTAGAAATCACAAAATGTGAGGTTAGTAGAGCACTCAGAGATCACTTCATTCAGCAAAATCTAATACTAAGAATGTTTAAAAGGATGTGTCCATTGACACTCAGATGCCAGTAATGCTTCTAATAACTATTTGTTTTGTATCTGTAGGAACCAGTTCTCAGTCTCTTCGATAGAATCATAAGAACATAAGAAATAGGAGCAGGAGTAGGCCATTTGGCCCTTCGAGCCTGCTCCGCCATTCAATGAGATCATGGCTGATCTTCGACCTCATCTCCACCTTCCTGCACTATCCCCATATCCCTTGGTTCCCTTAGTATCCAAAAATCTAGCAATCTCTGTCTTGAATATACTCAACGACTGAGCCTCCACAGCCAAAGATTCACAACCCTTTGAGTGAAGAAATTTCTCCTCATCTCAGTCCTAAATGGTCAACCCCTTATTCTGAGTCTGTGACCCCTAGTTCTAGACTCCCCAGCCAGGGGAAACATCCTCCCAGCATCTACCCTGTCAAGCCCCTTAAGAATTTTATACATTTCAATGAGATCACCGCTCATTCTTCTAAACTCTAGGGAATCCCGTTCTTTCTTTCCTACAAAGCAACTATCAGTTATTAACAAAAGTTTGTCTATTTCGAGACTCTTATCTGGATACGTCTCCTATTACTTGGCCCTTATCTATTTATCAGTGTTGCAATACTGACAATGCAGCAAGGAGTTTCAGAAGTATTAAAAAGAAAGTTAAACTTAATGAATTTAGAATCATCTGAATTAGTAAAGCATCTCATACTTTGGAAATATTCCCTTTTTTGCAGGGTGGGGTGGGGGAATGAACTGTGTACTAATTAAGCTGATTGATGTTATTCTTGAGGAATAGAACATTTTCTACTATATCAAGCACTCCCAGGTTAGATGTAGCATGTACTAGATATATGGTAAGGCTTCCTCTACTATGCCCCATCAATGAACCACTGCACCAAACCTCAGAATAACATCTCCTACTGCACCAATGTGAAACTTCCATCTTTCCTCCCGAGTTCTCTGTCTATCCTCAAACTTTGTACCACTTGGTTCTTTGTCAATTCAGGTATCAATTTGTTTGCCTTTTGCCGATTGCCTTAGTTAATCTAAGCACTCATCACTGCTGTCGGACAATCGCAAACAGGCATCAATAGCGAGTATGGAGGCATTTATGGTACAAGCCATCCTTCCCTCCTCCACAGAGAAGCAGCATGCAGTGGTTTGCAATATATGATAGAGAGCGTAATCTAACTTTGGAAATCGTCTTGCTGCACTGCAAGCCATACAACGACATACCCAGGAGCACATGGTCCGGACGGCGACCTTAGTCCAGTACTGTCACAATACCAACCCCCAGGGCACAGGTGGCATTCCTCTTGGGTTTTACTGCCTGTGTTGTTTGTCCAGGTACCTTCTGAGCACGGAATGGGAGCAGTGGTTCCTGTCAGAAACAAAACAGTACACAAATTAGAGACCAATGTTTCATACAAGTTACTTTATGAAATATTTATTATTCTGCAATGTATTTTAAACCTGTAGATGCATTAAATGGAGATCTATGGATGATTAATGAATTAATGGCTGAGTGAACAGATATTGAAGATCACACACGTGTAAAGTTCTTACCGTATTGCTCATGAACAAAAGTAAAGAGTCCCTCTCTTGCTGTAACTGTGTCTGCTTTCCTTCCACTCTAATTCATTTCATATTCCTCTCTCTTTATTTGTTTGTGTTCCATTCGCAGTAGCTTTCACACACTTTCCATTCTCATCTCTGCATCTCGACTTGTCACTCTCTCTGTCTACCTCTTGAAATCTCTTGTTTCCTTTGTCTCCTCTCTCTTCTGCTATGTTTTCCTCTCTCTCTTTATGCCTCTCATATTTCCTGTGTTACTGGTTTACTTAATTCGTATCTTTTACCTTTATCAAAGCTCAAAGCTCACAGCGAAATGACAGTTAACATACAAGGAGGTGGGTATTGGGATAAGTTAAGACAGGTGCTGTTGTAATATGCCTGCATGAGAGTGAAACGAGGGACCAGAGCAAGGGTTTTATCCGGGAGGGAGTGGGCTCAGGGTGGTTTAGAGTGGGAGGCTTGGACCTGGCAAAGGGCAGAGGAAGGGCTCTGAGTTGGGAGGGAGCAGGGAGACTGGGACTGGGAGGGAACGGGACCTGAAGGCCAGACTGTGGCTGTGAGGGAGCAGGATGTGCTGTACAGACTGGGAAGAAGGAGCGGCACCAGTATTTCAGTGGGGCTTGAATGCGAGCAGGCGATGGAGTCGGCACTGTCCAAATAGCTGGGGCCTGGTGCATAACACAGAGACAGGGAATGGAGTACCAGACCAGGGACAACAGCATGTGGATCAGCCAGGTGTGCGACCACTGCTCAAACCAGAACACAGAGCTAGTGTTCTCGGGACAGACTTTGGTGGGAAGAAAGGAGTGGAGCTGGAGATGAAGCTGTTGGATAGGCCGTAATGGCAGAGAGGAAACAGAATTGAAATTTGAATAACATGGGCCGGCTGGGGACTACAGCCTAGAAATTCAGGTGTGTCCATATCTGAACATTCATAAAGGTTTTACTATTTCCAAAATTATACGGGAATTAGCTGTGGATTATTACTTTGAAATGATAAAAGTCATAGCCTTACTGGGAGCTGCACTGGGGCTCCACGTTGCAGGCCTTTCCTCATCTGTAAACTCTTTCAAGACAGTTGCTTCATGTAAAAAGTGAGCTGCTTGAACACTGGGTGCTTATAAGTGAAAATACCTGATGGACAGTAGTTTCCTGCTGGACAAGGTCCCCCAGTCTTCCCATCAATCGGACTTTCAGTCTTAGCCCCGTTTTTACACCAGAAACCAATCGAGCAGTCTCCTTGGTGTGAAATGCAAAGAAAAAAATGCAGGTCATTTAAACAAGAGGGGAATTTTCTCAGGGACACACGTATTTGAGATCAATAACCTTTAATCAAGGTGGCACAGGTTAGTACTCTTTGCCCTGGTTTTTAACAAGGTCGCTTGCAGTTGTTTACATATAGAAACCTTTCACACCATCCTGCTAATCTGCAGAAGAACTATTTCTGAAGATGAAGGAATCATTGAAACTTAAATCAAGAAGATTAGAAAGATGTTTACTGCTCTGGGTACATTTTTATAAGTTCAGGGACAAATGCTCAGTGGCTCTGTGTGCTATTTTAAGACACTCATTAACCCATTTAATATTTTTTTTATGTTACCATACATATAGAAGTTATATCTGTGACATTTTCCATCAGTTATTATGTTGTTAGTTATGTCAGACTGAGATGGCAGTTCATGACTGATTAAATGGGTTAGGCATTCAGCTACTTTCAGGTCTTTGTACATCCATCTCTAACTTTGCATAAAAATCCAATTCAAATATGTTTTGCCCCTGACTTGTTCAAGCACTGTATTAACAGCATTGCTTAAAGTGAGGTTGTAGCTTCAGTGGAGAGATTCTAAGCAGGCTCAGTTCTTTAAAGAGCCTGGGACAACGTGTCTGAAAACTCAAGTTACTGCACTCCCACATCAAATGCAGTGGGAAATCCAACCAATGGCAGGCAATACATTATGCATTGTATCCCAACCTTGGAAGTTGTGTTAGAAAACCATTTACGAACTGAGCATGTCCCAGTATAAACAGTACACTATAACTGTCTGAAAAAACCTTGCATTAGTCTCTCACATAAAATCAAAATCCACAGGTTACCAAAGGAAGAGGTAAGCTACTTCTTCCATATAGGATTTAGATCAGATGGCTGCCCAGTACAGAACCTTGCTGTGACAAGACATCTGCCCAGTCCCTATGTAGAAATCGTTACTGGCTGTAGAAATTCTGTAGTCATGTTTTCATGAATGAATTTGCTTATTGCAAAAAAAAAGCAATTCTTCCCCAATCTCACACACAGGCTCCTGAAATGCCACTCACCTGAAGGTGCTTTCAATCCAAATGATGCACAATATTTCCCAGGAAAGCACGGCTGGCATTCATCGACATTCTGCAGACTTGTACGCGGGCCGAATGTACCGGGAGGGCATCCATACTGAGTGGCAGTCCGAGTCCCCACTGGGCAGTAATACCCATCCAGGCAGGGGTAAAGTTTAACAGCAATTATTGGCCCAATACTGCTGTCACAATAATATCCTGAATGGAAAGATGATAACAATTTATGTTGCTCATTTACTTTCTGTTACAAATGAAGTGCTCAGCTCGATCCACATCTATTTATTATTATAGATAAAAGTCTTGCGAGCATTCATAACTTGCCAGATGTCACACTTCAAAAGGGCCAAAAGTACATTTAATAAAAAAAGAGAATGAAAAGCTGCCATTTCATATTTTTCAGACCTTTACAGGCACCTTCCAGTCTGCAAACTTCCCTCAGCAAATAACAATGAAGCTCTAATTCACCTTAAGTTGCGGTTACTTATAGCAATTAGATGTTGCACCCTTAAAAGGGACAGGCAAGCTAAAACACATCTAGCTTAGCAGCAGAATAACACAATGGGCCGTATACGAACTTACCTGAGGGCTCCCGAGGCGCCTATACCTCCGATGCTGGGCCTCTCCAAACTGCCGGTGCGCAGGGCCCACGTATCCCAGGGGCGCAGGCGGTTTGCAAGCATCCCTGGGATCACGTGGGCCATGGGGAGCCAATAGGAGAAGGGAATCTCCCTTCATACGCTTGACAGATAGACCTGTCAAATATACGAATGGAGATCACCCCAAAAACACTGTAAAACATTAAATAATTTTTTTTAAATCACCTTTTTAAAATTAGTTGAAATTACAATAAATTTTATATTTTAAACAAAAATTTAAATTTTTGAAAAAAATAATTAAAGTTTTTTACGGGGCTAAAAATAAACTTACTTTTTTAAAGTATTTTTAAATGATAAATGATACTTTTTTTTAACTTTTTTTAACTCTTATCCTGGTAAAAGCAGGCCTTACACCTGCTTTTACCAGGCGTAAGAATTCTAAGGGTTTTCTGTGGGCGGAGGTTCTGCAAAAAGCGGAACTCTCCACCCGCAGAGGCCCTTTTCTAGGGCAGGCGTCCTTGACAGATCGGAAATGTCGGTTTTCAGCGCATGTGCAGTGCATGCCTAAAACCAGCATTTCCGATGTCCCTACGGGTGTGTACACAGCTCGTACACACCCGTAGGCATCGGAAAATACGGCCCATTGTGCTTACACAATCTATTGTTGTATAACACGACTGTCTTTATAAAACGCGGGGCCCGATTTTATCCGGGTGGCGTAACATGGTGAGTTGGAAGCTGATCCAGAAATGAGGCCCAATGTCCCATCTGGCTGTTCTGGAGGATATTAAAAATTCCATGGCACTATCTGATGATGAAGAGGGAGCTCTACGGGTTTTGTTTCTCCACAGGCCTGGCACCTGTCTATGCTATTCGCCTGAACTACTCCTTGTGGTAGCAAGTTCCACAGTCCAACCACTCTCTGGGTAAAGAAGTTTCTCCTGAATTCTTTATTGGTGACTATCTTATATTTATGGCTCCTATATTTGGACTCCCCACAAGTGGAAACATCTTCTCTACGTCTACCCTATGAAACCCCTTTATAATTTTAAAGACCTCGATTAGGTCACCCCTCAGCCTTCTCTGTTCTTTTCAATCCAAACGCATTTCTACAAGTGGGCCGAGAACAGGTGTTAGGTCCCTCATTTACATATGCAAGGGGCCTAAGTCCTGATTTAGGTGGCAGCCCGTGACGCCTTCAAAGTGGCTGCATTGAAGTGTCACCTTAGATTACGTACTCCAGTCCTGGAGTGGAGCTTGAACCCACAACTTTCTGATTCAAAAGGGAGAGTACTTTTACTGAACCAACCTGACACACAGTACACAACGAAAACTTTTTAATATGTCAATTAGTCCATACCTGCTTCACATGGCTTGCACTCCACTTGGCCTTCCAGGTCCTGCCATGAGCCTGAGTTACACAGTTTAGGCCTGGGACTTCCCTCTGGACAGTAGTGTCCTGGAGGACATACAACAGCCTTACTCACACTTTGTCCTGGTGGACAGTAGAATCCTAGGACAAACAGATATTTAAATAATAAAATAGGTAACAGTGGCAGAACAGGAAGATACAGATAAGTCAGTGCAGCTAACTTAGTCGCAATTTTTGATTTAAAAAAAAAATTGTTATTGGGATTTGGACAACTCTGGCAATGCAGGATTTTTTTGCCCATCTATATTTGTCCTGAGGAAATTAAGAGTTAAACAACACAGTGTGGGGCTGGAGTCATATGTAGGCCAGACTAAGTGTGAGGTGATGCCTTTTTGGTAGGAGGAATAAGGAGGCAACATACCCCATTGAAAATAAGAGTCTAAATGGGATGGTGGAGCAAAGGGATCTAGGGGTACACATTCACAAATCATTAAAAGTAGTAACACAAGTTAACAAGGCCATAAAAAATGCAAACAAAGCACTGGGATTCATTTCTAGAGGAATAGAATTGAAAAGCAGGGAATTTATGTTAAACTTGTATAGAACCTTGGTTAGACCACATTTAGTGTAGTGTGTACAGGTCCAGTCACCATATTACAAAAATATCGGGGCACTGGAGAAGGTGCAAAAAAGATTAATAAGGATGATACCAGAACTGAGAAGTTATAACTATGAGGAAAGATTGAACGTGCTGGGACTCTTTTCTCTAGAAAAGAGAAGACTGAGGGGTGTCTTGATAAAGGTCTTAAAAATTCTGAAGGGGTTTGATAGAGTGGACGTAGAGAAGATGTTTCCACTTGTAGGGAGTCAAAATCTAGGGACTATAAATATAAGATAGTCACCAATAAAGGAATTCAAGAGAAAGTTATTTGCCCAGAGTGTGGTTAGAATGTGGAGCTTGCTACCACATGGAGTAGTTGAGGCGAATTGCATAGATGCCTTTAAAGGGAAGCTAGATAAACACATGAGGGAGAAAGGAATAGAAGGATATGCAGATAGGGTTAAATGAAGTAAGGTGGGTGGAGGCTTGCGTGGAGCATAAACACCAACACATACCAGTTGGGCCGAATGGCCTCTTTCTGTGCAGTCGATTCTATGTAACTACACAATTGTCATGCAAAATTATTGCCAATCTGTCTAATATGAAAAATTCTGGGTGTGATCACGGGATATATATTTATCCAGTACACTTAAATCAAGAGTGTGACCTTACCTTCCGAGCAGGGATTAGTTGGAGCAGTGAGACCGGGGATTTCACAGTAGAACCCAGCTGTACACAGCAAACATTCAGACACATCACTCAGTGCTAGGATATCGGAGAAAGTTCCTGGTGGGCAGGCTGTTGGTTCCCCTGATCCAGGACCTGGGTAACCAAATTAGAACATCTTAAAATGATTAGAAATCCAGAGATAGAAAAGAGCATTTAACTCCTCAAGGGCATCACATGTAAAGTCCACCTGAACCACTGGCACAGCTGGACAGGACCTTGGTTAAATGTCTGCTCCAAACAACCAGCTCAGAATTCCTCACATTTGGCACAACATAAATAGCTGGATTATTATTTCCTCAGTGGATCAGTGCCAGTGTTTTCAGATTGTGTGTCAATTCCAGAACCAGTTTTATCTGGTAAACCTTCTATTTGGTGTGCCTGACACTTGTGTCACTGCTCTGGAATCGCATCTTAGCAACATGAGAGAAATGGAGCTTCAGTGAGCAGAAAGACTGAAGAGGACATTTTCCATGCTGGTCATTAAAGGTGTTGGAGTCTGAACTGAAGTCCCTTGGCTGTCCCGGCGGATTCCTGCCGTAACTCCGGTGGGAGTCCACCGGAATGGCCACAAGCTTGGATCCCGGTCATTAGTGCAAGTTTCCGAGATGGCCCGGTGGGACAGAGCCTCCACCCAGCCCTACAAGGCCATCAACACAAGGGAGCACAGGGGTCTCAGTTGGGACCTGGCATATGGAGTCTCACCAGGGCCACGTGCCCAATCCCGGCAAAAGTGGGGCCCACCTGGGGTTCCTGTCCAGGATCAGGCCTGGAGCCTTTAATATGAGGAGGCCGTAAAGTGTTGGGGATTGATTGAAACAGCTTCCTTTGTTAAGGGGTTGCTCGGTCATCAAGGTTGTTCTTCGGGATGGCGGGGGCAGGGGGGGGGGAGGCGGGGGAGGGACAGAGGGGGGTGCAGAGGGGGGGACACCATCACCTTCCTGAACTGGCCAGCATCTGCTGGCATTTCGGGGGGTAATCAGTAGGGGTTGGAAGTTGCTCCAGATGTGTTCCCACACCACTGAAGACTTACTCCTACAGGCTCCACCCCCTGACCCAATGAACCTCGGCGGGCTCAGTGGCAGAGCTCCGCGGTGGGAACTATGTAACTGCCAGGTTCACGCTCCAGTGGATTAACCAGGCTACTATTAGCGAATGGAATTGAAAGTGGCACTCAGGCCATTATTAACTGGGCCCATCAGTGAAGCTATTGAGCGATATTAGACTTCTAGCACGTAAACTAAAAATCAGTATAAAGACAGCTAATAAAGTTTTAGTCTTATCTAAGCTTCTACAGAGTAAAAACAGGAGTCTGCATTGTGCCATTGCTCAGAGTCTGATGTAATAGCACACCAGTCACTGGGCTATATTCAGGGTAAAGAGCAGGTTAAAATTAGACCTTGATGAAACAGTTTGCATAGTTTGGCATGATGCTCTGGAATTCCTTTTCTCATCACATACAATGGCCCTGATATTTACCCGGGTTCGGGAGGAGATCTGGGGGCGGGGTGGGGGGGGCGGGGGTTGGGGGTTGGTGGGGGCAGGATTTTCGTACGTGATATCCGGAAGTATGGGTTTCCCATACAAGCTGCAGAAATTAACTGCAGGACATCTTTAAAAAATGTTCAACATGTTTCCTTCCCGCCTGCCAGCCAGCCAGATTGATAGGCCGGCTGTCTGTTGGTTGGGAAAGCAGCTGGGGAGAGGATGGCAGGTGCCTGATGTCCTGGGGGGGGGGGGGGTGGAGAGGGGGGATTGTTCGATCGCGGGGGTCCGATCGCCTGGAGGTAAGCTTGTTGGTCCTGGGGGAAACGCTCCTGCTCCTCCTGGCCCACAAGCTGTGCAATAAAGACAGTTACCTCATGGATCCTGCTCTTTTCACCTCCTTTTACCTGCCGGGATTCCCGAGGCCCTTGAATCCCGGTCTCCATGTTTTAAAAATAAAAATCCAGTTAAAATGGAGGCACACAGCCTCCTGAAAAGATTTTAGTGACTGACCTGCTACTTGAGAGCGATTTGTTCACCCGCCCCCTAACCTGACTCCGTTAAAACCGGAAGTGGGCGGGTTGGAGATGGATTGGCATTGGTTTGAAAATTAAAAATGTTTTACATTCCCACCACCCCCAATCCACCCGTCCTTTGGAGTTAAAATTCCCCCCAATACCTTTATATTTCATGAAGATTGTGGCCCAGAATTTGCTGTCCAAATAACGGTGAGGCTAATAGCGCTCTCTATTATTTATGCGCAAATGCCACAGCAACTTCAGGCGAGGGCGGATGCACGGTTAAACGCGGAAATCCAAAGGTTGCTGTCCACCATTTGCTTTTCGAAAATGGCATCTCGCTGTCTGCTTCACCATTGAAATGCATTGAATGTCGTGAAGTTCCTGTAGTTGCGTGGTAGATACGAACTAAACTCGCCACAGAAAGTTAGGTCTTGTCATTCCAGTCTAATTACCCTTTTAATGATGTGATAAGTGTTAATTACTGCCAGTCAAACTCTCTGGCACTGAAAATTAACTGTTACAAGCATGGAGTCTCATTCCTTCAGGCCTTAATTGTTGTTGGAGATTTAAAAAATGTAACATTTTTAATTTTTTTTTAACTTTTCCTTACTGTCTCCTTTTTCTCTCTCTTATTCCAATCCTTCTTTCCCTCTCTTTATTTCTCCTTCTGCACCTGATTTGACATTGAATTTATACTTCCTTCTTAGTCCTTTGCTGTTAATTTCACATTCCTTCAATTTGATTGGTTAAGGACACAAATGGCATCAAGGGGTATGGGGAGAGAGCGGGAATATGATATTGAGATAGAGGATCAGCCATGATCATATTGAATGGCGGAGCAGGCTCGAAGGGCCAAATGGCCTACTCCTGCTCCTATTTTTCTATATTTCTATGTTTTCATGAGATACACAGTTGCTTGCCCTGTTCACTCAGGTCCCAGATGCCCGGTTTCCCTCGCTATGCCGTTATCAGCTCGCACGTTCAGCAACTAATGAGAGCAAAAAGTTAAAAAACCTAAATGTGCAAGGGCAGGTCTAACTAACGGCAAATACAGGAGGCCAACTGGGGGAAAAAAAGCTATTCACAATGACATCAATGGAACCATACCCAGAATCTGTGGCCCTGATATTTACTGAGGTGGGTTTTGTGAGCAGGGATGAGGGGGGGGGGAGTTATGTTTCCCTGCACACTGTGGAGTTTTGACTTCACAACGTGCATCTTTTGTTTTCCAGCAGGTTCCCCCCAGGAAGCCAGCTTGATTGACAGGCTTGTCTCCGTCGGGCGGGGAACGCGCCAGAGGAGGCCACAGGCCAGGAGCAGGTAGGGAGCCTGCAGCTGGGGTAGTGAGATCTTGGGGCGGATGGGGGTTGGTCTGTGATCCTGGGGGGTGGGGGTGAGCCCGATCCTTGATCCCCGATCCCGGGGGGTGTCCAATCCCCAACCCTGGTGTGGGGGTCCAATTGTGGGGGGGGGGGGGGGTGAGTGGGTGTACGTGGTCTTTGGATCCCTGGGGGTAGGCGGGACTGATGGTGGGCAGGGAAGAAGGTTAGCTTGGTGGGCCGGGAGGAAGCACTCCTGCTCCTCTTGGCCCATAAGCAGTGCTAGAAAGGCACTCACCTCTTCCACGAAGCAGTCCTTGCATCTCTTTAGCTGCCGGGAACCCGGCTGGCCAGGATTAAACCTGGAAGACAGGTTAAATATGAGGCACGCTGCCTTTGTCATTTGTAATTTATCAGGTCAGTCCACCAGTAGACTATAAATTGTATTCCAAGGGCTCTCATCACATGTTATCTATCCACCTGTCAGGATAACAGTACCTTAGATTGTATTCATTTTTAAGCTTACTGGAATAATTATATTTGTTCTAAATGCAGCAGCTTCCCCCCTGCCCAAACTTACTGTCCAATAGATTTGGTCCACGTGAATAGGCTATTTGAGGTAGATAAGTTAGGAAGGACCAGGGGGACAAGCATACAAGTGGCAACACGGTGGCATAGTGGTTAGCACTGGTGCCTCACAGCGCCAGGGACCCGGGTTCGAATCTGGCCTCGGGTGACTGTCTGTGTGGAGTTTGCACATTCTCCCCGTGTCTGCGTGGGTTTCCTCCGGGTGCTCCGGTTTCCTCCCACAGTCCAAAAATGTGCGGGTTAGGTTGATTTGGCTGTGATAAATTGACCCTTAGTGTTAGGGGGGGATTAAATATGTGGGGTTACGGGGATAGGATAGGAAGGGATATGTTAGGGGGAATTAAATACGTGGGGTTACTGGGATATGTGTCGGTGCAGGCTCGATGGGGATTCTGTGTGAGAAAGCAGGGACGGGGTACTGGATTTGGATGATCAGCCATGATCGTATTGAATGGTGGAGCAGGCTCGAATGGCCTACTCCTGCTCCTAGTTTCTATGTTAAGTTACACAGGCATAGAACTCGGTTAGACATCAGGCGGTTTATCTTTTCACAGAGGGTCGTTGACCAATGGAATAAGTTGCTGGCTCGTCCAGTAAGTGCAGATTTGCTGCAAACATTTAAAAGGGAGCTGGACGGCTTCCTGACCGTGGCTGATATCGCAGCGTATAAAAGTTAGGTGGGGTATTGGGGGATGTGTCTCCCGGTCACTGTAGGCTCCTGGAATTTCGGTGGTCGGAGAGGAATTTCCCAGATTTTTTAACCCCTAAACAGGCCTAGACTTTTTTCTCTGTTTTTTCCATCTCGAGAGAGATTGCCTGACTGCTTGTTGAGAGGGTGGGGGCGGGGGCAGTGATGACATTGGTTGGGGGTTCATGATGTGTAGAAGTTGCACCATGACAGTATGGGACAGGCTTAATGGGCCGGCTGGTCTTTTTCTGTCTGTTGTATTTGTGTGTTTATAGTTACTGTACTTACCGCAGTATGAACCTCGGGGGCATATATTACCAGTAATACCATCAGTGTTCTGTGGTTGAGTGGCTCCTCCGATGCAATAATACCCAGGGCTGCAGTCCCCACTGGGCTCTGCCAAACCTACAGCACCGCACGAGTGCAGTGAGAAAGAAACACAAACAGATTACTCAGGAAGTTACTGCTAAACAGAAACTGCAACCTATGGAAATACCGAGAGGTAACATTTAATTTTCCAGCTCTTGTTGTTTCAGCCAAAGCCATTTAAATTTCAATTAAAACAATCGATATTGATCAAACTGTAACAAACCATACAACACTCTGGACTTTATAATAATGTTCCTAAATGACTCAATAGGTAGATCCAATCATCCACGGCTCTAAAGATTTAGTCAAAGCAATCGTGTTCTAAAAACTCCAATAGTTAAGAGTTTTAGGGTCTGCTGCTCATCCGCCGTTGAGTGTGTCTGTGCCCAGGATTAGCAGGCCTTGCACAATAAAGCAATGTCATCTCTTTAAATATTTTAGTGGCGCTCTTTGACTTAATGCACGTTGTTCATGGATCACCACAAAGGTCTTTATTTTGGGCGGCAGTAGCAATAAAAAGGCTCCATCCACAGCATCCCATGGTGCAGAATATTTATCAGAGGATTCTGTTTGTTACTAAACTATCAGAATGTACCATTATTGTTAGGGCACAGGATACCTAGAGGACCATTAAGGCGTGGACTATAAGTGTGGCAAGTGACTTGGCATGTTATGGAATATCTGACAATTTTCTACATCTAGCTGGCGTAGCTAAGTGTGTTGCCCAGGTACCACAATTTTACACAAGTCCAAGGTTGGGAAAATATCAGTTTCTAAGCCATTAAAAAAAATCACTTGTTTTAATTATAAGCATAGACTGAGACTACGTCTGCTACCTTGAATACCAACGTACAAAGCCTGAAACACATAATCCAAATAACCTTGTGTGATCTGCAGTAAAAATGATGCAAGTGTGGGCAGTGTTAATAAAAGCTAGTTTTATAATAGAGAATAATGGAGATCCAGGGGTGTTTACAAGACAAGAACCTCATTAAGGGTGATGCCATAAACCATGTGGACACAGTGTGAGCAGTTTGTAACTGCACTCCAAGTGATTACAGCCTTGTAATCATGCCGGATTATCTTTTTTTAAAAATTATAATATGTGCTACATATTTCAAGCAGGCAATTTTACTTTGTTTTGAGTGCATCAGTCATGCACATACAATTGGCCAATGCACTTTCGATGATGAATTCATAAAAAAAATAGCTATTGCACAATAACCACTGCAAATTTGAGTCATAATCAAAAGAGGTTGACCAGAAAATAGTCACTCCGTACTTTAATGCACGTCATCTATGAAAAAATGGATGTGTTTGCAACACTTGTGTTGCCAACAATAGGCTCCAGTCCAGCTGTTGAACTCATCGGTTTTATGGTGCTCTTTCCCCACTTTTTAATTGGTAAGCCTATCTTTTCCCAATACTGTCTGGGAGCAGGCCCATTGTGTCCAGATCTCCTCTGAGAGGTTAGTTTGCACCAGTTCCTGGCCAACTGACATGCTGGTATTGATACTAAATGTGGGAGTATGCAAAATATGGGACCAAGTGCTGGAAGCAAAACAAATGCTAAACCAACCTGAATCATTGCAGTAAGCCCCTGGTGGGCAGGATGTTGGTTCAACACTACCTTCAGGACAGTAAAAACCTGGTTGACATTTTCCCCCAGTAGCTGTAGCTGGACAGAGGCAGTTTGCAGTCGTGTAGTTATCAAGATCAAATGGCTGGGATGTCCAAGCAGCTGATACACAAAACCAGCCTAAAGCAAATGGGATGTGAGAGAACAAAATTAAATGTGATCAAGTAACAGTACATATAAGGACTTTTTTTTATTCATTCATGGGATGTGGGCGTAGCTGGCAAGGCCAGCATTTATTGCCCATCCCTAACTGCGCTTGAGAAGGTGGTGGTGAGCCGCCTTCTTGAACCGCTGCAGTCCGTGTAGTGAAGGTACTCCCACAGTGCTGTTAGGGAGGGAGTTCCAGGATTTTGACCCAGCGACGATGAAGGAACAGTGATATATTTCCAAGTCAGGATGGTGTGTGACTTGGAGGGGAACTTGGAGCTGGCGGTGTTCCCATGCACCTGCTGCCCTTGTCCTTCTAGGTGGAAGAGGTCACGGGTTTGGGAGGTGCTGCCGAAGAAGCCTTGGCGAGTTGCTGCAGTGCATCTTATAGATGGTGCACAATGCAGCCAAGAATTTAAAAGTGTACGAGGAAATATTGAATTTTAAAAGTGTACACTAAAAGCCGCTCAGAGTCCTCCCCATTTGACACATTTTGATGCTGGGTAGTTGCACATCCTGTAGGTGTAAATTATAATTTACTGCTTGGGTTCCTATAGCACCGATCACATCTTCAGGATGCCATAAGGTGCTCCACACCCAATGAATTAGTTTTTAAGTCACTGTTGTTATGCAGGCAAACGTGCAGCTAGGTCCCACAAACAGCAAATGAATGACCACTTAATCTGTTTTTGGCCGTGTTGGTTGAGGGAGGAATGTTGGCCAAGACAACTACCTGCTCTTCTTCAAATAGTGCCATGGGATATTCATGTCCATCTAGACAAGCAGATGGGGCCTCACTTTAAAGCACCTCCAGCAATGTGGCTCTTCCTCAGGACTCCCCTGAAACATCAGGCCTAGATTATACGCTCAAATTTTGGAGTAGGCCTGAACCCACAACCTTCTGAGTCGGAGGCGAGAGTTCCACCAACTGAGCCAAGCTCGGCCCCTATTACAGTCAGTTGGACGAAGCACCCACCAGCTTTGCATTTTCCTGATACACCGGTTAGCTTTTCTTTCTCACAGTAGTGCCCTGGAGGGCAGGGTAGGCAGCTGTCCACACTTTGGGTCATTGGCTCAGGGTTATAGTAACCCCGAGGACAGGGAAACTCTGTGGCGTGCTTCGTTCCTGGGAACAGAAAGTAGAATGGCATGTTAAGTATTATGAACTGCAGAGCTATTAAATGTATTATAATCAGATGAACGTTATTCAACTGGGCATCCCAAATCAATGATAATGTGCAGCTTCCATTAATTTAAGAACCCAACTAATTCACCCCATCTTCCATTATTACAATCTCGACATAACATGATGTTTTAGTTCCATTTTATTTCTTTATTCATATCAAAAATCTCTGCCATTTATACAGCTTCCTTCTTTCTCTGTGGCTGAGTTCAGTCTAAAAAACATGCCAACATGATGACTATGTCATATTGTTCTTGCACAACCAATCAGACCCCACCAGGCATTCTCAATCAAGTGAAGTGACAATTGCCAAAAACCTCACAACTACTCAGATTGCACTGCTTAAATAAGGTTCAACTGAGTATTCAATGCGGATAGCTTACATTTGTCACGAATGCAGCCCATTTCATTGCTTTCCCACTACAGAAACAAAAAGAAAGGATCTGTAATTCTCACCATTGGGGCAGTAAAATCCTGCAGGGCAAGGGAAGTCACTGTAAGTGGTCGTATTCTCGGGACAGAAGTATCCTAAAGCACAGGGGAAGCAGCTGGCTTGTCCGCTTAGGTTATTGTATGTCCCGGCTGGACATGGCATGGGTTGGACAGTGCCTGCCGGGCAATAATGATTCACAGGACAGAGGCCTCCAGTGTCATCTGAACCTACAAGTAGAACAGCATGGTAAATACAAAATTGCAAAAATCCTTTGTCAGACACCTCTGCATTGCTATCTACTTTTCTGTGGATCCTGGGCGAATGCCTATTTTAGTGAATACCAACAGAAAACTGAAACTCTAAGATAATAGATAATGGTCACCTCTCTGTGATCCATAACAGACCAATCAAGGGTTCAGAAAAAGTCATAACTACAAGATCAAAGTTCAAACAGTTTGTGTCTCAGTCCTGATATTGACTGCCTGTCTTGAATTACAGAACCATTGGGTATTATTAGGTACATGCACCACAGCAATTTTTCTTTTAAAATAAATTTTTTCCATTGGAAAGTGTGTGGCAGGAGTTAATTGCCTCAGTTAAAGATAATTATACAGTGTCAGTTTAGGATCTAAATCTTTAGATTTTAGTATTGGCTTTCAACACTCAATTAGAAAATTCTGCTGTTGGAAATATTCCCTTACAATGCAGTGAATATTTAAAAACCAATAATTGCAATCGCTTCAAATGAGACACGGGCCGGAATTTTACCGGCGCTGAGAGGATGAGATCAGAGGCGGGTCAGCTGTGAAATTTGAAATGATTGACAGCGGGTGGGGAACCCGCTGTCAACCCGCCTCCACACTAATCTCCCAGGTATTGGGTCTGCCAGCGCTGAACAGACCCGACACCAAGTGGCGGGGGAGGGAATTTATATTATAAAGAGCTTGTTAACAGGCACTTATAAACTATTTTGAGCTCACCTTTAGATTTTTAGAAATAACAACAGAAAACGCTGGAAAAACTCAGCAGGCCAGGCAGCATCCGTAGAGAGAGAAAGAGAGTTGACGTTTCAGGTCGATGACCTTTCATCAGAACTGGGAAGAGCTGGAAATCAAATAGATTTAAGGCCAGGGTAAAGCTGGGAAAAGGGGGAGGGGATAAAGGAACAAAGGAGGAGATGAAGAGACATTAAGAGACATTAAGAGATATGCAAGGCTAGAGGTGGTGTTAATGTGACAGATTAAGGCTGAATGAAGTGTGAAATCCACTGGCAGAATGAAGGACAGCTGCCAGCTTCTAGGAGGAAAAAAAAGGTGGGGGGGACAAATAAAAGGGTGGATAAAATAAAATATAAATGTGATTGGAGCTGAGGTTATGATCTAAAATTGTTGAACTCGATATTGAGTCCAGAGGGCTGTAGCGTGCCTAAACGAAAGATGAGGTGCTGTTCCTCGAGCTTACGCTGAGCTTCCGTGGAACAGTGTAATAGGCCGAGGACGGTGAGGTCAGAGTGGGAGTGAAGCGGTGAATTAAAGTGACAGGCCACCGGGAGCTCGGGGTCCCCCTTACCGACTGAACGGAGGTGTTCCGCAAAGCGGTCACCCAATCTGCGTTTGGTCTCCCCAATGTAGAGGAGTCCACATCGTGAGCAGCGAATACAGTATACTAAATTGCAGGAAGTACAAGTAAATCGCTGTTTCACCTGGAAGGGGTGTTTGGGGCCCTGGACAGTGGGAAGAGGGGAGGTATAAGGGCATGTGTTGCATCTCCTGCGCGTGCACGGGAAGGTGCCGGGCGAAGGGGAAGGGGTGCTGGGGGTGGTAGAGGAGTGGACTAGGGAGTTTGCCAAAGGCTTCCCCGCTGCTTGGGGATCATGTCAGGCAAGGAGGTCATGTGTTGTGTCAGCATGGGATGATTTACTAACTTGACAGCTGCAAATGGGCTATAAAAGCTCCCATTTCATAGGTGCTCACTTTTTAAGGTTAGAAGCTGTTACTTACTGCATTTGGAAGACAGATTGAGCTTTATGGAGCTTGCAAATGTTTGGATCAAACTCTCTATCCAGTGTCACCTCATTGGAACAACCTCTCTCACCATTGACAGATCGCTTCTGTCATCTCAACCTCGCCTGCCATCTATTCCATCAGCATCGGTGCCCTTGAAAAAGTCTCAGCTTGGTCCTCACAATCCCACCAAAATCAGCCCCAACACCAGCATCACCCAGCACCAACATCAACACCAACCTTCTCTGTAATCAACTGATGCTGCACAGGATACAGGGCATCAGCACCTGACCACTTTGCTGCCCGGGACGCCAGGGATGGCTTCACCATGGCCAGATTTCTTTCACTTGAAGCTGTACACCCTGGCTGCCACATGATAAGCCAGGTTGGCACCACCCCACACCGACACCATAAAGCATTCCTACAATGTCCAAGTCATTCCTTTCACACTCATCACCATTGCTGGGGCAGGGGCGGGGGCGGGGGGATACCCTATGTCCCACCATTCACTGCAACTCACTAAGCCACTTCCAAAGGTGCACACAAATCTGTCCAAGAACACAAAGTGTTGAAAATAAAGATTTCAATGTTTGACACCACATTAACAAAATCTTTACATGAACATTGGCTAAAACACCCAAGTGCCTACCCTTGTGTGTTATTAGTTGGCATGCTTGCACTAGGATGAGGGTGAGTGTGAGGGGTGGCTAGTGAGATGGGGAAGTGATAATGTAGATAGAGAGGGATGGATGGAGGTGCAAGGTAAGTTGGTGTGAGTAAGGATGTGCAAGAGTAGGATAGGGAAGGCAGAGTGATGGGGATGTGATGAGTGGCACAGCAGGATGAGGTTGAGTGTGGCTTTGTACTAACGTTTCGTGATCTACTGAGATCATTGAAAGGTTTGTGCCACTGCAGCCTGATCCTCCTGATGACATCCCTGCTTGTGTCCTCCTGTGTAATGTGCAACCAGGCTGTGTTGGTGTCCTGGGGAGGTCTCTTCCGCCCATTGGAAGGGAAGAAAACCTCCCTGCGTGCTGTGACTCCCTCCATAAGCATATGGAGGGAGTCATGGGAGAGCCTGGGTGCAGTTGTGCACCTTTGTGCAGTCATTGCCAGTGTTTGCAGCACCTCAAATGCTGTAGAACACTGACAGCACAAATGTCAAGGTAAATTAGGACATGGCCCCTTTAAGGAAACCAGCTGATGACGCGCCATCAAATGACGTCATCAGACCCGCTTCCTTTTAATTGGCCGGGAACCTCGCTGGACGGGCTTAACAAGTCCAATCAACGTAAAATCACTTCAACAGAGCGAGATAGAGCAGGCAGCGGGCTGGGACCGCGCTACTGACCCTGGCCGCCCCGGACCCACCTCGGTAGGCGAAATTGTGGCCATGAGCTCTGTACCAGGAGGGTTAGCTGCACTGTGGATCTATCAGATTTACAGAGAATGTTCACAGGCGTGTAAAAACCAATCAAATTACAGTGGTCTGGAGCATTCATCTTTGCACTGGCTCCATCTCGGAGACAGCAGATAATAGGAATCGATAGGTCTTGGAGTCCCTTATATTCCCTTCAAGGGCTGTATGTTCTCTTTTTTCTATGAGAGTTCTGCAAAACTTCCAGTTAATCCTAAGATTATCCCAACCTAACATAGAAACATAGAAGATAGGAGCAGGAGTAGGCCATTCGGCCCCTCGAGCCTGCTCCGCCATTCGATGAGATCATGGCTGATCTAACGGTTTAATCTATTCTGGAACTCTGCTCTATTTAGTTTTTAGGAGAAACTGAAAAGCTATTCTACAACATGCTCTAATATTGTAACAAATATGGTTTCCAATACTGCAACGCACTCAGTGGCTATGGGTTCCAACACACAATCACTACTGGGAACTAGACATCAGTCATATTCCTTCAGTACTGTGTGAGATTCAACTCATAGATTACTAATGATTTAGTGATGTGCTCTTTTTTCAGTTCAAAGACAGACAGGGAAGTGCTTGAATCAAACTTCAAAGAATTTATTTCTTGAAAATACTTGCAAATTTCAAAGCTTGAACACATGCTGCTTTAGGTCAACATTAAGGGCCCTACCATTTCCCATTTATTTATTATGTAGGACAGCTGACAAGGTAGTGATAAAGATAGTTCAGACTTTATCTTTCTTTATTTAAAAGCTCCAGACCATGTAATACTCAATGGGTAGAAAATCAATCAACAGTAAAGGTTTTAAGGTTGATTTACCCAGCGGTGTTGGTGTTGTGGCAACAGCCAAGCAGAAGAAACCAGGGTCACAGGGCCCTGAAGGTTTCACCAGACCTGTAGATCCACAATACATTCCTGGACTACACATAGTACAGTTAGAAGCCACTGACAGGTACAATCTGTGACACAAAGAGAAAAATAAAACCAAGACAGAAAATCATCAGTAATGCAAATTAATCTCTGTTCATTGTCATAATCCAGCTGCAATTTTGCATGCAAAACTACATTTTAACTTGACTAACTCAAATGAGCAAGGTCATAAACCGATCCTATACTGCAATAAAATATCCATGTCACCCAACTCAAAATCATTCATGCACTAAAGTTACCAGGAACAGAAATGCACTTAAAATGACTTTGCTCTCCACAAGTCTAAAATTAAGTTAGGAGAAAGAAGGGATGTCAATAGAACTTTTTGACCCAAAGAGTTGTGGAATAAGTCATTAGACAAGGTCATTAAAGAGGATAGTAAAAGTGGATTCAAGTGACAATTAGATACATTTCTGAAGAGAGAAAGGACTGAAGGATATGGTGAAAAAGAGGGTAGGGTAGGGCAACACGGTGGCATAGTGGTTAGCACTGTTGCCTCACAGCGCCAGGGACCCGGGTTCGAATCCGGCCTCGGGTGACTGTCTGTGTGGAGTTTGCACATTCTCCCCGTGTCTGCGTGGGTTTCCTCCGGGTGCTCCGGTTTCCTCCCACAGTCAAAAGATGTGCGGGTTAGGTTGATTTGGCTATGATAAAATTGACCCTTAGTGTTAGGGGGGATTAAATACGTGGGGTTACGGGGATAGGGTGGGATATGTGTCGGTGCAGGCTCGATGGGCCGAAATGGCCTCTATCTGCACTGTGGGGATTCTGTGACGTGATCTATCAAAAAGGGTCAGACCTGTTGGATGCAATAACTGTGTCATTCTCCTAAAAATTCTTGTTCACTAAAGCTGCTCTTATAATATACAAGACCTTTGCTAACACTGTCCGTTCCCGTTGCATGAGTCTCGTACACCTGGCTGAAACCTGAAGATAAATCTGCTGGATTCGACAAGGCTGCCAGATGCAAACACCATTTGTTGCTGAGTCTTTCTGGTACTTGGTCATAGGGCACATTGACATTCCAAATATGGTGTCGGAGCAAAGTGGTTTGGCTCTGCACGGACACTGCAGTTACAGTGTGAATGGAGGCGGAAAATGGCATCAGGGCTCAAACCAACACCAGAGTGAAACGGAATGTTAATCCTTGGCGGAGGGAGTTTCAGTCCGCTCCACTTCGGAGTCGGTTTGGGCCTGAACTCCCGATTTACGCTTCAAGTTTAGTGTGGGTGTGATGTGGAGTATGAGTACAACCCAGTGTAGATGAAAGCATAAAATTACAAAGAGATATTGATTGATTAAGTGAATGGGGCAAAACCTCAAATAGGTACACAGATCATTAAAATGTCATGAACAGGTACAGAAAATAATCAAAAAGGCCAATGGAATGCTGGCCTTTATATCTGGAGGACTAGAATACAAGGGGGTAGAAGTTATGCTGCAGCTATACAAAACCCTGGTTAGACCACATTTGGAGTACTGTGTTCAGTTTTGGGCACCACACCTTAGGAAGGATATATTGGCCTTGGAGGGAGTGCAGCGTATGTTTACCAGAATGATACTTGGACTCCAGGGATTAAATTACGAGAGATTACACAAACTTGGGTTGTATTCCCTGGAATTTAGAAGGTTAAGGGATGATTTGATCGAAGTTTTCAAGATATTAAGGGGAACAGATAGGGTAGATAGAGAGAAACTATTTCCACTGGTTGGGGATTCTAGGACGAGGAAGCGTAGTCTAAAAATTAGAGCCAGTCCTTTCAGAAGTGAAATAGGAAACACTTCTACACACAAAGGGTGGTAGAAGTTTGGAACTCTCTTCTGCAAACGGCAATTGATGCTAAATCAATTGTTAATTTTAAATCGGAGATTGATAGATTTTTGTTAACCAAGAGTATTAAGGGATATGGGACAAAGGCAAAGGTATGGAGATAGGTTTCAGATCAGCCATGATCTTACTGAATGGCGGAACAGGCTCGAGGGGCTAAATGGCCTAATCCTGTTCCTATGTTCCTAGTGAAACCAACAGATTTACCTTAGATTGCAGCATCTACACACAAGTCAGGAACTGGTTGTCCTATCACAGGTGTCATAAAAGCAGCTTAATGTATATTGGAAGACATCTATTACACCTTGTAAACAGAGATATGCTCAACAAAGTGGGTCAGCAGTATAATGATGTCATCACATCATTGATTACATTTACTTTATTGTTAAAAACTTTGCATTGAAATCTCCAGCAAAGAATCTGAAAAGTTTACACTGCAGTACCAACTCTATCTGCTTACAACGCAAAGCTTTTCTGGTGGCCAAGATGGAGGACTTTGAGCAGAGTTTCTGGAGCAGGCTGTTTCAGCAATCCTACCTCCCAGAAAACTTACAAAATCTCGACAATGCAATATAAAGAGTACAATATAGACAGCAGACATACAGTCAAGCTGCTAATTTAGAATGGTATTTTATTTTATTTTGGTTAAACAGAGGTCATAATATTACTTCAAAAAGACAATTCAAGTAAACCAGCCTAAATTTCTTTTAAAATATCCATCTTAGTTCTGTCCCTTGTTTTCTTCCACAGTTTTGTTTTGCGATGATTTTAATTTGTAAATATGACTGCACTCCTTGTCAGACCTGTTAGGGCAGCACTGTGGTGGATAATTTCCCCCACGTGCTATTTGCAGCAAAATGATAAACATGCTTATAAAAGAACATGTTTATAATTTTGCTACAAGCAATAGTGGAAATCCTCTCGATGTCCCTCCCCCAACAAGCCTGTCTTGTCTATACTTTGGGACACATATTTGGCAAGGCCCTCCCGGTCAGGTCTCCTCTCAATGACGTTGATGCAGATCAACAATCATGAAGTATGGAGTGATGCGAGGATCAAACATCAGTGGCACAAAGAACAAGAGCACGTCTCCTCGGCTGTGCACTCTCTAAAGATGAAGGAATCTGCCCACGAATTCCTGGTTTCACCGTGCAGCAAATAATGAGTGTCCATTAGCAGGACAGTTTGCATGGTCATTGTTTCGGAGATTTGTCATAGGGGTTCTTGACCAAACGCCCATAATGGCAAGCATGGCACTGCATTGGGCAGGTCGTATTGTGGCCCCTTGGCAAGCAACGGTAAAAGCAAAAGCAGGTTCGCTGGCAACAGGAAATACCTGTAGAATTATGCCATTTGCTAAATGTGAATGAGTCAATAAATCAACCTGTCGGATTCCTAGTGATTCAGAGTGATGTACATCCTCTTACAAATAGCACAGCTTATGGGTTTGATGAAGGGCCCATGTTTCAGACCTGATCAGATACACAGAGAATCATAATGGAACTTTTTTTTTTTAAGAATAGTTTCGTAACCTTTTGGTTTCAAATCAAAATTTTATTTTATAATATTAACACATTTCATATTTATCTGCATAAAAATAGCACAGCTGCTAGACAAATAAATAAATACAATAAACAAAGATACAATGCTCCACTCCTCCTAACTTAAAGATGAATGACATGCTCAACATTTGTGGCTAACATTATAATGCAAATAAAAGCTTATTATAGTTGCAAGTGAACCTTTAATTTTCTGTTATCATTTATTCAGAATAAGATTCTTCAAGAAGTTCAAGTTTGATAGATGTTTCATACTGTTTAGAAAATCATTCATTAATCTCTGGCATTAATGAACTGAAGATTTTACTTACTTGTCAGAGTATGTACCCATTGGGCAGGGCAGGGGAATACTTGTACCAGCTGGGCAATAGTGTCCCGTCGGACAGGGCCCTCCTACTCCTGTACTGAGGTTACCATTTGGGTTTCCAACATCCACACCTAATTACAGTGACATTAAAAGGCATCATTATTTTCTGAACACTACATCCCCATTAATAGGAATAAGTGGCTACTTGAAACCAACTTTCAGAGTTAATCTAGGATTGCTTTGTAATTACTTTTCATATCTTACCCTCTATGAGTATATCAAATACATGTTTGTGCAATCTAACTAAAGTCATGAGGAAGGTAAACATGAATGAAAAGTTAGACGTATTCACCTAGCACAAGCGGTGTGCTCTGTCTGAACTTAAACTTGGGGAACTTGTTTAGCTTCCTATAATAAGAAGCAAAAATAATTATTTCACTGGCTACTGTGATTACAGAGAAGTAAACGTTCCCTCTAACTGGATTCAGGTCACTAAGAACCAGGCAGCTACATTTGCTTTAGATTAATCTGGCAAAATATCTATTTTGTTTATGAATAGAGGAATAGAATATCAAAGCAAAGAGATGATTGCTTGAACTTTATAATCACTGGTTAGGTCTCAGCTGGAGTATGGTGGACAATTCTGGGCACCAGGAAAGATGTAAAGGCCTTAGAAAGGGTGCAGAGGAGGTTTACCAGGATGTTACCAGGGATGAGAGACTTCAGTTATGAGGAGAGGTTGAAAAGTTAGGACTTCTCCTTGGAACAGAGAAGGTGAAGAGGTGACCTAATAGATGGTTTCAAGATGATGAGAGGTTTTGATAGAGTAGATAGAAAAAAACTATTCCCTCTGGCGAGTGGGTCAATAACCAGAGGTCATAGGTTAAAAATCATTGGCAAAAGATCTCGAGGGGAGATGAGGAGAATTTCTTTTCACTCAGAGTTGTGGAGATCTGGAACGCTCGACCTGAAAAGGTGGTGGAAGCTGATTCCATAAATAATTTTCAAAGATGTTGGACAGGTACTCGAGGATGAGGAACTTACAGGGTTACGGACAAAAAACGGGGATGTGGGACTAAGCACCACTGCTCTTTCTAAGAGACAGCACATGCATGACGGGCTGAATGGTAAGTTTCTATGATTGCTATGATTTGCAAGCAGTCCTTCACTTTCCTTCAACTGTAACTGGACAAACTCAAACATCAGATGAAATCCTCTTCAGATTCGCTATCAGCATAACCTGTTATTAGTTAGGTGCTTCTTTCCCCAATTTAACTAAAAGCTGCCTGAATTTATAGAATGCGTTCTCTCCATTCTGGTTTGGGTTGGTCCGCGGACTTAGTTACTGCATGGCCAAATAACTATGTGCTAACTACCTGCAAATCTGGCTAATAAGACAGTATCAGAATTAAATGTGTACAAATACTTAACCTGTTGAACAGAAGTATCCCTGCTGACAGGATCCAGATGGAGTTGTTAATCCCCACGCGCCACAAAAAGTGCCTTCAAATTAAAAGACAACAGTTGTGAAACTGATATCATAAATCAAGAAATATTATCACCTCTAGCAACTACAGAGGAACAAGTAGGCTAACTGCTCTGCTTAGCAAAAACTCTACATTCATGGATCAAGCAACACACTACCAGTTCATTGGTCCAACAGGAACATCATTATAAGCATGCTTAAAATATAAGGTTTGTAATACACTTAATACTCTTGAAGAACGTGCATGTTGCAAATTCTGTCCAATGTGAAATGAGTGTGGGGCGCCTCAAACTACTTCCATCTGCGTGTCGGCCAACAGTACAAAACTGCCCCTGGTTTTGCACAAATTGGAAATATCATTCAGGGATTTCTGGAATCCACAGGATTTCTGGAATAGAAAATTTCACAGTGGTATGGGCCGCTCTTCAAGGGTTGGGAAAAAGCACACAGTTGGGACAAAGTGGAAAGAGTTTTACTCTGCCCCGAACCATGCAAGATTACTAGATGCTGACACTGAGGGCTGGAGGCGGGTTTGGAGGCGTGTGGGGGGTTAAAATTGCGAAAACTGGCGGGCGGGCACAAGTCCGCCTCCATGCAATTTTCATTAAATCGTGTCTGCTGGTCCCGACTCCGTCCCGCCTTTAAGAGGCGGGATAGGCTGTTAAGGCCCTTAACAAGCAATAAATTGGCTCTATAATGCCATTTTGAAAGGCCTTTGTGATATTAACCCTTGGCTGGCTGGATGGATGGCTATGGGGATGGATGTATATATGGATGGATAGAGAGGAGACATATCTGGGAGTGGTGGTATAAAAATATCTGGGAGCAGACTTAGGGCTGCTGCTTATTTTGCAGGTCCTCTCACAGCAAAGGCCAGGCAGTCTCTGAAGACCTTCAATGCAGCAGCAATGATGACATCATCAGAGGTGACTTTCAGACTGAAAACACTAATTGGTTCATGGATTCCCACATGCTGGAACTCAATTGCCCAATTAGGTGAAAATTGCATCAATCTCCCACATCCAATTGCAGTCGGGTGGATAACACGAAAAGTGGATGACACGACCCCAACCCGCCCCAGTATCAAAATCCTGCCCTGAGTGTAGAATTGGCAAAATGCCCCATTTCCTAACACTAACATTCCTCATCCACCAACATCCATCAGACATTAGATGGTCATTAACTCCCATTAGTTTGACTGACCAGCAGGGCACTGCAGACACTGTTCCACTCGGCTCAATCCCATCGCTGGGCTGTAGGTTCCTGGTGGGCAAGGTAGATGGCTCCTCCCTGTGCTCTTTATGCAGTAATGGCCTTCTGGGCAGGGTCTTATTGCATGCCCTTCAACACAGTAAAACCCAGCAGGACAATCGAAGCACTTCCTTTGACCTACAATCAGTTAAACAAAAGGAAACCAATTCTGTTTTTAAGATACTTGACAGTTCTAAGTGATTACAACATTACAACAAGGATTAGATGTCAGTCAGGCAACTTAATCATCAGATCAGTCACTCACTCAACATTTTGGTTTTCTAAATCAAACCCAATCTCTTTAGTCCTACTCTTTTGTAAAATTCCACTTGGTTATAAACCGGACAAATTCCATTCAGTTATCTGCTCACCTGTGACATTGTTATAAGATCCATCTCCACATCGTAAGGGCATTGCTGTACCCTCTGGGCAGTAGTGACCCTTAGGGCACAAATCACCTGTTTCGCCATCTAAAGGCCTCGTGGTTTCAGCCCCCTCTTTGCAGTAAAAACCTGAATGTAATAGTGAATAATTAACATGAAATTCGTGCAGTTGAAATGCAGTAAAGTGCAATCTGAGGATTTTGGGAAGGATGCTGGTGGCCTTGCTGAGCGGTAACGAGAAGTTCCTACCTGGAGCACACAATCCACTGGGTTGAGTCAGTGCTGTACCACTGCAGGCAAATCCAGGGGTGCATGGAAGACACAATGCAATACCTTGGGCACCTGTCAAGTTATTCCATGTCCCGGCTGGACATGGGTTTTCAAAAGCATGTTTGGTCCAAAAGGACAATAATAACCAGGTGGGCAAACATTACCAAAGGACAGTGCCACCTAGAAAAAAAAATAAGCATAAATATCTTTAGGTGTTATCTTCAGTTCAGAACATTTTAAACAAAACTGATATCTGGAACCCATCCTCTTTTAGATTCCAGTTGTATATATTTGAATACAATGAGGAAGAAGGTGGCAATGCATTAGTAAGAACTTGCATTTATGGAGCACCTTTCATATCCTCAGCTTGTCGCAAAGCGCTTCACAGTCAATGAAGTACTTTTGAAATGTAATCATTGATGCAATGTAGGCAAATGCGGCAGCCAATATGCACACAGCAAGGTTCCACAAACAGCAATGAGATACATAACCAGGTAATCTGTTTTAGTGGTGCTGGTTGAGGGATAAATGTTTGCCAGGACACCAGAACAACTCGCTCTGCTTTTCTTTGAATAATGCCACCTGACACAGCAGATGGGGCCTTGGTTTAATGTCTCAACCAAAAGACAGCACTGCCGACAGTGCAGCACTCCCTCGGTACTGAACTGGAGTGTCAGCCTAGATTATGTGCTCAAGTCTCTGGAGTGGAGCTTGAACCTACAACCTTCTGACCCAGAGGCGAGAGTGCTAACAGTTGAGCTGGTGTTGGCACCATTAATTGTAAATAATGTTTAAAAAAAAAATGCAAAACAAAACACAAGGGAAGTTGTGGCATTTCTCAAGCCGTGTCTTAGTGTGGGACTCACTGTGTTGATATCTCTCTTCTACTCACTTCCCTTCTCTGCTTGACATCCTCACCTTTCTCCCTTGACCCTGCATGCTGATGCTTCTATTTCTTGCTGCCATTGTTGTTTGTACTTCTGAGATGCGTGTACCTGCTCAGATTTACTGGTCTGATGTGGAGCCACTTACCAGGAAGTGGTATTTTCACTGCCTCCAGGAAATCAAAATCTCAATGTACTCAGCAAATCTTGCCACTCACAGGAAGCTCATAGTAAGACATGTTACAACGAATGACCTGCCCTATTCATTGTCCACAATCGCACATGTTTATACTGACCATATCATTTCCTATTGATCAGTTGCAAATTAGTTCGCAAACTTTCAGTGATTATCTCCTAAATGTCACCACTTTTTGACTACAAGGATCTCACTGACCATCAGTGACTGTGCTGAAAGCCACATGAAAATCTCAATAAGATTAGCCTATGAAACATACAGATGTCATGGAATCATGTCAAGGTTAAAAACTGGCCCAGAATTTACGGTCCTGATGACAGCAAATTGGCAGCGTTCGCTGTCATTACGCATTTGAAACTGACCGCAACTTCAGGATTTAGCGCATGCCCAGCCTAATGCGGAAATCCTGAAGTTGTGGTCTGTCATTCACTGCTCCTCCACAGGGTGCGCTATGGACCCCACCCACCACAGAACTGCCAATCAGTGAAATCGCTCAAATCAGGGAAACTTCTGAAAACTTCGACTCTTCTGCAGTAATTACGCTGTTAAATGCCCCATTAAAAGTTCGACCCGTTTGGATTAGGTGTAACTGGAGTTTCAACAGCGTGTTGACTGCTAAACAAAGGTTATGGGCCTGAAAAACTAATTTTAATCTTGTGTAGTGTCAAATTTATCCATTTTAATAAAAATTTAAGAAACTTAAAAAAAAATACAATTTTTAATTTTTTAAAAAGTTTGCTTATCTTTATTTCAGGTTTGCCTTTTCCCCATGTGAGAGCCCCAATCTTTGTTTTGCTCTCTCTAACATTTTTAATAAGTTAGAATTTTAGGAACTTACTCCACTTCCTGGTTCGCTGTCTGTGAGAATTGGCTGCTTAGACAGCTTGTTGATGTCACAGCAGCTCGCGCTATGGGATTCCCACTATACTGCGTTGATTTCAACTACGCGTTGGAAGACCCGAAATTCTCGACACAGTGATCGGCAGATCTTTGTGCGAAGTTTACTTCGGGGCCAACGGCAAACGCCTTTGCTTCGCCGCTGACCGCAAATTCCGGGCCAATTGTGGCTTATGACATCCTTTGAATCCCTTGAACAGATTGCTACTTTGTAATTACTCTCAACAATTCATTGTTCCCATCTAATTCACCTGATTAAGATGGAAGTTAAAGTCTGGCACGAAAAACATGACAGAATTCAGGTGTATTTTATATTCAGTTTCGTGCTTTAAAATGCTTGACACATACAATAATGTAAACTGAAACAGCAGTATTTGGATTTCCTCTGGAAATATAATTTTGCAATGCTTTCTTGTTTTCAGGTAAATTCTGTTTACTGAACTTACAGGTATGGAAGTGTTGGAGCCTCTGGTGCAGTAATATCCAGGCTGACAGGGTCCTTCGGGTGCAGTGAGGCCTGCCACGCTGCAGTACATCCCTAAATCACAAAGCTTACATGAACTAATGTCCTCTGCTCCTTTTTGATGTAAGTAGCGTCCCTGAAAGGCAAGGAAGCAGGAACTAAACCATGCTCTAAACTCCTGACAACACATGAAAACAGATAATTGTACTGCGTCACATCATCCATCCTGCCAAGCCTCACTCAATGCGGTTTAAAAAATGTAACTTTTTTGATGTATCTGGCGGAGAAATAAAAGCAAAATTCTCATAATGACCGAGCAATGTCTCAGTTTTATCATAAATCCCACTTCACCAATGTTGGCATAATAAAACACAACATGAATGTCTTCAGACTAATACGATAAAGTAGTTCCATTGGAATTTTTGAATCTCAGAAGACATAGCACAAACGCAGTACTAACTTGTTTGTTGTGAAGTTACAAAATACTGGGCTGATGGTGAACTATGAAGCTACAACTTACTCAATTGTCACATCCACCAGGAAAGGGCTGGCCCACGAATGGAGATGAGCAGAAATGGTGCCGCTTTTTCTGGAGGTTTCTTTCCCTAAAGTGATTGATTACTTTCAGGAAGGCGCCATTTAAAGTTGAAAACCCCTCTTCCAGGTCCTTAGCAATGCTGGATGCCATGGTTACGCCCTTGCACTCAGTGTTGTTAAGAAAAACATGGCGGGAAATATCTCATATGAGGGGACAACATCAGGGTGATAGGACATATTTCCTCTCACTTGCATGTCATCACACACATTTGTGGGCTGGTATATTATACGGCCACCACCAAATCCACAGAAACTACTGATGGGGGAGCAGAAAGGGCGTGGGGACTCAGTGATAGCCTCACCCACCCAGCTCTCAGAAATTTATATGATTGTCTGAAACATGGAGTGTGTTGCAGCCTGTGTTATACTGAAATATGTTCCTGGTTCCCTAATTAACATTTTAGATTTTTGTTATGGAGCAGCACTGGAATATTCCAACAGTCCTTTAGATTTGTAGGCGGAAGTATCATTCATAATAAGGCCACAGGACAGGATCTTATTGGGAAATACTTACAGCTGAGGATGAGGCCTCCCCATACAGTTAAGATACAGATCAGCCATGATCTAATTGAATGGCGAACAGGCTCGAGGGGCTGAATGGTCTACTCCTGTTCCTATGTTTCCATCGTCCACCCTCTGTAAACCTCCGTTCATCCAAAACTCTGCCGCCCGTATCCAATACTGCACGGTTTCATTCACCCATCGTCCCTGTCTAGCTGACCTACTTAGACTCCCAGTCCTCAAAGTTAAAATCCTCCTCCTTATGTTCTAATCCCATCATGGTCTTGCCCTTCCCTATTTCTGTATCCTCCTCTAGCCCTACAACCCCTCCCCTGAATGCTCCATTCCTCCAACTCTTGTGTATTTTCCCCCATTGGCAACCATGGGTTCAGCCAACGAGGCCCCACGCTTTAGAATTCCATTTTGTTTCTGATTACACCTCTGCAAACACCTTGGGCTGTTTTTTGATGTTAAAGCTTTAATATAAATGCAAGTCGTTGCTGTATAATATAGCTCAATATTATGAGGAGTCTATGCGTTGATCACTGCAGCTGTAAGAGATACTATCAGGTATCTTCCAAAGTACTGCAGAAGAAATAAGTACCAAAAGCAACCATGACAGGCTTGCAGAATATTTATGCAGTTCTCATGATAACAAAGGAGCGCACCGTGAAGCATGACTACATTTTGTTTCATAAAATAGCTAATCACCAACTTTTATATTTTTGTTTCTTGTCAAATGGCTCTACCGCTCCCTGCATAACTTTAGTTCATTAACACAGAATTTCTGAATTATTACTTATGAAACTATTTTCTTTCCGGCAGCTGCTAAAAACACGCTTCGGCTTAATCATCGTCATAAACAACTCACCACAGGGCATGGAATGGGCAGAATGCTCCCAGTTGGGCAGTAGTGTCCTTGGATACAAAGCGGAGGACTGACCAGGCCTGTCTGGTTACAATACCTTCCCCGCAGGCAAGTTGGACAAGCTGACTGGAGAGGTGCCTTTGAGGATCAAACCAAGAGGATATATTAACATAAAGATCATAAACTCTCCATATTGTAGATACACTATTACACAATATATATATCTATACTATTGTAACAATTATACCATTGGAACCATTTTATATTTTCTACTATCTGTGTTAATACTGACTAGGAACATGAATATCTTGTGGCTCCTATGGAACTGTACCACAGAATGAGCCCCCCACCCTTCAGTGGTGGTGTGGGTGGGGGGGAAATTAGAAAAAAAATACAATAAAACTTGTGGCAAGCAACAAAATAACTTGTCAGTCCATTGTGTTGTTTGTCACAGTAGTAGATACAATTCTGAGTCTAGGACTCGGGGGCATAGTCTAAAACTTAGAGCCAGGCCTTTCAGGAGTGAAGTTAGGAAACACTTCTACACACAAAGGGTGGTAGAAGTTTGGAACTCACTTCCGCAAACGGTAATTGATGCTAGATCAATTGTTAATTTTGAATCTGAGATTGATAGATTTTTGTTAACCAAAGGTATTAAGGGCTATGGGGCAAAGGCGGGTATATGGGGTGAGGTCACAGATCAGCCATGATCTCATTGAATGGTGGAACAGGCTCGGGGGACTAAATGGGCTAAATGGGCTACTCCTGTTTCTATATGTTTGGATTTGCATTGTTATGTTAACATGAGTATCCATTGCAATCAGCACAAAGTAGCAATAAGAACTGCTCATGGTTTACTGGCACTGAAACCAACCTCATCTTGATCAGCTCTAATTTCCAAGTGAATCCAAGACCAGGTCAACACTGCCAGAGTTCTGTTACTCAAAATCACTAGTCCAGAGTCACAGATATTAATAATGAATTTTAAACAGCACTTTCAAATGGGAGGGTCAGGTGCCTATAATTTCTACTTTCTACTTTCAGTGTCCAGTACCTGTATTACCTGCTTTCAGGTTCAGGTGCCTGTATATTATTTAAAATATATTTATAAATAGCTGCTGCTGTAAAAAAATGTTGGGATAATGTCAGCCATCCGTCATGGCAATAGTGATAGATTAAAACATAGTGTTACGGTTGTATTACTTATTATGTAAAATATATCGGCCCGGATTTTATGGTCAGCGGTGAAGGGGCAACGCTTGCCGCTGACCTCAAGGAAAGCTGCCCACAAAGATTTAGCAGGCTCTGTGACATTGATTTCCCCATCTATAGGAGATCTGTGGCGTCCAGGAACAGTGAAGTCATCAAGCATACTGAGCAGCCAATCAGATTGAAGAATTCTCACCGACAGCAAACCAGGAAGTAAAAAGCACCAATTATCATTCACTTTTTAATCATTTTACAGAGAGCAAAATAAAGATTGGGACGTACACATGGCATTAAGATAGAAGCTGAAATAACAAAAACAAACTTAAATTTTTTTTTAAATTATTTTAAAAATCTATGAAATTTTTATCATGGAATGGAGGGGTGACACTCCACATTTTTTTAATTAGTTTTTCAGGGCCAGAGAGGTTGTTCAGCAGTAATTATGGCTTAGTACGCCATTAAAACTCAGTTACACGTCATTCAACAAGGCTTAACTTTTTCAATGGTTTTTACAGCAAGATAGTGCGTAAAAAGTTGAGGTTCACGTCAAATCACTGATTCTGTGTTGATTGCAACTGTGAAGACTGCAACAGCGCACCCTGTGTAGGAGGAGGGTATCACTGACAGCAACATCCGATTGCCGCGTTTAACTGCGCATGTGCGGACGCCAGAAGTTGCTGTCAGCTTTATACAGTAATGATAGCAAATGCTGACAGTTTCACTGTCATTACAACCGCAAATTCAAGGCCATCATAACTTTGTCCAATATCTCCTTTATTATTTGTTACCATGTCTGAACAATCAGTAAACTTCAACGAAACGAAGAAATCCAAGTTTTAAGATTCTGCAGGTCATTTATTTGTTGAAGAAAGTATGGAGAGACTGAATCCCACATACCGATTGAAAAGTGCCGAGTGGGCAGGGCTCAGGGTTCACAGCTCCAGCATGTGAATAGTGCCCTTCCTCCGTGCCATGCTGGGTTGGACTGCTGGCACCACCTGTGCAGAAGTATCCTGGTCTGCACGGTCCAGATGGAGCTTGGGTATTTAATCCAGAACAGTAGAGGCTGAAAGAGTTAGAGATTAGTAAACTTATACGGGCCGATTTTCCTCTGGCCTGCTCTCAAATAATGCCCTACCAAAATGGGTGCAAGGCAGAGTAAAAATGGGCGCTAATCCCTTGCACACATTGTGCTCCTGAACTTCCTCAATGGCTTTTGTGGTGTCTGTGCCTGAAGGGGGCGCTGTGATATAAATTTCATACAAAATGTTTGTATTCCCTTGAGTATAGAAGATTAACAACAACAACTTATATTTATAAGATTAAGGGGTGATCTAATCGAGGCATTTAAGATGATTAAAGGAATTAATAAGGTAGATAGAAAGAAACTATTTCCTCTGGTGGCGGAGTCCAGAACAAGGGGGCATAACCTCAATATTAGTGCTCAGCCATTCAGGGGAGATGTCAGGAAACACTTCTTCAAACAAAGGGGAGTGGAAATCTGGAACTCTCTCCCCCAAAAAGCTGCTGAGGCTAGGGGACAATTGAAAATATCAAAATTGAGATTGATAGATATTTGTTAGGCAAGAGTATTAAGGGTTACGGAACCAAGGTGGGTAGATGGAGTTAAGATACAGATCAGCCAAGATCTCTTTGCATGGTGTAACAGGATTGAGGATGATGAATGGCCTACTCCTGTTCCGATGTAAATGAATGTCAGAGACCTCAAAGTTGCTCTAATAGCACCAGCTGCAGTTAAGGGGCAGGCTGCTCCCAGAAAAACCTGACACTGCCGATTCCAAAGTTGTTTATCTGTCTTAAGGGACAGGCTGGTATTGACTTGAATAAAAAATGTCACAACCAGAAAGCCACCTTGATAGATGCTGAAGTCACTTTCCCACCCATCTGCTGAGCCACAAACGCCTGGTTCCCTACTACGGAGTAGGATCCCTCCCCCTCCACCGACTGTGCAACCGCTCCATGACACTTGGAAGAGAAGCTCCAGCGTCAATCCAGCAGCCTTCTCCTATTCCTGCAACATCATTCTTCATACCCACACTTGATATCCCCATTCCTACACCTACTGCTTGACACCACAGTGCCACCCTCTTGCAACTCCCTCCAAAGTAGCCTGTCGGATCGGCCAAACTTATGCTAGGGGTCCCAACCATGGCACAACAGCATGCACGCAGGATTGAAACTTTAAATAGACATAAAGTCCACTGGCATGCAAATCGTAGCTTCAGGCAGCAATACATTTATTTAAAATCTTACCATTCTTCATGAGAAGGTGTCCAGATAATGATACTGCCCCATTATCTGCAAAAAAAAAACCCTCTAGGTGTCCCATGGGGCTTTAATTGTGCCTGCCCCTTTAACAGTGCTGGTGCCTTTAAGACTTCCTCCTAGCTTCAGGGCTGTTGCAAAAAGTGTACCCTCAAATCTACCTGTGTGGAGCCTCCTTTAATTGAATTAGGCCCAACAGGAAAGTTCAGCGTCAGCTCCTGGTCCCGACAGAGTGCACTTCTGGAGTGCTCCACACTAATTGACCTCGGCCAGTGCTGGGAGAGGAAGATCGGCCCTGTAGACATTATAATTGAAACACACAGCTAATGTGGTGGCTAAAAATTTAGAGTCATAACATACTAAATGCCTTAATTTCTCATTTCTATTCTGCTGGCTAATCACTGATTATGGATTACATCGCTGCATAATAATACCTTTTGTATTCTAATCAAACGCTATTAAAAATATTTACCAGGTATCACATAACCCAAAGCATAGCGCTTTCAGCCCGGAGGTCTGAGCTTGATGAAAGTGTTGAGATGAAGGCGCCTGTACTCTCTGATAGCTGTTATGAGCTCTAAGTAATAAGGGTCTCTGAAATTGCAATACATTCCCCAATGGACTGGAGTCCAAAGCACAAAACTGTCCATAATTAATCAATTCTGACATGCAACATACTTGTACAAAAGGACAATCATGTTGTTAAATGGAAGATCTATAGCTCACTGCAAATAACGTACATTCATCATTCAGATCCTAAACACTGGCAGCATCACCACACTTGCAACTGTGTCACATCCACCACCATCACAGTTTGTGCAACTCTATCATGCTCACCATTGCACAACACCTGTAAACATTTCACATACATCACGGAACGCTAGGGTGATAGGAGTCAACACTCAGCATTAGCTGTAATGAAGCAAGATTTTGTCGGAAGTAATCTAATTGTTTTAGGTTTACTCTTTGTTTTTTCCTTTTGTTTTCAAAAAGGAACACCGTTTCTCTGGGCTCTGGGAATCTTCAGCTGAAGTTAGGGCAGATGCTCAGGAGAATCCCGACAGAAATCTACTCCCATAATCTCCATATTTATGACAATTATGACATAATAGAAGTCATGATGTGGAGATGCCGGCGTTGGACTGGGGTGGACAAAAATGAGAAGTCGCACAACACCAGGTTATAGTCCAACAGATTTATTTAATTTTACAAGCTTTCGGAGCTGTCGCTCCTTCGTCAGGTAAGTTAGCAATGAGAGAATCTCCCAGAATTCACAATTTAAACCCAGACAAAATCTATTCACATTATTCGCTACAACAAAGAGCACAGCCAAGACAATGAGATGTGTCCCAGGGGGTCCAACGTGTCAAACCACCTGCTGGCTGCATATCCTGTCAATTTGTGTTCTTGTGTTAGCCTTTTTAAAAAAACAAAAACATAATAGAAGTACAATGCATAAGTGAGGCTCCTCTGCACAAAACAATATCTCAGTTCCATACTGTGACAATACCTAACTATGGCTCCAACATGTAAATTTTGAAAACATCTTTGTTTTCAAATCCCTCCATGGCCTCGCCCCTCCCTATTTCTGTAACCTCCTCCAGCCCTATAGCCCTCTGAGATCTCTGCTCTCCTCCAATTCTGGCCTCTTGCGCATCCCTGATTTTAATCGCTCCACCATTGATGGCTGTGCCTTCAGCTGCCAAGGCCCCAAGCTCTGGAATTCCCTCTTATAAACCTCTCCACTTCTCTATCTCTCTCTCTCTCCTCCTTTAAGATGCTCCTTACAACCTACCTCTTTGACCAAGCTTTTGGTCGTCTGTCCTGATATCTCCTTATGTGGCTTGATAATTTAGTTTGATAACGCTCCTGTGAAACGCCTTGGGATGTTTTACTACATTAAAAGGTGCTATATAAATGCAAGTTGTTTTTATTGTTGAAACCTTGATTGTGACAGGATGCCACGTGGATACTCTACAATGCGATGTAAAGCTTGAAAGACAAGAGTACAGAGCGTTATACCCTGGAGGGCAGGCCAGACACTCCTCGGAGCTCGTCAGCCCAGTGCTGTTACTGAAGGTACCCACTGGGCAGGGCACAGGGAACGCTGAACCAACTGGGCAGTACCCTCCTGCTGTGCAGACATCACCTGTGATCCCATCGACTGGGGCCTATGAAGAAAAACAGAACTGTTGCATTTTTGAATAAAATTGTTTTGTTATCAACGAAGAGAATAGATTTTTGTTTTAAAAAGCACACGTTTCGGTATCAATGCCATGCACGGTCGATGCCTGTGAGTGTAAGCACAGTGTACAACAGAAGTAAAGCTCTCGTACCTTTCGTGAATCTATGACCATGTACAGTAACTCCAAGACCACACCAATAACATTTAGAATTCTAGTCACAAAAGCACCAAAACATTTCAAATAACAGCAATGTCCAAGCACACAGATATTAAGAAAACACAAGAAAGAACAGCCCTCTGACAGAGAATGAACTCACTAGTCTTATTTATTCACAACTCCTCAGATAATGAAGCAGTCCATGCCCGCATGCAACAAGACCTGGACGATGTTCAGGCTTGGGCTGATAAGTGGCAGGTAACATTCGCGCCACAGAAGTGCCAGGCAATGACTATCTCCAACAAGCGAGAGTCTAACCACCTCCCCATGACATTCAACGGCATTACCATCGCTGAATCCCCCACCATCAACATCCTGGGGGTCACCATTGACCAGAAACTTAACTGTGGCAACAAGAGCAGGTCAGAGGCTGGGTATTCTGCAGCGAGTGTCTCACCTCCTGACTCCCCAAAGCCTTTCCACCATCTACAAGGCACAAGTAAGGAATGTGATGGAATACTCTCCACTTGCCTGGATGAGTGCAGCTGCATCAACACTCAAAAAGCTCGACACCATCCAGGACAAAGCAGCCCGTTTGATTGGCACCCCATCCACCACCTTAAACATTCACTCCCTCCACCACCGGCGTACTGTGGCTGCAGTGTGTACCATCTACAAGATGCACTGCAGCAACTCGCCAAGGCTTCTTTGGCAGCACCTCCCAAACCCGCGACCTCTTCCACCTAGAAGGACAAGGGCAGCAGGCGCATGGGAACACCACCACCTCCAAGTTCCCCTTGAAGTCACGCGCCATCCTGACTTAGAAGTATATCGCCGATCCTACATCGTCGCTGGGTCAAAATCCTGGAACTCCCTCCCTATCAGCACTGTGGGAGTATCTTCACCACACGGACTGCAGCGGTTCAAGAAGGCGGCTCACCACCACCATCTCAAGGGCAACTAGGGATGGGCAATAAATGCTGGCCTGGCCAGCGAAGCCCACATCCCATAAGCGAATTAAAAAAAAATACGAAGGGGTGGTTTTGCAAAACACCTCTGATGACCAAGTTGGCAAGTGGTATATGGAGTGATACAGGTGCAATCCCTGGTCTATACTGAGTTAGCAGATCTCAGCCAGAGCAGCAATGAGGGTACGACCCCGGGCTAGGAAGGAGAAGGAGAAGACTCTGAGCTGGACGAAATACTAGATACAATCATAGAATCTTACAGCACAGAGGGAGGCCAAGTGGCCCATCGTGGCTCTGCCAGCTCTTTGAAAGAGCTCTCCAATTATAAACAAACAAAGCATGGCCTCGCACTGAAGCAAATTGACAATCATAGAATGGTTACAGCACAGAAGGAGGCCATTCGGCCCGTCGAGCCTGTGCCAGCTCTCTGCAAGAGCACTTCAGCCAGTCCCACTCCCCCGCCCTTTCTCCGTAGCCCTGCGACTTTTTTCCCTTCAGGTACTTATCCAATTCCCTTTTGAAAGCCACAATTGAATCTGTCTCCACCACCCTCTCAGGCAGTGCATTCCAGATCCTAACCACTCGCTGCATAAAAAAGTTTTTCCTCATGTCGCCTTTGGTTCTTTTGCCAATCACCTTAAACCTGTCCTCTGGTTCTCGACCCTTCCGCCAATGGGAACAGTTTCTCTCTATCTACTCTGTCTAGACCCCTCATGATTTTGAACACCTCTATCAAATCTCCTCTCAACCTTCCCTGCTCCAAGGAGAACAACCCCAGTCTATCCACATAACTGAAGTCCCTCATCCCTGGAACCAATCTTGTAAATCTTTTCTGCACCCTCTCTAAAGCCTTCACATCCATCCTAAAGTGCAGTGCCCTGAATTGAACACAATACCCCAGTTGTGGCCGAACCAGTGTTTTATAAAGGTTCATCATAACTTCCTTGCTTTTGTACTCTATGCCTCTATTTATAAAGTCCAGGATCCCATATGCTTTTTTAGCCGCTTTCTCAACCTGTCCTGCCACCTTCAACGATTTGTGCACATATACCCCAGGTCTCTCTGTTCATGCTCCCCCTTTAGAATTGTATCCTTTAGTTTATATTGCCTCTCCTCGTTTCTGCGTTAAACTTCATCTGCCACATGTCCGCCATTCCACCAGCCTGTCTAGGTCCTCTTGAAGTCTATCCCTATCCTCCTCACTGTTCACTATACTTCCAAGTTGTGTGTCATGTGCAAATTTTGAAATAGTGCCCTGTACACCTAAGTCCAAATCATTAATATATATCAAGAAAAGCAGTGGTCCCAGTACTGACCACTGGGGAACACCTTCCCCCTGTCCGAAAAACAACTGATCAGCACTACTCTCTGTTTCCTGTCACTTAGCCAATTTCGTATCACTGTCCCTTTTATTCCATGGGCTTCAACTTTGCTGGCAAGCCTCATATGTGGCACTTTATCAAATGCCTTTTGGAAGTCCATGTACATCACATCAACCGCATTGCCCTCATCAACCCTTTCCGTTACCTCATCAAAAAACTCAATCAAGCTGGTTAAACACGATTTGCCTTTAACAAAGCCGTGCTGGCTTTCCTTAATTAATCCACACTTGTCCAAGTGACTGTTAATTTTGTCCAGCCTGGTTCTCACTTGTATTCTCAACCTGACATCTGTCATACACCCCTCTTTTCTGCTTCATCTTACACTCTATCACTTTCGTCAGCCAGGGAGCCATGGCTTTGGTTGCCCTACCTTTCCCCTCTCGTGGGAATGTACCTTGACTGTACCCGAACCATCTCCTCTTTAAAGGCAGCTCATTGTTCGATTACAGTTTTGCCTGCCAATCTTTGATTCCAATTTATCCAGGCCAGCTCTGTTCTCAACCCACTGAAATTGCCCTTCCTCCAATTAAGTATTTTTACTCTAGATTGCTCCCTGTCCTTTTCCATAGCTAGTCTAAACCTTATGATACAGTGATTGCTGTTCCCTAAATGTTCCCCTACTGACACTTGATCCACTTGACCCACCTCATTCCTCAGGACCAGATTCAGCAATGCCTCCTTCCTCATTGGGCCAGAAATGTACTGATCGAGAACGTTCTCCTGAAGACACTTCAGAAATTCTTCCCCCTCTCTGCCCTTACATTATTACTATCCCAGTCTATATTAGGATAGTTGAAGTCGCCCATTATCACTACTGTATAGTTCATGCACCTCTCTGTAATTTACCTGCAAATTTGCTCCTCTATATCCTTCCCACTAGTTGGTGGCCTATAGAATACACCTAGTAGTGTAATGACACCTCTATTGTTTCTTAACTCTAACCAAATAGATTCTGTCCTTGACACCTCCAGGACATCCTCTCTCTCCAGCACTGTAACATTCTCCTTAATCAATACTGCCACCCCATCTCCTTTCTTTCCTTCCCTATCTTTCCTGAACACCTTATATCCAGGAATATTTAATACCCAATCCTGCCCTTTTTTGAGCTAGGTCTCCATTATGTGTGTAAATACACACGCTTTGTGCATTTACACACATGCACTGTAAACCTATCTTCGACATTCTAGTATTTTCTCTTAGTCTGACCCCACCTTATACCGTACTATCTCTTACTCTAGTGCTACCTGTATCTCAACTGTTTTGTGCACCATGTTTCTCCTTTCTAATGCTACATCCTGGTGCCCACCCCCCTGCCAAATTAGTTTAAACCCTCCCCAACAGCACTAGCAAACGTTCCGCGAGGATATTGGTCCCGGCTCTGTTGAGGTGCAACCCATCCGGCCTGTACAGGTCCCACCTCCCCCAGAACCGGTCCCAATGTCCCAGGAATCTAAAGCCCTCCCTTCTGCTCCAGCTCTCCAGTCTCTCATTCATCTGCTCTATCCTCCTATTTCTATACTCACTCTGATTTTTAAAATAAGCAGAAATCCAGGTCAATACAGGTCTGTCAGCATTTGTAAAGAGTAAAGACAGGTTAATGTTTTATTAGAACAAACGAATGTGATGTGTGTTTCTAGCATTTTCTGCCTTGTTTTGATTCATATTTGAGAAAATCAAATCTAAAACCTTTACATCCTTCCTAAGGTGCGGTGCCCAGAATTGGACACATTTATTCCAGTTGAGGCCGAACCAGTGTTTTATAAAGGTTCATCATAACTTCCTTGCTTTTGTAATCTATGCCTCTATTTATGTAGCCCAGGATCCTGTATGCTTTTTTAACCACTTTCTCAACCTGCCCTGCCACCTTCAACGATTTGTGCACATATACCCCCAGGTCTCTCTGTTAATGCACCCCCTATAGAATTGTACCCTTTAGTTTATATTGCCTCTCCTCATTCTTCCTACCGAAATGTATCACTTTGCATTTTTCTGCGTTAAATTTCATCTGCCACATGTCCTCCCATTCCACCAGCCTGTCTATGTCCTTTTGAAGTCTATCCCTATCCTCCTCACTGTTCACTATACTTCTGAGTTTTGTGTCATCTGCAAATTTTGAAATTGTGCCCTGTACACCCAAGTCCATGTCATTAATATATATCAAGAAAAGCAGTGGTCCTAGAACCGGCCCCTAGGGAACACCACTTCCTCCAGTCCGAAAAACAACCGTTCAGCACTACTCTCTGTTTCCTGTCACTTAGCCAATTTCGTATCCATGCTGCCACTGTCCCTTTTATTCCATGGGCTTCAACTTTGCTGGCAAGCCTATTATGTAGGCACTTTATCAAATGCATTTTGGAAGTCCATGTAAACCACATCAACCACATTGCCCTCATCAACCCTTCTTGTTAACTCATCAAAAAACTCAATCAAGTTAGTTAAACACGATTTGCCTTTAACAAATCCATGCTGGCTTTCCTTAATTAATCCATACTTGTCCAAGTAACTGTTAATTTTGTCCCAGATTATTGTTTCTAAAAGCTTCCCCACTACTGAGCTTAAACTGACTGGCCTGTAGTTGCTGGGTTTATTCTTACACCCTTTTTTGAACAAGGGTGTAACATTTACAATTCTCCAGTCCTCTGGCACCAGCCCCGTATCTAAGGAGGATTGGAAGATTATGGCCAGTATCGCTGCAATTTCCACCTTTACTTCCTTCAGCATCCTAGGATGCATCCCATCTGGTCCTGGTGACTTATCTACTTTAAGTACAGCCAGCCTTTCCTCCTCCTTATTAATTTTTATCCCATCCAGTATCTCAATTACCTCCTCTTTCACTATTACTTTGGTAAAGTCCGATGAAATGTACTCATTTAGTACCTCAGCCATGCCCTCTACCTCCATGCATAGGTCTCCATTTTGGTTCCTAATTGGCCCCATCCCTCCTCTAACTACCTGTTTACTATTTATATGCCTATAGAAGACTTTTGGTTTCCCTTTTATGTTAGCTGTCAATCTATTCTCATACTCTTTCTTTGCCCCTCTTACTTCCTTTTTCACTTCTCCTCTGAACTTTCTATATTCTGCCTGGTTCTCACTTGTATTCTCAACCTGACATCTGTCATACGCCCCCTTTTTCTGCTTCATCTTACTCTCTATCTCTTTCATCATCCAGGGAGCTCTGGCTTTGGTTGCCCTATGTTTCCCTCTCGTGGGAATGTACCTTGACTGTATCCGAACCATCTCCTCTTTAAAGGCAGCCCATTGCTCGATTACAGTTTTGCCTGCCAATCATTGATTCCAATTTACCCTGGCCAGATCCATTCTCAACCCACTGAAATTGGCTTTCCTCCAATTAAGTATTTTTACTCTAGATTGCTCCCTGTCCTTTTCCATAGCTAATCTAAACCTTATGATACTGTGTTCACTGTTCCCTAAATGTTCCCCTACTGACACTTTCTCCACTTGACCCACCTCATTCCCCAGAACCAGATCCAGCAATGCCTCCTTCCTTGTTGGGCTGGAAACGTACTGATCAAGAAAGTTCTCCTGAACACACTTCAGAAATTCTTCCCCCTCTCTGCCCTTTACACTATTACTATCCCAGTCTATATTAGGATAGTTGAAGTCCCCCATTATCACTACTCGATAGTTCTTGCATCTCTCTGTAATTTCCCTGCAAATTTGCTCCTCTATATCCTTCCCACTAGTTGGCGGCCTATAGAATACACCGAGTAGTGTAATGTCACCTCTATTGTTTCTCAACTTTAACCAAATAGATTCTGTCCTTGACCCCTCCAGGACATCCTCTCGCTCCAGCACTGTAACATTCTCCTTAATCAATACTGCCACACCACCTCCTTTCTTTTCTTCCCTATCTTTCCTGAACACCTCATCTCCAGGAATATTTAATACCCAATCCTGCCCTTTTTTGAGCCAGATCTCCATTCTCGCCACAACATCATATTCCCATGTGTCTATTTGCGCCTGCAGCTCACCAACCTTATTTACCACACCTCGTGCATTCACACACATGCACTGTAAACCTATCTTAGACCTTCTTGTATTCTCTCTTAGTCTGACCCCACCTAATACCGTACTATTTCTTACTCTCGTGCTATCTGTCTCTCCCAATCCTTTGTGCACCTTGTTTCTCCTTTCTAATGCTACATCCTGGTGACCATCCCCCTGCCAAACCCTCCACAACAGCAATAGCAAACCCTCCCGTGAGGACATTGGTCTCGGCTCTGTTGAGATGCAACCCGTACGGCCTGTACAGACATGGCAGCAGATAAATCAAGCCCATTGTATTTTTACATTCAACAAAGATTCAAAGAACATGGCAATTTGGTGAAAGCTTGTTTTTAAACTAGTAACTGCCCCACCCCCCAGGCCTGCTCAATATTAAATGTAAAACTGAGGGTGCACTTGATCTGTTTGATGTTACCCATTAACGGCCTCTTTATTATAATTCAAAAACTCCAAAATTCCGCGGAGGTTTCTCAGGACTCCTGCTGTATCTCTGGTGGATTCCAGGTAAATCCACCAGAAAACACCAAGTACCCGGCTTCACCAGGACTCGTTTCCATGATTTTCTGCACAGCTTTGTAAGGGACAGAACCCGTGCTGGGCCTTTACAGGGCAAATTATGTCAGGGACATCCGAGGGTGGAGCCAGGGGCAGAGATGATCTACATCAGGGAGGTCCTGCTCCTGGGAATACCGTTACACCGTGAGATGAGGGCTAATGGCCTCCAGATGAACAGAAGTGGGACCTACTGTGGGTTGCAGGCCAGGGAAGTGACCTAGAACCGCAAAGAGTGGACAATGTTTTGTTGTAAAAACATAAAGCAGATTGGTCCCCTTTCACAGGGAGCTGAGGGGGACTCCACAGGGTTGGGGGGGGGGGTGGGGGGTGGGGTGGTGGAGGCCAGATGTGGTAGGCAACATGTTCCCTCCCACCTCCGCAAAAGCTGACCAAGCCCTGGAATTTCTGGCTGGGGAATTTCTGGTTTGGAAACGAGAAAACCCCAATGATGAAGGCCTTTTAACTGCATTTCATACTCACTGCAGTAGCTGCTCTTTCTCTGCAGTAGAACCCAGCTTTGCAGTAACCCGTGGGCTGAGTCAGACCCACATCAGCACAGTATTGTCCTCCTCCGCATGTTGTGCAGCCGACTAATGCTCCAAGGCCCATCCTGTTACTGTACGTCCCACGTTCACATGGCTGTGGCTTCTCGTTGCCATGGATACAGTAAAAACCCTATAGGCAGAGTACACACACAGTAGGTATTGCAGGTCCTGATCTTGAGACCTATGGTTGTCTTGGTACAGTTCATTCCAGAATTTAATGCATTAGGCAACAGGCTAACTGTACTAACAGGACACTGGCCTACCAAGCCTGAGGTCGAGTTTGAATCTCTGCCTTCATTCTTAGTTGAACTTGAATTTAAACTCAAACAAAAAATGCACCATATCACCAGAAGTAATTGGTGCAATACATCTCAGGCCCAACAACATTTGCAGGATCAGTCCCACATGACTGGACAATTCTTTTGGCTCACAACACAGTAGGACTGATAGCAGGTCAGAAGACGTCAATCGTCCAGACTGTCATCCTCTCCCAGTCAACGTAATAAAGATACCAAGGCCAGATAATTTAGGAGAATGAACCTCACTTTTGTATAACGGATTCTAATTGTCATTGCCGAAAGAGACTAAGAATGAGGTCACCGTAGCATGAGTTCAAAGCTGGATGTTTGGAGATCAAGTGAAGGTTCGTAAAATACACTAGGATAGATTTTGCGAATTTGCCCTCCGAGTGCAGAGCTTCCCATACAGGGAGCAGACAGCAGGTGTTTGGACGTGGAGCTCAGCAGGCACCTGAAGGGTTATTGGCTCCATTACTTTTAGTAGATGGGAAATCTCACTGGACACTCTGACCTCTGTGCCCAAATTCCTAATGTGAACATTTGTAAAATCCACCCTATTACTTTTTGTTTTGAACTGTACTGATCAAACATAAAACCACCCACTAAATGAAACAGATAAATTGAAGGGGTTACTCGGCATTTCAAATACATTAGAAGCTGATATTGCACTGGGGAGGGTGGAGGCATATTTATGGGCATGAAGTACTCAATGTGTATATCGAGCTCTTGTGTGATTGTTCCATTCCCTGGATGGCCCTGGCCTTGCACTAGGGCCGCCCGTCCTACCTGCCCTGCACTCGTTGGATAGTAAAAGGCCAATTTTTCTCAGGCACCCACCTCCTTCAGCCCCCCCCCCCCAACTGCCAAAAAGGTACATTCAAGATGGAGGAGCCAGCAGACATTTACACCCAAAGTCCCGCCTCTGTGAGCACTGTGTACATCGTGCGCTCCCCGTGTAGCGCAGAGAGCACCTAGAGGTCCTGGCGGTGCTGTCCCTGAACCACATTATTGGCCACTAGAAAGAAGGACATGCAATTATATACGCCTTTCACGACCTCAGGATGTCCCAAAGCACTCTACAGCCAATAAAGTACTTTTGAAGTGTAGTCACTGTTGTATTGTAGGAAACTCAGCAGCCAATTTGTGCACAGTAAGCTCCCACAAACAACACTGAGATAATGACCAGATAATCTGTTTTAGTGATGTTGATTGAGGGATAAATATTGGCCCAGGACACCGGGCGCCCCTGCTCTTCTTCGAAATAGTGTCTTTTACATCCACCTAAGAGGGTGGACGGGGCCTCGGTTTAACGTCCCATTCGAAAGGCGGCACCTCCGACAGTGCAGCACTCCCTCAGTACTGCACTGGAGTGTCAGCCTAGATTTTGTGCTCAAGTCTCTGGAGTGGGACTTGCCCTCACAACCTTCTGACTCAGAGGCGAGAGTGCTACCCACTGAGCCACGGCTGATACCTCAGGGCCCAAAGGGACAAAGACGGATGGCCGTAAAATCTAGTTGAATGCTGGGCTGGATAATTTGGAGCACTGGAAGGGTGAGCTTCAATGGACCAAATGACCTTTCCTCGTCCATATAAACACTCACCTTAGGACAAACCTTTGGTTTCTCCAAACCAAAGATATCGCAGTAGTGCCCAGATGGACACTGGGAACAGCTGTCTTCTCCCTCAGCTGCTGAATTACTTTGGTAGAAACCAGGTTTACATGGGAAGGTATACGGGTCCCCTGTCCCCAGTGGGCAATAGTGTCCTCCTGGACAGTGGCCAGTCTGTAATAAAAGAGTGTTAGCTTTAACTTTTACGGTATTATAAATTCAATTATCAAGTTATTAAACATCATCATAATCTCCAGTCGTCTCTTAGTTTCCAAGTCAATGATTCAGATCCTGTAATCACAAAAAAAGTACTGATTCAAAATTAATGCTTTAAGAGAGTAATGAGTGTGATGGAATACTCTCCACTTGCCTGGATGAGTGCAGCTCCGACAACACTCAAGAAGCTCGACAACATCCAGGACAAAGCAGCCTGCTTGATTGGCACCCCATCCACCACCTTACACATTCACTCCCTCCACCACCGGCGTACCGTGGCTGCAGTGTGTACCATCTACAAGATGCACTGCAGCAACTCGCCAAGGCTTCTTCAGCAGCACCTCCCAAACCCGCGACCTCTTCCACCTAGAAGGACAAGGGCAGCAGGTGCATGGGAACACCACCACCTCCAAGTTCCCCTCCAAGTCACACACCATCCTGACTTAGAAGTATATCGCCGATCCTTCATTGTCGCTGGTACAAAATCCTGGAACTCCCTCCCTAACAGCACTGTGGGAGTACCTTCACCACATGGACTGCAGCGGTTCAAGAAGGCGGCTCACCACCACCTTCTGAAGGGCAATTAGGGATGGGCAATAAATGCTGGCCTTGCCAGTGACGCCCACATCCCATAAATGAATTTTTAAAACCTGCAATGTTCTTAATGTTTGCGTTTTTGCATATCGTTTTCTCTTTTTTTTCTCCTTTCTGGAGTGTTTTCTTTAATTATTACCGTTTCCACTTTTTCTTCCATTTCTATTGGTGGTTGGTCTTGGCTACAAATGGTTAAGCTATTTTTGTTTTTAATGTTTTTTAACAATTTCTGGGAGTCCTATTCTCAGCTGGAGTCTCAAACTGTGCCGAATAATTTGTTAGTCCGAACCTGAAGGAACAGATCTTGAACATGGGGCTAATGGAATTTAAAACATATTTCATCCAAAGTTACCTGACCATGTTGGGGGGGGGGGGGGGGGGTGGGGGGGTGCGATTTTAACCCTACCCACCTGGCGGAATCCAGGCAGGTGTCCCGGCTTACTTACCTGCTGGAAAGAAGCCCGGATCCAACCGACCGCAATTTTTACTCCGGCTTCTGGATGGCCCACTAAGCTGCCTGCGCAAGGACGATGGGGTCCTTCTTTAAGTATGCAGATGGAGGTCTGATGATGTCATCGGGCCCCCGAGAGCGATTTCAATGCAGGCCTGAGCGCTGAAGTCTCACGGCTCTCCCGCCAGACCGAAGAGAGTCGGGATGTTTTGGGAAGTTAAAAAGAGTCCCAAGCAGGCAAGTGCTCCTCCACGCCCAAGGACATTCATGGTCTCCCCAGCCCCGGAATCACGACCCTGTCCCTCCTGGAACTCCCTTCCCCACACATACCTTCATGCCATCGGCCGGCCAAAGGCGGCCCAATTTTCCGGAGGTTGGCAGCCGCTCCCTGCCCACTTCCCACCTGGAACGGTCGGGAGGTGGATCAGAGGCTTTGAAGCTGAATAAGCCTGGGTCACAAATTTTCTGCAGCATGTACAGTTCGCACTCACCCCACCCACCCCAGCCTGCCCGGAATTAAAAGTTAAGGCCCCAACACATGATACTAATTTGATGACCTCATCACACAACATCAAGTAATAGATTGAAAACAAACTGATCCACATTACGTTAACATAGATTTCAATTTACTCCACAGGTCCAACATTTATCTTATTACGTTAACACAGTATTCTGGGAATGAAATAGGGTTTTGAAAGGTCTAACCTTCCACATCACTACAATCATCTGAAAACTATTCTGTTTGATCCGTAGCAAAGGAATCGGAGATAAAACAGAGATATTAATGTTGATATTATTGAAAATAGACTTTCAAATGTTACTGGCTGTGATTTCTATACGTGGCAGTGAAATTGGACACGGGTGGGGGCGCAAAACAGGCGGAATCGCTTTTGCTGCCTGTTAAATTCAGTGCTATTGAAGTCAATGTAACAGACTGTGGGGCAGAGCGTATAACTGGCGATCGATGCGATACCGCCTGTTTTACATCCCCGCCCAAGTTCAATTTCACCACCCCCCATAATGATTTATATTTAAGACTCTTAGGGGGAAAAATTTGGTTGCTTTACGCTGCCAATACCTTCTGCGAAATTCAGTGGGAGGTTAGTGGCGGCGGTAACCGTTAGTGTCCTGCAGCGCTGTGCCGCCGGCGATGAAGTCATCACCGTGTGCAGCGCCCCAGCCGCGATCTTCGGTAGCGCCCCCTAACTTACCGCCGGACGCTATGTCCGACGGGGTCAGGGGGGCCTACCTGCGGCCGGGGCGGCGCAAATTAAAGGCGAGGTGCCGGGCGGACAGTTTTGTTGCTGGCCGCCTGCCAGCACCTGCCCCCTCTGCCGTCCCCGGCCTCCTCTGCAGCCCCCCCACGGAGTGCCAGCTGCGCTCCATGAGCCTGGCACTTCTCTTGAGTGCCGGGCTCTTTTGCTGGCACTCTGATCCCTGGTGGCCCAGCTGGGCCCCTTCTTAAAGGGGAGGAAGGCCTGCAATACTGCGGCACATCACGCCGCGATATTCCCTCGCAGCGCCCCAAGAGGGAGGCGGGGCGCTTCCAGTAGCGCCCTGCTTCCCTCTTAGGGCGCTACCATTCAATTTCGGCCGCGGGGGCGCTAATCCAAGGCGAAGTTAGCGCCCCGAAGGGGGCGCGACCCTATTTTCCCCCCTTAACATTTATATTTTTACATGAAGACTGGGTTGAAATCATTTTAACGCCCCCACCCACATCCAAACCCACGTGCTCCTGCAGATTAAAATGCAGCCCTTTGTGTGGGAACACTGGCACTGAACCGGACTATGTTCAGTTCTCGAGTCTGCCGAGCAGTCTGGTGTTGCAGCGCTCATCTTCAATCAAGAGGGGCCTTCAATGATCCATGAAAACAGGGAAACGCTGGATCTCAATTTACTCCACAGGTCCAACAGTTATTTTATTATTTACTGCAGGTTCTGATCCTGAAAATAAATCAATCGCTGAGCCTCAGCTCTTTGAAGTTACCACTCCTGCATGAAAAAAATAGGCGATTCATCTGTCCCATTAGATGTATAATTGTTAAAAAAAAATTCTGAATCAAAAGCTGCAATCACATTTTGAAAGTGGGAATAAAACCCAATTCACATTTTGATACAACTGATATTTGTCACATCCAAATTTTGATAAATATATTCTCATTAATAATTCAATTAGAATTGGTTCGCAATGCTTTTGTTTTTTCATTGACATAACAAAGCACTCAGTTACAATAGGGCAGAATTACACGGCAGGTGACGTAGCATTGAAGCACTTAGTGATGCTAAAAAGGGTTTTAAACCTTCCAACAATTAAGGTCAAAGCCTCAGGAAGACAATGATGAAACGTTACTCACAGGCTGAGAGATTGCTTTGGGTTTTGTGCCTTCACTGTAACAGTACTTCCCAGCAGGACAGGGAACACATTGAGACACATCTACCAGTCCCTCCTGGTCACTGTAAGTACCATTCGGACAAGCTCTGGGCTTGGGATCCTGAGGTGAAACAAATGGAGACATTTTAGCGTTAATTACAAGTCTTAAAGCAACTTAATATCATGCACAATATCCAAGTTCTAAACAATTGGATCAACACACATTTAGATAGAAATATAGGCCTAGAAATTCATTGGTGCCACGTCCATTTTACGGGCATAAAACGGGCGCTTAAGTGTTCAATATGGCGGATGGGGTGCATGTGCACAATCCGTGCCAGATGTGTGCCGTCCACCATATTGGTAAAGGCATCCAAGGCCTTGGTAAGGTTGAGGGCATGGGCCATTGGCATTCTGGGTGACATCATTTACAAATGGGAAGTTGGCAAGAATAGAATTCAAGAGGTCTAGCCACAAAGTAATAATAGCATGAATTTGGAGAGAGAGGGAGAGACAGGGACAGGGGCGAGCGACGTTGCAGAGGTGAAAGAAAGCCAACTTGCTGACAGATTGGATGGAGGGGAGAAAGCTGAGCTGGAAATTAAGCAATATCTCAAGGTTCTGCACCTCTGCACTAAGCCTGAGTGAAGTCAGTAAAGTAAAAGGAAGCACAACTTACATAGACAGAATCACTATGGTAACAATTCCTAATGCCATTCTCTAATGCTCCTGTAAGGTCATCTATAGTAAAGACCAGGTCCAGTAAGAATTTTAACCTTTAAAAGTTGATTTTTTTTGCTAACCAGAGAGTTCCTGCTTATTTAACAGCATAAGAAGATCCTGCTCCAATCAGTCTGTAAAAGATCACATTGTTGATTTTCTCAAATATGAATCAAAACAAGGCAGAAAATGCTAGAAACACACATCATATTTGTGTGTTCTGATAAAACATTAACCTGTCTTTACTCTTTACAAATGCTGACAGACCTGTATTGACCTGGATTTCTGCTTTTTTTAAAAAATCAGCGTGTGTTTAGAAATAGGAGGATAGAGCAGATGAATGAGAGACTGGAGAGCTGGAGCAGAAGGGAGGGCTTTAGATTCCTGAGACATTGGGACTGGTTCTGGGGAGGTGGGACCTGTACAGGCCGGATGGTTTGCACCTCAAAGGAGCCGGGACCAATATCCTCGCGGAAGGTTTGCTAGTGCTGTTGGGGAGGGTTTAAACTAATTTGGCAGGGGGATGGGCACCAGGATGTAGCATTAGAAAGGAGAAACATGGTGCACAAAAGAGTTAAGATACAGATAGCACTAGAGTAAGAAATAGTACGGAATTAGGTGGGGTCAGACTAAGAGAGAATACAAGAAGGTCTAAGATAGGTTTACAGTGCATGTGTGTAAACACATGAAGCGTGGTAAACAAGGTTGGTGAACTGCAGGCGCAAATAGACACATGGGAATATGATGTTGTGGCGATAACGGAGACCTGGCTCAAAAAAGGGCAGGATTGGGTATTAAATATTCCTGGATATAAGGTGTTCAGGAAAGATAGGGAAGGAAAGAAAGGAGGTGGGGTGGTAGTATTGATTAAGGAGAATGTTACAGTGCTTGAGAGAGAGGATGTCCTGGAGGGGTCAAGGACAGAATCTATTTGGTTAGAGTTAAGAAACAATAGAGGTGCCATTACACTACTAGGTGTATTCTATAGGCGACCAACTAGTGGGAAGGATATAGAGGAGCAAATTTGCTGGGAAATTACAGAGAGATGCAAGAACTATCGAGTAGTGATAATGGGTGACTTCAACTATCCTAATATAGACTGGGATAGTAATAATGTAAAGGGCAGAGAGGGGGAAGAATTTCTGAAGTGTCTTCAGGAGAACTTTCTTGATCAGAACATTTCCAGCCCAACGAGGAAGGAGGCATTGCTGGATCTGGTTCTGAGGAAAGAGGTGGGTCAAGTGGATGAAGTGTCAGTAGGGGAACATTTAGGGAACAGTGATCATAGTATCATAAGGTTTAGACTAGCTCTGGAAAAGGACAAAGAGCAATCTAGAGTAAAAATACTTAATTGGTGAAGGCCAATTTCAGTAGGTTGAGAATGGATCTGGCCCGGGTAAATTGGAATCAAAGATTAGCAGGCAAAACTGTAATCGAACAATGGGCTGCCTTTAAAGAGGAGATGGTTTGGGTACAGTCGAGGTACATTCCCATGAGGAGGAAAGGTAGGGCAACCAAAGTCAGAGCTCTCTGGCTGACGAAAGAAATAGAGTGTAAGATGAAGCAGAAAAAAGGGGTGTATGTCAGATGTCAGGTTGAGAATACAAGTGAGAACTAGGCTGGACAAAATTAACAGTCACTTGGACGAGTGTGGATTAATTAAGGGAAGCCAGCACGGATTTGTTAAAGGCAAATCATGTACAACCAACTTGATTGAGTTTTTTGATGAGGCAACAGAGAGGTTTGATGAGGGCAATGTGGTTGACGTGGTGTACATGGACTTCCAAAATGCATTTGATAAAGTGCCACATAATAGGCTTGCCAGCAAAGTTGCAGCCCATGGAATAAAAGGGACAGTGGCAGCATGGATATGAAATTGGCTAAGTGACAGGAAACAGAGAGTAGTGCTGATCAGTTGTTTTTCGGACAGGGGGAAGGTGTTCCCCAGGGGTCAGTACTGGGACCACTGCTTTTCTTGATATATATTAATGATTTGGACTTAGGTGTACAGGGCACTATTTAAAAATCTGCAGATGACACAAAACTTGGAAGTATAGTGAACAGTGAGAAGGATAGGGATAGACTTCAAGAGGACATAGACAGGCTGGTGGAATGGGCGGACACGTGGCAGATGAAGTTTAATGCTGAAAAGTGCGAAGTGATACATTTTTGTAGGAAGAATGAGGAGAGGCAATATAAACTAAAGGGAACAATTCTAAAGGGGGAGCATGAACAGGAAGACCTGAGGGTATATGTGCACAAATCATTGAAGGTGGCAGGGCAGGTTGAGAAAGTGGTTAAAAAAGCATGTGGGATCCTGGGCTTTATAAATAGAGGCATAGAGTACAAAAGCAAGGAAGTTATGATGAACCTTTATAAAACACTGGTTCGGCTACAACTCAAGTATTGTGTCCAATTCCGGGCACCGCACTTTAGGAAGGATGTGAAGGCCTTAGAGAGGGTGCAGAAAAAATTTACAAGAATGGTTCCAGGGATGAGGGACTTCAGTTATGTGGATAGACAAGAGAAACTGGGATTGTTCTCCTTCGAGCAGAGAAGATTGAGAGGAGATTTGATAGAGGTGTTCAAAATCATGAGGGGTCTAGACAGAGTAGATCGAGAGAAACTTTTCCCATTAGTGGAAGGTTCAAGAACCAGAGGACACAGATTTAAGGTGAGTGGCAGAAGGTCCAAAGGCGACATGAGGAAAAACTTTTTTACGCAGCGAGTGGTTAGGATCGGGAAGGCACTGCCTGAAAGTGTGCTGCAGGCAGACTCAATCGTGGCTTTCAAAAGGGAATTAGATAAGTACCTGAAAGAAAAAAATTGCAGGGCTACGGGGAAAGGGCGGGGGAGTGAGACTCGCTGAATTACTCTTGCAGAGAGCCGGCATGGGCTCTACGGGCCGAGTGGCCTGCTTCTGTGCTGTAAGCATTCTTTGATTCTATGAGATGGGCGGGAGAACTTTCGCCCCCAGCGTGTCTGGCCAGCTTTCTGTTCAAAAGTCATATGTCAACGGCCTCAATGGGATTTCCAATATTAATCGTGTCCACGTGTATAATGCCAGCCCTGTCACATTTATAATGGGACTTCCCCATTAATGGCATACCCTGTGACGCTACCGTTCCGGGTTCTCACCAACAGATGGCAACATGCAGTCTCGGCTGCCACGTTGGATTTTGTTTTAAAAACAATAATTTTTCTCCTCCTACAAGTTCATTTTAAAGTTAGTTAGTTTTAAAGTTCAAAATTTGCTTTTTAATTTTATTAACATTAAAATACAATATTAAAATATGAACTTTGCTACTTTATTGTTGTTTTCCTTTCCCCGCTGCTGTTTTAATCATAAATAACAAGGCTGTCCATCACAGCACCTCTCTGCTTTGCCCTACTAGATGTTTGATTTGACTACCGCAGCTGCCAGTCGGACCTCTGCCTCTCTCCTCCCTCCTTGACTTCATTGTAGAATGCCTCCTCTGCCCTCTGGTTCGTTATGTGCCCGCCCCATTTTGAGCGATGAATTCCACTGGCTAGTTGGTCCCAATAACCCCCTTGGTGTTTCTCTCTTTCTCCCCACAGGCTCTTGATCGACTGGTAGCCCTGCTCTCCTTCCCTCCTCTGCTCCCACCCTCAAACCTGTCTACCTTCCCCCCCTCCCACTCTGCTCTGCTTTGCCTTCCCTCTCCTGCCCCGGCCCACTCTACCTTACGCCTCTGCCCCATTCCCGCCCCTATTGTCACAGTCATACCTCAGCAATGATCTAATTATCCTCCACCCACTAACCCCCCATTGACTTGAAGACTGCGCCTAGTGCTGACTCCCCATGTGCACGGCCATGCGGATATTGGTTAGTATATTATTAAAATTGATATGTCCGATCACCTGCCAACTTTCCTGATGGAGATTTCGAATGAAGATTGTGTCCACGCACCATTGCATTTGTAATAACCTGTGACACCTGCAGGCAGTGCTGTAATATTCAGAGGATTCAGACCTTTTTCACGATTTTGAGTGACTCTGTGCCATTCTCTATTAAAAAAAGCTTGGTTTGAGTCTGCCTGCAGTTCCACACTCTGGCCACTGGGTGACTCTGTACCAAGATGGGATCTCTAACTCATCAGATCTCTCAGCAAAGGCGAGTCGGATGTGAGACTGCAGCTTTAAAAAAATATTAACAGTTAAAATGTCCATACTATTAGTAAATTTAGTTCAATTTAACCCCTAACTTACATCCCCTGACCAGACACTCAATTATCTTGGGCAATTGGGATCTCAGCCTCCTATAATCTGTTAAGAACATAAGAAATAGGAGCAGGAGTAGGCCATACGACCCCTTGAACCTGCTCCGCCATTCAATAAGATAATGGCTGATCTTCGACCTCAACTCCACTTTCCTGCCCGATCTCCATATCCCTTGATTTCCCTAGAGTCTAAAAATCTATCTATCTCAGCCTTGAATATACTCAAAGACTCAGCATCCACAGCTCTCTGGGGCAAAGAATTCCAAAGATTCACAACCCTCTGAGTGAAGAAGTTCCTCTCATCTCAGTCTTAAATGGCTGACCCCTTATCCTGAGACTATGCCCCCTAGTTCTAGACTCTCCAGCCAGGGGGAAACAACCTCTCAGCATCTACCCTGTTCTCCTCCACCATTCACCACTTACCATCTCCACCGATGATGAATATCCCACAATCTGGCAACAAGCAACCCTTTCTAATTGTAAATTTAACTATTTTCTACTCCAAAGGGGTGGACCCAAAGTGTACCCCACATTGAGATACAATCCTGGACTCAGTGTAATACTGAACTAAGTACCCAGTCTAGCAGTGCAACCTCCTCCACTGAGATGGATCCTCCCTCCCACTGACAGAGATTTCTCCCTCTCCCCCCTTCCCCACCCCCCTCCTCTGCCTCATTTTCACCTCCACCCATTCCCTCCTCTCCCCTCATGCCCTCCTACCTACTCCTCCTCCCTTCTCTGCCCTATCTACTCCTCTCTTGCATGCCCCTTTCCCCTTTTTTCTCTTTCCTATTCCACCTTCTCCCTACACCTCCCCACCTCTCCTTCCCTTTCCCCTCTCCCCCCTTCCATCCTCCCATCTGCTCTTCTACCTTCCCTCCCCCTTCCCTTCTTCCTCTTCCACTCCTTCTCCAGTGCATCCTCCCTCCCATCCATCCCCGTTTCCTACTTTTTCCTTCCCTCCTCCCTGGTCCAATTATCACCCTTCCTCTAACCTTGCTAGACCTGAACACTGGGCTAGGTTTTGACTTCCCATGTGCAACATCATAAAAGATCGACTTGTTTATTACTAATTTTGTTCTTTATCGCCCAATTTTTTTCCTTTTTAATTTCTCGGTTCTCCTCCACTCCACTCTACTCTGAAGATTCAATTGTAAAGTCTGGGGTTTTGATGAGTTATACCTTGATGTCCTTTTCCAGTAAACAAATTAATTAACAAAGGCCGTTTTCCTAGCACAGGACCATGTGCCCGTTACTACTTGAAGTAGTGCGCCAGAATTGATAGCTTCGTGCTAAAATAGGGTTGCCAACTGTGGTTGGACGTATTCCTGGAGGTGTCAGCACACGACCTCCTGCTGCCAACTGCCCCGCCCCCACACTCCTGCCATTGGTCGTCCGACATGTCCATCCTCGCGGGGCCACGCCTTCCACGCCAACCGGGAAGCGAATAGACTCTTCATCACCTGATTGGATAATTCTTGACTGTCAGCCTTTTTATCCATGTCCAATATTTTTATAACTAGTAAACAAAATGTTCAAAGAGAATTTAAAAAAAAACACAATTTTTTTTTAACACGCTTATGATTTTTTTCTCCCAGGTTGCCTTGGAGCAATGTTCTGGAGGCCAGCCTTCAATTCCTGGCGACTCCAGAGTGTTGGCAACCCTCTGCTGAAACATGTTTTGGAATCAAACTGGAGACCAGCTTGAGAAAAAGGAGAATTCTAAAAAGCAGAAGCAGTGTACCTTAAATAAAACAGAGCTGGTAAAGGTGTTTCCAATTCAATGAGCTGAACAGCAAGTGGATGCTCCCCAGCATTTGGCTCACTCATGCGAGGCTAAGAGGACACCAGTTTGATTGATAGTTGGCTGAATCAGTGTTGTTGTTCCATACCTGTCCCCGCCAAGTACAGTCAGTTACCTATTGACTTTTTACATCTAGTCTGCTTGCTTGGGTAAGTGCGCGTTAGAAGAGGGTCATTTACTTGAAGGAGGGTTAAAATTTCTTTGACTTGGCTATTGATGGCCAATTTCAAGACTATCTCCACTTATTAAACTCACATTTCTTTTTAACATTGCTGCGTTTTTTTTTTCAGATTGATGCAAGTTACATTTTGTCAGATCAATTTGTTTTCAACAAGCGTACGCGTGAACGCACTAAGCTACAACATCGCTTCCCTGAAAGGCAATGCTTAACAAATATATTTTAACAGTACTTTAATAGACAACATTAAAAAAAAAACTAGTTGAAGAACAGAAATGGCTGGCTTACAATGTTTCCTTGGAGGCAGTAATCTCCCCTGGGACAGGCATCGTTGCTGAGATCGGGAGCTCTGTTCAGACCAGTCGGACACACCATCCCCGCCGGACAAATCAACTGAGTCAACATCACCTCCCAGCTCGTCTGTTGGCTGTTGCAGTAATGACCCAGCAGGCAAAGGTCACAGGAACTGGAGCCAAAGTCCTAGAATGTCATCAGTTACAGAAGCGTTACAGAGAAGCCTTTTGGATATTACGTTGTGCAACAAGATAGAATACTGGATACCTGGGACTGATTACAGGGCTGCAATAGAACCGAGGGGCTCAGATCACACCACAAGCTCCAATGTTGTGTGCCCTTCCTCTGCGCATGACTGTCTGGTATCAGTTGTGATTTATAATCGGACTGTTTTAACCTCATGAGGGCTTTGTTCCGTTCTCAGTTACTCTTTGAACTGGCAGCGCCAGTGCCAACTATTAGCCTCTCCTCCGTTGTCCAGCTAAGGGGGACTGCCCTTGCCTGTTTCCATTCTTATTTAACCAGTCGTAGTTAGAGAATCTCCTGTATAGGCTTCTCTAGCTGCTGCCGCACCGTTAACTCTGGAGTCCCCCCCCCCAGGATCTATCCTTCGCCGCCTTCTATTTCTCATCTACATACTGCCCCTCGGCGACATCATCTGAAAACACAGGCCTGGATATTAAGAGAGGTGGGTTATGTAGGCCGGGGGTGGGGGGTGGAGTTTCAGACGGTTTCCCCGCATGCTGTGGAATTCAACTCTGTCCTTGACAGCTTCCCTGCCCGGAAGTCAGCCTGATGACAGGCTTGGTTTCCAGTCGGGCGGGGTGGACTCCGGAGCAGGCCGCAGGACCAGGTAGGTCTGATCCATGATCCAGGGGGGTCTCTGTATGGGTGGGATCTGATGTGGTGGGAGTGCGGAAGCTAGGAGGAAGCACTCCTGCTCCTCCTGGCCCACAAGCAGTGCTGTGAAGGCACTAACCTTCTCCCCGAAGCTGTCCTCGCTTCCCTTCAGCTGCCGGGTTTCCCGAGGCCTGGGAAACCTGGCCGGACACTGTTAAACCTGTAAAGCAGGTTAAATCAGAGGCTGCCAGACCCATTAAAATACTTTGGCTGCCCGTCCCTTGTCCCGCCTCCGATAAGCTCGGAAGTGGACGGATTGAAGGCGGGTTGAGGTCGGGTTTCAGATTTAAAAAGTTTTAACATCTGACCTGACCCAACCCACCCAGTGTTAATTCACCCTTGAATGTCAGATTCCACGTGTACGCTGACGACACCCAGCTCTATCTCATCACTACTTCTCTCGACGCCACCACTGCCTCCGATTTGTCACGCTGCTTGTACAACATCTAGTATTGGATGAGCAGAAATTTCCTCCAATTAAATATTGGGAAGACCAAAGACATTGTCTGCAGCCCCCGCGTGAACTCCGATCCCTATCCATAGATTCCATTTCCCTCCCCGGCCACTGTCCGAGGCTGAACCAGACTGCTCGCAACCACGATGTCCTATTTGACCCTGAGCTGAGCTTTTGACCCCATATCCTCTCCATCACCAAGATCACCTACTTCCACCTCTGTAATATCGTCCGTCTCCACCCCTGCCTAAGCACATCTGCTGCTGAAACCCTCATCCATAGCGTTGTTACCTCCAGACTCGACTATTCCATTGCTGATATGTCCGGCCTCCCAACTTCCACCCTCTGTAAACTTCAGCTCATCCGGAACTCTGCTGCCCATATCCTAACTCCCACCAAGTCCTGTTCACCCCGATGCTCGCTGACATATATTGGCTCCCAGTCCAGCAACGCCTCGAATTTAAAATTCTCGTCCTTGTGTTCAAATCTTTCCATGGCCTCACTCCTCCCTATCTCTGTAACCTCCTCCAACTCTGCAACCCTGAGATCTTGGCAATCCTCCAATTCTGGCCTCTTGCGCATCCCTGATTTTCATCGCTCCACCATTGGCGACCGTGAAATCAGCTACCTAGGCCCTAAGTTCTGGAATTCCCTTCCTCAATCTCTCCGCCTCTCTCTCCTCCTTTAAGACGCTCCTTAAAAACTACCTCTTTGACCAAGCTTTTGGTCACCTGTCCTAATATCTCTACTTGGTGTCAAAGTTGGCCTGTTCACGCTCCTGTGAAACACTTTGGGACGTTTTACTATGTTAAGGGTGCCAAATCAATGCAAGTTGTTGTTGTGGAAGTGCTCTTAATAGCTTTGATGTGAGATAATGTTTGAAGGGAAGGATTAATTGTTGCGAAATAACAACAGAAAACGCTGGAAAAACTCAGCAGGCCAGGCAGCATCCGTGGAGAGAGAAACAGAGTTAACGTTTCAGGTCGAAGACCTTTCGTCAGTTCTGACCTGAAACGTTAACTCTGTTTCTCTCTCCACGGATGCTGCCTGGCCTGCTGAGTTTTTCCAGCGTTTTCTGCTGTTATTTCGGATTTCCAGCATCCGCAGTATTTTGCTATCGGATTAATTGTTGCGATTCATTTGTGCAGGTGAGTACCACTAAATGAGCCAACATTTTGCGTCTATTCATAGTGAATGGGCAGAAAACCTAGCCTGTTCCCAGCATATATTCAGGAGTTGGAATGTATCTGTTACACTGGACTAACCTTCCTCCGTGACTTATATACTTCCAGGAGCAGCCGTTGAAGAAATCACTCACTGCCCCAGACTCCGTCAGACAAACACGCTACGGGGTTGAAAGCAGAGATCTCTGACGCTCGGCCATACAGGATCATAATGCAAAGGGTTGTATTGGCACAGATAAAATAAGCCATTTTGAGTGTGAAAATCTGCATTTTATTCTTATGTTGTGAGCAGAGAAGGGACAATTCTGGGCTGTTGCCAGTTTTTTTTCTGCTGGCGCTTGTGTCAGGAATTGACCATATCACAGTTTTAATTGGTAATGGTTTAAATACGTGCTGTGTGGTGCAGTCGGTTCACATACTGTCCTTTCACCTCTAGGACCTGCGTCGGAATATTAATAGCGATTCCGGGCTTCATAATCAAAATGGACTCAGTCGCGAGAGACTGTCGTATGCAATGTGAATTCTAAAAGATATGGTAATAATCGAGCTATTGCATGGAGTATTTTCTGACACAGGTATCATTGCCTCTCCAAGTTAATGAATAAAAAAACAACTACCAACCCTCTGCCAATGATAATCTAGAATCAGCTGCAGCTGCTTGGAAATGGCCTGGAGTTGCTAAAGTGATTCTCCCTCCAATTGTTCCTTCCATCTTATGGGAAATTGCATAAAATTTATATAGAAATTACAACACCAAAACAAAGTATTTTCTCCTTTTAGTTGTGAGGATCCACTGGGTAGTTTTAGCAGAGCTCCTAATGGGCACAAGTCCTCCGAACAAAGCTACTCGTAATTCTAAATTAATTGGCACTAAAGTGTCAGTCTCACTCAAAGAGCCCGCAGGAATGGTTGCCGTGGGGAGGGAATGGTTGCCGTGGGGAGGGAAAGGTTGCCGTGGGGAGGGAATGGTTGCCGTGGGGAGGGAAAGGTTGCCGTGGGGAGGGAATGGTTGCCGTGGGGAGGGAATGGTTGCCGTGGGGAGGGAATGGTTGCCGTGGGGAGGGAAAGGTTGCCGTGGGGAGGGAAAGGTTGCCGTGGGGAGGGAATGGTTGCCGTGGGGAGGGAAAGGTTGCCGTGGGGAGGGAAAGGTTGCCGTGGGGAGGGAAAGGTTGCCGTGGGGAGGGAAAGGTTGCCGTGGGGAGGGAATGGTTGCCGTGGGGAGGGAATGGTTGCCGTGGGGAGGGAATGGTTGCCGTGGGGAGGGAATGGTTGCCGTGGGGAGGGAAAGGTTGCCGTGGGGAGGGAATGGTTGCCGTGGAGAGGGAAAGGTTGCCGTGGAGAGGGAAAGGTTGCCGTGGGGAGGGAAAGGTGCCACTGGTGCAGTAGGGTTTTGAGAATGAGATTCGCAGTGTTAATCGATGCTGTGCCTGATCTGGGAGTGCTTGATGCTGATATGGTGTACGGAACATGACAAGTACACCACTCCCCAGCCCCGAGATACCTCACTTTGACCGCAATTTACTCTCCTCTCACTGCCCCCCCCCCCCCATCCAGTTCCAAAACTTCCAAGCGCTTGTTGATTATTTTTAAATGAAATTGGTTAAACAGACGAACCGAGTAGCTGCCAGTACCACAGCTCCTTGGAGTAATGGTTCCAAGCCCTGAACAGTAATATCCAGCAGGGCAGAGTGCACAGTCCACAACCGATGCCCCATGTTTTTCATTGCGATAAGTACCCCTGCAAAGAGAGTTTGAAATTAATTTTTCCACCAATAATTTTTAAATTATATACAGGCCAAGAAATGTCACTGTTGGGGGGTTAACTGAGCATTACTTTGGGTCTTTACGTAGGAGCATAGGATCAGAAGTAGACCATTCAGCCCCTGCGTGACTGCTCCGCCATTCAGTTACATCCTGACTGATCTGTATCTCAACTCCATTTACCCGCCTTAGCTCCATATCCCTTGGTACCATCACCCAACAGAAATCTATTGATCCCAGTCTTGGAAATTTCAATTGACCCAACATCCACAGCCTCTTGGGGGGAGAGAATTTACATCAGTGGATTTGCAAATAAGCTGACCCAGAAAATTCTGGTGTGGATGCCTCTCCAGACCATGGGTGGGTGCAACTCAATAACCATCAGTGTAAAGGTGGTACAGTACCCAACATAGAGTCCTAGATCAGGAGGTTTAGTCATGACAAAGGGTTACCTGCACAGAGACATTTTCAACCTTTCTTCAGAGCGGCCCCTTATTAATAGTTATTGGTTTTTAATCTGTTTGTTATTTTCTCCCTCGCTCTCTTAGTCTCCAGGTACCATAGCCCACCGACACAGCACCCCCCCCAATTCACAGTCCCCCCCGCAGACACAGCGCCCCCCCCCGCAGACACAGTCACCCCCACCCCCGCAGATACAGCCCCCCCCACCCCCGCAGACACAGCCCCCCCACCCCCGCAGACACAGCGCCCCCTACCCCCGCAGACACAGCACCCCCCACCCCCGCAGACACAGCACCACCTACCCCCGCAGACACAGCACCCCCTACCCCCGCAGACACAGCACCCCCCACCCTCGCAGACACAGCACCACCTACCCCCGCAGACACAGCACCCCCCACCTCTGCAGACACAGGTATCATTGCCTCTCCAAGTTAATGAATAAAAAAACAACTACCAGCCCTCTGCCAATGATAATCTAGAATCAGCTGCAGCTGCTTGGAAATGGCCAGGAGTTGTTAAAGTGATTCTGCCTCCAATTGTCCCTTCCATCTTGTGGGAAATTGCATACAATTTATATAGAAATTACAACACCAAAACCAGTCATTCAGCCCAAACAGTTGATGTTCATCCTCCACATAAACTGTAATCCTAATCCCATGTGTTTACCATGTTCCCATATTTTTTTTATTCCCCTTTCCTTCAAGCACCCACCTAGTCTATCCTTAAATGCTGATATTGTCTATGGTTCAATCACTAACTCTGGTAGTGATCGCGGTGGGGGGCACGGGGGGGAAGGTCCGATCGTGGGGAGGGAAGCAGGTTACCTTGGGGGGCTGGGGGGGGAGGAAGCATTCATGGTCCACCTGACCCACAAGCAGCGCTAGAAAGGCACTTACCTCTTCCATGCAGCAGTCCATGCCTCCCTTCAGCTGCCGGGTTTCCTGATGCCCGGGAAACCCGGCTGGCCAGGGTTAAAGCTGGAACACAGGTAAAATCTGAGGCACGCAGCCTCATGAAAATATTTAAATGAGCGACCTGCCACCTGGGAGCGGATTGGTTGCCTGCCCCCCCGGGTTCGAGGTGGGTTGGGGTCGGGTTTGAGACTTTTTACATTTTAATATCCCCCCAGACACAAACCCACCTGTTTTGGGGGGTTAAAATTACCCCCATTGTGTCAGAATCAACTTTGCTGAAGTAGAACCATTTTAAAGGAATAAATGCAAGGGTAATATTGATGCTGCCATGCCAATTCTCTGACTCACACTCCCTTCAAGCACAGCTCCCTGCTGTGACCATAGGAGTGTTGAATGAGCGCTGTAAAATCCTACTGTGACTATATTCCTCAGTATTCATAGAAAAAGATACTTTTAAATTAAATATTTTCAGACAAAATTTTTTTAAAACCCACATATTCTCCACTGCCCATTTCTGAGGCTAGCTTTTAAAATGATTTTCACTCAGTCATATATACTTATTAATAAATAAGTTTAAGGGTATTGTTTCTAAGAACACTGACGGTTAAGGCCATTGAAGCACTTTACTGGGCAAACTTCCTTTATCAAATGTAACAAATGCCTGTCGACAAATTCACTTTGACATTCCGAGTGACATTTTGAGTAACCCACCATGATAGTCCTGTGGTAAATACTTTTATGTTTTTTAATAGTTAATGAGCAGATTTTTACTATAAATAATTTCTAACGATTCCATTTAGGTACTGCAATTTGGTGCCTTTTTTGAACTGTGCTACAATGCGAAATTACTCACTTGGGACAACCTATTGGTTTGGAGGTGGCTTTCGAACAGTACGAGCCTTCAGGACACTGGAGGCAATCTTCAATTCTGCTGTTTCCAAGTCTTGTGCTGTATGAACCAGGTGGGCACGGGAACTGGAAGCTGAGTTGTGTGCCTTTCACATGGATATAAGTCAATGTTTGGTGTTAATTCAGTCAGAAATATCCCCCATCCTATTTTATAATCCCTCTTCTGAAGGGGAGACTTATGCTATGGGTACAGTTCCGTGGCCGATGACAGCTCTATGATAACTTGCCCAACTGAGAAGACTCTACGCATGATCTTGGGCTCTTTAACTGTGGGGGCATCACAATCAAGCTGAATCCCGATATCCACACATGCACCTTCCAGCAGGAGATCGAGGTAGCAATCAGCAATGGAAAGCCTGATTGTTTCCCCCCCCGCTCCCCCCTCACTGTACCAGGGGCCCTAAGGTCAACTCGAGTGACCCTATGGCCACCCCAGGTAAGATCAGGTAACTAAGCACAGGTCAGGGGTCAAACCCGGGGCCTTCCTACTCTGTATGGCTTGGCTCCATACTGGGCAGGTTAGCTGACCAACTGCAGGAACATCCATTTATTTTCAGCCAATTTTCTTGACTGTTGAACATAAATGTCTGCCTTTCCAAAAGTTTAATGCAAATTGGCGTGACTATACAGACAAGTGGTAGTTTGTTAAGAACAGCAGTCAGAACACATCAAAAGTGGAAATATATAGGACAATAATGAACATTCTGTTACCAAAGAATGCAGCGGACAAGGTACAGTGTCATAGCATTTGTGATTTACTGGTCCGGAACCGAACAGAATCAAAACATTTCAGTCAAAATATTTTTACAGGCATCTTCAATGCTGCAGTACCAGGATTTAGCCACCAGAGAGCTCTGTGAGATGGGTAAATACTGCAGCTGTTCCTAACCACAGCAACATTGGAAATGACTACATAGACTTGTGGTTATGGCGGTACTTTCGGTAGGTCCTGAGCCAAAAGGCTCGTAATACCAGACCTGTGGAAGCTTCAACTTCTCGAATGTAATATTCAAGGAATCACAGTAGGACGATAACATTTTCGAGCGATATAGTGTGGTATCTGTGAGTACCACCGCCCAAACTGTGATTTTTGAAAAATGTTATGCTCAGTGTGTTGAGGCTTCACTTTTCCAGAACGATCGCAGTAATTTGGAAGAACATTTTTCAATACAACAAACTGACTCTTATTTCAACCTCATTAGTTAAATGCAGTTGGGGCAACTTTAAGCATCAGCAAAGGCTACAGAAGATTGTAAATCCACAGAGAGGCTGATTATTTTATAAATGCTTTATAATAATTCTGTACCTGTGCTCAATTACTCTTTAAATTTCCATATAGTTTTTGTCTCAGAGGCAGGAGTAGCATTTCTGAGGAGTTAAACATTGCTAGACGCAGAATAAAGCTCCTTCTGTTCTGCCCCAACAAGCTCAGGTTGGTATCCATGACCTCATTAATGTTTATTATTTTTTATTTTACCATTTTTGATAGTAGCTAGGCCATTGAGTGAGATTGTCAGTTTGTGTGCGCAGATTTTTTGCTTTGTTGCTGCTTGGAGTTGGGTTGAGACTGCACAAACTTATTTTATATCAGACTCTTCTACCCAGCACAGAGAGGAGATTTTAAAGCAATCAGCCTGGATTCAACCCTAAACCACAGAGGTGACATGACACTGAATCCATCCACTGAAATTCCACATTTCCTTTAAATAAAATATATGGGTTACGTTTTACGTAAAATAATACTTTTATGCTAATTAAGTCTATGATGTAGGCCATGGGGCCAACCAATGACCCTACTCAAAAATGCATCTGGTCTGCAGAGCAACTCCTCCTTCAAACCGATAGCCCCACCCTCGATTCAATCTGATCTGATCTGATCAGATCGCTCCTACCTCCAGTATACAGCCAGATGACTGAGGAAAACACTCACCTCCCAAAAAGGTGCCAGTAGGAACAGTTGATCTGTTGTTACGGATTAAAACATATAGGCCTAGAAATTTTTGGGCGCTAGATCAGTGCCTAAGCCTCCAATATGGTGGGCAGGAAGCGCGCGCCCATTATGAGCTGGAAGCGCGCCACCCGCCATATTGCTATAAGCAAAAAATAGGCGTCCAGGGCCTGCGCTTGAAACAGCCCCTTTGCATATGCAAATAAGGGTCAGCTGCGTGCAGATAAACCAGTAGAGGATCGCCCTTTCTATAAAAGAAAAGCGGGCAGGGTGTGTAACGTGTGAACGATTCAATACCGCCCCCGCTTTGTGCCCTCGCTGAAGTTGAACTTTACCCTCATTGTATTTACCGTTTCCCCACCATCTGGAAAAGATTTAACCAATTTATCCGTTAATGGACCAAACTTATCTTTGACTTTCCAGGGTTACAAAAACTGTTGGGGTTCCTCTGCAATTTGTTGCTGTACTTATTTTACTTAAGAGTTAGACATTTAGTCATGATTCTTCCTGGCTCAAAAGTGATTTAATCATTTTGTGCCTGACTCACTAATTGTTTCAATGGTCCTCTTCCAACAGCTAGACTGTGGTCACAGCAGGTATACCTGTACCACTTCCCTCATGGAAGACAATCTAATAAAGTAGGGAAAGGTCCGTTTATAATTTATACGATGAGGGACTCTACCGAATTGATTCAATTTCCCCGATTGTTGCAAGTAGCCACAGTTAGCTCTTCAAGGAATAAACTCGAGGAGACTAAAGACTAACAATTCCCCAGAACATGGACTCAACAACATTTAAACTCCCACCAGTTACACTCCACGGATAGATTCCCCGTGACCTCAGCATGTCTGGAGTGATAAGAGTCCCATGGCATGTTTAATCATCGAGGTCAATATTGTTCCCCATAACTTTCAACAACATGTGTAACCATTGGTTTCTAATTGCAAAGGGCCCCCAGAGGTCAAAATCTCTTCAGGTCTCCTGGTGAAATCATTCAATGCCAGTTGGATAGTTATTGCAGTGCTGAACATACTATTACATGGACTTTCCATTTACCGAGTGGACAGTAATATCCAGACTTGCACTTTCCTGTGGGAATACTGGCTCCAGCCAAACAGTACCATCCTCTGGGGCAGGGGAAGCACTCATCTGTAGACGCAAGATTAGTCCGATTACTCCAGGAACCTGCTGGGCACTTGTGCTGGGTGGGATACTTCGTACCAGCAGGACAATAATGACCAGGCGAGCATGACAGCGGAGGTCTGTACCTTCCACCGGTGCCTGAGGAGGAAATAAATTCAATGATATAAAAACATGAGAGATGTAAGGTCAGAGAGGAGCCAGGCAGCAATACTTGGGGGAATTTTCCAATACAAATGAACATCAGCATTTGTACTATTTGGTGTCAGCCGTGGCTCAGTGGGTAACTCTCTTGCCGCTGAGTCAGAAGGTTGTGGGTTCAAGTCCCACTCCAGATACTTGATCACATAATCTAGGCTGACATTCTAGTGCAGTACTGAGGGAGCACCGCACTGTCAGAGGTGCTCTCTTTCTGAGCGGACGTTAAACCGAGGCCCCGTCTGCTCTCTCAGGTGGACGTAAAAGATCCCGTGGCACTATTTCGAAGAAGAGCAGGGGGAGTTCTCCCCGGTGTCCTGGGGCCAATATTTATCCCTCAACCAACATCACTAAAACAGATTATCTGGTCATTATGTCATTGCTGTTTGTGGGAGCTTGCTGTGCGCAAATTGGCTGCCGCGTTTCCTACATTACAACAGTGACTACACTTCAAAAAGTACTTCGTTGGCTGTAAAGCGCTTTGGGATGTCCTGAGGTCATGAAAGGCGCTATATAAATGGAAGTTTTTTTTCTTTAAGCTATTTATTTTTCTCCAGCTGCCTTCTCTCCATCATTCCCAGCCACAGGCGTGTGCAAGAGACCTTCTCTCCATCATTCCCAGCCACAGGCGTGTGCAAGAGGCCTTCTCTCCATCATTCCCAGCCACAGGCGTGTGCAAGAGACCTTCTCTCCATCATTCCCAGCCACAGGCGTGTGCAAGAGACCTTCTCTCCATCATTCCCAGCCACAGGCGTGTGCAAGAGACCTTCTCTCACATTTTCAGCAGCGTTGCCCGTTCAATGTCTTCCAGAAAATGTGAAGACTGGTCCAAGCTGATTGCAGCTTCAGTTTTCCCTTTCTCTCCCCTCGGCAGTTCCCCGGCGGTACTGCAGGTGCAACGTTACCTCCTCCCTCATCCCCAAGTGTGCTTTGACACACTGCAACGCCAACACTCCTACCACCCAGCCAGTAACTCCACCAGGCCACTCTATGCAATAGCGGCACCAACACTGCAGCCTTGGTGGGAGATCCCTAAAAGCCCTCAGTCCTACTGCTCAGAATTTGTTACCCAATCATGTGATATCCTCTCACCTTCGAGGCAGGCCTGTCTGGGCGGGCAGATTTCACAGTGAGATTTGTCTGTGAGGTTCCGAAAGTTACTGAAGGTTCCCGGTGGACAAGCATTCTCAGGATTCTGGGGGTTCGAAGAACCAACTGGGCACACAAACCTGTTTTTTTTAATATAAAAGCATTAAGTCAAAGAGAAAGTAACATTTTTATAATAATGTTATAACAAATTGAGCTGCTATTTTGTGTATTAAATCAATACATTTCGGTAGATTTAACTCTATTGCACATGTCATCCTCTTTCTCTTCTATGTGTTTCTTTATTTCATCACTTTAATGAGCTTTATAGAGTAAGCTTCAGAAGCAGAGCCTGTGACTCAGCAGATCTGTTAATGTGTATATGTCACTGGCAAATAAAGTGCCTGACTCTATAGACCTTAGAAAAGGAGCTGGGTCTGACTGTGGTCAGACTACAGTTCTGAGGTGGCTGGGATTGACCTGAAGTGTGATTGAAGGGTTATATAGTTTGAGTTTTAGACGGTAATTTTGCTTTGAAGAAATATGGGAGGCTGAAAAAAGCCAGAGTCCTTTTTCCAGAGAAACAGTGGAGATGGTGTACAAGAGCCGAGGGCTATGAACAGCTCCCAGAGGCTGCGGCTGTCAGTTTGTTGCTTGTTTCTGAAGAACTCTACATAGTAAATCAACTTAGTTAATGCATACCTTGTATGAAGAATTGTTGGAAAAGGACTCCTAGGACATTCAAACCCCATGAAACACGATGTAAAATTTTTATAACACAAACAGCAAACATTGATTTCCTGCCTGGTTTAATGATATCGCCCACAAGTGTAGGTACAGGGCAGGCTATTTGATGTGTTGGCAAGTTCAAAGGAGAGACTGCAATCAGTTATTTAATGTAGATGACTTCCTCACAACCCCTGGACCAAAGCTAATAATGAACTGAGGAGTTCTTCAAATCTCTACAGGTCACTCATTAATGGTTTCCATCAAATTCATTTTCAGTTGTAAAAAGCGCAGTACTGCTCTCTTTGTGATGCTGCTGCTACACCGGGGAGGGAGGATTTCCTGTAGTATTAAGCTAAGTTATGAATTCTAAACCTAACCTCGCTTCCCCCATTACTGGTGGTGTAGAAACTTAGCAGTCGGGGCATCGCCTCTGTCGAGGATACTATGAATGTGGCACATTAAACATTAGCAAGAGTATTCCAGAGACGCTGTTTGTTGGGCATGGGGTTCAGCTTACTGAAATACAGTAAACTCTTTCGTATCCGCCACCTACGGGACCAGGATGGTGCCGGTTGCTGAAAAATTCTGGATAACAGAGAGGTAGGCAATTTTTAACACAAAAAAAAAACACTGACTAACTCGGCCACCGCGGGAAACTCAGACTCGGAAAAACGAGTGCTGGATGGATTCGGCAAGATTACCGGTTATCTATTTTGCCGGTTATTAAAGAATTCCGGATGATTAAGTGCCGTTTAAGCAAGAGTTTACTGTACCTGGTTTGTTGTATTGTAACAGAGGCACGATGCTGCTGTATTTACCTCCTTTAACTCTCCCTCCAATCTGCCAGCTTGGCTCAGTGATAGCACTCTCATTTAAGTCGGAAGGTTGCAGGCTCAAGCCCCACTCCAGGACTTGAACACACAATCCAGGCTGACACTTCGGTGTAGAACTGAGGGAGTGCTGTATTGTCAGAAGTGCCGTCTTTTGGCTGAGATGTTAAACCAAGGTGGATGTAAAAGATCCTCTGACACTGTTTGAAAAAGGAGCAGGGGAGGTCTCCTGGCGACCAGGCCAAGTTTATCCCCCAACCAACGCCCCCAATATAGATTAGCTATTTACCTCATGTTGTTTGTGGGACCTCACTGTGTGCAAATTGACTGCCACGTTTCGCCCATATAACAACAGTGACAGCATTTCAAAAGTACTTCATGGTTCTGAAGCATTTTGGGACATCCAACAGCTCATATCTAGACCGTGGCAACAGTTAATTATCCAGGTAACCGTTCTTCACAAGTCTAGACAGAGAGTATTTGTGTGCTAGTTGATATCAAAGCTGAGCCTGATGCTGCCCTTACTTGGTGTTCATACGCGCACAGTTCCAGCATTGTGCACGGCCATGGGATAATGCATAAACAAAGGGTTGTGTAAATCTGCACAGATTAGGGGTTGTGCTTGGTTTGTCCTGGTCAGTTATCTTCACCCAATGAGTCACTGTGGGAGCTATGCCGACATTGTTCATTCATTTTAACCAAAGAAATGGAAAAAAGAATTTAAGGGTTCAATTTTAACGGCAGGTGGACATCGGGCGTGTGGTGCGATGGCTCAGTCGTCCGCGACGTCCTCCGCGTGAGGCCCGAGTCATCGCGAGGGCCGGGCCTCATTTAAATCCGATGGCGAGCTGCCTGTGATTCCACAGCTCCACCGCTCGCTAAATGAGTCGGGTGACAGATCCGCGGCTTCTTCGCAGAGTTGGATGTTTTCTTTGGGTGGGGGGCGGGGGCGGTGGCGGGGTGGTGGCGAGGGGAGGGAGGCAATGACGGGGATAGGGTGCAGATGTCATTGTTTTAGTGGTGCCAGGAGAAACATTCATGGTCCTTCTGGCGCGACAAATATCTTTTAAAAAACAGGAACTTACCTGGTTTCGGTGTAGCCTGCTGCGGCCCTTTAAGGACTGCTGGTTAGAGCGTTCAACACCTACTACCAATGGATGGATTGTGCATGATGCACACTGCACCCCTTGGTATCTAAAAGTTGTGATTAAAATCACCCCCCTCCAATCTTCAGTTGAAGAAACACTCTAAAGATTCTTGCGACTGCAATGGTTCCTATAATTACTCGTATGTTCCTTTCATCTTTTCCCCCCTACAAGCATTTAATAACCAAGATGGTGGCAGCACAGATGAACCGTGGAATATGTAAATTGTGAGTTGGATATTTAGATGGTCACATTATGCAGCACTGAACAGTACTGAGCTCTAAACAGCTGCTGAGGGCGAAACAACCTAGGATCCATTTTACATGAATCACTGAATCATAGAATTATTATTTTTTTTATTCGTTCCTGGGATGTGGGCGTCGCTGGCAAGGCCAGCATTTATTGCCCATCCCTAATTGCCCTCGAGAAGGTGGTGGTGAGCCGCTTTCTTGAACTCCTGCAGTCCATGTGGTGAAGGTAATCCTGTTAGGGAGGGAGTTCCAGGATTTTGACCCAGCGACGATGAAGGAATGGCGATATATTTCCAAATCAGAATGGTGTGTGACTTGGAGGAGAACTTGGAGGTGGTGGTGTTCCCATGTGCCTGCTGCCCTTGTCCTTCTAAGTGGTAGAGGTTGCAGGTTTGGGAAGTGATACAGCACAGAAGGAGGCCATTTGGCCCATCATGTCTTTGAAAGAACTATTCAATTCCATTCCCTGCCCTTTCCCAAGATTTATAGAACTACTCAGAGGAATGTTTTAAGCTGTTTGTAAGTTTGAGTTTCTTTTCACCAAATCCTTCCTTTAAATTTAACACTGATTTATAATGTATTCCTGGACTGTTACATTTGGTACTGAGACTTGACAAGGAGATCAGATAATTAGACCTTATTAACAACGATATACTCAAAAAATAAATATTAAACTAATAGCCCCATTTTCAATCTTAATTTCAACTCAAATGTTTCCTTTCAGATTTCTTCAGATATAGCAATGATACTGTGGTGATTATATTTGCATTCTGAGATTAAAATAGCTCAAAGATTATACTGACCCATCCATACATTCGACATCTGGTCTTGTCAGGGCTAATTGAGTACAGGCATATCCAGCGATACATGGCACACAGTCAGTGACATCAGCCTGGCCAAGACTTGGGTTGTACCTCCCTCTTTGGCAGGGAGTTGGGTCACTGCCACCTGAAGGACAATAGTAGCCAGCTGGACACTGGATGCACATATGAATTCCTAGGAAAGGCAGGAGTTGCACATTTACGTTATAGTTTAGATAAATAAATGAAGTAAATAATGAATAAAATCCTTGCACAAAAACATGTCCTTTATATTAAATAGCTCCTATTTGTATGTGTGACGACTGCAATAGTTTGGCTATTGCCATACACAGGACCTTGTTTGCCTTTTTAGGACAGTATCAGGGAAAGATTGTGGCAGCTACAGCAGCAACGGGAACAGGATGGAAAGTCATTCGCCACCATGTCCTGGGCACTACCGTCCCATATTCTGAGCGGTAACTCTTAGTTATTCTCCCATTTTACTGTGAAACCCATATCCATACAATATAATATAACCATATAATATTAAATCAATTAGCTTTCTGATGAGACACCTTCTCTAGACAGGGCTGAAGATCTGCTCCAGACTTCTGCGAATGTTGCCCCATATCAGAGTCTATTTGTAGTGTGAATGCCAGTTGAGATGATCCGCTGGCTAGTGTTCTTTCTCACTGAGGGAGATGTTGAGGCCCCCCACCTGGTGGAAACAGGGCTAGGAGCAATCTAGAGTAAAAATACTTAATTGGAGGAAGGCCAATTTCAGTGGGTTGAGAATGGATTTGGCCCAGATAAATTGGAATCAAAGCTTGGCAGGCAAAACTGTAATCGAACAATGGGCTAGCTTTAAAGAGGAGATGGTTTGGGTACAGTTGAGGAACATTCCCACAAAGGGGACAGGTAGGGCAACCAAAGCCAGAGCTCCCTGGATGACGAAAGAGATCGAGAGATCGATGAAGCAGAAAAAAAGGGGGGAGGCGGGTGACATGAATCTTGTCATTCATGGGAAATGACTTATGACATAATACAATGTCCAGGGAGAGTATAAATACTCAGGCATGGGCCCAGCTTGCTCAGGACATTCTTTAACAGGAACTAGTGAAGGACAACTAGATCTCCATGTTGTAAAACAGTTGATTAAAGCTTTGTTTAACGCTTAGACCAAGTGCCTAGTAGTTTTCTTACGTCAGGGGGTATGTCAGATGTCAGGTTGAGAATACAAGTGAGAACCAGGCTGAATATGGAAAGTTCAGAGGGGAAGTGAAAAAGGAAATAAGAGGGGCAAAGAGAGAATATGAGAATAGATTGGCAGCTAACAAAAAAGGGAATCCAAAAGTCTTCTATAGGCATATAAATAGTAAATGGGTAGTAAGAGGAGGGGTGAGGCTGATTAGGGACCAAAATGGAGACCTAGGCATGGAGGCAGAGGGCATGGCTAAGGTACTAAATGAGTACTTTGCATCTGTCTTTACCAAGGAAGAAGATGCTGCCAAAGTCATAGTGAAAGAGGAGGTAGTTGAGACACTGGATAGGATAAAAATTGATAAAGAGTAGGTACTAGAAAGGCTGGCTGTACTTAAAGTAGATAAATCACCAGGACCGGATGGGATGCATCCTAGGATGCTGAGGGAAGTAAAGGTAGAAATTGTGGAGGTACTGGCCATAATCTTTCAATCCTTCTTGGATACGGGGGTGGTGCCAGAGGACTGGAGAATTGCAAATGTTACACCCTTGTTCAAAAATGGGTGTAAGGATAAACCCAGCAACTACAGGCCAGTCAGTTTAACCTTGGTAGTGGGGAAGCTTTTAGAAATGATAATCCGGGACAAAATTAACAGTCACTTGGACAAGTGTGGATTAATTAAGGAAAGCCAGCACAGATTTGTTAAAGGCAAATCGTGTTTAACCAACTTGATTGAGTTTTTTGATGAGGTAACAGAGAGGGTTGATGAGGGCAATGCAGTTGATGTGGTGTACATGGACTTCCAAAAGGTGTTTGATAAAGTGCCAGCAAAGTTAAAGCCCATGGAATAAAAGGGACAGTGGCAGAATGGATATGAAATTGGCTAAGTGACAGGAAACAGAGAGTAGTGGTGAATGGTCGTTTATCGGACTGGAGGAAGGTATAGAATGGTGTTCCCCAGGTTTCAGTACTAGGACTACTGTTTTTCTTGATATATATTAATGACTTGGACTTGGGTGTACAGGGCACAATTTCAAAATTTGCAGATGACACAAAACTTGGAAGTATAGTAAACAGTGAGGAGGATAGTGATAGACTTCAAGAGGACATAGACAGGCTGGCGGAATGGGCGGACACGTGGCAGATGAAGTTTAACGCAGAAAAGTGCGAAGTGATACATTTTGGTAGGAAGAACGAGGAGAGGACATATAAACTAAAGGGTACAATCCTAAAGGGGGTGCATGAACAGAGAGACCTGGGGGTATATGTGTCAAATCATTGAAGGTGGCAGGGCAAGTTGAGAAAGTGGTTAAAAATGCATACGGGATCCTGGGCTTCATAAATAGAGGCATAGAGTACAAAAGCAAGGAAGTTATTATGAACCTTTATAAAACACTGGTTTGACCTCAACTGGAGTATTGTGTTCAATTCTGGCTACTGCACTTTAGGAAGGATGTGAAGGCTTTAGAGAAGGTGCAGAAAAGATTTACAAGAATGGTTCCAGGGATGAGGAACTTCAGTTAGTTGGATAGACTGGAGAAATTGGGGTTGTTCTCCTTAGAGCAGAGAAGGTTGAGAGGAGATTTGATAGAGGTGTTCAAAATCATGAGAGGTCTAGACAGAATAGATAGAGGGAAAGTGTTCCCATTGGCGGAAGGGTCGAGAACTAGAGGACACAGATTTAAGGTGATTAGCAGAAGAACCAAAGACGACATGAGGTAAAACTTTTTCACGCAGTGAGTGGTTAGGATCTGGAATGTATTGCCTGAGAGGGTGGTGGAGGTGGACTCAATTGTGGCTTTCAAAAGGGAATTGGATAAGGGATAAATACCTGAAGGAAAAAAATATGCAGGGCTACAGGGAAAGGGCGGGAGAGTGGGACTAGCTGAAGTGCTCTTGCAGAGAGCCGGCACGGGCTCGACGGGCCGAATGGCCTCCTTCTGTGCTGTAACCATTCTATGATTCTACTTTGTGGCAAATGACTTGCCACCCTGTTCCCGTTGCCGCTGTAGCCGTCGCAACCTTCCCCCGCGCCTACCACTAGGTGGCCAGAGCACCTGCTTAAGTCAGCTGGGCGGCCCTTTTATCATGCGACTGTACATAGGACCTTGTTGGCATTTTAAGACAGCACTAGGTAGAGTGTGGACCATGCTTCAGCTGGAGGTCCAGCCGGAGGAGCCTGTGGGTAAGTTTTAGGTTGTTGTTCTGGGGTTGGGAGGAGAGGAGTGCAACTCCGTGCTCCACAAAACCAGCCTGGACCCCCCCAAGATTGGACCCGCCCGGCCTACCATGGATCTACTTTCTTCCTAATATTGTGACAGCCCGGAGCTGGCGTTCTGCCCCGGAATGCTTTGAATTTCTGCCCACCAAAGGCTCATGAGGTTCGGTCGAAGCATGCACCGGGGGCGGAGGGTGAGCGGCGGAGGGGGGGGGGTGATATCTACCCACTTTTCTGGAAAATATCTGACAACTCAGATGATATTGGAAACTCAGTGGGATTTAAAGTCACATATTAGTTTCCTGTTCCCCAGTAGTGGGTCACATTGGCTCTGTAACGTACTTAGTCACCCAGTCTTGCACGTGATGTGAAAAACTTGCAGCTTTGGCAAATCTAGATCAACATTTCTGATTTAGTTTCAACTTTTACGGGGACGTAGAACTGGCATCAGTTCGGCTTCTGTTAAACAACACGCTCGATTTTAATTTCTGTTGAAGTCGATGTTTTAAATCCATGCTGAAATTGAAATCTCCGCCCTATGTTTCAACATTGCAGTCGAACCCTCGTCCATTTTACGGGCATTTTTAAATATCCTTCCTCACATCAGCATGTAATTTCCAATCAGCCAGTGTGCTGCCAGGTTTCTACCACCTACTGCGTCTGTTTGCTAGGAAGAGTACTAGAGAGGCACAAATTGGTCCAGCGTCTAATTTATCTTCTGGTCTTTGGGAAGTGCATTCTTTCACTCTGAAGCCTGGCTGAGATCCACGTGAGACGTTGGTTAGACAAACTGACCCTGACATTCGCAGGAGTTCTCCTGGTGTCCTGCCGGGGATTGACGAAAACTCCAGAGAAATGGCCATTTATGTTGTTTCCTTGGGGTTCCCCCAAGTTATGGGGGGACACCAGGAGAACCCGCATGGAATTTCATGGCCATTATGGCTAACCTGTCTTGCGCTACAGCCCTTTTGTACCACCTACATGTCAAGTCACCCTTCACTTCTCCAACACTTGATAACTCTTTGTTCCCTACACACTTTGTGTCGTCACTGATGGCTGATCCTTCAGTCACTGTGCCCTTGCCTTTCAAAACACTCTCCTCTCTCTACTTCCGCCATCTCACCTCTATCCCTGTCTTCAGGAATCTCCTGAAGACTTTTCAACTGTGTTTTTACACTCCCAACTCTTCATTATCCCTTCCCCCGACTGCTTTGTATTTACTCTTAGTCCACCAGCATGTAAAGTGCTTTGAGATTTTTAGGTCTTCTAAATATAGTGGGATGAACTCTTTACTTGTATGTATAAATCACAATGTTTTTGCTAAAAAGACATCTGTTAAATAGGAAAATGACATACACTGGAGCAAATTACAGACCATAATTTATGCTAGACCCCTTGATCCATTTTCAGATGATTGCTAGTGCTTCCCATTTTAGCTACAAAAAAATAATTTGATTCGAAATGTTGTTTTCTCTTGAGCATGTCCAAATTCATGATGTGTTGGGATGATGCTTAATGAGATATTGATGGTAAAGGAGAATCTTACCTGATGCTCCTTGATGTTGGGTAAACGTGCCCTGTGGACAGTCCAGTTCAACTGTTGTTCCTGCAGGACAATACTTTCCTCTACTACACAGCCTTCCACCATCCACAGTACCTGTAGAGTTGAACATAGTGGCACTGAGCCTTTCCACATATAATTACATCAAAATCGACATAGAAATTCCACAGGGCAAGTTAACCTTGTGCCCTTAACCCTGGGAATAATTTTCACTGAAATAAATACCTTCCTGGGTGAGGAAAAACCCACATTTGTTTGAAAGAATTAGAGCTACAATTAGCAGCTGAAAATGGCTGCGTCACAATAGTTATCAAAAAATCGGGAGATATATAAATGGGTCTAGATGACATAATTCATTTGAATGCTTGTCTTTATAAGTTTGTGAGCCTAAACTTATGGAATAAAATTTCTATCTCTCTCCGAATGACGAGAGGATGGTTGATGTGGGGAAAATGACCGATAGGGGTTAAAACACATTGGGCTGGATTTTGTCAATGGGGAGCTTTTGGAGGTGGGACTCCCACTTGTCAGGTTTTAGTCTCGCCTCCAACGACTTGTGGCCAACCCACGCTATTTTCCCTTGATTAACCTTGTTAAGCCCACCCAGTGGGCTTAGCAAGCCAATTAAGGGGAAGCCGGTTACAGAGAACGTCGGCGAGTGACGTTTCATCTGTCAAGAGCTTTTGACAGATGAAATGTCAGCGTTTAACAGCTCAGTGAAGCTGTCAAACACTGACAATCTGTCTTCTAACTTGAGCCCTTCTACTCAGACTCAGTTAGAGGTCTCTCCTGAGCAGGAAGCAGAGGCTGCAGCTTTTGACAGTTCAGCGTCCATTCTGCTTTCTGTGCCGGTGAGCTGAGGGACTCCCGAGACCTGAAGGGATGAAGCCTGCAGGAAGAAGTAAAGGTAAGTAAAACTTGTTAAAACACCTTACACACACCTCAGACACATACCTCTGCACACATGCACCCATCACTCACCTGAACACTGGACATCTCGGCTCCTCCGACCCCCGCAGACCGACGGCCCGCCTCGCTGACCCTGGCAAGGTTCAGAGCCGTCGGGAAGTCCACACTTCAGGGATCAAAATGGGGATTCTCCAAAAAACTGCCTGTTAACTACCTGTTAACAGGCAGTTAATTGGCACTAATCCCCATCCCGCCTCGAGGAGACGGGGCCCGGCGCGGGTCGGGTACCCGCCTCCTGGGAAGATGGCACGGAGGCGGGTTGGGGGCGGGATGGGTACCCGCCCCCAGATTCTGCCATTTTCCTGGCAGTCCCGCCTCCAAACCCGCCTCCCCAGGGCTGGCAAAATCGCCCCCTTCGTGGCAGGAATTCATCTTGGATGGTAACGGAAAACACGTGGTATCACATCGGCTGCCTTTTATACCACCCCCCACCTCCCGGCCCAATATTCAGGACCAATGCAGGCAATAGAATTGAATATAAGGCAGGGCATATATCCGATAGCACCAGTTTTGCGATACCGAATGTCTACTGCATTGTTGAGCAGCGTAGGATCTTACTCTGTACCTGGTTGCGTTGTATCTGACCCAAGAGTGTTTGATGCTGGTGCAAAAATTGGAAAAATTTTCTTCTTTTCCACTGTCTTTCATCACCTTGAAGAATTTAACAATCCGCCCAAGTAAATATGCAAACAATAATGTATGCACATAGTTTCAATAAAACCTCTGTCTAGTCAGAATGAATGAAAATAGACAGTGTGAAAACTTAAGAGATGATTTTAAGTCGGGGCAGAAACAATGGTGCGGGGGCGAAGTGCGCAGCAAACCCTCCAACCCTCCCAGAATGTAAAGCCCGGGAGATTTTAACTAAGACTTCTGCCCAAAGCCAGTGGCAGCAACATTACTGCCAGACGGGCAGGTGTCAAAATTGGTGTTGGGGTGGGGGGGGAGGTGGTCAGACTGCCGTCGGAGACCCACGGAAGATCGGCAGGGATTGGCGGGGTGGGAGGTTGTCAAGTCTGCGATTGGTGGGAGGGGTGGGGGTGGAAGCCCAAGGCAGGGGGGGGGGGCCAAGGTAGCGCTCCTGCTACTCCTGGCCTACAAGGAACCTTTAAAAATGATGTTTTAAATGACTTACCTGGGACTGCCAGCTTGACGGCATCGGGACACGACACTTCCATTTAAATTAGGCCCCCGCTCCTCTGGAATAGGCAGCCTTCCCTTGCCTGAAGACAGGTAAATGAAAATGGTGGCGGCGGGGGGTGGGGAGGGTCGGAACACATTATGAATGCGCCGCTAACTGCTCCAGCCACTTTACCCCCCCACCCCTGCCTGCACCTTTCCCAGCAGGCGGGCGAGGGGGGTTTAAGTTGTCCCTTTATTTTCTACGCCATCAGTTTCTCTTACCCTCACCACAGATTAGGCCCTCGGGACACTGTTTGCAGTTTTGTTGGGATCTCAGGCCCACTTGATCACTGGAAGTTCCAGGAGGACAAGGGTTACTGTGAGCTTGTGAGGTTCCTTCCTCACAATAATAACCTCTTGGACAGAGCAGGTCTGCACGTGGGTATCCGGCAGTACCTTCAGGACAATAGAAACCTGCACAAAAAACAAACAACTATTACCAAACAGGCATCTGTGTTGCATTGTGTCAAGACTGGGACCATACCAGACTTATAATACAGATGATCGCCAATCACCTTTTTTTTTAAGGCTGTGCTTCTTCAATATTGTGGTAGCCATAACTCTTTTGGGAAAAAAAAACACTGTATAAATGGCTTTTTAAAAAATCCTTTGGGCCATAGACTATTCCCCAGTGCAAATGACTCCCAGCCTTCTGAAACCAGCTGCTGTCTTGGAAGAGCAGCCTTAGTCACTCACCCAGCTGAGCTTGCCATTCCTTTCAATGACGAATCACTCATTTCCACTCCATGGCTATCTCAATATGGAACTAATCATGAACACACTTAGGGAAATGCAGACAAAATATCCTATCACCTTCACACTACCCTGCCACAATGCCGATATCACACTATTTTCTAATATAATGAAACCTTGTTTGTTGCATTCAAAGACTTATTTGTTATTTGGACTGCTCACAAGTATTCTTCTTCTTCTTCATTTCCTATTCTCCCTGCTATCAATTAGGAATATGTTTTCAGCTTTGGATACAAGACGCTGAACTGATTCTAAATGATCTTTCTTTCCAGTGATCTGATATCTGTCTACAAAGAGATGGCAAGCCAATACTTAGATTAGAATTTAGGCTTTGGCCCATCAGAATTGCAAAAGGATGCTCATCTTACAGAAGGTTGCAGAAAATGTCATGCGTCATTCATGCACGCCAGAAATAACATGGAGCACTTTCCTCAAAACAGGGTTAGCGTAAACGGTTGCCAAAATAAGTACATTTAATAATTGGATAATACTGAATATTAATAAAGTTGCAACTGTGAGTGGAAATCATAAAATTAACATTTGGACATGAAGAATTCCTTTGCCAGCATTGACATCAGTCCAATTAGTCACATGAACCTGCACATTGTGATTGAGGTACCATCAGAGAAATATACTAATACTATTTATCTCAAACTTTACAGACCTGAAGGACAAGTAGAACACTGAAACGCCTGCTTTAACCCCTCGTGAGCCCCATAGGTACCAGGGCGACATTGTTTCGGAGTGATGCTATCATCGCAATAGTAACCTGGTGAGAAAAGTAGCAACTCGGTCAACTTTCAGGAAAGGTATTATTTTTTTTCTTTTTCAATTCCCCTCTCCTCCCCACAAACAAACAAGTTCATTCAAACAATTATTTGGCTGTCTTGTGGTTGATGCAGTTTTCGAATTCTACTTTTCTAGTCTGAGATTATAGGCATTAAAATTCCGTCATGTCTCAGTTGCCCCATGGGTTATTATTTTTCCTTCCAGCAAACAGAAATGGTCTAACGAAATCGACCTGGTTTTTAAAAAAAAATCCAAGCACAACCTGTTCAGGAGGCATAAGGTTTTTATTCTTGAGCTCAATTTCAGCAATGTTCAGATTGCACACTTGCACCACCAGTTTCTTTCTCCCTGGCTCCTGCTAATTGTTGAGCAAGAATCCACAATTAAAGGGTGGAAGTGTTTGGAGTTCGCAATTGAAAGTTCAGGTTTCTCCATTCGGTTTTGTAAGTTTATATCCCCTCAAGGAAGTCCCTTACCATCTGTTCCTTGCCAACAGCATGTCTGAGGTCAGAAACTAATTATATGGGAAAAGAGAGGGAGAAGGAAAGAAAAACGAGAGAAGCCTGTTCGTCGCTATTTAACACTGCTGCTCAGTGAAGCTGCTGATCTTCTGTGCGATTTTATCTCACGTACCAAATCTAGTGCTTGTACAATTGACCTCCGCTGCATAAATACGAGTATCGACAGAAGAGATGGCAATCGGAAAGCTTCTGTAATGCTGAGCTGTACCCTGGAAAAAATGGGTTACGCGGCAAGAATGAGCAGAACGCTTTCAAAAATATTCATATACTCTCATCAAACGAGAGCTACTGAGGAAAAAAAATTCCAACTTTATCATGAGTTTCAGCACATACACACCATCTGCTTTAGCACCTGGTGGCTTTGCCTCATGCCAAAACTGTCATTAGACTGCTGAACGCCCACCGCAAACACACCACCTCCTTCATTAAGGCCCAAAACTAGTTGTTCCCAGTAAAGGTATTTTAGCAGCTGAATGCATTTACATTCTCAAAGCTGCAGACAGAATGAAGTAACTTACGGGTTAAATTGTACAATATCAAAATCAATATATTAATCAATTCATTGAAAAGTAAACAGATGGTCCCCTGAGGTGGTAGCATTTCTCACCATTATCTAAATCTGGTTTGGAAACAATGTCTGATATGAAGATGGAAGATAATAATTTCCTCACTCTGTACGTCATGAGTGGAACCCAACTTTACTTCAACAATACATTATAACCTTGGCCAACCTCCCCACACTCAGCTTGCCAGGGAAAGTGAATGGGTCCAATCAGAAAACCATGGCTTCATTTGAATCCAAGTGAGTTTTCCCATGGACTATTAGATGGAGTGTCACATGGGAGGAAGGGGTGCTGTAAGGTTTCCAAAATTTGCAGATCCCCAAAAACCTAAGGAAAAAAGACTTTGGAACTACCTCAGAGTGATAAAAATGCATTTGGGCCTAACCTAAGGAATATAAGACCAAAAACCAAGTTTTGGCATTTTAAAACTATGTCTGGGCCTGTAAAGGGACAAGGAGGTGGGTCGACCTCTGTAAAAGCAGTTTTGGCTATTGCAGTTAATTACACTGTCTGGGGAACCGGGATGACCCCACTCAAGCCCCAGCAGACATTAACATTTGAACAATAGACCCTGGGAGAAGACAGTCCCACCCAAAATACAGGCCCCATCAAAACCGATTACAGGGCCCATCAGAAACATGCATAATAAAACCCACTCAGGACCATTCTATAGAAAGACTGAGTCCAGCCTAGAAACCCAAACATGAAAGCAATCACCAGTGATCAACCAAGGAGATCGACAGGATGCAAACCATCCCAAAAGCCATTTGACACTTACAGAGCAGTTACTGGTAACAGGCCCGCCAAAATCAGACAATGAACTGAGCAGATTTGGCGGGTAGATAAGGCCATGTTCAATGGGTGAGATTGAAGGCCTGTTAAAAAACCAGTTAATACGCTAGTAAGTCCTTACCGATTTACGAGCCCGCCAAAACCAGACAATGAACTGAGTAGATTTGGCGGGTAGATAAGGCCACTTCAATTCCGTATAATTGAAGGCCCGTTAAGCAGTTCAAGGTCCGTGGTCATCAGAAGAAGAAGAAGCAAGGAAGAAGACAAGCCGAGCTGGAAGCGAGTCGGCATCGCTCACCACTCAGACACACCGGAGTCCAGCTCGTGAAGATACCACCTCGACGGACCTCCAACAACGGTCCCAACACAGTCACCCGGAGCAACAAGCAGCAACAAGTCACCGACGGCTCCACAAGGTCGACCGACACACTAGACAAGGCCCCAAACCATCGCGGAAACCAAAGGCCTCAAGTAACCAACAACCGCATATTACCCCCAACGGATCGGGTAATAGCAGGCCACCGCGACCAACAAAGACCAACTCAAGGGAAGAAAACCCGAAGAACCGCAAAGTTTCCACACTACAAACTACTCCTGACTTACCCCTGGGTAAGATTTTCCCCAAAGACTCTAAACCCTACTGCTAAACCAAAGAAATTGGGTACTCACCAGATAGATCCAAAACGACATCCTACCGCATCAGCGGACTCGCGAAGACTGACCAGATACGCAGGTGAAGTCCTCTACCGCGTACAGGGTATGGCAGACACTAACCGCCATAAACAGCGAACCCCAAAACCGCGATTTAGCCCAACTGTCAAAGGATTGGTGAGCATTATCCCTGGTCCTTCAAAACCTAACTTAGCTAGTAAAGTGGGGTTGGGAGGGGTGAAGTATTGTTCTACTGTCATTTCCCTCACTTGTACCGAAGTGTTCCCCACCTTTAGAGTGTTAAGAGTGTTGTTATTTGTGTTTTACCTTTTAATAAAGATTGAAGTTCTTTCATCAAACTCAGTTGTCTGCTGCACCTTTTGTCACAACCCCCAAATAAGTCCAAGGTCTAGAACCAAGGGAGTGGGAGCGATTCGAACCGCTCAGAAGTCAGAGGTGAAGCTGACACAAACCACCACCCCCTACAGTGCCAGTGGATGCAAGAGGAAAAAACTCCCAGAGTCTTGCTCACAGCAATCTAAGACAAGTTGGGCTCCTTCTGGCCATCATTCTTAACTTAAATGTTAAGGAGAATTTTGTGTACCAAAACTATCTGCAGAGGTACTAGTGAGAGCGCTGAAAATTTAAATAACTATAACTCAGGCTCATTATACAATATGAGATGGCCTAGGTAGATGGTTTTAATGCCACACAGTGAAATTATATTTTTCTGCACTGTGTCATCATGCAGATCTCCTCTGTTAAAGTTTGGATTCCAAGTTTGCAGACCAAGGATTCCTTGCTGGGACACTCACTATTTGCAGCACTATTGCTCCAGATGTCGGGACACCCCTGGCATCGATCACGGAAGCATTGCCTTGTTACCTTATAAGTACAGTTGTTGCATTGATAAACCTTACCCAATGGGCACTGCTGGTCACCAGGTGCAGAACTGCTGCTGGCTTCTGGACAGATATACCCAAGTGTACATGGAGAGCAAGTTGATGATCCATGACTGCTGTAGGAGCCAACTGGACAGGGCTGTGGGAGCTGATTAGGCCACGGGCAGAAAAATCCAGCTGGGCAAAGTTTACACGAGACCTCTCCACCTGCACAACAATTAAACGGTACACTATTTAGAGATTATAACAAGCATTTCAATAAGCTTGTTATGTTCAACACTGAAGACACCAGCAGTAGCCATCAATAGCCCTTGATTTAATTTATATATATGCCTTATAAATTAATTGTAGTCTAAAGGAAAATACATAGTTGATGTTGTGGCGGATCGCCACCTAAACGGGCATAATCCACTTTTCCGTCCGTGGACAATATATCGAGCACCTTGCCTTTAAGGCACCTTCCCTTTAAGGCAGGAGAAAAGGAGTGGGCGGGGCCTCAAGATTTTTCCAGAGAATTCGGGAGCATTCTGTTCAGCCATTTTGGACCATGCAGTTGTATTAAAAAGTCTTTGTTTTCCACACATAGATTCAGTCTTAATTCGTGTTTCGCAGCAGCCTCAACATTGGTGACCCCGACGCTCAGAACGTATTCCGAGCACTGCAATGGCGGACACGAATGCAATTTCCGTGAAACTGCCGGAGTTTTGGGAAAACCAGCCCGAAGCCTGGTTTCTCCAAGCTGAATCCCGCTTCCGGCTGCGAAACATCACCACAGATGGGACGCAGTACGACTACCTCGTCACATCACTCGGTAGCGCCACAGTTTCGAAGGTTTGGACAGCACTGCAGAACCCACCAGAGGAAGGCAAGTATGCACATCTCAAGGCAGTGCTCCTTAAAAAATTTACGGCCTCGGCATATCAGCGAAACTGCCACCTCCTCGACCTTCCAGGCCTCGGTGATGCCTCACCGTCAGACCTCCTCTCCCACATGCTCTCCCTCACCGACGAGAGCCCACCCGGATCCCTCTTCCGCACACTGTTCATCCTCCAGCTCCCTCTCAGCATCCGCCCAGCGATCGTGGCGTCCGGCCTCACGAACCTGGAAGCCCTGGCCGATGAGGCCGACAAGCTGCTGTCCGCTCACTCCAGCCACGACGTCACTCCGGACCTGGTAGCGAATGCCTGGGCGCGCCCCTCACCGGCGACCACACGGCCACAAGGACCAGCCACCAGGCCCATGGGGCCTTCGCGCCCCACTAACCCGGGCCACTGTTACTACCACGCACGGTTCGGCGCCAGGGCACAACGGTGCACACCTCCCTGCTCTTTCAAGTCCGCCCCCGTACCAGACCCCGCGATGGCCGTGGGCCACGCGGGCTCCCTGCTGTACGTCACGGATGACAAAACCGGCCGCCGGTTCCTGTGCGACACTGGAGCTCAGCACAGCATCATCCCGGCCTCCTCCCTCGACATCCAAAAGGGCGAACGAGGACCGGCGCTGGCTGCTGCTAACGGCTCGGAAATCCGGACGTACGGCACCCCGACAGTCACCCTCGACCTCGCTGGTCGCCGCTACCGATGGGAGTTCATCACTGCCAAGGTGCTCTCCCCTCTCATCGGCGCAGATTTCCTGTGCGCCCACGGCCTACTGGTAGACATCCCTCGTCACCGCCTCGTGGACATGAACACCATGTCCCCCATCCTGGGTGCCATGGCCCCCCGTCAACCCGCCGACATGGCGTCACAGTGCCACGCCCGGGCCACGGATGACTACTCGGCACTCCTGGCCGAATTCCCGGCCCTTACCAATCCGACCTTCTCTGCGGAGGCTGCCAAACACGGGGTGGAACACTTCATCCCCACCACAGGCCCCCCAGTGTACGCCCACGCCCGCAGGCTGGACCCGGCCAAACTGGAGATCGCGCGGACCGAGTTTGCCACCATGGAACAGCTCGGCATCATCCGCCGCTCCAACAGTCCCTGGGCTAGTCCCATCTTCTTTCAGGTTACCTCGGCTTCAAAGTTTGGATTCTACTTACTCTTTTTTCCATTCCAGGGAATGAAAGGCAAATGATAGTCAGCGAATGGACTTGGATGGTGATGTGACCTACAAGCTTGAGAGCAATCAAATGTTGTTCTCTTCCAATGTGCTGAATTAACTTGAGTGTAGTAAAAGATGAACCATGCTTTTTATGTACATAACAAGGTGCAAACAGGCTGTATGTTACTGTGCACATCCAGGAGTATTGCAAACAAAAAAAATCAGCTCAAACACATTGAAATGACAGGTCCTGCATTAATAGTCCCGTGGAAAGCTGTACTGCTTAGGAGTTACACGCATCTGTGGACAATGACCTTTTGCCTTATCTCCAGTAATAGGCCATCAATCAGATTACATGCACTTACCCAGACTGTAATAGCCAGGTGGGCAGTTTTCGCCAGTCATGTTGGCAAGTGGGCACTGCTGACCAGCTGGGCACCGAACACATTGCTTGAACAAAAGCAGAAAAGGTGTGTAAACTTAAACCCTATCAGGAAATAGCAAGTCAGATACAATTTAAATAACTAGTTGAAGTTTATGATTTTTCACACTAATGTACCAGTGCAGTGATACCACAACTACTGGGGTAGAATGACTCGGCATCGCAGAATGCTGGAGCGCTGGTTTGGATCCCAAGTTCCTCTATGCTTCTAAACGATGCTGCAGTGCTGTGGGAAGCAGAGAGTAAAGGTCAGGTGCCTCCATGTGGAAGAGGGAATGAAAGATTGGACACCTCCATTGTCCCATTCTCATACACCTCCTGGTGGCCAGCTAATGGTGACCAGGGGACATGATCATTGCAGGCAGGCTTTGGGTGAGGGACATAAAAACATAAGAAATAGGAGCAGGAGTCGGCCATACAGCCCCTTGCGCCTGCTCCACCATTCAATAAGATCATGGCTGATCATCGACTTCAACTCCACTTTCCTGTCCGATCCCCCATATCCCTTGATTTCCTTAGAGTCCAAAAATCTATCGATCTCAGCCTTGAATATACTCAAAGACTCAGCATCCACTGCTCTCTGGGGTAGAGAATTCCAAAGATTCACAACCCTCTGACTGAAGAAATCTCAGTCCTAAACGGCCGACCCCTTATCCTGAGACAATGCCCCCAATTCTAGACTCTCCAGCCGGGGTAACAGCCTCTCTACCCTCTCAAGCCCTCTCGGAATGTTTCAATGAGACCATCTCTCATTCTTCTAAACTCCAGAGAGTATAGACCCAATCTACTCAATCTCAATTAGGGAACTGGGAGAAAGGCTTGTGTCCTCTTGGAAAGATAATATACTCTTTAAAAAAAAGGATTTGTAAAGTTTTTACCTACATAGACTTCAAATTTAAAGATGTGGGGGTAAAATTGGGTAGTGCCGGCATGGGGGGTCTTCACGGGGGCCGGGGACAGCAATGGGGGCAGGTGCTGGCAGGCGGCCAGCAACAAAAATGGCCGCCCGCCACCTCCCCTTTAACTAGCGCCACCCCAGCCGCAGGTAGGCCCCCCTGACCACGGCGGACATAGCGTCTGGCGGTAAGTCGGGGGGCACCACCCAATATTACAGCTGGGGCGCAAGCGGGGCGCTGCGCACGGCGATGATGTCATTGCCGGCAGTGCAGCACCGCGCGGCGCTAACGGTTAGCGCCGCCGCTAACCTCCCGCAGAATTTCGCGGGAGTCGTTAGCGGTGCCACGCCCAGGCGCTAGTTGATTTGCGCCCCATTAGCGCCCTCTTAGGACGCTAATGGGTGGTGCAAATCAACCGAATTTAGCCCCCGTGACCTCTAGATGTCCCTGTAAATGTCACTATAATCTTTGAAGCCTGCCACAAACAACGTATTGGTTAATGGGTGCCTTGTTAATGAAAACATTTTTTTAAAATGAACATTTACTCAGGCATTGATTTATTCCTCATACATTCTAATGGAAAATTACTTGTCTAAAAAAATCAGTTCAGACAGGAGTTAAGGCTTCATATCATAGTTCTTAGCCAGCTCTGTAACAGATCTATTATTGCATTACCAGGTGAAATGCCTTCTGAATGTAGTTGGACCTGAAGTGCCTCTGCAGCTGTCACAAACATTTATTTTTCAACAGTTATACAAGAGCGGAGGAAGCCCTGCAGATTACATTGGCTGTGATAATGTCACATTTTAGCAGAAATCCGAATTAGTCTCCTTTCAGCTCTCTATATGCCTCAGGAAAGTTCTGGCTATGTGATTGGCAAGAACCCAGTATTGAAGAGTAGAAGTAGCTTTAGTACGCACACCTCATAATCGATGTCACTGCAAAGAACGTATTTGAATAAACTTGCCCCGATGGTTTATTGAGTAAAGACCCACCCATTGCAGCAATAAGCCATCCTGAAGGTCCCATGTTCAGTCTCCAGACTGTGCTGGGTTAACTAATCTCAGTTGGAGCAGTGGTTGGGAGGCTATAATTGGCCTTAGGGTTCCTATTCTTCACTGCTAACCAGTGATTCACTGCATGTGTGTGGATGTTGGGTAAGAACATGAGCAGACTTGGCTGTGATGCCCTTCAAGATCAAGTAATCTGCTGACACTTACAGTCTAGGCTTGACAACAACTACTTGGATGAGGTACCTGAGGGTTGCTAATGCTCAGGGAATTGTAGCCCAGCAAGACAACGTCTTTGGAACGGGAAAGATTTGGTGAAAAAAATAGCAAATTTTAAAGAGGCAGGGCTTCAAGCCAATTACAATTCAGAACCAAATACCAGGTCAGGCCAAACATTCTTTACTCCTTTAGTTGCCTTTTCACTCCGCTGGCCTCTCGCACCTCAATTGTCCGTGAAAAATCAGGACTAGTGCATGGAAACAGATTTGCCAATCTAACAAAGACTGGCAGATTTTAGAGCTCGTTGGAAGCAAACCTTCCAATTTTCTTTCGGAATCTTTTAAATGCGGACACAATGAAAACTTCTGTGAATAAAAACAGGAAAATCATTTTGAAACAACTAAACACATCGATGCCGCTTAAAGTCTTACTGTAAATCCAGCAAGGGCAAAGGCTCCTGGCAGGCAGGCGATTTGAAGAGCCTCAAAGCGTGAAGGACAACCAAAGCCAGGCTCACATTGTGAACAGGCCTCAGCTCCACCTGAGCTGTAGAATCCCGGTGAACAGGGCTTCACGATGGACGCTGTGGTTGAGGGGCACTCATATCCGGATGGGCACACTGTACATTCCTAATCAGACGGAGCACCAGACCATTGTTATACATGTTAACAATCCTCACATTTCATGCTCTACAGTCGTGATGTATTATTTTACATTTAAAAAATTGGAACAAAGTGGGAGTTCATGTACTGAGATATAATCATTTCAACCCCGCCTACCCATGTTCTAATAATGTTCATTTAGTACAACTGGTGTGGACTCTATTCCAAACGTTTCAGCTTCTTTGGCTGAGTCAGAGTAATGACCTACACAGCATCAGTGAAACATGTTAAAAATAGAGAGAGATTAGACAGCAAAGTAATACTGAATGGAACCAGTACACTGCTTTGTATAAAACCACTGCAGATGTGGTTTAGAACAAGCCCCATGGTATAAATCCAGGTGTGGCTGTTAGATTTTGGATCAGGCGTAAGAGCAGAGAACCGTGCAGGCAAAGGGGGCCTCACGTCATCCAGACACAACATCCCATCCTGAAAATCTACAAAGGAGAACACCCAACTGCTCCAACCCAAGAACCTGTTGGTTGCTGATAGTATGCAAGAAATGGCTTACTGAAAAAGACACACTAACCTGTTGTGGATTAATCTTAGTTCTATTATTTATAGCATTGCGCTGTTTTAGTATCTTGACACATCTCTTTTTTGCTTCTGTATGTTATTTCATCTGCATGTAAATCTGATCAAGTAGTTTCGTACATAGATGGCATGTTATTTTCTGCCTTTGGACTTGATCGGAGAAGGTGGTGGTCGTTCACTAAGCATTTCACTTCAGTTCGGGGCTAGTTGTTAAACCTGGGCACACTAACCTATACACAGTGGTGAATAAAGGTTTCAGTCCACATAGAATGTGTTCTGCTTATGGAAACTACAGTTTGGTTGCGAACACAAGAGCATGTGTTAGGAAAAAGCTGGAAATGTAACAGTCCTGTTCTAATAAACCATCATAATAGTAATACCTTGCTAGTGAACTAAACACTTGAGGCAACTGACTGATCAAAATTCCAGAGCACTGCAAAAGGAAGCCATTCATAAGAGTTTTTTTCCCCCCATTTTTAAAAGTTGTTGTCATGGAAACCAAACAAAGGAGTACAGTGGGCCTCCACAGAATATGAATGGAGCAAGGGAGCATTGGTTCAACACCACCCAGTACCATGGAGTAATGCGATGCCACAGCTGCCCAAGCATCGAACCTCTGCTCCCAGACCAGTCATTGTGGAGGGCACTGCACTATGGGCAAGTGCCTCATAAGCTGGAGAGAGGGTAAAATGGGAGTGCACAGGGCAGTTTAACTCGTGTGCCTCCATTATGCATCAGTAAGCAGCCATTTGCAGCAACGTTAACTAAAGCTTGGGAGCAGGTTATCAACCACCTTCTTCACCAGAAAACGGTACAGAGAGACTAAAAGTACAGGAATTATTACCGATTTTTTTCAATAGAGAGAATATTACACTACAAAACAACATAGTTATTAAATGTTCCCTTACAGCTTGATGTCCCACAGAGTAACTCCCAGTCGGGCAGGCAATGGTGTTATTCGTGTCTGTAGCTGGACAGGCCTTTCCAGCAGGACACAATGTGCAAGACTCTTGAAGACCTATGGAGAAAGTGCCCTGTAATAAAGAACAGCGCAGGGTAAGCAGCTTCTTATAAATTGCTATTTGTTAGAGTATTACTCAGTGACTATAGAAATTGGGAGTCCCCGATGGGTAAGCATGATCAGATGAATGTCATTTTGGTATTTGGAATTTCTTTCTTGGATCTCCCAGTCCAAATTTCTGAATCAGATTCTTTCCCCAGTTCCTATTGCACAGCTTCCCTGATTTCCTTCATTTACCATTGGCGGCCGTGCATTCAGCTGTCGAGGTCCTAAGCTCTGGAATTCCCTCCCTAAACCTCTCCACCTCTCTCTCCTCCTTTAAATAACTCCTTAAAACCTGCCCTTTTGACCAAGCTTTTGGTCACCTGTCCTAATATCTCTTTATGTGGCTCGGTGTCAAATTTTGTCTGATAATCGCTCCTGTGAAGTGGGTCGTTTTTTACTATGTTACAGGCACTATATGAATGCAAGTGGTTGTTGTTGTTTCAGCAACATCAGTATCCTGAGAATAACAGCAAGTGACGTAGGGGCTGTGAAATTCCATGGGGATTCTGCCAGTCTCCCACCGGAAAACTGCCGGAGCCCCCGGAAAACTGGAACAGGCGTCCGTTTCCAGCAGTTTAGGTCGTTTCCCTGGGGTTCTGCCAGGCTCTCGCCATACTGTGGCAAAGTGTCCCAGCAAAATCACTCCCCCTTTTCAGCTAGGTGCATCAGACGCGCCAAAGATGGTGTGGGCATTTGCCCGAATTGGCCCGATCGTGGAGTTAAGACAGGGACACTCGCAGCTGGAGAGCGGAGTTTGGCTCTGCACCAGATGCACCCCTTCCCCCCCCCTCGGCCTCCCCATGTATTTATGAACCATTAACTTCTGTGACCTGAGGAATGGATCAAGGAAAGAGGTTGGAAACGTCCTTGGCCTGTGGCCATACCAGCTGTGGCCTGTTTAGTGGCTGTGTCTAGAGGCGTTCCCAGAATATACCAGGAATTCCGTCCAATTCATCACCTGGCAGGCTAGTGGTTCCAACATGTGCTGGGAGGAGGTATTGGTTTCATTGTGGGCCTCCTGAAGGCCCCAAAGCAGGTAAAGAGCAAAAGGTAAATCAATCCCAGAGGAATCAATTAACTTCTTACTGCTGTCCCACCATTTCCTGCACGGGAAATACAACTTTCTCTAAACTTAAATATTTGGCCCGACACAAGCCTTGGGCTGCCCTTTTTCTGGAATGGCTGCTCTTAGCACCAGATGGCCAACCAGATTGGGCACCTCTACAGGCAAGGGTTGTCCGCCCAGAATATTTAAATGACTCTGTCCCCAGGATTTGGAATGGAGTCATGGGGAGGCCAACGTAACAGGCAGATGTCCCTCCTCGCCACACTCTTGCCACTCTGAACAGGTTCGCGGGATTTCCAGCTTCTAATCTTTAACCATCAGGAGAAATGTTAAAAAAAGGACACAATTTGGTCAGGTTCCTTGTATAGGGGGTATCGTCCTAGATATATTATTGGTTGACATCATAAAGCATACCTCGGGACATTGGGTGTTCTGACTTCCATCTTTCCGTGGGCACTGCCAGCCAGCAGGGCAAGCTCTACAAGATGCAAATCCAATGTAGGCATAGTGTCCAGGGAGACATGCAATCTTGGTGTCCAACCTAGTGTCCGGGCAGCAATATCCTGCAGGGCACACAGTGCAGTATGACTGACCTCCCATAGAGTATGAACCTGTAATTAGAAAAGTAATGGTAGGCTTGAGCCCAGAGATTGGAACAGATGTCCCTTGTGATACTAATTTCAGGGCCACCTTAGATATTCTCTTGAGTTCAGTAGCACTGATCATTCCCATAAGTGGTCCCCGTGTCTAAGGTTCAGAAGTGCACCCATACTGCTCAATATCTAATCAATTGATAGCATAACAATAGAAATGGAAACAGAAAAAGTTGGAAATACTCAGCAGGCTAGGCAGCATCTGTGGAGAGAGAAATGGAGTTAACGTTTCAGGTCGATGACGTAAAGCTTAGAGATATTTTGAAGGAATAAGCCATATAACCTATTCAGAAAAATACACTATCTTATGAAAGAATTCTGGCCTTATTAAAACATGACAAACTGGGTTTGGAAATTTTGAAACCTAACTATGAAATAGCTATGAAAGCATTCTGGCTATTGAGATAAGATAGTTGTTGACCCTCAATAAATAACCTGATTGAAACAGAAGGTGAAGAGCTCCGACAGGCTGAACTTTTGGAAACAAAACATTGGTTCACCCTGGATAAGGTGTTCTAATTTACACTTCGTAAAGAAGCACATAAGATAAAGAACATCTGCCCTCGTAAAGATAACATAAAGTAAGGAACACCTGCCGTCACACCGTTTTTATATGGTAAACTTAGAACACCGAGAGATGAGACATGAGTCTGGCTGAGGTGGCAGTAAGAGTTGCAGAGGTCGGCAGAAAAATGACTAGAGATAATTAGCTTGCATCAGCAGAAAACCTTAAAGGAAATACCACTTGGAAAAGGGTATAAATATTGAACTCTCAAATGGGATAACAGACTCGCTTTAATTGGGCAAAGCGATTCTCGGCTTCAGAGGCAGCTCTGTAGTCTCCAACTCTTTGTACCTCGGGGAATCAAAGGTATTTGATTTTGGTGGATATCCTGTGGAACACTTTAAGAACTGTAATACTGTAGTGAAGTTAAGATTTAAAAGTAAGATTCTCTGATAATAAGATTGTAAGTTTTCTCATTTTGTAACTGTTAATGTTGCAATTGACTCACCAACTGTAAATTGCATGTCGGTTCTTTAATAAATCTATATATTTTTAGAATTGTCTCACATAAGACTTCTGCATCAAAAACTCGCGAACTCAATTTCTGTACACTCTTTGGTGAGGAGTTGCAGAATTCTGGGGGAGTTTTCTGGACCATCATAATATCCGGAACGTTACAGTCTAGCTAAACTTATTAAAAGCGCTATCTGGAGGACGGTAACATTCTCGGGTTGTTCCTTTCCTTTAGGGAGAGATAGTCCAGACCTTTAGACCCAATTAAGCGTCTTTAGGATTCGGCTACCTCAAACTTTAGTTGAAAGTGAACGTCTGAGAAATACGCCTGATCCAGGGTAGCCCTAAAGGGGCTAGGACTAGTAATTATCCCTTCAAGATAATAGATTTTAAGTAAGTACAGAGGCAGGGGAAGGGCAGGGGTGGAGGGGAGGAAAGAACAAAAGGGGAGGTCTGTGATAGGGTGGAAGGCAGGAGAGATTAAATGACAATCAAATGTAGACTCCAGTATTAATTAGTGCGCTTGCTTAAAACCTGTTACATCTGTAACGTTTTCCAATTCTGACGAAAGGTCATCGACCTGAAACCATGGGCTGAATTTTGTCAATGGGGAGCTTTTGGAGGCGGGACTCCCACTTGTTGGGTTTTAGTCCCGCCTCCATTGACTTGTGGCCAACCCACGTTATTTTCCCTTGATTGACCTTGTTAAACCCACCCAGCGGGCTTAGCAGGGCAATTAAGGGAAAGCCAGTTACAGGTGACGTCGGCGAGTGATGTTTCATCTGTCAAGAGCTTTTGACAGATGAAATGTCAGCGTTTGACGGCTCTATGAAGCTGTCAAACACTGACAATCTGTCCTCTAAGTTGAGCCCTTCCACTCAGGCTCACTTGATCTCTCCTGAGCAGAAAGCAGAAGGCTGCAGCTTTTGACAGTTCAGCGGCCATTCTGCTTTCTGTGCCGGTGAGCTGAGGGACTCCCGAGACCTGAAGGGAGGAAGCCTGCAGGAAGAAGTAAAGGTAAGTAAAACTTATTAAAGCACTTTACACTCACCTCACACACTCACCTCTCCACACTTGCACTCATCACTCACCTGCACACCAGACATCTCGGCCCCTCCGACCCCCGCAGACCGACGGCCCGCCTCGCTGACCCTGGCGTGGTTCGGAGCTGTCGGGAAGCCCATGCTTCAGGGCTGAAAATAGGGATTCTCCAAAAAACTGCCTGTTAACAGGCAGTTAATTGGCACTAATCCCCTTCCCGCCTCGGGGAGGCGGCTCCCAGCACGGGTCGGGTACCCGCCTCCTGGGAAGATGGCACGGAGGCGGGTACCTGGCAGTCCTGCCTCTTTACCCGCCTCCCCAGGGCTGGCAAAATTCCCCCCGTTAACTCTGTTTCTCGCTCCACAGATGCTGCCTGACCTGCTGAGTATTTCCAGCATTTTCTGTTTTTATTTCAGATTCCAAGCATCCGCAGTAATTTGCTTTTGCATAACAATAGAATCCTCTTGTGATCTGAACTAGATATATGTCATTCACACATGCCCTTACATGTAATTACTGTACTATTTTGGTAGGCAAACTGATAACACTTTTGTGAGACAAAGTTAAACACTACTCGGTAAACTGTTTTATTTTACAGACAGCAAGTGAATGGAGAGAGTCATTTGTTTAGTTCCAGTTTTTATAAATTATCTAAAATCCTCGGGTATGAGATGCGTGTTACAAATTTGGGTCTGCCACAGGCACCTACTCATGTTCAGTGGTTTCCTTAAGCTGCCTGCTTTGTACAGAAGTTGACTCCCACTGTTCTGTGTCTGCGAGCACGGTAGTGGGACTCGGGAGTGTAACAGTTAAACCCCTTGAGATCTGGACCGGATATTTATGGTCTTAAGCATGTGCACTCATTTAATCTTGCCGAAGGTGGACTGAATTAGCACTAGGTGAGACATCATCGGTTTAGTTTGTCCCAAAACATACATCACCGAGTATGATGAGAGTCACTTGGTGCAGTAAGTTCAACTTCTGTTTGCGCTTTATTACAATATATAAAGATTGATTAAGAAAGGGAAGATAGATTATGAAAGTAAATTAGCAAAAAATATAAAAACAGATAGTAAGAGTTTTTATAGTTATATAAAAAGAAAAAGGGTGGCTAAAGTAAATGTTGGTCCCTTAGAGGATGAGACCGGGAAATTAATGGTGGGAAATATGGAGATGGCAAAAACACTGAATGAATATTTTGTATCAGTCTTTACAGTAGAGGACACTAAGGGGTAAAAATTCACTTGGTTGCGCCACCCGTTAGCGCCTTAAGAGGGCGCTAATGGGGCGCAAAGCCGCTAACGCCCGGGCGCAGCGATGTTTGCGCCGCTCGAGAACTTAACTTGAGATTGTGCGGCGGCGCTAAAACTTACCGCTGCGACCTCCTGCGCGCGCAGATTGTGACGTCATTCCATGGTGCAACGCCCTTGGGGTGCCCCGTAGCGGAAATTGAGTGGCGCCCCCTGCCTTACCGCCTGGCGCTTCCAACGACCAGAAGACTGGAACACTATCAATCGCTGTGGGGCTGGGGGGGGCGCTATTTAAAGGGGGCCTCTTCCTGTCTTTTATTGTTGGTGGCATTTTTGAACTACGCATTCTGAGAGAGAGAGGGAGAGACTTCTGGAGAGATTCAACGTTGTGTGAAGGAGTTTTGGGTACTGAGCAGCACTTTGCAGGTTCATTTTGATTTGCCATTCCTTGTATCGATTTAGCAGAGACCGTGGGAGCTGCACTCTGAGCTCTTTGCCTGGTGCTCTCCATTGTTCTTTCCAGCACATTTGATGTGCAAGTCTCTCCAGGCCGAGATTCAAGGCAGCAATGAACAGGATGTGGATGGAAAGCAAGATTAACCATCCCCTTTAAGAACTGGCCCGTGCCATTGTGTGTGTGTTCCATTGCTGACTGACATTACATGAGCTTCGCCAGCGCTCCGAGTTAGCGCCTCACTGCTCGGCCTTTGCGCCTTAAGAGAGGTGTGCAGCGCCTGATTTAGCGCTCCACTCACCTCCCGGGGCGGTAAAAGTGAAGTTTCCCGTCAGTGCCGATAATTAGCGCCAGGCGCTAATATTTGCGTCCGGACGATATTTGCGCCCCAAATGGGGCGCGACCTAATTTCTACCCCTAAGAATATCCCAACACTGGACAAACAGGGGGCTATAGGGGGAGAGGAGCTAAACACGATCAAAATCACTAAGGAAGTGGTACTCGGTAAAATAATGGGACTCAAGGCGGATAAATCACCTGGACCTGATGGCTTACATCCAAGAGTCTTGAAGGAAGTGGCGGTAGGGATTGTAGATGCATTGGTAATAATTTTTCAAAACTCCCTGGATTCCGCTAAGGTCCCGGCAGACTGGAAAACTGCTAATGTAACACCCTTATTTAAAAAGGGCAGTAGACAGAAGGCTGGTAACTATAGACCGGTTAGCCTAACATCTGTGGTAGGTAAAATTTTGGAGTCCATTATTAAGGAAACAGTAACAGGACATTTGGATAATCATAATTTAATAGGACAAAGTCAGCATGGTTTTACGAAGGGGAAGTCATGTTTGACAAATTTGCTGGAGTTCTTTGAGGAAGTAACATATAGAGTGGATAAAGGGGAACCAGTGGACGTAGTGTATTTAGACTTCCAAAAGGCATTTGACAAGGTGCCACACAAAAGATTATTGCTTAAGGTAAAAAATCACGGGATTGGGGGTAATATTCTGGCATGGATAGAGGATTGGCTATCTAACAGAAAGCAAAGAGTTGGGATAAATGGTTCATTCTCAGACTGGCAATCAGTAACTAGTGGTGTTCCACAGGGGTCAGTGCTGGGTCCCCAACTCTTTACAATCTATATTAACGATTTGGAGGAAGGGACCAAGTGTAACATATCAAAATTTGCAGATGATACTAAGATGGGAGGGAAAGTAGTGAGTGAGGAGGACATAAAAAACCTGCAAGGGGACATAGACAGGCTAAGTAAGTGGGCAGAGATTTGGCAGATGGAATACAACACTGGAAAGTGTGAGGTGATGCACTTTGGCAGGAAAAATCCTAGAGCAATTTATTATCTTAATGGCAAGAAACTGGAGAGTACTGAAGTGCAAAGGGATCTGGGGGTCCTGGTGCACGAAACTCAAAAAGTTAGTATGCAGGTGCAGCAAGTGATTAAGAAGGCAAATGGAATGTTGGCTTTCATTGCTAGGGGGATAGAATATAAAAATAGGGAGGTATTGCTTCAGTTGTACAAGGTATTGGTGAGACCGCACCTGGAATACTGCATACAGTTTTGGTGTCCTTACTTAAGGAAAGACATCCTTGCTCTCGAGGCAGTGCAAAAAAGGTTCACTCGGTTAATCCCGGGGATGAGGGGGTGGTCATATGAGGAGAGGTTGGGTAGATTGGGACTCTACTCATTGGAGTTCAGAAGAATGAGAGGCGATCTTATTGAAACATATAAGATTGTGAAGGGGTTGGATCGGGTGGATGCGGGGAGGATGTTCCTGATGACGGGTGAGACTAGAACTAGGGGACATAGTCTTAGAATAAGGGGCTGCTCTTTCAAAACTGAGATGAGGAGGAACTACTTCACTCAGAGGGTGGTAGGTCCATGGAATATGCTGCCACAAAAAGCTGTAGAAGCTACATCATTAAATAAATTTAAAACAGAAATAGACAGTTTCCTAGAAGTAAAGGGCATTAAGGGTTACGGGGAGCGGGCAGGAATTTGGACATGAGTCTAGGTTCGGATCGGTCATGGCCCTGTGGGTAGTGGAGCGGGCCCAGGGACCGTGTAGCCTGATTCTGCTCCTATTTCGTGTGTGCAATTCTGTTAGATGCAGGAGATGGTTCTGTGATAGATAGTAGATTGGCGGTTAGGATCAGATCAGCCATGATCTTATTGAATGGCGGAGCAGGCTCGAGGGGCCGATTGGCCTACTCCTGCTCCTATTTCTTATGTTCTTATGTTATCATGCATGTGCTAGCCCACTTTGATGGGCCCTTTACTTGATGTATAAAATAATGAACTCTCCCTGACTCTCCCCTTACAGCCTGCTGCTGCCTGACTGACTCCAGGTGTCTGCGCTGACTAAAAAAGCCTCCCTTTGAAGACTAGCAGTGATTGAAGGCGTTTGTCAAAATCAAAGTGCTAGATGCCTGCTGAATGATTGGATGTCGCTAATGAATGGGTCACTGTATGGGAGCTGTGCGAAACAACTGCACATCCTGCAGTCAAATCACCTCTCGTCCGCCCGTGGACAACACAGCATCTGGGGAAACTACTGCCTTCTAGGCAAGCTCATGCCCAATAGACGCATTAAAATTGCTTATTCCGTATCTTTTAAATGAAAAAGAAAAGGCCGCAGAATGCTGAACCGTGACAGTGGTGATTCTGGCAACATGCACTTACAGTATAGATGGGCAGGAGAGCTTTTAGTACTCGACCAAATGACCTGTCAGGAATAATCTTATGAGAATGAACTGTTGGTTAGACTCTAGCACCACATTTCACTCCCACCGTTATTACATCTTCCCCTTCTTCAGTCTACAAAAGGTGTAAAACACCACAATAAAATGAATAAGGAAATTGATCCAGTATCTGGCAATGACTACCAACATGGCTGACTGTTCATTCAATCATTCAAGCTCCCAGCCTCCATCCACAATTATTTTGGAATAGCCATAAAATAAGGCAGGAGGTCCTCCTGTGTCAGCTGTGGCTCAGTTGGTGGCACACTCGCCTCTGAGTCAGAAGGTTATGGGTTCTAAGTCCCACTCCAGGGACTTGAGCACATAAAGTTAGGCTGACACTCCAGTGCAGTGCTGAGGGAGTGCTGCACTGTTGGAGGTGCCGTCTTTCAGATGAGACGTTGGTAGCACCCTCGCCTCTGAGTCAGAAGGTTGTGGGTTCGAGTGCCACTCTTTCGGATGAGACGTTAAACCGAGGCCCCGTTTGCTCTCTCAGGTGGACGTAAAAGATCCCATGGCACTATTTCGAAGAAGAGTAGGGGAGTTATCCCGGTGCCCTGGCCAATATTTATCCCTCAACCAACATAACAAAAACAGATTATCTGGTCATTATCACATTGCTGTTTGTGGGATCTTGCTGTGTGCAAATTGGCTGCCACGTTTCCCACATTAAAACAGTGACTCCACTTCAAAAAGAAAAAGTACTTCATTGGCTGTAAAGCGTTTCGGTGGTCGTGAAAGGCGCTATATAAATGCAAGTCTTTCTTTTTCTCTATTATATGCCAACTGTGCTCTTAAACAGCGCACTGACCTTTATCTTCTACAAGGCAAAGAAAGAAACCAGGATGTCCCATACAATCCAGGATATGCGAGAGTTTGTCTCCTCTGACCAACCTCTACTGGAAGCAGGAAGTAACTGTAGTGGCATGGCAGGGTTTTTAAACAAAGATAAAGCACAGATACAGGCCTATAACGTCTTCTCTTCAGGCCTTCAATTTTGTTTTTTATACTGTATGATTTCTGCTGCTTAGAAATGTAAGTCTAACACATTAATGACCTCCTGCCTTATTTTATGGCTATTCCAAAATCAAAATAACTAATTGTGAATAATTCCAACATAATTGAAGTCTTATATTATCATTTATCGCTTGTCTAATAATATTCATAAAATGATCATATTTTTCTGAAAATGTAATCTTTGGAATTCAAGATTTATAAGCAGAAATGCTCTACATAAATACCTGGCAAGCACCGAACGTCTTCAGCTTTTGTGGTAGTGGAACAGGCATAGCCAGGATGACATATTGTACAATTCTGCTGTCCACCAATAGAATAGGACCCAACAATACAGGGCATAGGAATAGACTAAAAGGTAAAAATAGGGAGAAAAATTGAAAAGACACATCTCTTCAATCCTTTCACTTATAAAAGAATGACGAATCATGGTAAAGATGTTTTTGTTTACTCTAACTCGTACATATTAATATCCATGGTTGATACGGGCGATCAGTGTTTAGGGGGCATGTTCTGAGGGGGATTGACAGGGTAGATGCTGAGAGGTTGTTTCCCCTGGCTGGAGTGTCTAGAACGAGGGGGCATAGTCTCAGGATAAGGGGTCGGCCACTTAAGACTGAGATGAGGAGGAATTTCTTCACTCAGAGGGTTGTGAATCTTTGGAATTCTCTGCCCCAAAGGGTTGTGGAAGCTAAGTCGTTGAGTATATTCAATGCTGAGAGATACAGATTTTTGGACTCTAGGGGAATCAAGGGATATGGGGGTCAGGCAGGAAAGTGGAGTTCAGGTCAAAGATCAGCCATGATTTCATTGAATGGTGGAGCAGGCTCGAAGGGCCGTATGGCATACTCCTGCTTCTAATTCTTATGTTCTTATGTTTTGTTGTTTCGGAGGGGACTGAATCTGGGAGCAGTGCTGTGGGGTTTGAAAGAGAGTTTCATAAGAACATAAGAAATAGGAGCAGGAATAGGCCACTTGGCCCCTTGAGCCTACTCCGCCATGCAATAAGATCATGGCTGCCCTGCCCGCTCCCCATAACCCTTCACTCCCTTATCTTGCAAAAATCTGTCTATCTCTACCTTAAATGTATTTAATGACCCAGCCTCCACAGCTCTCTGGGGCAGAGAATTCTACAGGTTTACGAACCTCTGAGAGAAGAAATTCCTCCTCATCTCAGTTCTAAAAGGGCGACCCTTTATTCTAAAACTGTGCCCCCGCGTTCTAGATTTCCCCACGAGGGGAAACATCCTCTCTGCATCTACCTTGTCGAGCCCCCTCAGTATCTTATATGTTTCAATAAGATCACCTCTCATTCTTCTAAATTCCAATGCTCAACCTTTCCTCATAAGTCAACCCCCTCATCTCTGGAATTAATCTAGTGAATCGTCTCTGAACTGCCTCCAATGCAAGTATATCCTTCCTTAAATAAGGAGACCAAAACTGTACGCAGTACTCGAGGTGTGGTCTCACCAATACCCTGTACAGTTGTAGCAGGACTTACCTGCTTTTATACTCTAACCCCTTTGAAATAAAGGCCAACATTCCATTTGCCTTTTTGATTACTTGCTGTAACTGCATGCTAACTTTTTGTGTTTCATGCACAAGGACCCCCAGGTCCCTCTGAACTAGCATTTTGTAATCTCTCTTCATTTAAATAATAATTTGCTTTTTTATTTTTCCTGCCTAAGTGTATAACCTCGCACTTTCCCACATTATACTCCATCTGCCAAATGTTTGCCCACTCACTTAGCCTGTCTATATCCCTTTGCAGGTTCTTTGAGTCCTCTGCACAACTTGCTTTCTCACCCATCTTTGTATCATCCGCAAACTTGGCTACATTACACTCGGTCCCTTCATCCAAGTCATTAATGTAGATTGTAAATAGTTGAGGCCCCAGCACCGATTCCTGTGGCACCCAACTAGTTACCGTTATCCAACCGGAAAATGGCCCATTTATCCCGACTCTCTGCTTTCTGTTAGTTAGCCAATTCTCTATCCATGCTAATATATTACCCCCAATTCCGTGAGCTCTTATCTTATGCAGTAACCTTTTATGTGGCACCTTATCGAATGCCTTCTGGAAATCCAAATACAACACATCCACTGGTTCACCTTTGTCCACCCTGCTCATTACCTACTCAAAGAACTCCAGCAAATTTGTTAAACTTGATTTCCCTTTCATAAAACCATGCTGACTCTGCTTGACTGCATTATGATTTTCCAAATGCCCTGCTACTACTTCCTTAATGAAGGACTCCGGCATTTTCCCAACGACAGATGTTAGGCTAACTGGTCTATAGTTTCCTGCTTTCTGTCTCCCTCCTTTCTTAAATAGGGGTGTTACATTTACGGTTTTCCAATCTGCTGGGACCTCTCCAGAGTCCAAGGAATTTTGGTATATTGCAACCAATGCATCTACTATCTCTGCAGCCATTTCTTTTAAGACCCTGGGATGCAGGCCATCTGGTCCTGGGGACTTGTCACCTTTTAGTCCCATTATTTTACCAAGTGCTATTTCCCTAGTGATAGTGATTGTCTTTAGTTTCCCCCCTCCCTGTGGCCCCTTGATTATCCATTATTGGGATGTTGTTAGTGTCTTCTACCGTGAAGACAGATACAAAATATTTGTTCAGAGTCTCTGCCATTTCCCCGTTCCCTATTATTAATTCCCCAGTCTCATCCTCTAAGGGACCAACGTTTACTTTCGCTACCCTCTTCCTTTTTATATACCTGTAGAAGCTCTTACTATCTGTTTTAATGTTTCTTGCCAGTTTACTCTCATAATTCATCTTCTCTCTCTTTATTATTTTTTTAGTCATCCTTTGCTGGTTTTTAAAAATTTCCCAATCCTCTGGTTTCCCACCAATCTTGGCAACATTGTATGCCTTCATTTTCAATTTGATACCATCCTTTACTTCCTTAGTTAGCCACAGATGGTGCTCCCTTCTCTTAAAATCTTCCTTTCTCACTGGAATATATTTTTGTTAAGAGTTATGAAATATCTCCTTAAATGTCCGCCACTGCATTTCAACTGTCTTACCCTTTAATTTATTTTTCCAGTCCACTTTAGCCAGTTCTGCCCTCATGCCATTGTAATTGCCTTTGTTTAAGATCAGGACACTGGTTTGAGATACAACTTTCTCACCCTCCAACTGAATTTGAAATTCAACCATGCTATGATCACTCTTTCCTAGAGGATCCTTTACTATGAGATCCTTTATTAATTCTGTCTCATTACGCAGTACCAGATCCAAGATAGCCTGCTCCCTGGTCGGTTCCATTACAAATGTGAGAAGTCGCACAACACCAGGTTATAGTCCAACAGCTTTATTTGAAATCACAAGCTTTCGGAGCGCTGCTCCTTCGTCAGGTGAAGGACTTCACCTGACGAAGGAGCAGCGCTCCGAAATCTTGTGATTTCAAATAAAGCTGTTGGACTATAACCTGGTGTTGTGCGACTTCTCACATTTGTCCACCCCAGTCCAACACCGGCATCTCCACATCATGGTTCCATTACATACTGTTCTAGGAAACCATCCCGGATGCACTCTATGAACTCCTCCTCAAGGCTACCATGGCCAATTTGATTTGTCCAATCAATATATGGAGATTAAAATCACCCATGATTATTACCGTACCTTTTTTACAGACCTCTATTACTTGTTGATTTATACTCCGTCCAACAGTATTGCTACTGTTCGGGGGCCTGGAGACTACGCCCACCAGAAACTTTTTCCCTTTATTAATTTTTATCTCCACCCAAACCGATTCTACATCTTGATCTTCTGAGCCAATATCACTTCTCACCACTGCACTGATCCCATCCTTTACCAACAAAGCCACCCCACCTCCCTTTCCTTTCTGTCTATCCTTCCGAATTGTCAAATAACCTGGAATATTCAGTTCCCAGCCCTGATCACCTTGCAACCACGTCTCTGTAATGGCGATCAGATCATACCCATTTGTATCTATTTGTGCCGTCAACTCATCTATCCTGTTACGAATGCTGCGTGCATTCAGATATAGAGCTTTTAACTTTGTCTTTTTACCATTTCTCCTTGTTTTGGCCTCATTTTCTCTTGCACTCTTATTTTTAAACATTCTGTCCCTTCCTGTCACACTCTGGTTATTATTTCCCCCATCTCTAGCCTGCTCTTTTGCTTTCTCATTTCTCATTGACTTTTTAAATTCCCGCTCACCTGGATCCTCCTCCCCACTATTTAGTTTAAAGCCCTCTCTACAGCCCCAGTTATTCGATTCGCCAGGACTCTAGTCCCAGCATGGTTCAAGAGAAGCCTGTCCAAACGGAACAGCTCCCTCTTATCCCAGTACTGGTGCCAGTGCCCCACAAATCGAAACCCATTTCTCCCACACCAGTCTTGAGCCACTCGTTCATTTCTCTGATCTTATTTACCCTATGCAAATTCGCTTGTGGCTCAGGTAGTAATCCAGAGATTATTACCTTTGTGGTTCTGCTTTTTAATTTAGCCCCTAACTGCTCATACTCTCTCAGCAGAACCTCTTTCTTTGTCCTACCTATGTCATTGGTGCCTACGTGGACCATGACAACTGGATCCTCCCCCTCCCACTCCAAGTTTCTCTCCAGTCCAGAGGAGATGTCCTTAATCCTGGCACCGGGCAGGCAACACAGCCTTCGGGACTCACGCTCTCGGCTGCAGAGAACAGTGTCTATCCCCCTAACTATACTATCCCCTATCACTACAACATTTCTTTTTACTCCCCCCACTTGAATGGCTCCCTGTACCACGGTGCTGTGGTCAGATTGCTCATCCACCCTGCAGTCCCTGCCCTCGTCCACACAGGGAGCAAGAATCTCGTACCTGTTGGACAAGGCCAAGGGCAGAGGCTCCTCCATCACTACCTCCTGGATCCCAATACCTGCCTCGCTTGTAGTCACACCCTCCTGTCCCTGACCATGGGCCAAATTGGAAGTAATTACTCTAGTGGGTGTGACTGCCTCCTGGAACTTAGTGTCCAGGTAACGCTCCCCCTCCCTAATGCGTCGCAGTGTCTGAATCTCGGACTCCAGCTCATCAACTCTAAGCCGAAGTTCCTCGAGCAGCCAACATTTGCAGCAGATGTGGTCGCCTTGGACCTCAATGGTGTCCACCAGCTCCCACATGCAACAACAACACATTGCCTGGTCTCCCATCTCAATTAATTAATTAATTAGTTTTAAAATTTGGAACACGTATATCTTTTAATCGACACCAGCAAAATTCCAGCATTAACTGAGGGTTTGTAAATGGCAGGATAGTGCTTGCATTAAATAGGGGACAGACTGACAATGTTAACTGAGCAGGGGCTGGAGGGAGAGAAGAGCACCAGCTTGAAATAGCAAGTGTTGGAAATGGTCGTCATGTTGAATTAAAGAGGATGGGGTGGGGGGGAAGAGGGAGAAGAGTGCCATCATGAGCTAGGAAGATTGGAGGGTGAGACATACTTTCTTAGAGTCTTCAACTCACGGTCATTAATGGATTTTTTTTGGATGTTATCTTGGCAAGTTCACCTTTGGTAAGTTATGATATTGGAGCCTTCCATTAGGAACATAGCAACATAATCTAAAATCATCTTTGGCACCAAAATAATAGTCAAAAGTCAAGATGAGGACTCTTGATCTTGGGTCTCATCTGCATACAGTATTAATCTTCTCTGTTTCTGAGATTAGTAAAATGCAGCCCATGAACATGCAGAATATCATTCCACTTCATCAGCAATGACTCTGCTTCCCTCATGCTTGAAGACCAGCTTTATCTTAAATCTAGTTCTGACTAGATTAACAATGGTGGAGTGACCAGTAGCTACAATATTATAACATTAAAACGGAGATAGACAGTTTCCTAGCTGATAAGGGAATTAAGGGTTATGGGGAGCGGGCAGGGAAGTGGACGTGAGTCTAGGTTCGGATCAGCCATGATCCTATTGAATGGCGGAGCAGGCCCGAAGGGTCGTATGGCCGACTCCTGCTCCTACTTCTTATATTCTGCTTCTCAACTAGAGGCCCTGATATTCAGTGAGGTGGGGAGGTGGGGGGGGGGGGGGTGGGGGGGTGCAGTTTAACCAATCTCAGGGGGTGGGGAAACCCAGACAGAAAGAACATGATTCTTGCGAAAATACTTCATTGTAGATCCTGCAGGGTCAACTGAAATCACATTGGTGGCTTCCACAAAGATGAACTATCCTGCACTTCCAACATAAGAAGATTGAATGGATGTGTGGGTGGTTGGGTGATTGGGGGGCGGGGGGGGGGGGGGGGGGCAAGGGAGGAAGAGATGGGAATAAGAACAAAATAAAAAAGAATAAAAGAAAAGAAAAGCTTTAAGAAAAAACATAAATAAAAAAAGTTGAGTTGTGAGGATTTAAATTCGCTTGGATTCAGCAGAAGCTATTTATCATGTCGAGTCAACAAGCATCGATGTACTTAGAGTTAATGCAGAGTGTCTCCTGATACTCTCTTCTGAGAGGTCCATAAACTGAGCAGCTGAGGCATGTAGAAGGATGTAGAGTTAAGGCGCACTTGAAGGATGTTCAGTTATTTCTGTGCATAACAAAATATCATTAAAAATAAATTATAATTGGCCCAGACCACAATGAGAGGAGATATTATGGTAACTGAGCACCCTCTGGTCAAATGGAATATTCCAGATACCTCTGAGTTTATTGGAAGAGTCGTGAGAAGGCTGGAACAGGCACTCCTGATTGGTCAGAACAGCCAAACAATTTTTAATGTCAATGAATATATTCTGACAACAGAAATTAGAACCAGCCCTATGAGATATCTTTTGAATAACTTTACGAAATCTTATTTTCTGTAACTAGACAGTTAAGTATCCCTTTTGCTGGGTATTTTGTACAGGATAAATAAATGCACGGAGATCACTGGCTAATTTGGAATCACCTCAGACAGAGAATTGGAAAACGTAAATACTGAGTGAAGACTTACAGATGTGTGTGGGCAGGCATTCCCCGCAGGGCACACAGTACACAAGGTGGATCCCTCAAGGCTGTATGTACCAGCAGGACATTTTTTAGGTAAGATTCTAAAACAAAAGACACACAACAAGTAGAACTAATTATTTCACTTTCCCCTGTAATACTTTGGTGAATTTTGTGCCTATCATGGATACGAACATACGAATACGAACATACGAACAATGACGGACTGGTAAAGACCATCTAGTCCATCCAGCCTGTCCCACACAATTGCGATACCTTGTATATCACAACATATACACTCCACCCCACCCAAAACCAGGTGATCTCCTGGGAGAGGCAAAAAAAAGGATAAAAATCCAGGCCAATTTGGGAAAAAAAATGGGAAATTCCTCTCTGACCCATTTAGGCGATTGAAACTGGTCCAAGAGATCACGCTGGCCCTGAATTCCCGGCAGTATCTACCTTCTGTGAGAGGTGATCTCCGCCTCAACCAGAAACAGGTCCAGCTCTCGCTTGAAGGAATTCAGTGAATCAGCATCCACCACACGAGACAGCAGCCTGTCCCAGAGGTCCACTATTCTTTGGGAAAAGAACCACCTCCTGACATCGAACCTAGATCTAGCCTTATACAACTTAAATTTGTGACCCTGGTCCTCCCTAACCTACTTAATTGAAACAAACTGTCAGCTGGAACACAATCTAATCCCTTCATTATCTTGTAAACCTCAATCAGATCACCCCTTAAGTCTACGCTTCTCTGAAGTGTAGTGTTTCTTTTATTTGTTTATGGGATGTTGGCGTCACTGGCAAGGCCAGCATTTATTGCCCATCCCTAATTGCCCTTGAGAAGGTGGTGGTGAGCTGCCTTCTTGGACCGCTGCAGTCCGTGTGGTGAAGGTACTCCCACAGTGCTGTTAGGTAGGGAGTTCCAGGATTTTGACCCAGCGATGATGAAGGATCGGTGATATACTTCTACGTCAGGATGGTGTGTGACTTGGAGTGGAACTTGGAGGTGGTGGTGTTCCCATGCGCCTGCTGCCCTTGTCCTTCTAGGTGGAAGAGGTCACAGGTTCGGGAGGTGCTGCCGAAGAAGCCTTAGCGAGTTGCTGCCGTGCATCTTGTAGCGTCCAAACTCTTTTAGTCTATCTTGATAACTAAGATGCTTTAGACTGCGAATTAGTCTCGTAGCCCTCCTGTGTTCCAAGTGCGGCCTGACTAAGGTTTTGTACAAGGACAAAATAGTATGCCTCGCCTTGTACTCAAATGTACTATGGATACACCACAACACCCTATTTGGGATGGCGATGCAGGGGAATGGAATTCTTCGACTTTTCCCGCACCGAGGCATAAATTTTCTACTCAGTCAGCATCCTGTTTGGGAAAAATTGTGGAGTGTGATTTGTACCCCATCAATGAGAAGCTGGTGGATCCTGGAACAGTTCCCAGGATCCACCTAATTAACATAATAATGGTGAGCTCTTGGTGTTGGGAATGCCAGTCATTGGGAGCTTCGATAGAGGGTGGATTCCCAATGGGCACACCATCGTGTCCTGCCCGAAAAGGGCGAAGGGGTAAATGGCACAAAGGCAGTAAGTGATAACAGCAAAAAGGTTCTTACAGCACCATTCATGTAGAAGCCTGTCTCTTTAAACTCCGAGCTCTGGATGGCAGTTTTATGCTAGCGCTATTATGAATGGTTTTGACCATGTGAATGAGACAGTAATGATGGCAAATGGGATCATGGTGTCTCCACATCCTACTGCTTCCTTTGAACATGCCTGTGCATTTTTGGGTGGCCGCTTGTGCCAACCGTCAGAAATGAGAGCAGAAAATCAGGCGGGTATAAGTCTCTGCCCCATTTTACACCCCCACCCGCCCTATTACTGACCCAGAATTGGGCAGTCACCATTCAGTCTATCCTTCAGTGTCTGCATGAAGTATTCCCATGGCAAGAATAGCACCTGGATGGGGAGCAGTTTCCTGCACGATGCACAAGTAATGTTAAAATGAGAACCAGTGTGAATTTGTCAAGTTTCCGCATTAACGAACGTACGAAATAGGAGCAGGAGTAGGCCATTTGGCCCCTCGAGCCTGCTCCGCCATTTAATGAGATCATGGCTGACCTGATCTTGGGCTCAGCTCCATTTCCTCCAACCTTCTGGCCTCCCTGAGTAAGATTGCTAATTCAGTTCTAATGTAGGCTGAACTATTGGAAGTGTGTTCCCTGCAGCTACTGGTTGAGATTCCCAAGCTCATTCCCCCCCCCCCCCCCGCCCCCCCCCCCCCCTCCCTAGGACCTTACAGCTAGCTGATAGAGGAGAATGTAGTCACAGTAATCTAGGCTACATTCAAACCAGATCCTGGGGTGAAAGGACAGGATTCCAATCCGATGCACCAACCAAACCATTTCAACCAAATGTTAAACAACTCTTCAATCCTATCGGCAGGAGATGGAAATATGTAAACAGGCAGAGACCCAAGAATGGGCGGTTGACAGTGAGGTCCACTGCCAGCCTATCACAATACTTCCTAGTGGTCTAACTTGCCATGGCATTACACATGCAGATTGGATACATTTCGAATAATTAACAAAAAATTATCTTTATACTGACAGAATTTTATGGAATACATACTGCAATACTTTGCTTGAAAAATAATAGTTTTTAGTCATTAGCAAATGTAAAGATATTAAACCTTTTACACATCTGGAGGTCACATAGCCCCACAGTGTTGAACATTCTAAATAGTTGTCAGGTACAGTTGTCAGGATTTAACTCACCTTGCTGCCCAGTCACAAATTAGAAAAAAAAACACTTCTCTGCTTTCATGTCTAGAATTCCCGGAAACACTTAGAAACGCGGAAATACATACTGTGGGTTTTCACAGGCAAATCCTGCAGGACAGGGGCTACATTCAGTCATTCCTTCCTTCCCAAATGTTGTTTGACCTGGTGGGCATGAAGCTGGGGATTGGCGCGTATATTTGCAGGCATACCCAGGCGGGCACTTCAGGCAAGCTGGTTGGCCCTCCAAACTATAGGACCCTAAGGTGCAGTTGACGGGAGAGTCACTAGAAGTGGGACATTCCATTCCAGCCGGACAACTCCGGCACCTTGGATCAGCCTGCAAAGGAAACCAATTCATTTGGGTGAGTAGCCACGATGTGACCGTTCTGAATTGCAGATTCACTTGCTTAATCTTAAGCTGATGGAAAAATGTTGTTCTATAATCCAGACACTTACAGAATAAGCCACAAAGACAAGAAAATCCAGTTTAAAATTCATTTTTACAGGGTCTCCCACCCCATTGCTCTTCCTGCAAGTTCGGTTTAGTTGTCCAGTAACAGATAAGCATACCCCAACTCTTGAGCAATGAGCTGTACACTTTCGGGAAGGGAGGTGATTTTTCTAGTATAAGTTTAGTATAAGTTAACTCGAATAACTAGTTTTGAAACACACAGTACACAATTGCAATGTTTCCATACTTTTCCAGACTGCGATTATTTTTTGACAGTACATCAGAAAAGTACGCAGGAAGACATTTAAAGCTACACAGGGACGTTTTGGTAAATGATCAATCTGGGAGTGGAAGCACTGAAACCAAAGAAGGAGGGTTGGAAAAGTGAGTGAGTGAGTTCACTGGGCCATTAATTGTGTGTTTTCATGTTGGCTAGTTTAGTAACACAATAAGTACCTCATGATCTTTTATTCTTCTGACTCACATAGAAAACAGCTGCCTGTAAAAATGGCTCTAAGTCATTTTGTATTCACCTCCTGCTCTACAGAGCATGTCTCAAAGCAATAATTCACTAAATTACATCACAGTCCTTAGGCCTGAATTCTTTAGAATGTACCACAATAGTCAAAGAATTTTGCAAGAGCAGGTCTTGCTTATAATGCTTTGTTATAGATAATTTAGTTTTTCAATAAAGCACTGTGAAGGTTTGCAGTAACCCGCAAAGGCAAATGCCACTAATGATGCACTTTTATCTGGCTTTTATTAAAATATTGAGTGACTTCATAGACATTTGCACTCTACTATGCAATAGTAGTTACATTCTGGACACACAGAATTCCAGAGTGCTGAATGTACCAACATTGTGGTATTACCTCTAATCATACATTACATCACCAGAGTAGATAGGGATTTCAAATTTACTGAGCAAATCGTCTTATGGTTAAGATGGAGAAACAATGACAGTAAGTAATAGAAAAGTCTAAACTACCCTACGCAGCATAAAGAGGTGAGGCTTCATACCACAACGAAGGAACGTGTGTGCAGGGGGTGAGGGAGCAAAATTATAACATGTTACTGAAAAGATTCAGAACTATAAAATAATTCTAAAATTGGCATTCTCAAGAGGCTTGGTGATGCATTGCACTGAGATACCATGCTGTGCCATCCTTGCACTGGACACCAGCTTGTACCAATTCCTAAAGTGGCAAAGTTCTGCTCTCGGCGAAGTGGCAGAGAAACCCTCCCCACTACTGCTCATCCAACAGGGCTCGTTACAAAACTGATTTGCTCGATGCCTCGGGTAAGTCAGCTGCCAATCCTTTGGAGCCCAGGGAAAATTACAAAGGAAAGAAACTAAAATGGAACTTACATTCTCTTTGGGGGTGTAACTTCCTGATGTGTATGGTTCTGGCTGTTTTGCAGGATTTGGACATAAGTGACCAAATGGACATTTACCGCACTCTGACCAGCCCATGCCAGAATAGGTACCTAAGAAAATAAAAGTTTAACAGAGTTTCAGTTTCTCAGACCTTATCTATCTATGTTCTGAAAGTACATGTTGTGTTATTATGTTAACAAACCTGACTAGGTGACCTGGAGCTAGATTCTAATGTATCCTTACTGCTATTATTCAGTTTAAGTGACATCAGAACCCTCTTAATGCTACAGGTCACCTAACTGGATATAGAAGTTATGCTGTCAGAGTCGGCAGCTTCTAATTTCCAATCGGGACTGTATAACACAATAGAACACATGTTAACAATGCAATAATCCATTACAATTGCTAAATCTGTGCCTGAAAACATTAGTTACCTGAAGGACAGGGCTGGCAGTAGCCTTGACCCTGATGACTGTAACTCCCAGCTGGACAGCCCTTTGGTTGTTTTCCTTCTCTACATTCCTGTCCAGAAGGACACACGAGGCAGATTTCCCACCCAACGTCACTGTACTGACCCAAGGGACATACCTGCCAACGAATCAAAAGAAAATGACCCACCATTTTCGTTACACAACTCCAAAGACCGAGGTTGGCATGGATGTATATCAACATGAGTCTAAAGCATTTCTAATTATATCCCTTCTACTAAAAATGGCAACAAATCAAAAAAAGGTTCAAGGAAGCAAAGAACCAGACAAAGAATTAAGTGTAAAAACAGAAAATGCTGGAAATACTCAGCAGGTCAGGCAACATCTGTAGAGAGAGTTTCAGGCCAATGACCCTTCGTCAGAACCTGAGATGTTAACTCTGTTTCTCTCTCTCCACAGATGCTGCCTGACTGGCTGAGTATTTCCAGAATTTTCTGTTTTTATTTCAGATTTCCAGCATCTGCAGTATTTTGCTTTTGGAAAAGAATTAAGAGTGGTGCACCACAGGACCAATGTACATTGTTGTAAATTGGGGGGAAGGGAGACTCAAGCCTTCTCTCTGTTGAGTTCACAATCTCAACCACACTCCAGTAGGCAGGTAATAAGTGAGGTCCAAACATCTCCCCACAACGAGGGAGGGGAAAAGTTAAAGCCATGATTGGCCTACTCTCAGTGTCCCACACATGGTTTGATCAAGAACAGCACTGACAGAGACCTAAGCCAGGCTATCTCCCATCTTTACAGCTCCAAGTACTATGTGGCTCTGCACAATGGAAAAAGAGACAGAAGTAGAGAATAGCACACTATCAAAAACATACTATTCCAATTGACTTTTACTCACCATTCATCACTGTTAAAATTTTCGTCAACATTATTGTGAGATGTGAACATTTAATATATCTATTTTGTTGGTAAACATATTTCCCATCACAGGATACGCTTGGGAGGGGAAGGGGTAGAAAGAGGAAAAGAAGGAAGAGGGGTAGGGAAGAAATGAATGGATATTATTTTTTATTATTATTTTTCTTCCAGCGTTTATCAATCAACTTACCAAACATCCTTCTGCCCCCGCAGAACTATAAAACCCTTCCGCACAGGGCTCTGGAGACCTACTTCTATCCAGGCAGCTAAACCCCGAAGGACAAATCTTGCAGTTGGTCTTTCCAGAGAGTTCCTGGTATGTGCCAGGTGGACAAGTTTGCGGTTCAGTCAGTGGAGATGGGCATTGAAATCCAAAAGGACATAACAGGCAGTTTGTGCCATTGGTAATGGAGCCAACCTGCCAACAAAATCATACGTGTTATTAAAGCTGTAACATCTCAGGGAATCTAACAGTCAAGAATAGAAGGAACCCTTGTTGATTTTCCCCCCTCTTTACCCAAGGGTGCAAAGGTCAATTGTAACGCCCAAGGTTTCAATCTGAGCTTTATGACTTGGTATTACATAGTGCCTTTACCTATTTCTATTGGGTGAGCTCCTGACTCTCAATTTCAGTGACAAACAGGTCTGTCGCCACATCATTTATTTAAAGTGCTCTTACACAGTTCATATCATGGAACATGGTAAAAACAAAGTGCAAACAGTTGCAATGTGTCTCTATTTATCGTAGAATCTAGCAATTGTTGAAAATTTTGACCCCATTTTTGAAAAATTTGCTGTAAAATTTTGAAATTGGTTTCAAAAATATTATTGCAATTCTGAAAAGAACAGGAAATATTTCAACAGGAATATTTATTTCCTTTCTCATACTTATTACATTTTAAACTGAAAATACCTAGATTGAGGGCCAATAGTTTTAGGAGTGTCAATTAATAAGAAACTAAAGCCCTGATTTTAATTTGGGGCCATCGTTCAGCATGTGGGTCGACAGACTCGCTCTGCCTCGCCGACATTAGACCCGGGCCATATGAACTCCAGGGCTTTGTTACCAAAGTCTAGGCTCAACTCCCGACTGAACCCGACGGGAATGACGGGCAGGCCGGCGAATGGGAGCAGGAAATCGGGAAGTCGCGTGGCATTAAGCCACCCCTGGTGATACAAGGAAATGTTTCCACCTATATGGTTAGTTGGGGGGTGGGGGGCTGTGGGTCCGAGATAATCACGATCACAGGATGGGGAAAGGAAGCAAGGGAGACCGAAGGACGCCTAATGGGGCCCAGAGTACTTCTACTTCTCCTGGCCCACAAGAAAATCTTCTAAAATTTTAATTACCCGGGCTTCTTCTGACCCTGGAGCCTTCTCACACCAGCTTCCGCGGGTACAATCGGCACTGTGTGTGCGAGTGGTGCGGACCATGCTTAAAATAACGGCAGGGTCCGAATATCATCAGATATTTACATCTCGCTAAGACCCTCACCTGCCTGAGGTGAGTGCCTCCAATGCTGTCCAAAACATGCCTGTTAAAATGGCACGGGGCACGCCTGCAGTGTAAAGAAGGTGTGGAGCACGCAATCGCAATTTTAACCCACTGCATGGCTTGTTCTCATCAGATGTGGGAGGTTAAAATCAGGGCTTAAATACCAGTAGACATTGTAACCTAGAAATGAGGCTGTGCAATATTAGCATTTGAATGTTTAATGTGACCATATGATATGACTTTCTCTGATATATTAACACAGGTATTAACCCAATTATACTAAACTGGTTATTGTCTCCATGGAAATAGAGGACTAAGTAATGTCACACATGTTAAGTATTCATATGCTAATATCACAAACAGTAATCTTTAGGAAAATATTTTTCATTTTAAATTCTAGGTACAAAGCCAAAATAATTATTACAGGAGCTTTCCACTGAAACATTTCTATACACTGTAATGCATAATGATTGCTACCTTTGGGCTAAACTTCCCTTTGATATGATTAGGATGACTTTTCCTCTTTATTTGAAAGTAATTTGAATGTTATTTTAATAATATTATCATCATGTTAATTCTCAACTCAAACATTGTTTTTATACTTTGCACCTTCCTCCTCAGTGGCACCATGAAGAATCCTTAGGTCAGGTGTTGCACACAGGCCTTTCTCAGTTGCTATCGGGACTGCACTAGTACAATAATTTGACTGCCTGTAATATGCACGATTGCGTATCAAGACTGAGATTTCAGAAGTGATCTGAACAAGAAGCCATGGGAAACATTGACTGGATCTTTCCAGCTTGGGTACAAACTCAGAGTTGGATAGCACTGTTGGCGTTCTGTGTCCACGCCCTTCAGCAATTTCAGTGTCTGGTCAAGAGTGAGTCAAGTATGAATCCAATTTGGTTTCTCATTTGGTAACTCTTCCTGCTCCCGCACAATCACCTCCAGAACCCCAAGGTTTGATCATTGGTCCTTCTTTCCTCTTTTACATGCTGCCCCTTGGAGACATTATCCACAGACAGGGTTTGAGATTTTACATATACGTTGATGTCTCCCACTTCTACTCTGCACCAGCACCCTTGATTCTATGACCACCTCGATTTTGTCAGATTGCCTATCTGATAACTGGTCCTGAATGAGCCATAACTTTCTCCAGTTGAACAGTGTAAAATTGAATCAGTCTTACTTGGTCCTGCCAAAAAAACTCCATCACTTTGATCATTACTCCATTGATTTTCCCAGCTGCTCAATCAGGTTGAACTGGATGATACACATCATTGGTATCTTGTCCAATGTGGAGTTGAGCTTCAACCCGATTCCCGATCCATCACTATGATTGCACACACCCACCTTTGCAATGTTGCCTGCCTCATCCTCTACATTGTCCCCACCCCTAATCCACGTTTTGGTTACCTTAGATCTTGTCTTCTTGAATACCATCCTCAATGGCTTCCTGAGTTCGTCCCTACACAAACTTCAACTTGTCCAAAACATCACCACCTGCATGAAGTCCCATTCACCAAATCACTCCATTCTCACTGACCTTCACTGACAGCATAGACCTATGGTCCTCCAACTCTGACCTCCCATGCATTCCTTTCTCCTGACATTGCTCACTTGCTGGCAGAGCTTTCAGCTGCCTAGCTATGACCATCTGTAACTCCCTCCCCAAACCTCTTTGCAGTGTGATTTCCTTCCCTGCCTTTAAAAGCCTCCTCAAAACCTTTTTGACTGTGTTTTCATTCAACTCTCCTAATTCTTTGTTCAGTCCTTCCTCCTTTATATGAGATGCCTGGGACATTTTATTATGTTAAAGGTATTGTATAAATGGAAGGTGTTGTTCACTCTGGTTTGACAAATGCCTAAATTTTAGACCTTCTCGCCAAATATTGATGTCCATCCTGTGTGAATAATGCTGTTAACTGCATCAATTGCGGCAATGAAATTTCCTGCAGGCTGGCAAGCTGCATTCTGTAGTTTACCTGGCACTGGACTGGGTTAGCGGCAGGGTCTGAACACGCTGCTCCAGGAGGGCATGGGAAACACTGGCTGGATCCTTCAGTGGAATGCTGCAAATAAGGAGGGGAAAAAACCCCAAATTAAGTTCCAAAAAGAGCAACCATTCTAATAGAGCAGTAATGACTCTGTATTGTCCTAAGGAATGGAGGGGATCTATTTGGAAGGATGAGTACACAGGCCACGTGCTTCAATCATGTTGCAATCCTCAATTCCTCAGTAAACTACTCAGGGCAGAATCGATTATTAGTATCTTATCAAAGTTTCTGCTACCATGCACTCAAACATAATAGAAGATTTTCTGTGTGACGGTATCTCAGTCAGGGTAGACTTTCCATTGAGGTTATCTCAGTCAGGGTAGACTTTCCATTGAGGGTATCTCAGTCAGGAGAGACTCTCCATTGAGCGTATCTCAGTCAGGAGAGACTTTCCATTGAGAGTATCTCAGTCAGGGGAGACTCTCCATTGAGGGTATCTCAGTTAGGGGAGACTCTCCATTGAGGGTATCTCAGTCAGGGTAGACTCTCCATTGAGAGTATCTCAGTCAGGAGAGACTCTCCATTGAGGGTATCTCAGTCAGGAGAGACTCTCCATTGAGAGTATCTCAGTCAGGGAAGACTTTCCATCGAGGGTATCTCAGTCAGGGGAGACTCTCCATTGAGGGTATCTCAGTCAGGGGAGACTCTCCAGTGAGAGTATCTCAGTCAGGAGAGACTCTCCATTGAGGGTATCTCAGTCAGGGAAGACACTCCATTGAGGGTATCTCAGTCAGGGGAGACTCTCCATTGAGAGTATCTCAGTCAGGAGAGACTCTCCATTGAGAGTATCTCAGTCAGGGAAGACTTTCCATTGAGGGTATCTCAGTCAGGGGAGACTCTCCATTGAGAGTATCTCAGTCAGGGGAGACTCTCCATTGAGGGTATCTCAGTCAGGGGAGACTCTCCATTGAGAGTATCTCAGTCAGGAGAGACACTCCATTGAGTATCTCAGTCAGGGGAGACTCTCCATTGAGTATCTCAGTCAGGGGAGACACTCCATTGAGTATCTCAGTCAGGGAAGACACTCCATTGAGTATCTCAGTCAGGGGACTCTCTCAATTGAGGGTATCTCAGTCAGGGGAGACACTCCATTGAGTATCTCAGTCAGGGGAGACACTCCATTGAGTATCTCAGTCAGGGGAGACTCTCCATTGAGGGTATCTCAGTCAGGGGAGACACTCCATTGAGGGTATCTCAGTCAGGGGAGACACTCCATTGAGGGTATCTCAGTCAGGGGAGACTCTCCATTGAGGGTATCTCAGTCAGGGCAGACTCTCCATTGAGGGTATCTCAGTCAGGGGAGACTCTCCATTGAGGGTATCTCAGTCAGGAGAGACTCTCCATTGAGGATATCTCAGTCAGGGGAGACTCTCCATTGAGGGTATCTCAGTCAGGAGAGACTCTCCATTGAGGGTATCTCAGTCAGGAGAGACTCTCCATTGAGAGTATCTCAGTCAGGGGAGACTCTCCATTGAGGGTATTTCAGTCAGGAGAGACTCTCCATTGAGGGTATCTCAGTCAGGGGAGACTCTCCATTGAGGGTATCTCAGTCAGTGGAGACACTCCATTGAGGGTATCTCAGTCAGGGGAGACACTCCATTGAGGGTATCTCAGTCAGGGGAGACTCTCCATTGAGGGTATCTCAGTCAGGGAAGACTCTCCATTGAGGGTATCTCAGTCAGGGGAGACACTCCATTGAGGGTATCTCAGTCAGGGGAGACACTCCATTGAGTATCTCAGTCAGGGGAGACACTCCATTGAGTATCTCAGTCAGGGGAGACTCTCCATTGAGTATCTCAGTCAGGGGAGACTCTCCATTGAGTATCTCAGTCAGGGGAGACTCTCCATTGAGGGTATCTCAGTCAGGGGAGACACTCCATTGAGGGTATCTCAGTCAGGGGAGACACTCCATTGAGTATCTCAGTCAGGGGAGATACTCCATTGAGTATCTCAGTCAGGGGAGACACTCCATTGAGGGTATCTCAGTCAGGGGAGACTCTCCATTGAGGGTATCTCAGTCAGGGAAGACTTTCCATCGAGGGTATCTCAGTCAGGAGAGACTCTCCATTGAGGGTATCTCAGTCAGGGGAGACTCTCCATTGAGAGTATCTCAGTCAGGAGAGACTCTCCATTGAGGGTATCTCAGTCAGGGAAGACACTCCATTGAGGGTATCTCAGTCAGGGGAGACTCTCCATTGAGAGTATCTCAGTCAGGAGAGACTCTCCATTGAGAGTATCTCAGTCAGGGAAGACTTTCCATTGAGGGTATCTCAGTCAGGGGAGACTCTCCATTGAGAGTATCTCAGTCAGGGGAGACTCTCCATTGAGGGTATCTCAGTCAGGGGAGAGTCTCCATTGAGAGTATCTCAGTCAGGAGAGACACTCCATTGAGTATCTCAGTCAGGGGACTCTCTCCATTGAGGGTATCTCAGTCAGGGGAGACACTCCATTGAGTATCTCAGTCAGGGGAGACACTCCATTGAGTATCTCAGTCAGGGGAGACTCTCCATTGAGGGTATCTCAGTCAGGGGAGACACTCCATTGAGGGTATCTCAGTCAGGGGAGACACTCCATTGAGGGTATCTCAGTCAGGGGAGACTCTCCATTGAGGGTATCTCAGTCAGGGGAGACTCTCCATTGAGGGTATCTCAGTCAGGGGAGACTCTCCATTGAGGGTATTTCAGTCAGGAGAGACTCTCCATTGAGGGTATCTCAGTCAGGGGAGACTCTCCATTGAGGGTATCTCAGTCAGGGAAGACTCTCCATTGAGGGTATCTCAGTCAGGGGAGACACTCCATTGAGGGTATCTCAGTCAGGGGAGACACTCCATTGAGGGTAACTCAGTCAGGGGAGACTCTCCATTGAGGGTATCTCAGTCAGGGGAGACTCTCCATTGAGGGTATCTCAGTCAGGGGAGACTCTCCATTGGGGGTATCTCAGTCAGGGGAGACTCTCCATTGAGGGTATCTCAGTCAGGGGAGACTCTCCATTGAGGGTATCTCAGACAGGGGAGACTCTCCATTGAGGGTATCTCAGTCAGGAGAGACTCTCCATTGAGTATCTCAGTCAGGGGAGACTCTCCATTGAGGGTATCTCAGTCAGGGGAGACTCTCCATTGAGGGTATCTCAGTCAGGGGAGACTCTCCATTGAGGGTATCTCAGTCAGGGGAGACACTCCATTGAGTATCTCAGTCAGGAGAGACTCTCCATTGAGGGTATCTCAGTCAGGGGAGACTCTCCATTGAGGGTATCTCAGTCAGGGGAGACACTCCATTGAGTATCTCAGTCAGGGGAGACACTCCATTGAGTATCTCAGTCAGGGGAGACTCTCCATTGAGTATCTCAGTCAGGGGAGACTCTCCATTGAGGGTATCTCAGTCAGGGGAGACTCTCCATTGAGGGTATCTCAGTCAGGAGGGACTCTCCATTGAGGGTATCTCAGTCAGGAGAGACTCTCCATTGAGGGTATCTCAGTCAGGGGAGACACTCCATTGAGTATCTCAGTCAGGGGAGACTCTCCATTGAGGGTATCTCAGTCAGGAGAAACTCTCCATTGAGGGTATCTCAGTCAGGGGAGACTCTCCATTGAGTATCTCAGTCAGGGGAGACTCTCCATTGAGGGTATCTCAGTCAGGGGAGACTCTCCATTGAGGGTATCTCAGTCAGGGGAGACACTCCATTGAGTATCTCAGTCAGGAGAGATTCTCCATTGAGGGTATCTCAGTCAGGGGAGACTCTCCATTGAGGGTATCTCAGTCAGGGGAGACTCTCCATTGAGGGTATCTCAGTCAGGGGAGACACTCCATTGAGTATCTCAGTCAGGGGAGACTCTCCATTGAGTATCTCAGTCAGGGGAGACTCTCCATTGAGGGTATCTCAGTCAGGGGAGACACTCCATTGAGTATCTCAGTCAGGAGAGAATCTCCATTGAAGGTATCTCAGTCAGGGGAGACACTCCATTGAGTATCTCAGTCAGGAGAGACACTCCATTGAGGGTATCTCAGTCAGGGGAGACTCTCCATTGAGTATCTCAGTCAGGGGAGACTCTCCATTGAGTATCTCAGTCAGGAGAGACTCTCCATTGAGGGTATCTCAGTCAGGGGAGACACTCCATTGAGTATCTCAGTCAGGGGAGACTCTCCATTGAGTATCTCAGTCAGGGGAGACACTCCATTGAGTATCTCAGTCAGGGGAGACTCTCCATTGAGGGTATCTCAGTCAGGGGAGACACTCCATTGAGTATCTCAGTCAGGAGAGACTCTCCATTAAGGGTATCTCAGTCAGGGGAGACACTCCATTGAGGGTATCTCAGTCAGGGGAGACTCTCCATTGAGTATCTCAGTCAGGGGAGACTCTCCATTGAGTATCTCAGTCAGGGGAGACTCTCCATTGAGGGTATCTCAGTCAGGGGAGACACTCCATTGAGGGTATCTCAGTCAGGGGAGACACTCTATTGAGTATCTCAGTCAGGGGAGAAACTCCATTGAGTATCTCAGTCAGGGGAGACACTGCATTGAGTATCTCAGTCAGGGGAGACACTCCATTGAGGGTATCTCAGTCAGGGGAGACTCTCCATTGAGGGTATCTCAGTCAGGGAAGACTCTCCATTGAGGGTATCTCAGTCAGGGGAGACTCTCCATTGAGAGTATCTCAGTCAGGGGAGACTCTCCATTGAGGGTATCTCAGTCAGGGGAGACTCTCCATTGAGGGTATCTCAGTCAGGGGAGACTCTCCATTGAGGGTATCTCAGTCATGGGAGACTCTCCATTGAGGGTATCTCAGTCAGGGGAGACTCTCCATTGAGGGTATCTCAGTCAGGGGAGACTCTCCATTGAGGGTATCTCAGTCAGGGGAGACTCTCCATTGAGGGTATCTCAGTCAGGGGAGACTCTCCATTGAGAGTATCTCAGTCAGGGGAGACACTCCATTGAGGGTATCTCAGTCAGGGGAGACTCTCCATTGAGGGTATCTCAGTCAGGGCAGATTTCCTCACTCAAGATAATTTTAATTGCTGATTTATTCCCTTTTAAAGTGAAATGCACAATAATTGTACTACAACTTTGTTTGCAAATGTTCATATTATAATGGAATTATTACCTGCCCAGGACTGCATGGGATGGGCAGCTGACTCTTTTCTGGACACCTAAAACCAGTGGGGCATTTAGTACAGGACTGGGAACCCAACGATGTTGTGTAGTAACCAGCGGGACACTGAAATAGAACATTAAATCCATGAGGACAGTGCTTTGTACTCAATAAAGTACCCCCTGTAATACAAACAATTCATTGGTTTTAACAAGGAACTGATTTTCTAAATTCCTTCAATATTCCAATGAGGCTCGAATGTGCGACCAGAGCAGATTTAAAATCAAAGAGTCAGTGGTAGCACTGGTGGCCCTGAAGATTGTGGGTTGAAGCACCACTCCAGGACATGAGCACATAATCTAGGCAGTGTTGGATGTGCTGTTTTTCAGGCGCGATGTTAACTGAGGGCCCATCTGGCTGTTCGGGTCGATGTAAATAATTCCAGAACAGGGAGTTCTCCAAATGTCCTTGCCAACATTCATCAATCCAGTCATTTATCTCATTTGCTGTTTGTGGGACCTTGCTGTGCACAAATTGTCTGCCATACTTACCTACGTAACAACAGATACCAACAGATTCAAAAGTAATTCATTGGCTTTGAAGCATCTGGAGGATATTAATGGCACAATATAAATGCAGGTTTTATTTCTTTGTGAAAATGACTGGCCTGGTTCATGAACTGTGTCAGATTCTAGATTTATAAACTTTCTATAATTCAAAAAAAATTGGAAAAAAAATTATAGATAGGGCCAACCTTTATTTGGGTCGCAAACTTGTAACCCAAGAGGAAGAACTGTTTTGGTTGCTACGTGTAATGGCACCATGAATGTACTCAGAAATAAATTGCTAACATCATCGCTACACATAGCAACCTGAGCAATTCATTCCCCATTCATTGTCACCTGGCAGTAACCTGACCTTCATCTGCAGGGAAGCTCCTGCTTTGCAGACCACTGGATATAATACGACTCTGGCTACTTGATGTAAATCAGGAATAGGCCTGCAGTATTTGCCGTCCACCTCCAATTCCTCATATTTAGTTACGGAGCAATATTAACGGTAACTTAATAATTCAAAGACAACTGGAGCTCTCTCATCAGCGACTACAGCCAAGCATTGTCTTTACAACAACAACAACTTGTATTTATATAGCACCTTTAACGTAATAAAACGCTTCACAGGATTATCAAGCAAAACCTAACACCGAGCCACATAAGGAGATATTAGGACAGGTGACCAAAAGCTTGGTCAAAGAGGTAGGTTTTAAGGAGCATTTTAAAGGAGGAGCGAGAGGTGGAGAGGTTCAAGGAGGGAATTCCAGCACTTAGGGCCGAGACAGCTTAAGGCACGGCTGCCAATGGTGCGGTGTAGGAAAGAGGCCAGAATTGGAGGAACGCAGAGTTCTCTGAGGGTTGTAGGGTGTAGGATCGATTCCTCCCCCCCAACGGTAAAAATATTGGACTATGAAATATAAAAACCCAGAACTGCAGAGCCCGCAAAAAGGGCTCGGCAATAAAGGGTTAATTCAAACAATGCAGCCGAAACTACGACTGGATCACAGACAATCTAAAATCTGAACAAGAACATCCGCATATTCATGTATCTTAAGGGGTTACATTGTTCACCTTAGACCATGGCCCCCGAATAACTAGTTTCAGTGCAGGCCTAGACAATGGGCCGGGCCTTGAACATTTTGAATACGAATGCTAACAGAAACCAACAAATTCGCATATGCATCACTTTGGGAAGGTTGCATTGTCAGAAAGGTATCTCTAATCAATGGACAATACCAGGGACAATTCACACATTTTGAAACGAATCATATGCTCAGGAGGGGACCAGGAAATATGTGTCAGGATACTGCAAGTTGCTTTTGGTTTAAAAGTAAGAGCACTTCGAAGACAGTGGTGCGGGAAGCCAACGGCAGAACAGCGAACAGAAAGATTCGGGCCTACAACCAACTCCAAGAGACGGCCGATCAGGAGTGGTGATTGTATGTTTCAGTCAAATCATAGAGGGGCTTTTGTGATTGAGTCTGAGTAAGTTTGTGAGTTTCAGTCAGATCACAATAAGGGTTTTGTGATCGAGTCTGGGTAACTTTATCTGTAACAGTCAAATCGCGGACAGGTTTAACTGTGTCATATTGTGTCGATGCAAATGACCCCTCCGTAGGGGTTTGTATTTTGGGGTTGTTAGTCTAATATAAATCGTAGGGATTTATACTGGGGAAGTAATTGTGTGTGTGTGTTCAATAAACGAACAAATCAAAGGTTGAGCCAAAACCCTGTGCCGTGTGTATTTTGTTCTTATAAATCCTGATGTCCAAGAACTGTGTGTAACGGGGGACCAGTATCGGAGAAAACCCCTTACAAGGGCCAATCCAGGACACATTTAAAAAACTGTTCTTGGAAGAAAAAACATTGTTGTGATACTTACTGGTTTGTGCCAGATGTCTCCTTCCCCACCACGATGGACCATGATTTCAGATATTAAACACAATCTCACATTGAGCAGTGGGTAATAGTCTGGACAGAGGCCCAGAGTAACTTATAATGTACGACCTTGCTCATAAATCCTTATGTCAGGAGTGTTCAAACTACACCCAGGGCCAAATGCACACCCCCAAGCCCTGATAACTTGTCCCATGAAGCCCAATCAACTCAGTCCTATTTCTCCTTCTATTTCTTATTCATTGGTTTGTGGGTTTTATTTGAATTCTGTGGGCCTGCAGGTTTGGGAAGAGCTATATTTAGCACTTTTGGCTCATTGATGGATTAATCCTAAATCAGAACATCAAGATAGGTTAGTACCAGCAGCTTGATATTCAAGTAAATTAATGGCAACATGGATTTAAACTCTACATGTAGGCCCGAGGCTCCAATACACATCTAACCAGCCCATGAAGACAAAAGGCTTGGACACTCCTGCCTTATATGATAACTCAAAATAAAATGGGGATCTACCAACTTCTCTATCTCACTATTACCTGAGTGAAGAGAAAATTCTGAGTACATAAAAAGGAAAACCGAACTATCAGAAAGAAGTTCGCACAGAAGTAATTGCCCTTCTATTCTGTTTAGTACTCAAAATGCACAGAGTATTTTTGTAGTTTTACCAATACCATTCCTGAAGCGAGCAGCTTATTTTCCGAAAAATACTAAAAACAGATGTTAACCAGTGAAGAGAATTTAACTTTCTGAGAAAAAGGAGACATTTCCCTCATCAATATAAAGACAATTAAATGTGCTTCAAGACTTTATCTAATTTTCAAATCAATCTCCTCTCATTAACTCCACATTACCACCGTTTTGAATAAACCAGGACAGTTTCTAGGAATAGAAAATCTTCTTTCCCCATCATCAATCGGCAGTGTAGTTGCAGAGTACTCAATGAAACTGCTTTGTTGCCTACATTTTTTAATTATTCATTCGCAGGATGTGGCAATCGTTGCCGAGATCAGCATTTATTGTCCACCCTTAGTTGCCCTTGAGAAGGTGGCAGTGAGCTGCCTTCTTGAACTGCTGCAGTCCGTGTGGTGCAGGTACTCCCACAGTGCTATTAGGGAGGGAGTTCCAGGATTTTGACCCAGCGACGATGAAGGATCGACGATAAACTTCCAAGTCAGGATAGTGTGTGACTTGGAGGGGAACTTGGAGGAGGTGGTGTTTCCATGTGTTCCTATATTACAGGTGAAAATCATTAACCCCATCTCACCAGCAAGAACAATAGAAGGTGTAAGTATTTCAACCTTATACTATTTTAGCAGCTTTCATCAAAGAGACCAGTTTATTTGTGGGGCCTACTGCTCAGCATGAGATGGCCTGGCACGTCTCTATACAAGTTCCTCAACAATATTCCAGACCGTGGTCAGGACCACATATCTGATACAGAGCTAGAACTTCAAGATGGTGCTGTCAGCATTTGTGTTAGTCAGAGGAAGCTTCCGTGGGGATGGCGGATCCATGTTGGACAATGTGTGGATTCTCAAGGAGATTAAATCTAACCAGTTGAAAGGTGGTGAAAGGAGAAGACCATGAAAATATTGGGTGAGGAAGGACATAGTGAAAGTGCAATGCTGGAACTAGATGCTAACAGCTCGCAGTAGACTGCAGTGACACTAGTACATTGAAATACTAACACCCAACTAAAGCTGGTATAGCTATGAGCCCATGTATAAAAAAACATAACTTAGAGATGTATGTGGAGAGATTAATGTGGGAAATGCAACAAAGCATACTCACTGGTGTACATGCTTCTGATCCAGACTCTTCTGAGTAGAGACCAGGTTCACAGGGTTTAGGAGGGAGAGTCCTCTCAGGACATCTACTGCCTGCAATGTTAGACACATATTTAGGTATCTCTGAGATACAAACAACACTTACATAACATAGTACAGAAAAAACACATCAATGTCTGTAATGCATCACCAAATCTGCCCATTCTGTGCGTGTTAGCACATTGAGCTCTATAACTGAGAAGGTATCTAGAAATAAGTACATGTTAAATTTGAAGGCAATTGTATGATTTTTAAATGCTTGTGTAAGTTTAAAAAAAAATGTTTTATAGTCCATGCCAATCCACTCATCGTAGCTGTTCTGAAACTTATAGAGCACAGTATATATCTAAACGATTTAAAATGGATTTATCCATTATCAACACCATCTGCTGCCAACTGCTGAATTTCCAGCCACATGTCTCAGCTAGCACCCTCCACTGCTTGCCAATCTCTGCTCCTTTCATTTCACCATCGGAGGCCAATTGTACCCTTGGTCTTTGGGGCTCCCAACCAAAATGGCTTACTTTCTACCTCAGTTTCATCTCCTTCTGTTCAGTAGACTCTTCTACTCTCCTTCCTATAATGAACGCTCTTTCATTCATCAACTTGACGGGCCCTATATCAAAGCAAGCTGTTATTGAATCCAGCTATCCATTCAGTCCACCATTATAAGGGATGCTCAGCGTTCCGTTATTCTATTAAATGATACATACCTGGAGGGCACTGGACGCACTGTGACTGTCTAGGATTTTCCTGGTACCATCCAGCTGGACAAGGAATGGGTCCTGAAAGCCCATCTCTAGGGCAGTAGAATCCCCTGGGACATGGAGTACAGTCTCTACTGTTTGGTGATGAAAATGTCCCTGTGTGACATAGATGTGGGGGCAAGCTTTTATCTGTGCACCTGCATAATAAAAGTTAAAAGTGATGGCTGGAATAAAGCCAATGACAGGACAGGACATATCCACAAATACACATTGTCCTCTAAAAGCCTTGGTCCTCTTCTTAGCATGCTGTCAAAAGCACACAGCAACAATTTAGCTGTGGCAGCATGTATGTAGGTAAAATATATGGGGCAGAGTGTTATGCACTGAATGATTGGACAGTGCATGTCAAGATGAATAACAAATTCAATCAATCAACAAACAGGGTGTACAAAATGAGGCAGTTCATGTAATACATCTCCCAGTAGCAGTGGCTTGTGATTAAATTCTGCTATGGGTAGCTGCACGAACAGCAAGATTCATAGTGTTCCTTGTGTGCTTCTAAGTGCTATGGTGCTGTGAGCTTTGCACAGATATAAAGGCCGGCTTTATGCATCCTCGCTGATAGTGAAGTGTCTCGCCCACTTAAGCCCCTTGGAACGTTTTACTACGTTAAAGATGCTATATAAGTGCACGTTATTGTTGCTGGCGGTGCACATTGGATATTGGGACGTGGCTGCCCATCATTTGCCCACCATTTCCAACCATTGATTTTAATGGTCAAAAAGCATGGGCTCAGAGTGCCTGTATTTCCGCTATGCGGCCCTGGTCTGTGAGACGCCCCTTCGGCAGCTAGGATTCATAATATCTGCTTTATAATGTTTGGATGAGGTCAATATTATGTCCATTTTCTGTGAAAAATTAAAGGTCCTTAACGACACAGCTCATTCAACAATCTCTTACAGCCTACTCACGGACAGCAGGGCAGTCCATGTAACATGGACATGGACATAAAACATTCTTTAACTGGTCACTCATAGGGATACACAGTCAGTTTTAGTCTTAAGGGCATACAACAATCTCATTATTGCAGTAACATTCTTATATTGTGTATGAGAGTTGTAACTAAACTCCTGTTATCTATTCACCTAGCTACAGATGATAATATCAAGTTATTGTTGCTGGTGGTGCACATTGAATATTGGGACATGGCTGCCCATCATTTGCCCACCATTTCCAACCATTGATTTTAATGGTCAGAAAAGCATGGGCTCAGAGGAAGGACAGAGGATCAGCGGGACCTTGGTGTGCATGTACATAGATCCCTGAAGGCAGCAGGACAGGTAGATAAGGTGGTTAAGAAGGCATATGGGATACTCGCCTTCATTAGCCGAGGCATAGAATATAAGAACAGGGAGGTTATGATGGAGCTGTACAAAACGCTAGTTAGGCCACAGCTGGAATACTGTGTGCAGTTCTGGTTGCCACACTATAGGAAGGATGTGAATGCATTAGAGAGGGTGAAGAGGAGATTCACCAGGATGTTACCTGGGCTGGAGTGTTTCAGCTATGAAGAGAGACTGGACAGGCTGGGGTTGTTTTCCTTAGAGCAGAGAAGGCTGAGGGGGGACCTGATTGAGGTGTGCAAAATTATGAGGGGCATAGATAGGGTAGATAGAAAGGAACTTTTCCCCTTAGTAGAGGGGTCAATAACCAGGGGGCATAGTTTCAAGGTAAGGGGCAGGAGGGTTAGAGGGGATTTGAGGAAAAACATTTTCACCCAGAGGGTGGTTGGAATCTGGAACTCACTGCCTGAAAGGGTGGTAGAGGCAGGAACCCTCACAACATTCAAGAAGCATTTAGATGAGCACTTGAAATGCCATAGCATACAAGGCTACGGACCAAGTGCTGGAAAATGGGATTAGAATAGATAGAGCTTGATGGCCAGCGCAGACACGATGGGCCGAAGGGCCTCTTTCTGTGCTGTATAACTCTATGGGCTGGATTTTGATACTGGGGTCGGGTTGGGGTCGTGAATCCCACTTTTTGGGTTGTAGACCCACCTCCAGCGACTTGTGGCCAACCCACTGTATTTTCCCTTGATTGACCTTGTTGAGCCCGCCCAGCGAGCTCAGCAGGCCAATTAAGGGCCACCCGGCAACAGGTGACGTCACAGATTGACATTTCATCTGTCAAGAGCTTTTGACAGATGAAATATCAGCGTTTGACAGCTCTGTGAAGCTGTCAAACACTGACAATTTCTCTTCTAACTTGAGTCCTTCCTGTCAGGCTGAGTTAGAAATCATTCCAGCACAGAAAACAGAAGGCTGCAGTTTTTGACAGCACCACGGCCTTTCTGCTTTCTGTGCCGGTGAGATTTCTGACTCCCGAGAAGTGAAGGGCTGACACCTGCAGGAGGAAGTTAAGGTAAGTAAAACTTCTTTCCACACTTTGCACTTACCTTACACACTTACCTCTGCACACATGCACCCATCACTCACCTGCCCACCGGACATATCGACCCCTTCAACCCCTGCAGACCCACGGTCCGCCCCGATAACTTGGCGTGGTTGGCACCTGTCGGGAAGCCCACATTTCAGCCGTCAAAATAGGGATTATCCAAAAAACTGCCTGTTAACTACCTGTTAACAGGCAGTTAATTGTCACTAATCCCTTCCCGCCTCGGGGAGCTGGGTCTCAGAACAGGTCGGGTACCCGCCGCCAGAGAAACTGGCATGGAGGCAGGTTGGGGGCAGGATGAGGTCGGGACCCCCGAATCTGCAACTTTAACGCCCCCCCCCCCCCCGACTCCAAACCCGACTCCACGGGTCAATGAAAATCCAGCCCTATGACTCTATCGGTGTGTTCAGCATAACTTAGAAAGAAACTAATAGTATGACAAGGTATTGCAACTGCTTTATAGTTCTTTCAAACAATCAGCATCACCTTTTCGAGACTGCGAGCCATCAGATTGATATCCTAGAGTGAATATCCTCAACTGCAGTCTGTTTGGTTTCCACGGTACCATTCCTTACATTCTGGGCTGACTTATTAAAATGAAATATATCAACTCTGACAAGCACAGCTCTGCATCAAGAATACCTTCTCGGGACTTCTTCTCCCACTCCGGAATGGCTCACATCTGTAGAGCAGTGGGAATGTCTCCAGAAGGCAGGATCACCGTGGAGGTGAGTGCTGCCAAATGTAGGCCCTAATATTCAGGCTATTTAAATGCATTGAGGGCCGGATTTGCGTCTGGTTACGAGGGAAGAAGAGACAACAAACAAGGGCCACAACAGAAGCAGACTAATCCTTTACTGCAGCTGCATCATTCCTTGCCGGCAAATTTTGAACCATAATAGGAATCATTTCCAAATGGTGGAGGAGGGGGTGGCCTGAAGTCAGAGTAGAGATTGCACTCGCTGCATCTCCGCTATAACCCGTTGCCTGAGAGCTTCTAGTCAGGTGGGAGTTGGAGGGAATAACCTCTCACCAAAAACAGGCAAGGGCTTCACTTAAATCTTTCAAATGTATTTTGAAGCACACAACTCACAATCCCTCACACCTCCTGCCAGGAATGCACAACACTTTCAATTTGGCCATTTAACAGTGAGTGCTGATAGAAGTCAGCATTTAATGGAAGATGCCAGATTCAAACCTACAGCTGAAGGCTACATTTATGTTTAAGGTAATTCTTTTGGATGCTCGGTTTTGATATCACTTCAGTTTGCTAGGTTTTGGGCCTAGCTTTGGCACTGATCATAGAATCATAGAAATTTACAGCACAGAAGGAGGCCATTCGGCCCATCTTGTCCGCGCTGGCCGACAAAGAGCTATCCAGCCTAATCCCACTTTCCAGCGCTTGGTCCGTAGCCTTGTAGGTTACGGCACTCAAGTGCATATCCAAGTACTTCTTAAATGTGATGAGGGTTTCTGCCTCTACCACCCTTTCAGGCAGTGAGTTCCAGACCCCCACCACCCTCTGGGTGAAAAGATTTCTCCTCAACTCCCCTCTAATCCTTCTACCAATTACTTTAAACCTATGCCCCCTGGTTATTGACCCTTCTGCTAAGGGAAATAGGTCCTTCCTATCCACTCTATCTAGGCCCCTCATAATTTTATACACCTCAATTAGGTCTCCCCTCAGCCTCCTCTGTTCCAAAGAAAACAACATACTTTAGTTCCATTAATTAGGATTGAAAATACACCTCCCCTTTAAGATTTGCTACAGACCTTTAAATCCTACATCCACCAAATCTCTTGGCCCCCCAATCGGTGAGCTCCCAATTGCAGGCAGACTTCACACCAGGAACTCATTGCCATTGTGTGGCCAGACGAATGTCTGATTCCCACCATGTCTGCACTTGGACCAGAAGATTTCCCTTAATATCTTCTTAAAGAAAAAGCATTATCAGGACATTGTCAGGATGACATTTAGATTCTTAACTGTACATTTAAAAAAAAATGCAGACTGGAGTTTACCCCTTCCCCAAAATCGAAAATTCTGATTTTTAAATCAATTGCAGGCAGACTTACCTGAACCCTTCCGGGCAGCCTGTGCAATTCTGTGACCCTGGCAGGGAGAAGAACCCATCCTGACATGGAACTGGATGTTCAGAAGGATCTGGGCACTTACAGCCGGCTAGACATTCCTTGCATGACTCAGATCCCATCATACTGAAGAAACCTGGTGCACACCTTCAAAAAAACAAGAACGTAGGACAAATGACCTCCAGTCCCCTCATTGATATCTCAAACAATTACAGGATTACTTTGGGTGCAGTTATACTGGCACTTGTGAGTAGCTATGAAGCAATTGCCACTTTGAAATGATGCCAATGTGACCTCACCATGCTGGAGTCAGGTTCCAGTCTGAATGTGGAGTGGAGCTGTGTCATCTCCTCTTGTGGAGGCCATCTTAAATTGCTTCAGTTTGACACCATATGGAGTATAACTTCATTGTTGTCTCAAATCAGGGGGCGATTTTAACTTCTGCCCAGTAGAAGTCAGGCGGGTAGGCAGCTAAAATGGCCCGGGACACTTACCCACCAGAAAGTCGCCAGGATCCCACTGTCCGCCATTTTAACCTGCTCTCCTGAGTAGGCGGCAAGGATACCCGCCCAAAGCCGTCAGGATTCTTCTTTCCCATCAGGCCAAACTGGGACAGAAGAAGATCAGCCCCAGAAGAGGACAAAGAAGTTATTTTCCTTTCCTTTGTGGGGCACTGAGTAGTAGGATCCCCAAACTCCCTCCTCGTCCCGAACATGAGACGTTTCTGAGCCGCCCTGTAACCCACGTGTTGATGGGTGGCCTCCGGGCCAGGTGATATTCCGGAGCAGGCGGGAAGTCGGACTGCAAGATTTAAAGGGGGTCTCGTTCTGCCACAGGCGGGCAAGAGCTGTTTCTGCCAGAAACCCGCTGGCAGTTAAAAACCAGGCACAGGTTTAAAAAGTACTCAACGAGTCCCTTTGACTTTCTGGGCACTTAATAAACCTAAGTAAGTCTTTGGTAATGTGTTGAGAGTGTGGAGCTGAGTGCATGTGTGTAAGCGTGCTGGCACAAAGCTCTTTCCTGTCCCTGAGAGTTGGATTGAGATACAGGCACCACTAGACTGGAGCCAATTCTGTAACTAACATTCTCAGACTGCCTGCGATACGCACCATTAATCCTTCAGGTTTCTGGTTCCTCTGCAGCCTGCTCCGGAGCTATTGTCTCTTTCCTTGAATTGTTACTTATCCACATTCTGGCTGCCGTTAATTCTTCAACCAGGCACCACTCCTCATTAGTGAGCAAGAACATGACCTGCTTCCTAGTCTCTGCCACCAACACCCTGCATCCTTAGCTAGAAGGTGTAGATAAACCAGCATGACTTGGCCACACTCTGGTTTTCGCGCTGTCACTATAATCACCGGCAAAAATTGTCCCAAATGATGCCATGGTCCTAATCTTAACCATTTGTCGACGGGAAGATACCGAGCAAAGCCCAGGGACCTCCCCTTGGAGGGGAAGATCATCTCAAGCCACTGTTGTGCATCGGGGTGACCACAGAGAAACCTGTACAACAACAACAACTTGTGTTTATCTAGCGCCTTTAACGTAGTAAAACGGCCCAAGGCGCTTCACAGGAATGTTATAAGACAAAAAATTGACACTGAGCCACATAAGAAATGAGGGCAGATGGAGGTAGGTTTTAAGGAGCGTCTTAAAGGAGGAAAGTGAGATAGAGAGGCAGAGAGATTTAGGGAGGGAGTTCCAGAGCTTAGGGCCGAGGCAGCTGAAGGCAGAAAAGGGGGAAAAAAAATGGATCTCACGTCCTCAATAAAAATAAAAGCAGAAAGATTTGATTTCTGATCAGTTATTTGGATTGAGAACCATTTACACAATTAGTAAACATAAGTGACCCCATTTTATTGTCAATTATTGTATATTACATTTACTAATTCCACATTGCTTATTGTTATATTCGGTGATAAATCACAATAAATATATATGTCGTGGATGTCTAGGTATAGGATGATGCAAGACATGGAACGAAACACAAGGAACAGGGAATATGGATTTGTGTACATCACTGAGATTGAGGCCAGGGTTTACCGCTGCTATTCTCAGCAACCCACGATACCAACACCCCCCCTTAAAGTGAATGGGAGCCAAATCGAGGTCTGCAGAGTGCCGGTGGAAAACATTTGGGTATCTCTTTAAAGCCTTCATCCAATGGCATGGAGTGACGTTCTCCCATGGCAATCGGCCAACTGACATTCACTGTCCGGCCTCACACTTGAAGAACAGACCAAGGTCCTGCGTGGTTGTGGTGCCCATGGAACTTGACCTCACCGACATTCAGCATCTGCAGGAGATGTTTTGTGTCCTTATCGAAAAGTATTTAATAAATCAGAATACATTGTGTATATAATGCTCCAAAGTATTGCTGTAAATATCTAAACAGATTGGAATTAAACTGAAGGTGTGCTGCAAAAACAAGACCTAAAGTGTCAGCCGTGGCTCAGTGAGTAGCACTCTCGCCTCTGGGTCAGAAGGCCGTGGGTTCAAGTCCCACTCCAGAGACTTGCACACATAATCCAGGCTGACACTCCCAGTGCAGTGCTGAGGGAGAGCTGCACTGTCGAAGGTGCCGTCTTTCGGATGAGACGTTAAACCGAGGCCCCGTCTGCTCTCTCAGGTGGACGTAAAAGATCCCACGGCACTATTTTGAAGAGTAGGGGAGTTCTCCCCGGTGTCCTGGCCAATATTTATCCCTCAATCAACATCACTAAAACAGATTATCTGGTCATTGTCACATTGCTGTTTGTGGGAGCTTGCTGTGTGCAAATTGGCTGCTGTATTTCCTACATTACAACAGCGACTACACTTCAAAAGTACTTCATTGGCTGTAAAGCGCTTTGGGACGTCCAGTGGTCGTGAAAGACGCTATATAAATGCAAGTCTTTCTTTTTTCTTTACCTGTCAAAAGTGCAGGTCAAGTTGAAATGAGTGTTGGATTTCTCTAGATCTTGTGTTGAATATGCCTATGATTCTCCAGTGGCAGCACCTTTACATTACTGGCACCCTTGAATCCTTTGAACATCTCTTACCAAGGGATGGGGAGTTACCTCTTCACCAAGCTTTCAGTGGCTTGATACACGGGGAGTAGCGAGGAGATGGTAGGCCGAGCAGGTGGCCAATCCTGGGGCTAACTCGACAACTGACAGCAACGCTTGTGAAGCCAGCCAGTGGAGATATTTGGCTGCAGCAAGTTTGTGATGCTTGTGAACCGGTCACATGTCTATTTTTCTATTCAAGATCAATTACCGTGCCAGTCAGAGTTTCCTTGCATATACCTTGGATTCTGAAGTAAAGGTATTTATATGTTTTGTTAAAAGTCATCATCTGTTCCCTATAAGAAATGACGATTAAAGTTACCAATCTATTTGACTCACCTGGTCTGACCAGCGCATCCTCCTTGTGGACAGTAGAAGCCACGATCACATAACTGACACACGAGACGGCCCATGGTGGAAAAAGTACCAACTGGGCAGATTTCAGGCGCTGACGTCCTGCTGGGACACTTGTATCCAGCTGGACAGAGAATGCAGGAGGTCGCGTTACCCAGGGAATATTGCCCTGGCTCACATGGGGCGGGATCTGCAAGTTGAACAGAGTTATTAACAGGGCTTTTAAAAATAAATCAAACCATGCACACATTTCTGGTAGGTATATTGGTTTTCCATCAGAGTATGGTCGACGGCCTGTGTTGGTCAGAATAAACCAGTACAAAAAAAAAGTCAACTTATATGCTTCAGTTTTTAGCCGGGTTGGGGTACAGTAATGGAGGGTGTTGGTTCGTTCAGTTTGGAGGATTCTGGACCAGACTGCTGTAAGATTGAATTTCACCAGTAGATGGCGCTATTGCCGGCACACTGCTACAGGTTTAAGTGACACTTTTAAAATAAGGGCCCGGATTTTGTGGTCAGCGGATTTTGTGCTCACCGTTCACCTTGAAAAAAACTGCCCACAAAATTTTAGTGGGCTCTAGAGTGCAGACTTCCTCTTTTCCCGATGTCAGTTTGAATTCGGCGCCTTCTACAGGGTATCTGTGGCGTCTGTGAACAGGGCAGGCAACAGGGAGGCTGAGCAACCAATCAGATTGAAGAATCCTCACAGACGGCAAAGCGGGAAGCAAAAAACAGGAACTATAAATTACATTTAAATCATTATACAGAAAGCGAAATAAAGATTGAGACATACGCATGGGATTAAGAGAGAACTTAAATAGAAAAACGCAAACTTTAAAATAAAAATTAATTAAAAAAAAAATCTGCAACAATTAATTTTCTTCTGAGGGAATGAAATTCCACACTTGTAAAATTAATTTTTCAGGGCTAGAGAGATTGTTCAGCAGTAATTATGACTTACTATGCCATTAAAAACTCAGTTACTCCTGATTGAACAAGGCTTAAGTTTTTCATTGGTCTTTAGTGTGATAATAGTGGGTAATTAGTTTAAGTTCATGCCTTAATGGTGATTTCCATGGTGATTCCATCGACGAAGACTGCAACAGTGCACCCTGTGGAGGAACAGGGTATCACTGACAGCAACTTCTGGATTTCTGCGTTTAACTGCGCGTGTGCGGAGCCAGAAGTTGCTGTCAGTTTTGCCCAATAATAACGAGCGCTGATAACTGCTCTGACGAAGGGTCATCGACCTGAGACGTTAACTCTGTTTCTCTCTACAGATGCTGCCTGACCTGCTGAGTATTTCCAGCATTTTCTGTTTTTATTATCTATCTTTATACTATTTTGCATAGGGTGTTACGTTAATGCTTATGATGTAGTTACATGCTCTGACCACTGGATGGCTCTGCGAATCACATTTCTGATGTCTTCCTGATCTGATCGATACAAAAACTGATTTCCATCAACTGACAATAGCAATGCCACGGAGAAGGTACCAGTAATGCTTATATAATTATTATGACATTTATAGTTATTATGCCATGTTTTATTCTAATATATGGCTTTGCGCATTTAAAAAGACTGTTATTTCAATTCACAAACCGCAAATATTTTAATTGTTGCCCTTCATACTTGACGTTGATGCCAATCAGAAATCAGAGATTTTTCTGAGGGGATGGGTAGTGGACTGCTTTTCACTTCTGGGATATGGTTTTGAATCCAGCCCAGACAGATGGTTTTGCTTTTCTCCCTCCTGTCCAATTTTCTTTCTACCCCACCTCTCCTGAGGACCTTGGGGTGCAGTTCCTCAGGCCAGAGGAAGCTCCACAATCTCACTCCAGTGTGCGGTTTGACTGTCAGTGCTGGCAGGTTATTTGGCGGTGAGGTGCATTACAGCTAAGTGCAAGCTTGACCCCCATACATACACACACACACACACACACATACACACACACACACCTCCAGCAGGGACCACTGGCTGGTGACTAGAGGCAGCAATGCTGGGCGATTTTCCCCCATGTTCAGCTAGAGGTCCTGAGGCCAATTGTAATGTCTCACCGCTGCCCCAGTGGCGATCAATTGAATCAGCACAAACTGGGGATTGTACTTGGTTCTCCCTGGCCTGTATCGTTCAGCTATTGACTTGATACAATGGCTCAGCAATCTGAAGAAGCCACATTTATTGCTTCTAATGGGAAACGAGAGTTGCCTGGACCACTGGAAACTGCAAGTTATAAAACCTGTGCTAGAAGTTACTTTTATGCTTCAATTTTCTACTATATCTTACATGTACTTAAATTTTGCAAAATAAAAGACCTTTTTTAAAAAAATGAACATTTGCACAGAATTTGAACAATTAAAATCTTACTTTCCCCGAAGCAGACTAACCATTCTTAGGGTCTGGGCAGGAATAGCCAGCAGGGCAGAAGAGGCATCCCTCTGGGCAGGATCCATTGCTGTAAGTACCTGGTGGACAAGAGGTACAGAACGTAGATCCAAAGGTGCTACGTAAAGGGACAGAACAGGAGATAAAATTACATCTCGGCAATGTGCGTTTGATCATTTATAACCACAACCGTAAAGCAGACCAGTGAAGGGGAGTTTTGAAAGCGTGGGAGTCAGCGCCCCTGTTGAGTGGGACTCTGTATCAGGAAATTCACCCGAAGAGTGGTCCAATTGTGTTGAGACTACTCAGACATTCGGCCCATCATCTGGGCTGGATTCAAGCCTATATCGGAGGTGAAAGGTCAGTGTACTAAATCACTGCAACAACTCTTCCGTAAACAGCCATGATGATTACATTGCAGTCTTGACCAAAGAAAAGCATTCTCTGTCTCGATCTATTGTACAGAACAGGATAGTGCGCCCCTTTAAAGAGGTCTTCAGAAAGAAAGAGAAAAAGGAAGAGAGAAGGCAAGAGAGAAAGAACGAAAGAGAGAAAGAAAGAGAGAAAGAGAAAGAGAGAAAAAAGAAAGAACTAACTTGCATTTATATAACACTTTTCACAACCTCAGGATGTCCCAAAGCGCTTTACAGCCAATGAAGTACTTTCTGAAGTGTAGTCACTGTTGTAATGTGGGAAACACGGCAGCCAATTTGCGCACAGCAAGCTCCCACAAACAGCAATGTGATATAAAGGACACACGTCACTAACCTGAATGATCCTTTGGTACAGAGTTCAGGATCTAAAGCTGGGTGACTGCAGGAGAATCCTGCTGGACAGATGTAGCACACGGACCCTCCGGTTTGATTAGAGTAGGTGCCAAATGGGCAGGGCTGGCAATAGGTTTCGCCCAATGGACTGTATGTTCCTCTTTCGCAGAGTTCAGGGGACAAATTTGGAGCAATACAGCTGTAACCTGAAAAACAGAGCACCCAGCGTCCCCATTGATTCTTATAACCACGGTTAACTTTGTAATAAGTAAGAAGAATTTTAAGGATACGTGCTTAAATGGGATTTCTGCCGCACTGCCGGTGAAGCGGGGCCAGCTGGGGAAATTCTGGGCCATTATTAGCCGCATGTGGTTCAGCTATAAATGCACTCAGATTCCCCTCAATGATGGTTGATGGTGCAGCTTATCATAAGAAACATAAGAAACAGGAGCAGGAGTCGGCCAATCGGTCCCTCGAGCCTGCTCCGCCATTCAATAAGATCATGGCTGATCCAATCTTGGCCTCAACACCACTTTCCCGCTCTCTCCCCATACCCCTTGACCCCCTTGTAGTTCAAATGTCTGTCAATCTCCACCTTGAATATATGCAATGACTCCGCCTCCACAGCTCTCTGGGGTAGAGAATTCCAAAGATTCACGACCCTCTGAGAGAAGAAATTCCTCCTCATCTCCGTCTTAAATGGGCAAGTTCACGAAGGGTGTTGTTATATTATTGATACAGCCCCCACCACTTACACCGCCCACACATATCATGGGCGGCTAACCATTTGTCAATTATAAAGGCGATGCTTATAACGTATTAAACACATCGGTTATTTTGGGCAGTTCAATAGGTTCCTCAATAAGTTTGCACCTCGTTAATCCCCTTTATTTGTGAGTAGACTCTCGGTCTTGGTAATTGGATTCATCAAATGCATCAAAATAGAGCCGTGAAGGGGGAGAGAGGAGGAAGAGAGAAATGCACAATCGAGACTGGCCGTGAAATCATCAGCTGCCGTTTAATCCTTAGCCCCTGAATATTGTCTTATTCCAGCCTGTCGAGAATATGTTGGCTAGCTTCAGTCTGTTAGAGCAACAAAATGGGGAGGCTTAACACAGAGATTGAAATGAGGAGACTTAACCTATTATGGTTTTAACTGCTTATAGTGGCCAAATCGCGTTTACACCAACGCGCTCACTATAAGCAGTGGGGACTTTACTAGTTTGAGACTAGTGCTTGCTATATGGGGCTGGCAGACCAGAGTTATACTGCCAGCTCTGCACTGCCCTCTGGCTGTGGAAAACAGAGTTTCATGCGGGCATGCAAATGAGCATTCTAGTGCAGGTTATATTTTAATATTAACAAAGTGCCAATGGGATCATTAATGAGTGAAAAAGTTTTCAAGTTCCAGGAGTTTTTAAAACTTAGTTTTGCACCAGTTGCTGCTAGACCTTTAAACACAAGCTCCACGAGGTGACCACTTCCACTTCCCTATATCGGAATTGGGTGACATTGTACATGAATGACAGTGTGCAGTTTGCTTCAATGCAAAACCGAATCGGCTCGCATTTTGCACAGACTGTGCAGTAGAAATGACCTGAGAATAACTTCAGCTCCTAAGTGGGGATGTTTGATTTATGCCAATATCTCTGCCATGAATTCCACTTTCCATTCATAATGTCACTGAGGCAAAAGTACCTTATTCCCAGACTGCCTCTGGCCAGCAGTTGTAAAGCATAAAACGAAAGAACATAAGAAATAGGAGCAGGAGTAGGCCATTTGACCCTTCGAGCCTGCTCCGCCATTCAGTAAGAGCATGGCTGATCTTCTACCTCAACTCCACCTTCCCACACTATCCCCATATCCCTTGATTCTCTTAATATTCAAAAATCTTTCGATCTCTGTCTTGAATATACTCAACGACTGAGCCTCCACAGCCCTCTGAGGTAGAGAATTCCAAAGATTCACCACCCTCTGAGTGAAGAAATTTCTCCTCATCTCAGTCATAAATGATCGACCCCTTATTCTGAGACTGTGATCCCTGGTTCTAGACTCCCCAGCCAGGGGAAACATCCTCCCTGCATCTACCCTGTCAAGCCTGTAAGAATTTTGTGTGCTTCAATGAGATCACCTCTCATTCTTCTAAACTTTAGAGAATAGAGGCCTAGCCTGCTCAATCTCTCCTCATAGGACAATCCCCCCCATCCCAGGAATCAGTCTGGTGAACCTTCGTTGCACTCCCTCTCTGGCAAGTATATCCTTCCTTAGATAAGGAGACCAAAATTGTACACAATACTCCAGGTGTGGTCTCACCAGGGCCCTATATAATTGCACTAAGACGTCTTTACTCTTATACACAAATCCTCTTGTAATAAAGGCCAACATACCATTTGCTTTCCTAATTGCTTGCTGTACCTGCATGTTAACTTTCAGTGATTTGTGTACAAGGACACCCAGGTCCCTCTGAACACCAACAAGAACAAGAGAGGGCCGAGATATTGGGGTAGATTTTCAACTTTCAGCCCAGGGGTAGAAACTGACATTGCGGATCAGCTGCACGTTTCAGAAACCGGCCCATGTGTGGAAATATAATTCGGTTGGTTTCTGTGACAGGCGGCCAATACACAATGCCAATTTCACATCTGGGCAGTAAATTGAAAATCTGCCCCGCTTTCTTCTTTTATTACTATTGGCCCAGATATTCCGATCCCTATGGGTGGGTACGTGCTGTATACCCCCCCTAGGGACATCGGAAATGCCGGTTTCAGGCATGCACAGAACATGCGGTGAAAACCAGCATTTCCGATCTGTCAAGAATGGTCTTGACAGATCCTCCGGCTGCCCTGGAGAAGGGCCTCTGCGGGCTTTTACCAGGATAAGAGTTGAAAAAAGTTAAAAAAAACATTTTTTCCCACTGATTTAATCATTTAAAAATACTTTAAAAAAAAGAAAGTTTATTTTTAGCCCCGTAAAAAACTTTAATTATTTTTTTCCAAAAAATAAATTTTTGTTTAAAATACTTAATTTATTGTAATTTCAAGTCATTTTAAAAATGTGATTTAAAAAAAAATGTATTTAAAGTTTTACTATGGCCCAGAAATTCGCCTCTCCGGCTTGCCGCGGGGGTAAGGATCGCGCGTGCACTTACCTACTGCGTCTGCCGTTCTGCTTCTGGCCCACGGGGACTTCAGCTCCTGGGCCTGCTCCAACTGCCGGCGCAGTAGTTAATTTATTTAACTTATAGTTATTTTAAAAATGTGATGGTTTTTTTAAAATTTATTTGTAGTTTAGCTGTTCTTTTGGGGCCGATTTCAATTAATAGATTTGACAGGTCTTCCTGTCAAATGTATGAAGGGAGATTCCCTTCTGTGATTGGCTCCCCATGGCCCACGTGATCGCAGGGACGCTGCTAACTGCATGTGCCTCTGGGATACGTGGGCCCTGCGCACTTGGAGTTTGGAGAGGCCCAGGAGCGGAAGCGCGTGCGTCCCGGGAGCCCTCAGGTAAGGGCGCAGATTTTTCCAGATCGCAGGCCTGCGATCGGAAAATACGGGCCATTATGTAGCAAGTCAAATTTAGTTTGCGAAGCTTAGACATCTTATGATGTGATGTTACATTAAAAATCACTGATGGCACCTCGAATGATTTGGACATATGCATCTCTCCATTGTAGTAGAGGAGCATCCCTTGCATGTGTCATAAATTATACATGTCATAGCTTTCGTGTCCTATAAAATAAAATGATTTATAAAACATTCATGATGTTTATTACAGGCCCTCTATGCAGCTTTAACCTGCTTGTACTCATAAGGCCAACACAATACATTTAGCGCATGTGCTTTCAGATATACTGTACAACTGAATAATGGAGCGGCGGTCAATTTTCAGTACCTAAATTCTAAATCACCTACCGTGAAATGTTGGTACATATGTGGCAAAGCTTTTCCACAGTAAAATATACATTAAATCCCTCCTGAAATGGGTCCCGAGTCCGAGTGATACCAAAGTACATCTTGGCGATGGTCTCACACAATTTGTCAGATTTGTTCCGTCCATGTTAACACATTCTCGCCTACACCACACTATACAGCGCTGGTGTTCATTTAACGCAAGCATTATCTAAATTAATCAATGTTTGAATTGCAAAAATAAACATCCATTTCGTTCTTCAGCCACAATAAAGAAAGCCAAAATGTAACAGCTCTAAATATATTGGATTAGCTCCACTCAAAAAAAATGGATGGAGAAGATCCACTTCAACAATGCACATCATATAATCATTTATTACACGAATATTTAAACTTAGGGGACTTGTGAGGTCGTTGGACAAAAGGAGGCCCAGGCAGAGCCTCCAGTGTGAGCACAATGGCTCAAGAATTCTGTATCGCTGCTGATTTTTGTTCTGCATCATTTGAATTACTGGTAGTGTTGAATGTGAACACCAAATCATTTTCCACAATATCATAGCACTGTTTGCCTTTGGGGAGCTGAAACTGTGTGGAAAGGTGGAAATTAGGACAGGGGTTCCCTGGGAGAGTGTCAATTCACATAGACGAATTTGATGAACTGAAAGATGAAAAGATTTTTTTTTAATTAAGACAATTCTGCTAAATGTAAAATCATATCACCGTTAATAAACCTCTTATGCTAGATGGTTTACATTGATTCAAAATGGTTTTGAATTTGCATCCCATTTCGTGCAATTCAAATGCAGGTCAGTCAAAGCAGACTTACACCAAAGGCATAAAACCACCTCTAAGAGGTAAATTGCACATCACTTGGGTTTCACATCCACGGCAATAAAACTGCAGCTAGTGCAAAGCCGAGGTTAAACTGTTCCCTGGTGGTTTATAGAACAATCCAGGAACTGTTTAATGTTAACTGAAAACTGATGGTCCTGTCACCTGTCAGCTTTCTTGAAAGAAGGAATGAACTTGCTTTTATGTAACTCCTCTCACGTCCTTGGGATGTCCCAAAGCACTTCACAGCCAATGAAGTACCGTTACTGTTATTATGTAGATAAACACAGCAGCCAATTTGCACACAGCAAGGTCCCACCAACAGCGATGAGGTAAATGACCAGTTGCTTTGATTTGGACACGAGGAGGATTCCCCTGCTCTTCTCGTGTAGAAAGGTTACTTCCACCTTTACAACATTGCCTGCCTCTGCCCCTCCCTTAGTCATGCCCCACCCCCATCACTGAAACCTTATTCATGCTTTTGTCACTTCCAGACTCAAACGCTCCAATGCTTTTCTGGATGACCTTCCATTGGCCACCCTCCATAAACTCCAACTTATCCAAAACACAGCAGCCCATATACTGTCCTGTATTACGTCCTACTCCATTACCCCCATTCACGCTGCCTACATCCCTCCACCTCTCGACTCTTCCGCTCTTATTTTAAAAAATCTTTCCTTTTCAACTCTTCTTTTTGACACAGCCTTCCGTCGCCTCTCCTAACCCTCTCCCACGAGCCTCAGTGTCTGTTGCTCCTATTGTTTCTCTGTAAAGTATCTAGGAAGGTTTTGTACTTTAATAGTGCGATATAAATGCAAACATATGTTAAACTTACATAGAACCTTGTTCAGACCACACTTGGAGTATTGTGCAAAGTTCTGGTCTCCATGTTACAAAAAGGATGTAGAAGCAATGGAGAAAGTGCAAACAAGATTCACAAGGATGATACCAGAACTGAATGGGTACAACTATCAGGAAAGACTGAGCAGGCTGGGGCTCTTTTCTCTAGAAAAGAGAAGTCTGAGAGGTGACCTGCTGGAGGTTTTTAAATTATGAAATGCTTTGAATGGGTAGATGTACAGAAGATATTTCCACTTGTGGGCAGTCCAAAACTACAGGCCATAAATATAAGATAGTCGCTAATAAATCCAGTAAGGAATTCAGGAGGAACTTCTTTACTCAGAGAATGGCGAGAATGTGGAACTTGCCATCACATGGAGTGGTTGAGGCGAATAGCATAGATGCATTTAAGGAGAAGCTTGATAAGTACAAGAGGCAAAAAGAAAGGCAGGGATGTATTGATAGTATGAAACATAGAAACATAGAAAAATAGGAGCAGGAGTAGGCCATTCGGCCCTTCGAGCCTGCTCCGCCATTCAATATGATCTTGGCTGATCCTCTATCTCAATACCATATTCCCGCTCTCTCCCCATACCCCTTGATGCTTTTTGTGTCTAGAAATCTATCTATCTCCTTCTTAAATATATTCGGTGACTTGGCCTCCACAGCCTTCTGTGGTAGAGAATTCCACAGGTTCACCACCCACTGAATGAAGAAATTTCTCCTCATCTCAGTCCTAAATGTCCTACCCCGTATCCTGAGACTGTGACCCCTTGTTCTAGACCTCCCAGCCAGGGGAAACATCCTCCCTGCATCCAGTCTGTCTAGCCCTGTCAGAATTTTATACGTTTCAATGAGATCCCCTCATTCTTCTAAGCTCTAGTGAATACAGGCCTAGACGACCCAATCTCTCCTCATACGACAGTCCTGCCATCCCAGGAATCAGTCTGGTGAACCTTCGCTGCACTCCCTCTATGGCAAGTATATCCTTTCTTAGGTAAGGAGACCAAAACTGCACACAGTACTCCAGGTGTGGTCTCACCAAGGCCCTGTATAACTGTAGTAAGACATCCTTGTTCCTGTACTCAAATCCTCTTGCAATGAAGGCCAACATACCATTTGCCTTCCTAACTGCTTGCTGCACCTGCATGTTTGCTTTCAGTGACTGGTGTACAAGGACACCCAGGTCCCTCTGTACATCAACATTTCCCAATCTATCACCATTTAAATAATACTCTGCCTGTGAGATGAAGAGGGGTGGGAGGAGGCTCTTGTGGAGCATAAACACTGGCATAGACCTGTTGGGCCGAATGGCCTGTTTCGGTGCTGTAAAATTCTATGTAATTCTGTGTAATATAATAAACAGAATAGCTTCCTAAGAATGTTAAAGACCACCACAACTCACTCAGCCCACAGTCGAATGGCCTAAAATGGAGAAGGGAAAAAAGTGCATTAAACCAGGTGTTTGCATGTACATGGCTCTACACTGCTTTTAGTTAATGAAAGCTAATGCTAAAAGATTCAGTTTTCATCAGCTCCTGTTACAAACCTGCTGGGCATAATGGACACTGGGTGCTGCCTTCTGTATCTGTGTATGTTCCAACAGGGCAGGCCTGAGGAGCTGTAAGCCCTGCAGTCGTGCACTGTTTCCCCACTGGACAAAGCACCGGGTCACTCGCTGGGTCCTCGCAGTAGTTTCCGCCGTTGCATTTCTTACATTCTGTCTGCCCACGCCTGTTGGCATAGTAACCAGGAGCACACGGGATGGGCTGAATGGTGGCCTCATAGGGACAGCGATGTCCTGCATGCGGAGGGAATAAAACACATTGTTCAGAGCAGAAGTTTCACCGGAGACTGAAATCAGGCCAGGAATCCAACTGAATGTTTCTTTTCTTACTTAAGACAATGTACATTTGAAAAGCTGGGTTCAGAAACCATTTACTCACAGCACAATAACACGCAACAGCAGAGCGTAAACACAAGTAAAAAGCTATGAGCTTCCCAGAGCCAGGGACTGTCAACATGAATCAGGCGAGCAGTGAATTCACTGCCAAGTACTGAACCCATTCCTCACAGTGATGTCAAGCACTCAGTTAGCGCCTTAAGAGGGCGCTAATGGGGCGCAAAGCCGCTAACGCCCGGGCGCAGCGATGTTTGCACCGCTCGAGAACTTAACTTGAGATTGTGCGGCGGCGCTAAAACTTACCGCTGCGACCACCTGCGCGCGCAGATTGTGACGTCAATCCATGGTGCAACGCCCTTGGGGCGCCCCGTAGCGGAAATTGAGTGGCGCCCCCTGCCTTACCGCCTGGCGCTTCCAACGACCAGAAGACTGGAACGCTATCAATCGCTGTGGGGCTGGGGGGGGCGCTATTTAAAGGGGGCCTCTTCCTGTCTTTTATTGTTGGTGGCATTTTTGAACTACGCATTCTGAGAGAGAGAGGGAGAGACTTCTGGAGAGATTCAACGTTGTGTGAAGGAGTTTTGGGTACTGAGCAGCACTTTGCAGGTTCATTTTGATTTGCCATTCCTTGTATCGATTTAGCAGAGACTGTGGGAGCTGCACTCTGAGCTCTTTGCCTGGTACTTTCCATTGTTCTTTCCAGCACATTTGATGTGCAAGTCTCTCCAGGCCGAGATTCAAGGCAGCAATGAACAGGATGTGGATGGAAAGCAAGATTAACCATCCCCTTTAAGAACTGGCCCGTGCCATTGTGTGTGTGTTCCATTGCTGACTGACATTACATGAGCTTCGCCAGCGCTCCGAGTTAGCGCCTCACTGCTCAGCCTTTGCGCCTTAAGAGAGGTGTGCAGCGCCTGCTTTAGCGCTCCACTCACCTCCCGGGGCGGTAAAAGTGAAGTTTCCTGTCAGTGCCGATAATTAGCGCCAGGCGCTAATATTTGCGTCCGGACGATATTTGCGCCCCAAATGGGGCGCGACCTAATTTCTACCCCTTAGTGTTTTGCATTGTATATTTTATTTGCATGAATTGAGTACATATTAAATCCAGTAAGGGTCAGCCTGACTTTCCAACACAGCACTGTGGGAGCAACTTCACCGCACGGGCTGCAGCGGTCCAAGAAGGCGGCTCACCACCACCTTCTCAAGAGCAACTAGGGATGGGCAATAAATGCCAGCCTTGCCAGTGATGCCCACACATCCCGAGGATAAATTAAAAAACCTATTTTATGGGCACAATTCTACTCAAGCGAGAAGAGCAGGTAGTGCTTTCTAAAGGTTTGATAATATCCATCACTACATTAAAATACGTGAACACCCCTAAGGTTTAGTGGGTAAATGCAGTGCTCAATGCTACAATTAGCCTTGGAATAGGGTGGGGAGAAAATGAGACAGGATCCCTGCCCCTAACAGTTATCCAATATAAATCCTCTGGAAAGTGCATGCATATGAACATCAGGTGAGAACTAATATCGGCCGGGCGCAAAGTTTAGCGCCCGCCGCTAATTATCGCCTCCATCGCCCTTGGAGATGATTTGCGTATTAAATCAGGCGCTACAAACCTCTCTTAAGGTGCAAACGTCACGGAGCGAGGCGCTACCTCAGAACGCTACCGAAGCTCAGGCGATGCCAATTACCATGGAAGCCAGACAGACTGGCGCCGTCCAGTTCTTAAAGGGGAGGGGCCATCTTATTGGCCAGCCACACCCTGCTCATTGCAGCCTTGAATCTCGGCCTGGAGAGACTTCTAAAGCAATTGTGTTGGAAGCTCTAATGGATAGGCCCAGGGAAAGAGCTCGGCGCTTAGGAACCTCAAAAGTGGTGCTGAGGGCCAAAACTCCTTAGGACAGCGTTAAAACCAAAAATGTTGCCGACAGGAAAAGGCAGGAAGCGCCCGCCTTTAAATAGCGCTCCCCCTGCCCCTTCTCGACTTGAAAACGTTCCCCTCTACCTGTCGTTCCCAGCGGCAGGCGCTAAGGCAGGGGGCGCGACACAATATCCGGTCCGAGGCGCTACACGCGTGACTGACGTCACGATCTGTGGGCGCAGGAGATCATGGCGGTAGTGTGTAGCGCCGCCGCAAAACGACTGGTCTATTTCGCGAGCGGCGCTAAAATCGCCGCGCTCGGGCGCTAAGTTCCTAGCGCGCCGTTAGCGCCCCCCGGAGGCGCTAAGCAACCGAATTTCTCCCCCTAAGAATTTTGTGAGGAAGTAAGGAGCTGCACGAGTGAATGAAAGAGATGAAGCAGTGGCCCAGAGAAGTTGTAATGTAGAGGAATGAGTGTAAACATATCTGAATGGCTTTGACCATTGTGTAATATTTGTTTCCTAAATGGTTGATTCCCTGCCCCCTCCCCATTACCATAATGAGTTCAACTAGATTCTGTAAATTAGAAAAGCATCAGGAGAAAATACAGAAGGAACTTATTGAATAAAGACCTGCAGGCAAAAATTACGATGAGTAAAATGAGCGAATCAACAATTCTTGGAAGAGATGAGACCCCCTTCCACTTCAAATGGTTCTCAATAGAGTCAAGACCCCCTGACTTCCCACACGCAAGGTCCTCAGGGGAACTGAGACCCCTGTCCATGAGCACAGAATACGCATGAAGTGATTTGAAACAAATGGAGAAGCACAGTGCGTTAGAGCAGGTTTGGAGTCTATCAGGGAGAGGGCCATTCGGTCGGGGTGGAATGTGATCTATCTTGCTGGTCTGCGGAGAAGGAAGTGCGGTAGCTTACTGTCCTTGCGGTCTCACGCTAATGTTAATATATCATTATTTGACATTCCAGGTTCATAGTAAAGAAGAATGGACTGCATTGCAGTAAAACTCTCATTGTGGTTGTGCTACTGCACAATCAACCACTACCTCACCGTGCTATTAGCTCTGCTGTGATTCGTAGCCTATTCATCACAAACTAATTAGGCTATAAATTAGTCATCTCGATTAAAATTCAAGAGAAAATACAACTTGAATGAGGGAAGCTTTGCCATCCGAGCCAAAGGTTAAGAAAGTATTATTAATTAATTACCGAGTTCTGTATTACAGAAATGAGACTCCACTTGGCCCGATTGAATAACCAGGACGGACGGATTCTAAGGCTCGTATACTTTCCCTTTTCTATCACACTGGTCAATTGTTAAAGTGAATGACGGCCACTTTCTTTCAATGTTACAGTCACTGATGAGACACTAATGATGCTCAGTGTCTGTTTACGCGGCAGAAATGCCAGTCAATGGGGATAATGAATGCTCCGGGGAGGCGAGCTGTTGCCAGCCCACAGTCGGTGATCTTCGTGTACTTCACAGCAAAAGGAAGAGGGAAGGGACTTTACTTGGTGAGGGGTTCGTTCCAGTTCAGCCTCTAACAGGTCAGCCATGCAGTGACCTTCGGGTTGCCAACTCTGATTGGACGTGTTCCTGGAGGCTTCATCACATGACTCCCACCCCGCCCAGTTCAACAGCCTTTTTTGCACAGCTCCAATATTTTTAGATGTAATAAACCAAAGTGCTCAAAGAAAATGAAGAGAACACTTTCAGTGTGCACATGCGATTTTTCTCCTGGATTGCTCGCAGCAGTGTCCAGGAGATGAATCTATAATTCATTTAAGTGTCAGCCGTGGCTCAGTTGGTAGCACCCTCACCTCTGAGTAAGAAGGTTGTGGGTTCGAGTCCCACTCTTTCAGATGAGACGTTAAACCGAGGCCCCGTTTGCTCTCTCAGGTGCACGTAAAAGATCCATGGCACTATTTCGAAGATGAGCAGGGGAGTTATCCCCGCTGTCCTGGCCAATATTTATCCCTCAATCAACATCACTAAAACAGATTATCTGGCCATTATCACATTGCTGTTTGTGGGAGCTTGCTGTGCGCAAATTGGCTGTTGCTTTTCCTACATTACAACAGTGACTACACTCCAAAAAGTTCTTCATTGGCTGTAAAGCGCTTTGGGACGTCCAGTGGTTGTGAAAGGCGCTGTAGAAACGCAAGTCTTTCTTTTACTTTTTAGAAACTCCAGAGTTGGCAGCCCTAAGTGGCCTAGCTGGTGGCTTTGGAGTATCTCACTCACCCACTGAAGATACAGGCCATAGTCAGTGAAATTGGAAAAGTAATTCAAAGGAAAAAGCGCAACATTTCACCGGCACAGGCACGACGGGCCGAATGGCCTCCTTCTGTGCTGTAAGTTTCGATGATTTGCAACTTAATGACATTAGGAAGCTGAAAGGTCAGCTTTCTGTCAGTTTGTACGTCAGTGGGTATTTTTTTTTGTAAATTTTTTGTGGGGGCTGAGCAAATCCTTGTGTTACAATAAGTGCTCTTCCCATTCTCGAATGGCTAGATAAATGACTTTCGATGTCCTCCTACCTCTTGGACAATCTTCACAGCTGACGGTTCCATTTGAAGCAAACTTGCCGAGTCCGCAGGGTTTTGGGTTTCGGCGGCTCTCGCAGTTGGAGCCACCCGGGCAGGGCAGGCAGCTGATCATGCCAGCCTCACTGTAGTACCCTGCCTCACATTCAACAGCTTCAGTGGGAGAACAGAATGATCCGGAAGGACATCTGATGCAGTTAAAGGCACCTGGCCTGTCATTGTAGAATCCTTTAAACAAAAATATTGTTCAAACACTTCGGTTCAAGTAAATACGATCGTGAATTTATAGGATAAATACAACTGGAAATAAGCAAAACAGCACTGGGGAAAAGTAAATCTTACAAAACATTCAAGTAGATCATCAGTGTACCTGGAGCACAAAGTAAACATCCGCTTCCTCCTTTAATACTGTAGGTTCCAGCAGGGCAGGGAATGGCTCTTGAAGGGTCAGTACAATCTCTTCCAGCAGAGCATGGCACACAGCGTGTCTGGCAGCCTCTGGCTGGTAGGTGCCCGCAGAGCACAAAATAGGTGAAGTTAACCCTGGCACTGGGCACAGAAAGCCTGCGACAAACAACAATGCAAGAACATTGAAAGAAGTTCTCCTGCAATCATCACCTTGGCCAGCATGGCCTGCATGTGGAAGCGCACTCCTGCTCAGCTTTAAATGAAACACCTGGATTTTAAAAGTCTCATCCCCGTGTTCAAATCCCTCAATCCACTCCTTATCTCTGTAACCTCCTCCAGCCCAACAACCCTCCAACAACTCTGCATTCCCCCAAATCTGGCCTCTTGTGCATCCCCCACTTCCTTCGCCCACAGTTGGTGGCCGTGACTTCAGCTGTGTAGGCCCTAAACTCTGGTATTTGCTCCCCAAACCTCTTCGCCTCTCTCTCCTCCTTTAAGATGCTCCTTAAAACCTACCTCTTTGACCAAGCATTCAGTCATCTGTCCTAATGTCTCCTTCTTTGGCTTGGTGTCAATTTTTGTCTGATTACGTTCCTATAAAGCACCGTGGGATATTTTACTATGTTAAAGATGCTATATAAATGCAAGTTGTTGATCAATATGAAAACCAACAGAAGTATTTACTGTTTTAATGCAATTGGTTACATGATTAAGTGTTATGTACTACCAATGACAGATGTCTATTACACTGCTGCTATGGGGACTTTCATTTCACTAACACACATGAGTTTTTTTTTACTAAGGCTTGCATGAATTGTGCATTGAAGGTAAGGTTTGCAAGAGTAGGACAAGATTTATACTTTCATGCATGGCTTGACCTGGTGACCTGAATCTGACAAAGTCGTTGATGAGTTATGTTAATTACTGTGAGGCTGATATAAATCACATATCATACCTGTCTATAGTAATAGAGTGCCATGTCATTTTAACCGTACTTAATTGTAACTAATGTCCTTTAGGGAAGGAAACCTGCTGTTCTTACCGGGTCTGGCCTATATGTAACTCAGTCCCACACCAATGTGCTTGACTTTTAACTGCATCCTGAACTGGTCTCGTAAGCCACTCAGCTGTATCCAACGTCTACCAGTGGTTCAAGAAGGTGGTTTACCAACACCTCCTCAGGGCAACTAGCGATGGGCAATAAATGCCGGCCTTGCCAGCATCACCCATATCCTGAGAATGAATAATAAAAGCACGCATCGATATTGAAGTATCTGGTTATTCTGAAAGTTTCTGCAAAGTGTATTATTTGTTTTTTTTAAAATTAATTTGCAACTTTTATTCAGCAAAATTAAACTTAAAGGCGTGCCAGCCGAGAGAATATATCTCAGCTAAGAATCTACCCCTGCTGTTACTGCTACAAACTCCTCTCTCGATCACATCCACCGGCAATGATATCAGCAAAACAAAGCTCATTTTGAAAAGTGCGTTTGGACAATTAATATGAGAAAACTGATGGGCAACTTTACAGAGTTTTAGTTTTTATTTTAAAAAGCTTACGACTTTGCGACTCTTGCCTTTACGTTTGCGGTGAGCAAAAGCAGTAAGTATTTGCTCTGCTGTGATATACGAAAAGCTGGAAGATGTCACAAATGTTCCTGCTCTATCTCGCCAAGTGAGAAGTTACTTGGAGAGCATGTTTCATGGAATGACCACTGGATGTAATCAAAAAAAACAAAGGACAGAAGGAGAACTAGATTTGGTAAACATTTTAAAGAGAGTTAGAATAACGAGGGCAATGAAGAGTGCGAATAGGGACCAGGTGGTCTGCATGAGCGGAAGGGGTGGCACAGGGAAAGGCAGCTTCACATAAGTAACACTTTTTCAAGGCTGGAAGACTGTGTCTGTGTCTTACCTGCAGGGCACCGACTGCACTTAGAGTCGCCTTCTCTGGAGAAGTAGCCACTCCGACAGTTCACACAACTGCTGTGGTCAGAGTTAGGCTCCAATCCTGGAGGACACTTCTGCAAAACATCAACTCAAATTACAAATACTGTGGAGAAGTTATAAGGTTAAAATGTGCATCAAATTTCTGATGTCATCACCATAATTTGCGAGCAATGGTCCCCCTCCCCGGCATGTCCATACTGCACCATTATTACAGGTATACAGTTATCATTAGACTGCGAAAAACCAGCTCAAACAAAGAGTTTTTAAACACGGTAGAGTTGGATTTTTGAATTGCAATACTGGTTGTTAATTCATTTGCGTCTCCTCATCTTTATCACCCTGGTGTTGTGAACCAATCATCCCTTGCTTCAGGAAGTCACAGCCCACTGAAACCAGAACTCAGAATGCCGATTCACAAATGCCGAGTGAGAGAGTACGTCTCAGGCTGCTTGGGCAGCTGATAAATCTCAGGGGATCCTTACCAGGGTAGAAGTGGATATTCGTCCATATTCAAAAGGAATAGGGGAATGTTTTCCATCGCCAATTAACGGCATTGATGACAACGACCGATATTAGAACCGGGAGAACACTGACAAAACCCTTTTCCCTCGAGCACAACAGTGTCAAGGAAACAGAAGACGTTAGTGTTCTCCTGTAAGCATCATGAAATCAAAATACAAAATGGCTTCCTGAAATATATTTTTGAATATAAACTCTTGAAAAAACAATTTTGGAAGCCACAGAGATCTGATCAATAGCTCACTTTTAACCATTTACAGTTTAGATACTAAATTTTATTCTGTGACAAATCACCTACCTGTGTGATGGTCCCATTTGGACAGATGTACCTTTTCATGCAAGGAAGACAGCTGAGGACTCCTTCTGGTGACCAGTGACCAGGGCCACAAGCAACGGGTGTGCCTTCCTTTGGATCACAAGAGAACCCCACTGGACATGGTTTACACGCAATATCTGCAACTGTGCTGATGTAGCCATCTGGGCAAGGCTAGGAAATATAAAACACGAGAAAAAGGTTGATGAATCGTTTGACTCCTATTCGTACAGCTCTAACTTAAAGAAAAACTATTGTTAGGCCAGTCCAGTGGAAGAGGACTGCTGATTAGAATACCTAGTGCATTTGGCAAATGTTTACAGAAGCACTTTCCACAACTGTTTTGATGTAATATAACGATATGGGTATAATAGCTGAACGGATTACGTTAAATCAAAATTGTTCAGTGACTGTATTAGTTAAACATGAGATGATGAGAGAATCATAGGTGTACTTTTTAAACCTTTTTTCTATGCGGTGTGTATGTAAAGAGAAGGTTAACCAGACTGGCTTGGTGTGCTAATGTAATGCCACTATTGATTTATCTTTATATTATAGTAATGTTAATATAAGGCGGGGGGTGTGTGGGGGAGATATGGATCAAGAGAGATGTCACCTATATCATATCGCGACTCAAAGGTTTAGACAAGGTAGCATAGGGATGATCTATTTCTAGTGTAGTTGCCCTTCACTGCTGTAGGGTGCTCCAGAATGTTCATTTGTATTTCTGCTTGAGTGATCAAGTTGTAAGGTGGCTTATTATTGTGCGTATTTTTTTTCAAAGCTGATGAATCTTTAATCTGTAGTCCTTTAGTTCTGATTATGATTATAGAATCCTAACATCTGCAATTGCCAATGTACAACTGAAACTTGCAAAACTGGGTCATTCCGTTTCAGAAAGCACAGTGGTGTCAGGAGAATTTTATACTTTGCTTTTCACTAATGTCCTTTCATTCGCAAATGGATCAAAGTAAAAATAATAATGGGAGTCTTTCTTCGAAATACTTTCTGCTATGCGAGTTTTATAGATTCACTATTACAGAGAGTAGCCCTATTTGCAATACAATTATCCAGCATTTTAGGTGAGGTATTTAGTGGTTTAGAAACATAGAAACATAGAAAAATAGGAGCAGGAGTAGGCCATTCGGCCCTTCGAGCCTACTCCACCATTCAATATGATCATGGCTGATCCTCTATCTCAATACCATATTCCCGCTCTCTCCCCATACCCCTTGATGCCTTTTGTGTCTAGAAATCTATCTATCTCCTTCTTAAATATATTCAGTGACTTGGCCTCCACAGCCTTCTGTGGTAGAGAATTCCACAGGTTCACCAGCCTCTGAGTAAAGAAATTTCTCTCATCTCAGTCCTAAATGTCCTAACCCGTATCCTGAGACTGTGACCCCTTGTTCTAGACCCCCCCTGCCAGGGGAAACATCCTCCCTGCATCCAGTCTGTCTAGCCCTGTCAGAATTTTATACGTTTCAATGAGATCCCCTCTCATTCTTCCAAACTCGAGTGAATACAGGCCTAGTCGACCCAATCTCTCCTCATACGACAGTCCTGCCATCCCAGGAATCAGTCTGGTGAACCTTCACTGCACTCCCTCTATGGCAAGTATATCCTTTCTTAGGTAAGGAGACCTGTCTCTGGCATCTGGGGGGAAAAATTGAGTCGCGCCCCCTTTGGGGCGCTAACTTCGCCGGGGCGCTACTTTTGGCACCCCGAAAAAATTAGCGCCCCGCGGCCAAAATTCACCGGTAGCTTTTAATAATTCTTACAATCTGCATCAACAAAGGCGGAACTAACATGTTGAAAAGATTTACAGCATCTTAATCACATTATTATCTGTAGGATCAAATAGCAGAAATTCCTACCTGACAGTCTGCAATATAACTTTTCCCAGTGAAATAATTGGCAGTGCCAGGAGGACATGTCCTTGGACTTGCTGTTCCCCCTGGGCAGCTAACACAGAAGGAAAAAAAATCACATTAAAGCATAATCAAATTAACAGAGCACGGTCTACTTCAAAGTGACACCAAAGGGAGGATTGATCAACTAGAAGATTGAACAGTTACACAGGAAAAACATAAGAGCAGCAAAAAGAAAGGCCATTCGGCCTACATCCCAAGCTACCTGATCATTTGATTTATCCACATATGTAATCTTCTGAGGGAAAGTTTCTCTGACCCAAACAATAATCAAACATAGCCACGGAAGATCCTTTAGTGCTGCTCTACTCTTTATGTTACCACACGCATCACGGTTATGGTTTCAAAACTGAAAACAACCTTCCTCGATTCCAGTTGAAAAGACCAACTAAAGCTCCATATAAGGGTAAAACCTACAATCCCAATGGAGAGGGACTGTGGGTTGGACAATTGAGGCTGTAATGTTGTAGTCCTAACTCTGACCCACACTCCCTTTGAGTGTGGCTTCCCCACTTGGACTGTGGAATTTACTTTATGAGGTACACTTTTCCTCAAGATATATTATAATGCATAGTGTAACTTTAATATACCCATTAACCTAATGCATTCTTCTGAATCACCACTCAAATTGCTTAGTGTCAAGTTTGTTTCTCCCACCTACCCAATTTCTGCTCTGTGCAAATTGGCTGCCGTGTTTCCTACATTACAACAGTAACTACCCTTCAAAAAGTATTTCATTGGTTGTAAAGCACTTTGTGACATCCTGACGTCGTAAAAGATGCTATATAAATGTAAGACGTTCTTCCTTTTCTCAGAACACAGTGACTCCTCCTGGCATATTGCTCCGTGGGAGTTAGTCACCTTCCAGTACATCACAGAGGTGGCAATCATCCTTGTATATTTAGATAACGAATGTAGCCAGACTATTCAATGGTCGGGTGATCATAGTCAAACCAATGAGGTCCTCACCTGACACATGCACTTTCCAGTGTGGCTCACTGGATAGCAATCAGACTGATTTCCCTCTTTCCTAGCCTTTAACCCTCCATGGTTTACTCACAAAAAGTATATTCTCTGATTTAATTATTTCAATAGATGTTCAATTGAGTGATATCGACACTTCAGAAGCGGGGCGGAAATTGGAAAAACAGTCAACTGGAAGGTCCCCTTGTGCATCTCCTGCTGGCTTGTTACAGAACTACTGGTGGAAGTTCACCTACCTGCCTAAACGGAGGGAGGAACAAGAGAAAATAATGACAACAGAAATACACTTGTTAAAAAAAACACATGATTACAATACTGAAGAGGCTTATTTTAAATGCAAAGTTCTACAGAATGAAAAATGTCTGCCTCACATTCATTTAAAAAGATGGACATCCCTGTCTTCTCACTGAGCTATAACTGACCCTTCCATGTACACTTAATACATTGGTTTTCAATATATTATCTCGGTGTAAGGAGTTTAATGGGTCAAGAACAAAGCAGCATTTATATCACAATCAATAAGTCCCTGCAACAGAGCTTAGCAAGTCAAATATTCTCCCAAGGATTCTCATCCTGAAGTACAAGCCCTTAGAGGCTTTCCAATTCCTTTCAGCTGCCCTGTTTATTATGTTCCTTCATCTTCTTGTTTAAACTCAGTACCTTGAATCCTTAGTGGAAAATTAATGTTTCTTAAAGCAGTTCACTACCTCAATATCTGTTCTTTGAGCAGCCAAGTTCCTGTTTGATGGAGGGGTTAGAAATTATCTCATCTGTATTCTGAATACAGTGCATCTTTCGGTATGAAATTTGTGTTAGCTCATTAATTGTGAGTTTGCCTCCCATTTCTGGACTCATTCTTCTTGTCCTTCTGACCTTTATTTGATGTATTTCTATGTCTTGGTATTAACGATGCAATCGAGACTTGATAACTCCTTGAAATCATTATTATAGAGAATTTTAACGGCTTTCAAGTCCCATAAAACATGCATACTCCACAGTTTGTATTTCATATGTTAAAACAAAATATAAGGACAATTGGTAGCACTGTGTACTACTCAAATTGTGGCAATTAGGCGCTTCAGAATGAAGATTTGCTCCTTGAATTTAAATACTTGTGCAAAACACTTTGAGAATTTGCAACATTGCTAGAGTAGGATAATCTTTTTGCAGATATCGCATTTATAGGACACAAAATATAATAAAAATGAAGCTCTATTACCGCAATGAAAGGAGTAACAAAGTTGCCCAACTTGCCTTCTTTCGATTTACCTCTGCCCAATTTGAGAGGTGGGACCGTGTCTGATTCATTCACACCAGTTACAATATCCTGCTGACAGTAACTCTGGACAGATCACCCAGCACTGTTGTGGTTCTGACTTACCTCTGCTCTCTTTGCTGACTGGCCCCTATGGTTTGCAGGCAACATGACAACCAGCAGTACAACTGTGTACAGTTTCCAGCATTTGGTTGTGTCTGCTTCTTTGTTTAATGATATTATATAAATTTATGATCTAGTCATTATTAAGCTAGTAGTGAGCAGAGGAAAGACAAAGTCCAGGGTAGTCTGGAATCTTGAATTTCTTTGCTCTAATTTGCATCAAGGTTCAAAATGGTGACCTGCCCTTTAAGAAAGAAAGACTTGCATTTCTATAGCGCCTTTCACAGCCACCGGACGTCACAAAGTGCTTCACAGCCAATGAAGTATTTTTGAAGTGGAGTTACTGTTGTAATGTGGGTAACGCGGCAGCCAATTTGCAAGGTCCCACAAACAGCAATGTGATAATGACCAGATAATCTGTTTTAGTGATGTTGGTTGAAGGATAAAAATTGGCCAGGACACTGGGGATAACTCCCCTGCTCTTCTTCGAAATAGTGCCATGGGATCTTTTATGTCCACCTGAGAGCGCAGACGGGGCCTCGGTTTAACGTCTCATCCGAAAGACGGCACCTCCCACAGTGCAGCACTCCCTCAGCACTGCACTGGAGTGTCAGCCTAGCTTTATGTGCTCAAGTCCCTGGAGTGGGACTTAGAACCCATAACCTTCTGACTCAGAGGCGAGGGTGCTACCAACTGAGCCACAGCTGACAGTATCAAGACTAGTCAACAGTCCAGTGGAGACCAGTTTGACTACACTTGTTCCAATACAGAATATCTTATATCTAAACCAATTAATATTCTATAAGCTTGAAAGATGTCATCCCTTAACTATTTTCTTTAGGGGATTCCGCCCCCCCCCATCCATTTTCTCTCTACACTAGAGGACCCCCTTAATTGTCTGCATTCTAGACCATAGAGGTTCCCCCATTTTTCTCTCTGGGCAATAAGGAAGAGTCCAATACAAAGTCTATTAAATGAGAAAATAAGATTGTTTTTGTTGCTGAAATTTTGGGATAAATAGCTGCCGTATTGCCCATTTATTACACGCAAGAACTGTTCATCCCCGGCACAACCTCCAACAAGCCTGGAGAAATGGTGCAGGATGGAGCACGGTACGTTGACTTAGAATTTCACGAGAACTTAGCTCTCCACCTAAACCAAGCAATAAAATTGCATATCCCCATCACAGCAGGCAAAAAATACAAATGGATTTGCATGCTAAGTTTGTGTTAACACTAGAGAAAAACACAACTTCAACATCATTGCGGGTCATTTTGACTTTGGGCAGTAGTGTAAAACGGATGATATTGGGTCAGCCACTGACTTTTTTTTTTATTCGTTCATGGGATGTGGGCATCGCTGGCAAGGCCAGCATTTATTGCCCATCCCTAATTGCCTTTGAGAAGGTGGTGGTGAGCCGCCTTCTTGAACCGCTGCAGTCCGTGTGGTGAAGGTACTCCCACAGTGCTGTTAGGGAGGGAGCTCCAGGATTTTGACCCAGCAACGATGAAGGAATGGCGATATATTTCCAAGTCAGGGTGGGCGCGTGACTTGGAGGGGAACTTGGAGGTGGTGGTGTTCCCATGCGCCTGCTGCCCTTGTCCTTCTAGGTGGTAGAGGTCGCGGGTTTGGGAGGTGCTGCCAAAGAAGCCTTGGCGAGTTGCTGCAGTGCATCTTGTAGATGGTACACACTGCAGCCACAGTACGCCGGTGGTGGAGGTAGTGAATGTTTAAGATGGTGGATGGGGTGCCAATCAAGCGGGCTTCAACGGAAATTAAAATCAGGAGATATATATAAAACGGGCGGCTGACCCGATACCACCTGTTTTATACTATTGCCCAAAGTCACAATTACCCTCATCAAACCGAAATAAGATCAGTTGTATTACTCACTAGAATCCAGCTGGACATTCAATGCAGTTCCCAAGTGTGTAGTAGTGACCTTTTGCACAGTTGATTCGACAGTCTGTACCGCAGTTTGTTATACAATCACTCGCAACTGCCAAATCCACTACAAGACCTGTGTGGAATAAGTGGCAAAACTAATATTACAATCAACGCTTTTGAGCTGCTCACCAGAGAAATTATCTTGAAGTATCTCAAAGGTTTTCTATCTCAAATTTTCAAACTGTGCTAGATCGAAATATGTAGCATCAAATGATGCAATAGAATAACACAGAAAAAATTATTCACCTCAACTACTCCCTGTGGTAGCGAGTTCCACATTCTCACCACTCTCTGGGTAAAGAAGTTTCTCCTGAATTCCCTATTGCATTTATTAACGACTATCTTATATTTATAGCCCCTAGTTCTGGTTATGCTCGCAAGAGGAAACATCTTCTCTACGTCTACCCTTTCATAATCTTGCAGACCTCCATCAGGCCACACCTCAGCCTTCTCTTTTCTAGAGAAAAGAGCCCCAGCCTGTTCAATCTTTCCTATAAGTATAGCCTCTCAGATCTAGTAAACCTATCATTCTAGTAAACCTTTTTGCACCTTCTCCAGTGCCTCTATATCCTCTTTATAATATAGAGACCAGTACTCCAAGTTTGGTCTAACCAAGGTTCTATACAAGTTTAACATAACTTCTCTGCTTTTCAATACTACTCCTCCAGAAATGAACCCCAGTGCTTTGTTTGCTTTTTTATGGCCTTATTAACCTGTGTCACTATTTTTAGTAATCTGTGTATCTGTTTCTCCAGAACCTTCTGTTCCTGACCCTATTTAGACACAAAGTGCTGGATTTTCCAAGCCCCGAGGAGGCGGGCATGGAGGCGGGACAGCCGGTAAAGTAGCAGGAAGTGGGGGCGGATGGCAAACCCGCCCCATCCCGCCTCTGTGCCCTTTTGCCAGGAGGCGGGAAGATGTGCTGCTTCGGGTCCCGTCTCCTGGAGGCGGGAAAGGGATTAAATCCTTTTAACTGCCTGTTAACAGATAGTTAACAGGCAGGAAAAAGGATTAGTGCCATTTTGCCTTCTCAGGTGAAGGCTTCCCGACCTCGGAGAACCCCGCCGGGTTGGAGGAGACGTGGAGGAGGTCTGTGGCGGTCAGAGGCACCTGGAAGTAAGATGTAGAGGTGAGTGATGGGTGCAAGTGTGGAGTGGTAAGTATGTAAGGTGAGTGATAAGTGTTTAAAAATGTTCACTTACCTTGTTTTCTTCCTACAGCCTTCATCCACCCTGGATCGGGAGAGCCGACATCTTCCTTGTCGATTTCACAGACTGGCTGTTGGATCCTCCGAACCAACAGTCATCTGAAATCGACAAAGTTGAAAGGTTTGATGAGTCCTGAACACAAGGACTCATCAAACTACAGAGAATGTCAGTGTTTGACAGCTTCACAGAGCTATCAAACACTGATATTTCTTCTGTCAACAAGTCTTGACAGATAGCACATCAGACGTTGACGTGCTCTGTCAGTGACTTCCTCCCTAATTGGCCTGCTGAGCCCGCAGGGCAGGCTTAACATGGTCAATCAGGGGAAAATCCCTCTGATTGGTCAGACGATGATGGGGGTGGGACATTGACACGACAAGCAGCAGTCCCGCCTCCAACTCGTCTCCGTTGAGAAAATCTAGCCTTTAGTGCGTGATCTTGCCAGCCCTGGGGAGGTGGGTATGGAGGCGGGATTGCCGGGAAAATGGCAGAATTTGGGGGCGGGTGCCCAACCCACCTCCGTGCCATCTTGCCAGGAGGCGGGTAGCCGTTTCGTGCCAGGTCCCGTCTCCTTGGAGGCGGGAAGGGATTACAGCCACTTAACTTCCTGTTAACAGGTAGTTAACAGGCAGAAAATAGGCTCATCACCATTTTGCCCACACAAGTGTGGGCCTCCCGAAGGCTCCGAACCCCGCCAGGGTCACCGAGGCGAGTAGTGGGTCTGCGGGGGTCGGAGGGGTGCAAAAGTGCGCTGTGAAGGTAAGTGATGGGTGCAAGTGTGGAGAGGTGAGTATCTGAGGTAAGTGGAAAGTGTTAGAAAAAGTTTACTTACCTTTGTTTCTTCCTGCAGGCTTCAATCGGTGGGTATGCGGAAAGTCTCGCACCTCCGCGGCAGAGATGACAGATGGCCGTTGCATCCTCTAATGCAACAACCATCTAATTTCTGCAAAAGAAAGAGGTTTGATGAGGTCTTGAATTCAAGACCCCATCAAACTACAGAGAATGTCAGTGTTTGACAGTTTCACAGAGCTATCAAACGATGACAATTCATCTGTCAAACATTTTTGACAGATGAAATGTCATACGTTGACATTCTCTACAACCGGCTTTCCCTTAATTGGCCTGCTAAGCCCGCTGGGCGGGCTTAACAAGGTCAATCAAGGGAAAATAGCGTGGGTTGGCCAGAAATCGATGGAGGCGGGACTAAAACCCGACAAGTGGGAGTCCCGCCTCCAAAAGCTCCCCATTGGCAAAATCACCCCCTTACTTTCCAAGCTTGATGTGGCCTCCTAATTCTTCCTACCAAAATGTATTACCTCACACTTATCTATATTGAAATTCATTTGCCAATTACATGCCCATTCTACAAGTTTACTAATGTCTTCCTATATTTTAATCGCTGTCCTGCTCTGTATTAACTACAGCCTCCAATTTGGTGTCATTGGCAAATTTGCAAATTGAACTTCCGATTCCCGAGTCCCAATCAGTTATGTAAATGATCTATATCTTAACTCCATCTACCTGTCTTGGTTCCATAATCCTTAATACCCTTGCTTAACAAATATCTATCAATCTCAGTTTTAAACCTTTCAGTTGATCAACAGACTTTTGGGGGGACAGAAAATTTAAGATTTCCATGACCCTTTCTGTGATCACCCCCAACAGGGATATTTTCTTTTAAACTGACTGGAGTGTTTTGCAAAACATTTCAGAAGGTTTAACAACAAAGGTGTGCACAATATGTCACTGATGCTCCGACAGTTTTAATGAAAGAACAATTTACAGAAAAAAACAACCCCCAGAGGGCAATGCAACCAGTTACATTCCAGCAGATACAGTGCCTTTCATCTGCACACTGAGAGAAAGCTATTCCTGACTGTAACAGGCAAAGCTTTAACAGTAAGTGCCAAAAGGCAGAACCAATGGTTCATCTGGTGAAGGCGGTGAGTAGAGGAGCCGTACAGACCAGGATGGGACCACGTTCAATTCCCAGCCTCAGCCAGGGAGCTAGACTTGGCTTCAGCAGCCTTGGGTTAGAGAGGAGAAATTCAACAACAACAACTTGTATTTATATAGCGCCTTTAACATAGTTAAACATCCCAAGGCGCTTCACAGGAGCGATTATCAAACAAAATTTGACACCGAGGCACATACGGAGATATTAGGGCAGGTGACCAAAAGCTTGGTCAAAGAGGTAGGTTTTAAGGAGCGTCTTAAAGGAGGAAAGAGAGGTAGAGAGGCGGAGAGGTTTAAGGAGGGAATTCCAAAGCTTAGGGCCTTGGCAGCTGAAGGCACGACCGCCAATAGTGGAGCGATTAAAATCGGGGATGCTCATGAGGCCAGAATTGGAGGAGCGCAGATATCTCGGAGGTTTGTAGGCCATGTTCCCTCTAATTTTTTTTTGGGTGCGTGGCCCCTTTAAGGGGTTGCGCGGCCCACTCAAACTTCAGTGCAAGCGCGGTTTTTCCATTGAGAAACCTGCAAGCGGCCTGCGCAGGAGCTTCAGACAGCTGTGCGGCCAACGGGAACAGTGGTTGTAGGACTGCAGAAGATTACAGAGATAGGGAGGAGGGCGAGGCCATGGAGGGATTTGAAAACAAGGATGAGAATTTTAAAATTTTAAAATTCAGCCAACTTTCCCACCTGTGATTACTGGAACTGCCCATGTGGGAACATTGGGGAGATTTTCAACTGCCAGCTGCCCACTCCTCACTTGAAAAATGGGCGGCCAGCAGTTGAAATTAGGTCGGGAGCATCTCAGCCACCCCACAGACACTCAAGACCCACTTAACGCAATTTTCAGGTGGGACTGTAAATGGCCGAGAAGCCCACCCATGTGTTTCCAGTAGGGAGGTTGCTTAACTATGTAAATAAATCTTCTTAGATAGTCCCTCGGAACCGAGGATGACTTGCTTCCACATTAAAAATGAGTTCTCAGGTGACTGATGAGTCCAATGCGGGACCTACAGTCTCTGTCACAGGTGGGGCAGACGGTGGTTGAAGGGGCGGGTGGATGGGGTGCTTGGGTTGACGTGCGCTCCTTGCGCTGCTTGCGCTTGGCTTCCGCTTGCTCCCGGCGAAGAGACTCGAGGTGTTCGGCGCCTTCCCGGATGCTTCTCCTCCATTTTGTGCGGTCTTGGGCCAGGGATTCCCAGGTGTCGGTGGGGATGTTGCACTTTTTCAAAGAGGCTTTGAGGGTGTCCTTAAAGCGTTTCCTCTGCCCACCTGGGGCTCTCTTGTCGTGTCGGAGCTCCGAGTAGAGCGCTTGTTTTGGGAGTCTCGTATCGGGCATGCGGACAATGTGGCCCGTCCATCGGAGCTGATTGCTCCAATGGACGGGTCACATATAGCCCATAAATAAATATGGGACTGGTTGCAGGACCCCGATTGCAATTTTCAGGTACAAATGGGCGGAATGAGTGCCGTGCCCTGCGCCAGGCGTTAAGCGGCCAAGCCAGCCGTCTTTAAAGGACCGCAGAAAGCTGCTGAAGAAACGAATGACTAAAGCATCAGTTACTGCGCACAACAAAGATATTTTGTTTATTTAAACAGGCAAAAGAATAAAGGGATGGAATATTATGCAGATTTTCAGCTCACTTTGGACATTATCGTAGGGTGACCATATTTTCTAAACCGAATCCGGGGACACATCGGGTGGGAGCGCAGCAATGTAGCCAGGACGGAAAATGTAGGTTGCGCAGTGTAGCAAGGCAAACATTTTTAGCCGCCTATATTTTAACAGTTGCAGATATACACGACAAATGGAAACACCGCGGATGTGACGTCACACTATTGAAGCGCATTCAGACACCATTTATAAATAATACAATGGCCCAGAAATTTGACTCGGAGGCTTGCCGCGGGGGTAAGGATCTTGCGCGATATCACACTCCGCGCCGGCCGTTGTGTTTTGGGCCCACAGGAACTTCGGGTCCTGGGCCTCTCCCTGGTGCCGGCGCGCAGTGCTTGCGTGTCCCAGGGGCGCAGTTAGTGCGATGCGACCTCTGGGATCACGTGGGCCATGGAGAGCCAATGGCAGCAGACCATCTTTCATTCATAGATTTGACAGGAGACATGTCAAATCTGTGAATTGAAAGAGACCCCAAAAGAACAGCTAAACCTCAAATAAATTTTTTAAAAACCCATTACATTAATAAAATAACTATAGTTAAATAAATTAACCACTTTAAACAAAAATTTAAATTTTTGAATTTTTTTTTTTAAAAAAAATTAAAAGTTATAAAAATAAACTTACCTTTCTTTAAAGTCTCTAAAAAAGATAAATCTGTTGAAAAAAATTAAAAATTATACTTAATTAACTACTTACCTTGTTCAAAAGGTGTCTTACGCCTCCTTTTTACTTGTGTAGAATCTTCAATACTTACTCTCGCGTTGAAACCTGAAAAAAAACCTAAGTGTGCTGCGTGCGCGCAGCCTCTAGTGCGCACGCGGTTCACCTAGGAACCGCCCCCTTCGCCATACCGGAAGTGCCGGTTTCCCGCGCATGCGCAGTGCATGCAGAAAACCGGCACTTCGGGATCTAATACGGGTGAGTACACAGTGCGTACTCTCCCGTATTAGGCCGAATATTTGGGCCATTAACTCTGTTCAGTCCATTGGCCTGAAACTGTGATTATGTCTAATGATGTGATAAGCATATATTCCAATGACTATGGCTCTCGTCTATTTGGGGACGAGTTTCGTGAACTTTGAAGAAATTTTTTTGAAGGAGAGTAGAATCAAAGCAGGAACATCCGAAGGAAGGAAGCCACAACTGAAAGCAAAATGCAGAAAGATATAATCTAAAGGAATAATATTCTGGGTTGTACTTACCAGAAATGAACAAAAAATAAAGGCTTGCAGAGACATACATGTTCGATACAAGAATATGGAAGGCTTCATTCGTGTATAAATTTGCATCATTATCATGCCATAAGTTTTGCAATTCTGTGCCTTGATCAACTGAACAAGTTCGGGGGATAGTGCAGATGTGTTGAAACCTCAAAGAGTGTGCAGCTTTCAGTATGTTACCTGAGCCTGGAGTGAAACAAACACTCAGAGAGATAAGCGTGTGCATGAAATTGACCCGCCTGAAAAGGAAAGGCTAGATTAGAATAGAAAGGGGAAAGGGCAATAAAAGGAGCAACCTGGATTCAAATGCAACAAAGAAAACTAGGGAGGTGGCGGGGGGGGGGGGGGGGTGGCGGGGGGACTGTCTCTATAGTTTGGCTGCAAATAGGTAACTTTCAGTCAGGTTGGCAATTCTTCAATGTGGTGACAATGCTGTGATGGTAATAACTAGGCTGCAAATTAGGCATCTGAAGGGAAACTTAGAAGAGGGAGGGTGAGAGAAGAGTTCAAATGTAATCATAGTATACAGGGGATAGCTAATGTATGGGAAAAGATTGGCAGGGGGAGTAGTTATATCGGTAAATTTGAAAGAAAACTGTAAAGTTCTTGGAGCAATGTCTGATAAAGGTGTCCATGATGCGGAGATGCCGGTGTTGGACTGGGGTGGACAAAAGTGAGAAGTCGCACAACACCAGGTTATAGTCCAACAGCTTTATTTGAAATCACAAGCTTTCGGAGCGCTGCTCCTTCGTCAGGTGAAGTCGATGAAGGAGCAACGCTCCGAAAGCTTGTGATTTCAAATAAAGCTGTTGGACTATAACCTGGTGTTGTGCAACTTCTCACTTTTGCTGAAGATGTGTGAGAGGTTTAGGGCTATGGGGGGAAAAATTGGATCACGCCCCCTTTGGGGCGCTAACTTCACCGGGCCGAAACAGTTAGCACCCCCGCGCCCAAAATTCACTGGTAGCACCCCAAGAGGGAGGCGGGGCACTACTGGAAGCGCCCCGCCTCCCTCTTGGGGCGCTGCGAGTGAATATCACGGCGCTACGTGCCGCAGCGTCACGGTACTGCAGGCCTTCCTCCCCTTATTAAAGCTGGGCCACCAGGGATCGGAGTGCCGGCAAAAGAGCTAACAGTTACCGCCGCCGCTAACCTCCCGCTGAATTTCGCGGGAGGTGTTAGCGGCGCTAGTTGCTTTGCGCCCCGTTAGCGCCCTCTTAGGGCGCGAACGGAAGGCGCAAATTAACCAAATTTTTCCCCCATGATGTTTCCCATAGTTGGCCCCAATTTTAACTCCAGGTGGATTCCCCGTTCAGGCCTGAGTTCAAATTACAGTTGGGTCTTTATGATGTCATCGGGCCGCAACATGCATATGTAAAGAAGGACCCTGTTGGCGCCGGGCGTGTGTCCTTGCTGCCTGCTCAGGAGAGCAAGTTAAAATTGCAGATGTTGCCATCAGGGTGGTGTTTGGACAGGTAAGAGCCAGGGCGATTTTAGCTGCCCACCCACCAGGTTTCTGCTGAGCGAGTAGGGTTAAAACCCCCCCCCATAGGACCGGCCAGGTAGATTGCAATGGCCTTTTCAGGGACTCGTGTGTCCCTATGTTCCCATGTAATTCCCTCCTCTTGCTCTATTTCACAGGCAGGGCTAATGGTGACACCTGAGGTGCTGAGCTTGACAAATTCTGAAAAAAATCTATCTCAGATTTACAAATGGCTTTGAGTCTTATCCTTACCAGTATTTTAGGTTGTCTGTAAGCATTTGATTTAGAGAGATGTTTGACTTCACTTTAGGAAAGATGATCCTAAACAACAGACTTGCTGGCTGTCAACCGAGGCAAAGTAATGTCTGAGCTGCGTCTAGTCTCCCTGAGAAGTGAAGCTTTATCCACTGTGCTACAGAGTGCCTTGAGTATTTGCTGAGTGACTCAAAGCTGTTATATTAATACAATGGGACCCACATAAAGTCAGCGGCATTAAGATCAAATCCCACTCCCGAGAACATTGTACCACGTACAAATGCAGTCTGATTCAATGGAATTTAGAATATCCAGGTTAAATTCAGTTTTTCAGTGTCCATCCTGGCAGTGGCTTCTTTTTCGCAATGTTAACTCTCAGCACTCAACATTCCCTTGTTGGTTGATGATGTTAATGCAAAAGGATTAATGGCTGTGACATTATTACAAGCGTTTCTCTGGATACCAATACTTCAGCACCTGTTACGCGTATAGAACAAATTTTGCTGTTATGATCGGCAGACTCTATTTATGTTTCCTTCAATAACAACAGTAGACAGCAAGAAATGAAATAATGCCAGGTTCAAATTGGCACGCAAAGCTCCAATTATCAATGTGACCACCAATACTTATGAAGACAAGCTGGATGGGATACCCATGAATGAGCACATTCCAGGCAGCATTCTTTCCAAGGGTTTCCTCCTAAACATTTAACAACTGACGTTCTATCAAACAACACCGTCATCTCTCCATTCAACCCAATGGATTGATGAGAAGCATCTGGTGTCTTCTGTTATCCCTTTGCCATAAATTAAAGTGGAAGCGAAGCTTTTGGTCTCTATAATCATCACCAGTGCTTTTGAAATCGGACAAAAAGTTATCAGATGTCACTTTGCATCTCCATTGTCATTCAATTGCCATGCAAAAGAAGAACTTAAGAAATAGGAGCAGGAGTAGGCCATACGACCCCTCGAGCCTGCTCCGCCATTCAATAAGATCATGGATGATCTTCGACCTCAACTCCACCTTCCCCGCACTATCCCCATATCCCTTGATTCCCCTAGAGTCCAAAAATCTATCCACCTCAGCCTTGATAGGCTTATGTTTCTTCAGTCTTGAGTTCTATTTGTATATAAGTAGATGGTGTATGATTTCATTTGTAATTTATTAGAATATATTCTGAGGTACATTTTATCTACATTTATATTATTTGTAATATTCAGTTTATTAATATGAGAACTTAGTGTTGGGCGATGAACACTTTTCACTTCAGACATCTAAGGAGTAATTTTCAAACTTTGCTCTCCAGGCTAGGAGTGCATATTGGAAATTCGGGCATAATCTGCACACGATGCTCTGATCATTTAAAATTCATGGTTGCAAAATTTTGAATATGTGCTCCCCAATGAAAGATCAAAGTCAGAAAATTACCTCTCCAGTTCCAGCATTGTGCTCTCCCAGGTAACCTGAAGCTCTCTCTATTGTACCAACAAAGTGTTTTGATTCCAACTTTAAAAAATCACCTCCTGCTGCACCAGTGTGATTTATCGTTTTCCAACTTCCATAGCAGCCAGAAGCTGCTGAGTGAAGTAGAAAGTGTAGGTCTCCCTGGAGCGTGATCTGTATTGCAAGAGTCAGACACTGTTAGGAGAAGAAGAGAAGCAGTGTTAAAAGAACTGAAGTTACATTACATGGTATTGGTTCAAGATGACTGTGCACAGGAACCGAAATGGGCTGTTGGATTGTGATAGCACATGCCCATAAGGGGGTAAAAAAAAAAAGACTTGCATTTCTATAGCGCCTTTCACCACCTCAGGACGTCCCAAAGCGCTTTACAGACAATGAAATACTTTTTGAAGTGGAGTCACTGTTGTAATGTAGGAAACTCGGCAGCCAATTTGCGCACAGCAAGCTCCCACAAACAGCAATGTGATAATGACCAGATAATCAGTTTTTAGTGATGTTGATTGAAGGATAAATATTGGCCCAGGGCACTGGGGATAACTCTCCTGCTCTTCTTCGAAATAGTGCCATGGGATCTTCTGCATCCACCTGAGAGAGCAGACGGGGCCTCGGTTTAACGGTACAGAGGGCAGTCGGGCAAAACTGAGGTTGACCAAGAGTGAGACAAGGATGTGGAGGCAACCAACTGAAAACCTTGAGGGAATTCAGTGTTCCATGTGTACAACCCACATCGGTCACTGGGCGAGCAGAGTGAAGATTTGTAGGCATTCCCCTGGACTTCTCATCAGTTTGTCATTTTTGATGGAAGCTGTAGCACACCAGCTCATGCGCTGAACGGCTGCCAGCACTGCTTTCAGTCACAACTCTAACTTTCCCTGTGTATTTTGGCAAATGGCACAAGGGTAACCAGTCACGGAGTTGCCAGAATTCATGCTTACATAGGCATAGAACAATTCCTGTTAAGAGAGGGAACAAATTAATGGTAAGATCCAAAAGACGTCTTGACTGATGGCCCTTCGGTCTACCACCGACACTGGCTCCCTAATGCCAGTATTAGCAGGGCAGCAAACACCTTTTTTCATCAGTGACAGAGGCTAAAATACATTGGCCTAATTAACAAGCGTAAATCGGGCACCTTAGGATCCAATATGGCAGGTGGTTGTGCGCTCATCCTGCGCCGGATGTGTGCCGCCCGCCTTATTGGGTTGGGTTTCTCAGCAGGCATCCAGGGCGCGCGCCTGAAACTGACATAAGACCCATTGCATATGCAAATCGGGGGTCTGACGCCGGTTTCAGGCTCCTTTGCGAAATTGGTCTGCGAGTGAGCGCAGCACGCACCGCGGATAGTGCGGTCAGGTTTACAGGCGCTGGAGAAACCGCCAGAAGCTGCCACCCGAAAGGTAAATTCCAAGTGCTTTACTTACCCGAATATGGAGGCAGAGGGTGCAGGAGCGTGCCCCCCGAACTTACCTTAAAACCACGGGCCGCTGCGTGCTACCGCTCGCGCCCCCCCAGCCGATTGCCAGACCACCCCCCCCCGCCCCCCCCGGTGAACTGTCCCTGTGGCCATGGCTGGTGCCCGCACTATGCTAATGAGACCGGTGGACCAACTTGCTGCGTTCCTGTCGCTGGCCTTATTAGGCTCGGGCAGTGTGCGCTGCACCGGGATCATACCCCAATTCAGGCATGATCTCATTTCTAGGCCGTTAATTAGAGTGCTGAATTTTAAAATAGTTCCAGGAAAAAAAAAAGTTATTAAAAAAATATTACAACGTTCTGCTCCAGGAAGGTACATTACTCCAAAATTCACAATTCAAAGACACAGCTGCTTAATTTCAATCAAAGAATCATAGATCGTTTTCAATTAAAACTCAAACTATCTATTATTCAGATGCAACAAGAATAATGAATTTCCAAATCCATCAATAAGGCCAGTAACATAATTAGGATACAATCAACCACTTTTAACAACTATACATGATAAATAATTTACAACAAATCTATATCAGTTCATTAAATCATTACTACAGATGTGAGTTTGTATAAAATCAATCTCAAATAATCAGAAGTTAACTGCCAAAGTGCTGCCTGTGACTCCAAGTAACGTCACACCTAAAGGCTAAGAATTCTCACTCCCCTTGCGAAGATCTACATGTTAAGTCTGCTCCTGAAGGAAAAAAATTTGCAGGGCTACGGGGAAAGGGCGGGGGAGTGGGACTAGCTGAAGTGCTCTTGCAGAGAGCCGGCACGGGCTTGACGGGCCGAATAGCCTTCTTCTGTGCTGTAACCATTCTATGATCCTGATAATTCAGTCAATTTCTGTGCAGTCGGAAACCTGGAGAAGCCCCACGGAATTTCAGGGCCCTGATATTTTCGAGTTGTTTTCATTAAAGGCAGTCTCATAAATCATTTTTTAAAAATTCACTTTGTAATTCTTTTAGGGCATGTTTAAACCAGTTGACATGGTGTAGGAGTATCATTATTAAATACAGTCCTTGGGTTTGATTTTTGTTCGCAAAATTGTAAATGCATGCTGAATTTTTATATATCAAATGAAAGCTTTTAACTTGTTTTCACTAATAGAGCAGCAAAATAGCAGCAATGTTTCGTGTACTGTAAAATAAAATGGTACCGGATGTGATACAACAGTGCTGCTCAAACTTTAGACTTTAGCCTAGATTTTGAGAGGGACATTATTTCAATATTAGTGTTAATCCATTTAAAATAAATGCGTTAACAGCGGGGTTAAAATAGCATTGAGCAGAAAATTTCCGCTTTGGTGTGCTTAGAGTGTCGCAGTTTCATCTCAGCAGCAGAATAATACACGGAGCGGCCCCAGTTGTAACTCCAGGGGGATTCCCCGCTCAGGCCCGAGTTAAAATTACAGTCGGGTCTCAATGATGTCATCAGGCCGTAACATGCATATGTAAAAGAAGGACCCTGTTGGCTCCGGGCATGTGTCCTTGCTGCCTGCTCAGGAGAGCAGTTTAAAACTGCAGATGTTGTGATCATGGCGGCTTTCTGGACAGGTAAGAGCCAGGGTGATTTTAACTGCCCACCCGCCAGGTTTCTGATGCGCGAGTAGGGTTACAATCGCCTCCAGTGTATCAGTCAGTATACAATGCCAGTAAGTCACTAATACAGAGAAATATAGAAGACAGAATTCTCAAGATGCTGTGCAGACAGCATGGCTGCCTCCGGACGGAAACATCTCACAACCACCCCCCTACCCCTGACAAAGCCTTGAGGATCCCAAAGGGTCTGCAAACAACAGCTTTAACACTTATAACCTAAACCTGGGAACCTTATTATGTGATAAAAGGAACTAACGTTTAACAACTTAACATCCTGTCCCAGGCTTTACTGCGTAGGAAGTACAAAAACCAAGCAGACAAGAACTTTGTTCTACTGTGGTACAAGCTCCATTAGAGAAAGAGTAAGGGAGATACAAAGAAAGAGAAAGGGCACTAAAGAGCCAGCACGCTTCTAATGAATAGTCTGCTGCCTCAAATTGGTGTATCCTATTCACTTTTAATGGGGTAAACTGACCTGAGACAGCTTCTGGAACCAGTCAAAGGCAAACACAGAAGTAGATAAAGATAAAAGGGCTGGAGTATTTTCAGAGGGGAAAATCTACAACTAGAAAAAAATAAAAAAGATGTTCTAATGTAAACTTAAAGTGCTTCAGCTCCATTCACAACTCCTCCATTAATGAAGCAGCCCATGTCAGTCTACAGCAGGACCTGGATAACATCCAGGCTTGGGCTGACAAGTGGCAGCTAATATTCATGCCACGTAAGTGCCAGACAATGACCATCTCCAACAAGAGAAGGTCCATCCACCTCCTGACTTTCAATGGGCCCATTATCGCTGAGTCCCCCACTATCAACATCTTAGGGGCCACCATTAACCAGAAGCTTAACCGGATCCAGCATATTAGCATCATAGATATAAGAGTAGGGCAAAGGCCGGGTATTCTGCGATGAATGACTCACCTCCTGAGCCTTCAATGCCTCTCCAACAGTTACATCCTCAAGTCAGGAGTCTGATGGAATACTCACCACTCACCTGGAAGGGTGTAACAACACTCAAGAAGCTCAATACCAATTTGATCAACATCCTTGCCACTGAATGAATGAAAACAGTGTCAGGGGTGGAGAATGAACAGGGGCAAGAAGAGTGCCAGTGTGAACTGACAGGGAAGGGGAAGAAGAGGAGTAACTCATGAATGAAGAGGGGGGGACTCCACAATGTCTTCACAAGAAATTAGGCAAAATCAATGCAATTTTTGCAACCATCTTCTATAATTTTGTAGTGGCCAGCCAAGAGTGCCAGTGGGAGGCCTGATCCATTTCGAGGGCCGGGCCTCATTAACATATCTGCAGCTCACTTGCTCCAGGCTTAAGTTAACATCTCCCTCTTTAAGTTTGTTTTGGTGTACAGAAAGATGGACGTCAGTATTGTAAGATGGTTGTGGTGGTTGAAGGTCAATCATCACAGCCCCAGGACATCGCTGCAGGAGTTCCTCAGGGCAGTGTCCTAGCCCCAACCATCTCCAGCTGCTTCATCAATGACCTTCCCTCCAACATTAGGTCAGAAATGGGGATGTTTGCTGATGATTGCATAGTGTTCAGCACCATTCACAACTCTTCAGATAATGAAGCAGTCCATGCCCGCATGCAACAAGACCTGAACGACGTTCAGGCTTGGGCTGATAAGTGGCAGGTAACATTTGCGCCACAGAAGTGCCAAGCAATGACTATCTCCAAAAAGCGAGAGTCTAACCACCTCCCCTTGACATTCAACGGCATTATCATCACCAAATCCCCCAGCATCAACATCCTGGGGATCACCATTGACCAGAAACTTAACTGGACCAGCCACATAAATACTGTGGCAACAAGAGCAGGTCAGAGGCTGGGTATTCTGCGGCGAGCGTCTCACCTCCTGACTCCCAAAGCTTTTCCACCATCTACAAGGCACAAGTAAGGAGTGTGAGGGAATACTCTCCACTTGCCTGGATGAGTGCAACTCCAACAACACTCAAGAAGCTCGACACCATCCAGGACAAAGCAGCCCGCTTGATTGGCACCTCATCCACCACCTTAAACATTCACTCCCCCCACCACCGGCGCACCGTGGCTGCAGTGTGTACCATCTACAAGATGCACTGCAGCAACTCGCCAAGGCTTCTTCGGCAGCACCTCCCAAACCCACGACCTCTTCCATTTAGAAGGACAAGGGCAGCAGACGCATGGGAACACCACCACCTCCATGTTCCCCTCCAAGTCACACACCATCCTGACTTAGAAGTATATTGCCGATCCTTCATCGTCGCTGGGTCAAAATCCTGGAACTCCCTCCCTAACAGCACTGTGGGAGTACCTTCACCACACGGACTGCAGTGGTTCAAGAAGGCGGCTCACTATCACCTTCTCAAGTGCAATTAGGGATGGGCAATAAATGCTGGCCTTGCCAGCGACGCCCACATCTCATAAACGAATAAAAAAAAACACTACAAGTATTGCTAGCTCTTCAACTGATCTATATTCCATGCACCACAGAAGTTATTAATTTGGTGGAGGCCAACTGCTGGGCTGAAGGGTGTGGAGGCCAAAGTTGGGGGAATGCAAGACAGCAGGCTACTCATTGGAAGAGAACTGTCTCTTTAGTGCCCTTTCTCTTTCTTTGTATCCAAACAACTGCTCCTAAAGTGACTAAGGGGAGTTTTTCTTTGAATGAAGGGTTACATTGACCTCATTAATGTCAACTCACATATCTTTCAAAAACTGCCTCTTTTATCCCTCGAAATACCTGAAGGCAGTGAAGCTGCTAAATGGTTCCTTCCTAGGGAGCATCAATAATTCTGAGTATTATCATAAATCTGCATTATATACACATGAGAGGAGGGAAGGATAAAGATTGAACGGGAGTGGGTTGAGCGTAAAAAAAAATTGTTTGTTGTGGTTCACATAATGATGGCCCAGCTGATTTTAGAACTAACCTTTCTTCTTCCAAATGTCCTGTAGATCTGCAAAGAACCAAGGAAAATCATCAAGGTGGTTCTGTGGTTTTTGAACTGGTCTGGTGCCTTACGATGCTACATTGGGGAATGTTAACCTTGTGTAAGGGGACATGTCTCAGACGGTGCTGGTGCGAGGTTAGGCCTTCGTTGCTTGCTCTGGTCTCCGGCCAGCCTTTTTGCAATAAGCACCTGTGAGTGGTTCGACCCACTCGCCCTTACGGTTCTAACACTGGACTTAGGTGCAGGGAGCAGTAATGCAGAGAAAACTCAAATAGACCCGGTTGAATAGTACGAAATGGAAATCTTTATTGCATGATGTCTAAAATCATGAAATACATGTCATAGGCGCAAATCAACGATAGTACAAGTATACATACATTCATAAAGCTTGGTCTATGGAAATGGAGAACACACGGCACATCATAGAAAGGGGAACACATTATATCTTAACCTTATTAAAACCACCCTCCCTTAATAATACCTACACTACGTCTAGATTTGTAGGATCGGAAAACATGCTCACCACTCGTGTTACTTCGGAGATTTTTAAAGTGAGTCACTCGGCTCGTTTCGCTGCAGCGCCTGACTGTCACGTGTTTGGAAGGGTCTCTGTACCCCACTTGTTTACTTTCGCTGCTGCGACAAGCAGGCCAGACTCCCTGTTGTCATGAAGAAGTCGATGGACCCAAACCGGATCGTGCAGTAACCCGTAGAATTCAAAGATGAGTTCTGTATTTATATTTTCGGGCGCGGTCGGGGTTTACTGACCGTGGCGGCACGTGGATTTTCTTCTCGTCTTCTTCTCGTCTTCTTCTCGTCTCGTCTCCTTGGGCCTCCGGGTCCAGACACCGTTTACCGACACTCGGATGGTGTACCCTGTTACTTGCCCTTGTCGGGGCGGCTCGTTCCGATTGAGCTCCACCCAACACTTGAATAACCGACCAGTACGGCTAAAAGTCAAGAGTCAACAAAGTCCAGAGAGAAAATCAAGAGGCTGCTTGTCCAGCAGAGCGGTACCAGAGGATAAGAGTTCAGCCCGAGTCAAGAGTCAGCAGAGATAAGAGCCAGCCGGGAGAATAAGAGACCGATGGACATTTGTTCTCTATAGTTATAGTGATGTGTCCTCTTATCTCCCGCTCAAATCTTAATGTTTGTCCTTTGTGTAATATTTGGCGCTCAAAACTCCCAGCATGGGGCGGTTATCTTCTTTAACGGGTTTCGGTAGCACCTGAAACTGGCCAACTATCCGTTAATGTTTTCCCCATTGTTGACCCAGCCAGGATGTGTATGAATCGTCTCCCTGACTGGTTTTGGGGGCCCCCGAATACTTGCTTAATCACCCGTCAATGTCTCTCTCATTGTAGAGCCGGGGGGGTATTTGTGTATTGATGTGTCTGGATGGGCCTTCGATTGCCCAGTACAATGATCCTTTCTGTGCATAGGGAAACGATTCCAGCACTTATATCTTTGCTATTGTTCCAAATGCAAACGGGTTGCATCCTGTCTTTATCAGTGTTTACCGAGTATGATCCAATCTTATACTAAATGTATATTCGACTCCATCTTGTCTGCCCACCGTGTTTCTGGAAGCTTCTGCCACGATGCGCGGCGGCTATTTTACAGGCTTCTGTGTCCTTTATTATCAGGACAGCATTTCGTTTAATAAAACTGATCAAACGAATCTGCTTCTCTTATGTTATTTTGAATCGCGATAATTGCGAAACTTTACACTTGAATATGAAAGAACAACCTTGTGTGAGGCAGATGGACAAGAGTATTTTCCCCACTGAATGGTGGATATATGCAGTAAGCTCCTACTAAAAGTGACTAATTTTATGGAGATTCATTCCTTTAAAATGGGACTGCATGAATAACGAGCAAACACAGCGCTTTGAAGTGTCCAGCATTTATGTCAACGAAAGAATGTCCCCCATCATTACTCTGGAGCCCCCAAGGATCTATCCTTGGCCCCCACCTAATCCTCATCTACATGCTGCTGCTCGGCGATATCATCCAAAAACATGGCATCAGGTTCCACCTGTAAGCCAATGACACAATACTCCACCTCTCCACCACCTCTCTCAATCCCTCCACTCCCTCTGTGTTGTCAACCTGCTTGCCCAATATCCAGCCCGGCATGGGCTGCAATTCCCTCCAGTTAAACATTTACAAAAAACTGAAGCCATTGTTTTTTGTGGCCCCCACAAGCTTTATTCCCTCGCCACCGATTCCATTCCACTGCAGCCCCTGTCTCGGGCTGAACCAGACTGCTCACAACCGCAGCGTCCTATTTGATCCCGGGTTGAGTGTCTCCGTCACAAAGACCACCTACTTCCACATCCGTAACATCGCCAACCCCTGCCCATACCACTTTTCCACTAAGTGGTGTCAGCTGTGGCTCAGTGGGTAGCACACTCGCCTCTGAGTCAGAAGGTTGTGGGTTCAAGTCCCACTCCAGAGACTTGAGCACATAAAGCTAGGCTGACACTCCAGTGCAGTGCTGAGGGAGTGCTGCACTGTCGGAGGTGCCGTCTTTCGGATAAGACATTAAACCGAGGCCCCGTCTGCTCTCTCAGGTGGGCGTAAAAGATCCCATGGCACTATTTCGAAGAAGAGCAGGGGTGTTATCCCTGGTGTCCTGGCCAATATTTATCCCTCAACCAACATAACAAAAACAGATTATCTGGTCATTATCACATTGCTGTTTGTGGGAGCTTGCTGTGCGCAAATTGGCTGCCACGTTTCCCACATTATAACAGTGACTACACTCCAAAGAAAAAGTACTTCATTGGCTGTAAAGTGCTTTGAGACGTCCGGTGGTCGTGAAAGGCGCTATAGAAATGCAATTATTTCTTGAAGAACCTCATCCATGCTATTGTTAGCTCCACACTCGACTAGTGCAATGATCTTCTGGCCTGCATCCCATCGTCCACCCTCTATAAAGTTGAGCTCATCCAAAACACTGCTGCCTGTATCCTAGCCCATACTAAGTCCTGCTCAGTGGCCTTGAAGTATCTGCAAGTTCTCCATAAAATTAATCCTTTGGAATATGTCCATCTTCCATCCATTATAGGTCACCAAGCCACCAGAGGAACCTGTGTTTGATAAATGTTATTAGGCTGGCAACTTATGAGGCGAGGTTGGAAGAGTTAGGACTGTTCTCCTTGGAACAGAGAAGGTTAAGAGGTGACCTAATAGAGGTTTTCAAGATGATGAGAGATTTTGATAAAGTAAATAGGGAAAAAATATTCCCTCTGGCGAATGGGTCAATAACTAGAGGTCACAGATTCAAAATCATTGGAAAAAGATCTAGAGGGAGGTGAGGAGAAATGTTTTCACTCACAGAGTTGTGGGGATCTGGGACACTCTACCTGAAAAGGTGGTGGAAGCTGATTCCATAAATAATTTTACAAGGGAATTGGACAGGTGCTTGAGGATGAGGAACTTACAGGGTTACGGAGAAAAAGCGGGGATGTGGGACTAAGCACGACTGGCCTTTCAAAGAGCCGGCACAGGCACGGCAGGCCAAGTGGCCTCCTTCTGTGCTATAAGTTTCTATAATTCTATAACCTAGCTTCCTGAAGTACCTTGGTGCCAGGAACTCTGTCTTCCCATTTGATTGTTGGAATAAAACAGAGACAGCGGATGTGGAAACAGTTTAACTGTCTCTCATGCCTCCTATAGGTGGTCCAGGTCTTGCTACCATACAGTGGAGTGCTCAGAATGCATGTTTGGTCGACCCGTATCTTGGCGTTAATTTCCTATTATTTGTGTATAACTTCCAGCTTGGTGTTAACTTTTGAAACTTTTGAAACTTCTGGTGCAGTCGGCACACCTTGTACCATAGTCACGGTCTTCTTTAGATGGATGGTTAATCCAAATTCATCGCAAGCTAACGCAAAGCTAGTGTAAAGTTGTTTAAGCTTCACTTCATTGTCTGTGATCAGCACTGCATCAGTGCAAAGAGAACTTCTCTTATCAGCAGGTGATTGATTTTGCTTTTTGCTCTTTGGCGTGCAATATTAAAAGAGTTTTCCATCTGATCTTGTATGGAGTAATACACTTTTGGCACTAGATAAGAAAGCGTAACAAAGCAGCAGAGAGATAATTATACCAAAGAGTGTTGGTGCCAAAACACATCCCTGTTTGACACCACTACAAATTTCAACATTGTCAGATTGATTGTCATCATACTGGATTGTAGCCTTCATACTGGATTGTAGCTTTCATACCATCATGAAAGGATCAAGTCAGATTGAGAAGGGCTGGGGGGGGGGCAACCAAATCTCTACAGCAATTGCAAACGGCCCTTTCTGCTAACTAGGTCAAAAGCCTTTGTAAGATCTATAAAGGTGTAAAGAGGTTTTCCTTGCTCCTGACACATTTCTTTCGGTTGACTTACTGCAAAGACCACGTCGATAATTGATCTACTGACACGGAAGCCATACTGACTCTCTGTGGATAAACACGTTCAGCAAGTACTTGCAATCTTTTATTCCCTTATAGGATCTTGAATGCATGAATAATATCTTCTCTTTATCGGAGTAATCAATCCCAGGCTCCTCATAGCTCAGATGTCTTAAGCTAGGTTTCAGTTTAGTTACCCTTTTCTGAACTGTTGCCAGTGCCTGGATATTCTAGCCTGAGTATAGCAACCTGACTTGTACAAAGTAGACCAGGTGCAGCTGTACCAGTGCCTTGTCCAGACTCATTATCACCTCCTGTAAATCATGCTCTATCCCTCTGGCTATACATCACAAAATATGGTTAGCTTTCTTTATTGCAGCCACACACTGCATTGTTGGTTTCAGTGTACTATTCATCAATGCCCCAGACCCCTTTCCTCTGTTCTGTCCTGTAGCCTAGAACCATTTTGTTTATTTCCTTTCCCTAGTTTTCTTTTCACGTGTCCACATTAAGTACCATTTGCCACTCAGTCCATCTTCTTAACCTTCTCAAGATCCCATTGTATTTGCCTTGCCTGTTCCCTATTGTTTGAACTTCTCTCCTCAACTTTGGTATCAAACATAGATATCTTTCTTTCAGCCCCACTCCATATAATTTATACACACTGTGAACAACAATGGCCCCCGCACAAATCCCTTTGATACCCCACAAGTGACCCCTTGCGATGTTATTGCAGTTCCATTCACAAACATCCTTGCTTTCTCTGGCTTAGCAAAATTTTAATCCACCTCAGCAGTTTGCCTCCCATTCCATGCCTCCCTACCTTATGCACTAATCATTTGCCTGGCACACTAGCAAAGCCTTGCTGAAATCTAGATAGATCACATCCACATAATTTCCATTGTCAACAAGGTCCGGCAAAACCCCTAGCGCCCAGGCAAGGCACCGCTAACGCCTCCCGCGAAATTCAGCGGGAGGTTAGCGGCGGCTGTAGCCAGTAGCGCCCCATAGTGCTGCGCCTCCGGCGATGATGTCATCGCCGTGCGAAAAGCCCCGGCCGCAAACTTCGGCTGCATCCCCTGACCTACCGCCGGACGAAATGTCCGACAGGGTCAGGGTGGCATTGTTGCAGCCGCAGCGGCGGTATTTAAAGGGGCAGGTGTCGGGCGGCCATTTTTTTTTCTGGCCGCCCGCCAGCACCTGCCCCCTTCCCCTCTTTCATTCGGGGTGCCGGCCGCGATCCTCGAGTGCCGGCCTGCTTTCCCGGCACCCCGCTCCCCGGTGGTCCAGCAGGGCCCCGGTGCACGCAGCGCTCGGCCCCTCCCCTTTAAAACAGGGGAGGCCTGCAATACCGCGGCGCTACGTGCCGACGCGCATGGTGCTGTTGCACGTAGCACCGCGATATTTAGTGGTAGCGTCCCAGGAAGCAGGGTGAGCACTTCCAGTAGTGCCCCGCCTCCTGCTTGGGGCGCTACCACTGAATTTATGGCGCAGGGGCGCTAACTTTTTCGGAGCTAAAAGTAGCGCCCCGGCGAAGTTAGCGCCCCAAAGGGGGCACCACCGAATTTTTCCCCCTAGGTGTTTTATTATGTCCTCTTTCATGATGCTTTCTAATACTTTACCCATAATAGATGTTAAGCTCAGTGGCCTCTGCTTCCCTGAGTTATCCCTATGGCCCTTTTTATAGGGTGGTGTTATTTTAGTTACTTTCCAATCATTGGGCACTGCTCCCACTTCCAATGATTTCCTATAGATGGTTGCAAAGATATGACTGATCTCAAACAGCCATTTCTTTACCTACCTTTGTACGAACATGATCAAACTTGCTATCTTGTTTTCCATTATCTCCTTAAACTGCCAGTGAATGCTTTATTTGAAATTTCAATTTCTTTTAGTACTTCTTCTATCCCTTTCAACCTCTGTGCTGAAGAGACTGCTTACGGTCTCCTTCGTGAAGACAGAAAATAATTTATTTAGTATATTTGCTATCCCTTGATATCATGGCACTCTTGGGATCTTTTAATGGTCCCATCATTTCCTGCTTGTTGTAGATATGTTTATAGAAGTGCATGATATAGCTTCTAACGTTCTCTGCTACCTTAATCTAATTTTCTATTCGAGCGCTCCAAACCAGCTTCTTAACCTTCTTTACCTTGTTTTTAAATTTGTCGCAGTCCACCGTGCTCCCTCGCGCTTTATACTGTCCGAATGCTATATGTAGGAATAAAGGCATCGAACTCTCTGCAACAAATTTCAAACAAGACCCACAATTGTTAATTTTGTTTTAGACCCACAATCAGCTCAATAGGTTCTGTTTTTTCCAGTGCACTCTTGTAGTCTACAATTATGGAACAAAGCAGGTTGAACAGAACGAGACAGAAAGTACTAAAAGGTGAGTGTGAAGCCACAAACACCCAATTTACTGAATGTTAATTTTCGTTAACATTTTATTTAAGAGTTTACAAGATAACCTGCAGTAAGCTATCACTGTAAGAAACAGGTGCAGTTTCGTAGTATCCAAACTAGAGATGTATTTCTGTGAATAGGATATATTGGGGTGGATTTTAACTTGGAGCGGGTTTCTGGTGGGAAGCTGCTCCAGCGAGTTGATTGCCGCCCTGCAGAGGTAGTATGAGACCATGGCGATTTTAACTGTCGGGCCTCATTTAAATGCTGCCGGTCCATTTCCTGCCAAGAACGGGTGTGAAGGGCGCATACAGTGACTGGCGGTGGGCGAAGAGCGGGCAACCTTTGTTCACCCGCCAGCTTCCAGGTACGTGGTAGGGAGGGGTTTGCGGACGGTCTTGCAAGAGGGAAGTGTAGAATCCAGGATAGGGTAGGCTGCGACTTTGACGGTGGAGCTCGGAGGAACAGTCCTGCTCCTCCTGGCCCCACAAAGGAAGGACCTCCTCTGTCTACAGACCAGCTGCAGACCTGCTTCTGTCTAGATGGTAACCTCAGCTTCCTCGCTCATGCCCCAGTTAAAATTGCATCAGGGTCCTGATTTACATAAATTTATCCCACCTGCTTTAGTTGGATGCCTCATCTGCCTGCAAAACCCTGCAGGTTAACACGGTGAACGGTTGGAAATGGTTGGGGTCTGAGTAGGTTAGAAACTTGCTCATGTTTAACTGCCCACCTGCCTGGTTTCCACCGGGTGTGTAAGGTTCAAATTGACCCCATTCTCTTAGAAGAGACACAAGTACCCCCCCACCCCCGAACCTCTGAGGGACTTTACAGTGGCCTCACATGAAAAAGAAGTAACATAGAAACATAGAAACATAGAAGATAGGAGCAGGAGTAGGCCATTCAGCCCCTCAAGCCTGCTCCGCCATTCAATGAGATCATGGCTGATCATCCAAATTCAGTACCCTGTCCCTGCCTTCTCTCCATATCCCTTGATCCCTTTAGTTTTAAGAAATATATCTAACTCCTTCTTGAATATATTTAATGAATTGGCCTCTACTGCCTTCTGTGGTAGAGAATTCCACAGGTTCACCACTCTCTGGGCGAAGAAATTCCTCCTCATCTCAGTCCTAAATGGCTTACCCCTTATCCTTAGACTGTGACCCCTGGTTCTGGACTCCCCGGCCATCGGGAACATCCTTCCTGCTTCTAGTCTGTCTAGTCCTGTTAGAATTTTATAAGTTTCAATGAGATCCCCTCTCATTCTTCTAAACTCCAGTGAGTATAAGCCCAATTGACCCAATCTCTCCTCATACGCCATTCCTGCCATCCCGGGTATCAGCCTGGTGAATCTTCGCTGCACTCCCTCCATGGCAAGAACATCCTTCCTCAGATAAGGCGACCAAAACTGCACACAATACTCAAGATGTGGTCTCACCAAGGCCCTGTACAACTGCAGCAAGATATCCTTGTTCCTGTACTCGAACCCTTTCGCTACGAAGGCCAACATACCATTTGCCTTCTTAACCGCCTGCTGCACCTGCATGCTTACCTTCAGCGATTGGTGCACAAGGACACTCCATCTGATTGTCCCAATGCAAAATAAGAAATCCAATAGTGCACCACGGGACTCAATCACCAAACCTTGTACCAGACAAGAGGGGAAAGCCATTGTACATGAAGCAGTCATTGGCCAAACTAGGTCAAGTGATCCCCTTGATTGCAGCGTGGAGGTGAAAGCACAGAACCCCAAATACAGTCCTTACCACTAACACAAAGGTCCTAGCAGGGATACCTGTAAAGCTGACCACACTGTGCACCAGCGCACAATTGACAGTACGTCAAAGATAAAGGCAATACGGAAAAAAATTCCCTTGATTCAGATGAAAAGTGCACATATACTTTTTCGGTTGGAATATTTTCATATTTTCCACAGCATTAAACCCAAATGCATTACAAGAACAATTCTACTGACACCACGGGCGCGATCTTGCCAGCCCTGGGGAGGCGGGTATGGAGGCAGGACTGCCGGGAAAATGGCAGAATCTGGGGGCGGGTGCCCAACCCGCCTCCGTGCCATCTTGCCAGGAGGCGGGTAGCCGTCCCGCACCGGGTCCCATCTCCTTGGAGGCGGGAAGGGGATTACAGCCACTTAACTGCCTGTTAACAGATAGTTAACAGGCAGATTATCGGATTATCCCCATTTTACCCACAAAAGTGCCGGGTTCCCGAAGGCTGCAAACCCCGCCAGGGTCACCGAGGCGAGCAGTGGGTCTGCGGGGGTCGGAGAGGTGCAAAAGTGCGCTGTGAAGGTAAGTGATGGGTGCATGTGTGGAGAGGTGAGTATCTGAGGTAAGTGGAAAGTGTTAGAAAAAGTTTACTTACCTTTGTTTCTTCCTGCAGGCTTCAATCGGTGGGTATGCGGAGAGTCTCGCATTTCCACGGCAGAGATGACAGATGGCCACTGCATTCTCCAATGCAACAACCATCTAATTTCTGCAAAATAAAGAGGTTTGATGAGTCTTGAATTCAAGAACTCATCAAACTACAGAGAATGTCAATGTTTGACAGTTTCACAGAGCTGTCAAACGATGACAATTCATCTGTCAAAAATTTTTGACAGATGAAACGTCATACGTTGATGTTCTCTCTAACCGGCTTTCCCTTAATTGGCCCGCTGGGCGTGCTGAACAAGGTCAATCAAGGGAATATAGCGTGGGTTGGCCACAAATCGATGGAGGCAGGACATCGACCCGACAAGCAGCAGTCCCGCCTCCAATGCGCCCCCATTGGCAAAATCGCCCCCCAAATGCAAGGAATGGGACACCATGTAGCATAGAGCAGAAACTGCTATTCTTTTTCTTTTCTATCCGATATCCTCCAAACTACACAAACGGTTGATAATGGACCTGACCTTTAATAAGACTATCAGTATCTTGTTTTGGTCTGAAAATATTGAGGACAAGAAGACAGATAGTGAAACTTGTAAGTTGCTTTGGATCGATAATTGCAGTAAGGTCTGAATACATCCCTGAAGACATATACGTTTCCATGTTGTTGATGCCAGCTTGATGTCAAAGTATGTGGATTGTCACATAAACATCACAAAGAGCTGGAATGCACTGTTGAAAGGGAAGCTGATTCAATCGTAACTTTCAAAAGAGAATTGGATATATACTTGAAAAAGAAAAAATGCAGGGCAATGGGGAAAGAGAGGGGGGAGTAGGACTAATTGGATAGCTCTTTCAAAGAGTCAGCACAGGCACAATGGGCCAAATGTTATCTTTCTGTGCTCTAAGCTTTTATGATTCTATGAACAGAGGGTGCTGGAAACTGCTCTGTAGAGATTGAGGTTCTGATGCATCACCAGGGAGATATAAGTGGGGGGAGAAACAGCTGAACATTGTTCCGTGTGACCTGTAAGTGTTAGATAGTTACACTAATGTAAAATAAAAGAAAATTACACTCCTCAACTATTAATACTTGCTCTCAGTTTAACCAAAGTACAACACATTAAAATCAATAGTTAGAAAGGTTTATGCAATTTACACTATACATCAGATTTTTTTTTTAGTAATTTTGTCTCCTTACCACTGAAGCTCCAATCTATTCCAAAATAATGTGAATTAGCTCATTTCTCATTTGTGATTTAGTTTTACTGTTGTACAATACAAATTAATATTACTATCAGTTTTGGTGATGTGCTGCCTGTATGCAGAATCGTGACAAACAACCTATTTGAACAAAAGCAAAATACCGCGGATGCTGGAAATCTGAAATAAAAACAGAAAAATGCTGGAGACACTCAGCAGGTCAGGCTGCATCTGTGGAGAGAGAAACAGCGTTAACGTTTCAGGCCAATGACCCTTCGTCAGAACGTATTTGAACCTTTGCAACTGGCATTTAAACATACACTCCATTGATGAAAGTGTGTAAAACATGTAGAAACGTCAGAAAGATAGCTTTCGTGAGCATTATTCCGAACACAAATACTCATGTATCTAGCCTTCTTAAGCCTCTTCAACCATTGTGATATGGGGTTACAATTCAGCTATTGCATCTTGAGAGAGGAAGATTACAGCTACAGATGAAAATAATCACATGTAAAATGCAAACAAAATCTTTCACCCTTCTCAGTCTGTGGTTCATTAGGCACAGCAATTTATACCACACATTGTGTTGTAAATTAGGAGGGTAATAACAACCAATCAAAATGAGAGATGGATGACATAACTCAACATCTAAAATTGAATTGCTAAAATGTTGATGGCACAAGAAAACTATCTGAGCTTATTCAATGGCTCAGCAAGTAAATGACAGTAAGGTACTGCAGAGTATGGCATTGTAATGGCTATGATAGTAGATTAGCATCCCAGAGATTGGGAGTTCCTAATCTTACCAAGATATTTTGTGAAATTGAAATCAATACATTTAGCACCAGAAAAAAAGTGCCCATGATAGCTGCCAGATTGTAGTAAAAACCCAACTGATTAACTACCCCGTCTGGACTTCACATAACTCCAGTCCCACATTGAATCTTAATCTTCTCTGGGGTGGCCGAGCAGCAGTGCCATGTGCATCTTCTCAAAGAATGTATAAATGGGCAATCAAACTGGTCTTGCCCATGTTGCCCAAATCCTGAGAACGAAAAAGAAATGGAGCCAGAATGGTGCCTGATTTTAAGTCTCTAATCAAAGCCATTCACTGATCTCACCAGGCCAACGGCAATGGTAATGCAATTGGATTACGGAGCAGGCATGGTTCCTGCTTCATGTTGCTATCTGAGGCCCCTTGCTGGAAAGTCCAATGCGGGAGGATGTCAGGTAAAGACAGTTTTAGGTTCAGGTGTGACACTCTCCACCGTGAAATAAGCCGGCTGACATTCATTGCCTAGGGTAACAGGGTAGGAATAGCCACTTGGGCAATGACATGAATTTTGTCATTCATGTGGAAATGACTGATGAAATAATACTGGGCGGCCTGCTGGTGGCGCTGTCCAGGGAGAGTATAAATACTCGGGCATGGGCCCAGCTTGCTCAGGACATTCTTTAACAGGAACTAAAAAGGACACAACTAGATCTCATGTTGAAAAACAGTTGGTTAAAGCTTTGTTTAACACTTAGACCAAGTGCCTAGTAGTTTTCTTACTTCAGGCAAGGTATTTGGAGAGCTACCGATGCCCATGAAACTATCGAGATCAACGTGATATAAACTGGGCGGGTTCGACAACAGGCGGGCGATCGGCTTTGCCAGGTTACCGCCCAGGCTGTGAAGTTGAAAGTTACCCCCACACCCAACGCTGGATTTAAAAATAAAATTGGTATCTGCCGACTTAGAGAGGTGGACATTTGTATTCGTTGCATGTGCAGTAATCTGGTGGCAGCGATGGTCCTCCCATTATAGAATTCCATTGAATGAAATGAAAATCAAGCGGGTTCCATAACGGGCGGGCAATTCACTCCGCCAGATTACTGCTCACACGGTGAGGACAAAAAATTCACTCCAGAGTGGCCATTCTTGTCGGCTGCCGAACAAACAACATTTGTTAAATGCACAGTGACTTTTTCCATCATCGTACACACAGCATAGCCAAGGTAACTTTGCCATGTAGTTCTTGCAGTTACGGATACTGCGAGTTCTGTGATTTCGCACAGGAGAATTTACAGCGCAGTCACAGCTTCTATGGGTTTTACTTCCCAACAATAAACAAGATGTACTGCTCCACGCTACCATGTTAGCAGTGTGACGGTTTACAAATATACCCGAAGGCTAAATTCTCAGCCTGCTCTTCGATTCTGAAAAGAGCACCACCGAAAAATTTACTGAGGATCTGCGCATTAGTACAAAGTGACAGGTGTGTGAGTTTTAGCAGCTCATGTTGCATTACGAGTTACAAAGCCACAGCACCATCAAAACCTCACTAACGTGAAACAAAATAAGAGTTTTACCGTACATTGACTCCCTCTCTTGGGCTCAACAAAGGATAGCAGAGAGAAAAAGCAGAAAACTATAGCGGGACGAGGCTCTTTCAGAACAGTCAATGTGCTATGTCGCATCAGAAATGAATTCACACCGAGACTTATTCAACTAATGGGCACCATGTGACTCTTCTACTTTGTAAGGGGCTATATGTTAATCTAAAGGAATCAAAGCTGATGGTGTGCAGCAGGCCTGAGCTTGGAACTCTAATCGTGGTTGACAGAGAGCTTGTAGAACTGGTGGAAGTGTTAAATTACCTTGGCAGAGCTGTCACCATGAAGAACAAAACATACACAGCAATCCTGAGGAGGGCTGACAGAGCCACAAAATCTTTATTGAACCATTTGGAATAAAGTATCTTGGAGAAAGCAGAGCGACAGCTCTGTAATCGTATTGTGATGGTACATCTACGATATGGCTGGAGACAAGGTCGGGTAATTTTCGAACGGATTTCAGCTCCACAAGGGCAATTGTCACCTCTAATTCTTCTAATCTGCCTGTGAAAGATGCGTGACGGAGCCATATTTTCAGTCTGGCACAGGTGCAGAGTTCAGCAGTCTGAAGGGCTGAGAGAAAAGACTCTGGCCGCGATTTGGCCGGCCGGCACTCAGAGGGCGGCCTTGGAGCCGGGTCCGGAGTTAAAAAATCCAAATGATTGACGGCGGGCTGCCAACCCGCTGCCATCCCGCCTCCACGCAACTTTACAAAGTGTCGGGTCTGCGTGTCCCGATCAGACCCGACACCAAGCGGCGGGAGAGCCACTTAAGGCAGTTAACTGCCTGGATAATCATATTTTGAGGAGCTCTTCCCATTTTGCAACATTCTCAGCGTGTTGCGCATCGTACGACAAACACGCCAGCTGATTGTGCCGGGTTCAGCAACTAGCTGAATTCTTGACAGCTGCTCCTGCAGCATAAAAGCGGACCTGCATCATGGCTGACTTTCAGATGGCAGAACTTTGCGTTTTGAGGTTTTGGAACATATTTTGCAGGTGTATTGAGCTTGTGAGTGTTTAAGCTGAGATCCATGTGCACTGTGACCTCCTTGGAATACCCTCTCCCCACATTGACTGAGCGCTTATAACATCTATTCCTCAATTGAGATATATACCAGCGGAATGGGAACCATTTATACCCTCATCCTGGTTCTCAGAATCGGAGGAAGAGCAGCCGCGGCAGCAGCAGAACAGTCCACCACAGCTGCAGCAACAACAGGAGCGCCAAGCTTCTCCTCAGCCACCTGATGTTGCACAGGGCAGAGGGTGTCAGCACAGAGCGCCACCTCGCCGCAGGAGATACCCCCAACACCGTGTTTACAAGCAGCGGATGAGCTTCCTCAACATGAGTGAGCAGCAGTGCCAAAAGAGGCTGAGACTTTCGCGAGAGGTAGTCGCTGACATCTGCGCAATGCTGCACCAACACCTGGAGCCCAGAGGAGCGGGTGGACACTCCTTACCAGTGGCTGTCAAAGTCACCACCGCACGCAACTTCTTTGCTTCAGGGTCCTTCCAGGGATCAGCAGCAGACATCAGCAGGCATCTCCCAGTCGACCGCACACACTTGCATCACGCAGGTTACCGATGCCCTTTTTGCCAAGTCGCACAATTACATCCACTTCTCCACAGATGAAGCAAGTGTTAATGTGCGTGTCGTTGGCTTTGCAAATATGGCAGGCTTCCCAAGGGTGCAGGGCGTCATAGACTGCACACATGTGGCCATTAGAGCACCCCATCACAACCCAGCTGTATTTGTGAACCACAAGGGCTTCCTCTCCCTTAACGTCCAGCTGGTGTGTAACCACAGGAAGAACATTATGCATGTTTGCACCAAGTTCCCTGGCAGTTGCCATGACTCGTTCATCCTGCGGCAGTCTAGTGTGCCTCAGCTCTTCAATCCACCAACCCAACTTTCCGGATGGCTCCTTGGAGACGAGGGCTATTCCCTGAAGATGTGGCTAATGACACTGATGAGGAGGCCATCAAACGAAGCTGAGGAGTGGTATAATGTCAGCCACATTTCCACCAGAAGCATCATAGAGCAAACCATCGGCTTGCTCAAGATGCAATTCAGATGCCTCGACAGATCTGGTGGAGCCCTACAGTACGCCCCAGCCAGGGTCTCCAGAATCATCGTCGTCTGCTGTGCCCTGCACAACATCGCACAGCAGCGTGGCTTACCACTGCCTGAGGAACAAGTGGCTCAGCGCACAGCCTCCTCAGAAGAGGAGGAGGAGGAGGCGGCAGATGAGGAAGACCTTGCAGAGGCTGCTGTGCCAGTTCCAGCAGCACACGAGCACATTGCTGGCCGTGAGGCAAGGGATGCACTAATCCATACCAGATTCACTTAACTTTACGCAGCAAACACATGTGGCTGGCACATGGAAATGAGTGTCTGCACGACCTTCTTAACACACCATACAGCATCTGTACAATAAACTGTGATTTCCTGTCACTCTCCCCACCAACACTACAGATGAAAGGCACTCTGACCCCTCACTGTGACACTTCCATTTCTGAGCACACATAGGCCAACTCTTTGAATCTTTGACATCGCATTTCTTTAATACAATTGAAATAACGATGAGAGACGTAACTTTGTATTATATCAAAACACCCAAGTGACTACCCTTGTGACTATTTGTGTATTAATGTTCGCTTACGCGTGCTTCTACGTGGTGCTTCCCTGGTGGCTAGAGCAGATGTAGAGGCGCCTTGCTCACTTCTCTGTTGCACCTACTTAGATGCCTTTGGCGGGCATCCTCTGGGTTTGGGAGCCTGGGAGGGCTCCGTAACAGTCTGCTCCTCCTGCGGCTGTGCAGGGGCCGAGAGGACCATCTCAGTTGGGTGAGGAATCTGGGGCTCTGACTGAGGGCACCGCAGTGGCATGGGAGTGTGAGCGCTTGGAGAGGAGCCCACACTTCCTTGTTGTCGACCACCAGCACCCCTCTCATGGGTCACCCGCACTTCACAGCTAGCAAGTAGCTGGAGAGCACCTTGCTGCACATCTGTGGGACCATGAGGACCCGTCTCTGTGCTGACAGTCCTCATAATGGGGACGTCCATGTACCTCTGGTTTCTCTCCTCAATAGATGCCCATCTATTCTCCATAGATGACCATCTATTTAGAAGTGTTACCATGGTCTGTGTCTGGTGGTTTATTTCCTACATGGAGGTTGCCATCCTTTCCATAGCGGCATCTACATTTGCCATTGCATGCACTACGGCAGTGCTCATGTTTGACATGGACTCCTCCAATCTCTGCACACTCGCAGTTACCGTGGTTGCAAACCCTGCCAGAGCCTCCTGCACTTGCTCCTGAAGCTCCAGCACCACTCTCTTTCTGGATGGCCCCAGAGGCACAGGGTCCACATGCAGCTGAGCAGAGCTAGGAGCATCCAACACCCTCCGACGAGGACTCTCCACTGCTGTCCCTGTCTCCACCATCTGCTGATGCTCACTTGTGAGCTGTGATACACCAGGTGAGACCGCACCATATGTCGCGAATGACCCACTGAGGTGTGCGTCTCTGCGCTGGTGCTGGGCGCGCTCATTTCTGCTGATGTTGCTCCCTCAGAGGCTGCAGGTTCCTCTGAGGAGTCGTCCGGCTCTTCCTCCTGGACAGTGGGGAGGGGGGCTCTCGATGGTCCTGTGGGGGAGTAAAGGCATGAGTTAGACATCTGATATTTAGGTACCAGAAACATCCTATTGTGCAGATGATCAGAACTCAATCTGTATGAACATCAGATGCCATATCAGTCACTCATGAAATCTAAATGAGAAGGTTGCAAATCAATTTTGTCACCAGCTTGCTCTACTGCGCCCGTCTCTCCGTCCCCCACTTCCAGCTCCTCTGCACCTCCGACGATGATGATAGCAGCCTCCTCAGCATTTGTTAAATGTGCCATCGAAGGTGGGCCTCCTCCTGTCCTCTCTCTCTTCCTCTTATTGTGGCTCTGTTTTCCTGCAATGAGGAAGACAAGTGAAGTTAGAGCGAGAATGTAGGAGTGAGTGTAGAGAGTCCATAGCATAGATGCTTAGAGGGAGACAAAGATGGAATGAGGTGCCTATACCAAGGGCCATCCCTGTGCATTGTTAGTTGTTGTCATTACATAACAGTGAGGGCGAGTGTGAGGGGTGCATAGTAGAATGGTGGAGTGATTCTGTACATAGAGAGAGAGAGGGATGGTTAAAGGTGCAAGGGATGTAAGGGTAAGGTGGGGTGTACAGGAGTAGGTTGACAATGCAGAGTGCTGGTGATGAGAAGAGATCGGGAGCAGATTGAAGGTAAGTGTGATGTAATACTCACTTTTGCTGAGCGCAGCAGATCATTGAACCTTTTCCTGCACTGGACCCAGGTGCATGAACACAACGGCCTGGCGCTGACCTCCTCAGCAATTTGCAGCCAGGCTGCCTTGGTTTGTTGAGGAGGCTTCCTCCGTCCATTGGAAGGGAACAGAACCCTGCTTGCACCCTCTTACTCCCTCCACAAGAGCATGGAGGGAGTCATCTTCAAAGCGGGGAGAAGTCTTGGTTCTTGCAGCAGTCATCTCGCAAACAATCCCACTCAAGAGCATCAGAAAGTTAGTAAAACCCAAAGGCTGCACGGGCCCCTTAAATGCAGCTGAATCTAAGACGTCAGCAGAGGCGAGTAGCAGACCCGAACCCACTGATTGGGCCGGATAACGCGCACGGCGGGCTTAATAAGCCCAGTTAACTCAAAATCCTTATCACAGTGCGGCTGAAACCGGCAGCAGGACCGGAACCCGCCGAGCAGCGAACCCGACGCGAACCCGCTGTAAGGGGTTCGCGTGGCTCTGTGCTTAGCCTGGGTGCTAGTGTGGGGTTAGGCCTTGTTGCCTGTTCTGGTCTCCAGCCAGCCTGGTAGCACTAGACACCTGTGAGTGGTTCGACCCACTCGCCCTTACGGTTCTGACACTGGACTTAGGTGCGAGAGCAGTAAATGCAGAGAAAACTCAGGTAGACCCGGTTGAATAGTACGAAATGGAAAATCTTTATTGCATATTATTCAAGATTACGAAATACATGTCATAAGCACAGATTAATGACAGTACAAACTTACATACATTTATACAACTAGGTTTAGGGAAACGAGGCGCGCACGACACATCGTAAAAGGGGACACACATTATAATTATCCTTAAAACAAAAACCCTCCCCTATCAATACCTGTCCTAATCTAGATCTGTAGGATCGAGAACCATGCTCACCACTCGTGATAACTTGGAGAATTCTAAAACGATGCTCGGATGGTTTCGCCACAGCACCTGACTATTCACGTGTTGATCAGGGGTCTCTGTACCCCACTTGTTTACTCGCTTTGCTCCGGCTAGCGGGCTGGACCGTCTGCTGTCATGAAGATCTGTGTTGACCTCGGAACTCCGATAAAACTCAAAGAAGAGTCTTCCTGTGCCCGACACCGGTTGGCGGTGGAATTCGTGTGGTAACCTGTAAATGGTCTTTATAGTTCGGGCGCGGTCGGGGTTTACTGACCGCGGCGGCACGTGTAGTCGTCTTCTTCTTCTTCTTGTCTTGTTTCGTTTCGTCGGGCCTTCGGGTCCCTACACCGTTTACCGACCCTCGGGATGGTGCACCCGCTTACCGGCCTTCGCAGCCCAGCTCTTCACAGATCTTCGCGGCAAGCCACGAGGTTGACTGCCGGAAGATCAGCGGACCAAGCGCTCGGTGAGCCGCAAATGAGAGCCAGGAGTCGAATCAAGAGAAAGATGGACGTTTGTTTACTACAGTTATAGTACTGCAATTCTTTATCTCCCGCCCAATCTTAATGTTCATCTTTTGTCATGTTTTGGCGCTCAAACTTCTTGTATGGGGTGGTTCTTGTCGTTAATGGGTTTCGGTGATACTTGTAACTGTCTAAGTACCCGTTAATGTTTCTCCCATTGTGGAACCGGCTAGGAGTCTCCCTGGAGGGGTTTTGGGGGCCTCCGAATTCTTGCTGTGAGTACCCGCGAACGGCTCTCTCATCGTAGAGCCGTGGGGAATTTGCGTATCAATGTCTTTGGATGGGCCCTTGATTGCCCAGTACAATAGCCCTCGTTTGTGCATGGAAAACCGATTCCAGCACTTATATTCTCTTAGGTGTACAAAATGCAAAACGATCGCGTCTTGTCTTATCTCAATATGCTGAGTACTGTCCGATCTTGCTGAAATGTTTATTGAAACGCCATCTTGTCTGCCTACTGAAAAGTCTAGAAACTTCTGCCACGAGGCGCGGTGGCCATTTTACAGGCTGCTTGTGTCCGTTTTGAAACCTGACAGCATTTTGCTGAAATAAAGCCGTTTTACGAAACTGTATGTCTCTTTCTCATTATTTTTAAATCGCGATAATTTGCGAATTCTACACCGCCTCCGATGGCAAAACCGCGACCTATATGTACACAAGTCTTGTTCTCCAACATGCTGGCTCCAGACGATTTCACTGGTGTGAGAATGGCTCATGCATTGCAGCAAATGGGCCATGAAGCTCCCAACAGGAACCCTTAACAGCGTATGCAAAAGAACACCGTTATCACCAAACCTTACTTTAAAACTAGCAGAACAACAGGCCGTCTTTCAACTTCCACCAATTGAAAAAGGCCAGCTGTTCTGTCAGCACTTCTTAAATCAATGGAGCTAACCAGTCAGGAGATGGTAAGCGGTGCTCCATGCACGAATTTGAATGCAAATATTTGCAGATCTGATGCCCACCACTGTACAGCGATGTGAGTGCATTAGATCTGCACCCCTCTGTGGGCACTGCTGAGTAAATGGTGCCAGTACTGTTCCTGCAGCTGTAGTGTTGCAAGAGCACTGCAAACCTTCAGAAGCGATATTTTCTCCTGGCCTCTTCCAATCCCACCAAAACTGACATCCAAAAGGTCCGTCAGAACAAACCAGGGATCCTATTAAAGGATAAAATATCACTGACCCTGCACTCCCAGTAGGGAGCCATGCTTAAAGTGAGTGCAGCTCAGCGAATCAGTGCAACAATGTTATAGCCCCATCTCTGACTACCATCGCGCACAGTTCCTCACTGGGAGCACGGGATCAGTTCATTTGTCCTTTTAATCAAGTTTCTTAACCAAGCGGTGTTCTTATTTCGACACTGCTCATCATAAAATGAGAAACATTTGAAGACAACTTTCCTCAGAATGCAGTTCAGTAGCCTGAACACTGACTGTACTTTCTTGTCCAACTCTAATTTTTAGATCTGATTTCTACAATGCGAATTTCAGATAACACCTAAGGGTTCATTAACATTAGAACAGCAGCCTCAATGCGATGCACTTTCACTGATAGTGGAAATCCAGCCGGAAACTGGAATCAGGGCCTGAACTGACACTGGAGTGAAGCAGAGAGAAGCTCCCTGGAGGAGGGTATTTCACTCCTCTTCGCTTCGGAGTCAATTGCGGGGCCTTAACACTCATTTTACACTCTGCAAGCGTAGCAACACCAACACAGCTCTTGTACTCTGAACGCACCCTACAAGCAATGAGAATTATCTAATGTAAGATACCAGTTTTCACTGCCATGCAATATCATTTAGAATTATTGTCGTTTTTTTATTATTGTCATCATGTATCCCTTTGCTGTACGCCATCCTAGAATGCCTTATCCACTCCACAGGGAACCTTGCAAATGTGATTTTCTTAAACGCAATCAAGCAAAGCAAAAAGATCAGCACAGGCCTGATGTTGGGGTAAGTGCGCACATTATTCATTATCCAGTCACTAAAGTTCCTCTTTAACTTACCTAAGTATAGTACATTTTGGATGAAATAACTGGTATGAATTTTGGTTCGACTGATTTGATATTATCTCCACGGCAATTTAATGTTTGGATGCAGCAGATACATTTCTTTTTACATGTGCTATTTTATATCAGTCTTATAGGAGAATTACTCACAATCACACTGCAGCGCTGCTCAGGATCATTGTATTTTGTCCCAGAAAGCTACTTGTTATTCTGACAGAAGTGGTGTTTTATAGTATACTTTGTAAAGCACAGGCAAACCCTGGGTAATATTTCATTGGAGTTACAACAGTTTTATGGTTCCTTGACAGAATTTAAGTAATCCATAGGTTATGTTACTCAATGAGGCATTGTTCTTAAAATTGTAATCCTTCAAAGTTCTGAGCTTGAGAAACAATTGTTGCCAATTTAATGATGCAATAGCCAGTTATCTATTGACTGCTGTCAAAAGGAGCTCTGAGCGTATCATTTTGTTCTGTGGAACCAAAAGTCTCCACAATGCCATAATGCGCACAATTGCAGAGCAAATTGAAAAGCTGTCACTTAAGTTCGCTTTGCAACTCTACCAACGTCTCATGTTGCAGTGGATCGCTACAGGATTGTTTCTCCTTACAGAGAGTTTTAATTTTCCAGTCTAGTGGAATCAATTCTGAGATGTGGTAGAAAACCCAGACTAAGACAGAGGTTTAGTTGTAAAACAAGTTAAATTTGATTGTACTGCTTTTAGTTATCTAATCTTGAGTGTATCTGGTTTTGCAATGATCTGTACATTGGTTGTCCTTAGATTAGTGGTAAAGTATAGATTGCCCTATCATGGGCTGTACACAAGCTTCTCAGACACCTCAGGGTGATGACAAAACAGAGGGGCTAAATTGGATAGCCCCCGAAAACGGGGGCGGGGATCGCGATGCGCGATTAACCTGCTGTAAGAATCCTGAGAAATCTCCATTTCAGATTCCCACTAGCTAACGTGATGGACGAAATGAAATAAGCATTATTAGTTGTAGGTTTAAGTTTGTATTATGTAACTGTTAGTCAATGCACGCCGATTCTTGAATAATCACGCTTTTAAACTAGTGTAAAATGCCTTGGGTAGACGCGGTTAGATTTTAAAATGGAAGAAAGAGGCCTGATTGACCAAATATTAAAAATGCCGACTCCAACAAGCCTTGTCAGTCTGTGAGAAAAGCTGAGAGAATTAATGGAATTCCAGAGACTGAGATAAGAGGCAGGGACCGTAAGATTGTTATGAATTGTATGTTAGTTGTTTTTTTTGAACACTTCTTTTCTATCTTTAGTGATATAATCATCAGTAATAGATTTATAAATATGAAAGTCTGTAATCATCAACTGTATGCAATGATAGCCTGAATTATATATGAGAAGTCGCACAACACCAGGTTATAGTCCAACAGATTTATTTAATTTTACAAGCTTTCGGAGCTATCGCTCCTTCGTCAGGTAAGTTAGCAATGAGAGAATCTCCCAGAATTCACAATTTAAATTCTGGGAGATTCTCTCATTGCTAACTTACCTGACGAAGGAGCGATAGCTCCGAAAGCTTGTAAAATTAAATAAATCTGTTGGACTATAACCTGGTGTTGTGCGACTTCTCATTTTTGTCCACCCCAGTCCAACGCCGGCATCTCCACATCATGAATTATATATGACATGGAACCCTTTCGCATATAGTTAAAAGTCTGTGAGTAAGCTGTAACCAGAGAGCCTGGGGTGAGAGATTACCATGGTCAAATAGACAGCAGTTAGCCTGGGAACCAAGGTCAGGTGCGGTTTCCATTGTGCTGGAATGTTAACATCCGCAGTGAATTATAAAAACAAAGGCCAACAGCAGGGGCCGTATCTTAGCCGATAGAGACATCTTCCTTTTGTGTTGCCACAACTACCCCAGATATGAGTCTTGATGGTCAAAAGCAGATGATGTAAGAGTGTCATCAAACCAAACACCTGCGTAAGCCAGGGTGGCTACAAATGTGGCCTCTTTATGGTTGGATTTTGGGTTTGGGTGTCAGCCAGTGATTGGTTCAGGAGGACTCCATAGGTTTTGAATGAGAGTAAGGGTATAAGAAGGGAGTCTTAACAGTCACAAAGTGTAGATGATTTCAGGAGTAGAAGATTTCAGGATGAATCAAGGAGACAGTGGGAGACAGAGAGAGAGAAACAAGACACACAGGGTGCAGCTTACTCACGGTTGCGACTTCTACTCAGAGTATAAGTGGTAATGGCCCAGAAATTGGAGTTCGATGGTTGCCGCGGGGGTAAGGATCCCCTGCGATATCGCACTCCGCGCCTACCTTTATGGTTTTGGCCCACACGAACTTCTGGTCCTGGGCCTCTCCCTGGTGCCGGCGCGCAGTGTGTGCGTGTCCCAGAGGCGCAGTTAATTCGATGCGACCTCTGGGATCACGTGGACCAGTTAGAGCCAATGGCAGCACACCATCTTTCATTCATAGTTTTGACAGCAAGAGCTGTCAAAACTATGAATACAACAAGCCCCCAAAAGAACAGCTAAACCTCAATTAAATTTTTAAAAAAAGCCATCACATTAATAAAATAACTATAGTTAAATAAATTAACCACTTTAAACAAAAATTTAAATTTTTGAAATTTTTTTAATTCTTTTTAAAAGTTATAAAAATGAACTTACCTTTCTTTAAAGTCTCTAAAAAAGATAAACCTGTTGAAATTTTAAAAAATAATACTTAATTAACTACTTACCTTGTTAAAAGGGGGTCCTACGCCTGCTTTCTTTATGTGTAAAATGTTCAACACTTACCTGCGCGTTCAAACCTGAAAAAAAAACTAAGTGCGCTGCGTGCGCACAACCTGTAGCGTGCACGCGGTTCACTAAGGAACCGCCCCCTTTGCAATACCCGAAGTGCCAGTTTCCCGCGCATGCGCAGTGCATGCAGGAAACCGGCACTTCGGGACCTAATACGCGAGAGTACACAGTGCGTACTCTCCCGCATTAGGTCTAATTTTCGGGCCAATATAACTCTTAATTATACTCTGTAAACTGCTGCTCGAATACTGTAATGCATTAAGTCTTGCTTGTGCTGAGTAATGTTAAATCACTGTCCCCAGTACGGGTCAACCGCGAATCATTTGGAACCAGGGTCCCTTTGGGATCTTATACTGCGCCCGTTGATTGAATTGCGGGCAGCACGCCATCCCCATAGCCCAGGGGAGTGGCAGTGGCTCCATGGAGCATGAACCTGCTGTCCTCTCTCAAGATGACAGCATTCGTGCTCCCATCCCTGCCACTCGGCCAGTGCCCTTGCTGTTGCCTGTCAGCCAGCCAGCCCAGACTGCTGCCGCCCATGCTGAGATGTGCAGTCGAAGCCGGGCTTTCTAGGCCCAGAGCTGGTCAAGGTCGTCCTCCAAGACTATCTGCAGTCTCCTCCACTGAAATTCAGCAGCCTTCCGCCAGCCATATTGCTGCCACTGGGGTAGCACTTTGTAGGAGCACAAGCACAGGCAAAAGCACGTGGAAGACAGGTTCTAAGGGAAGGCACAAGGGTGATTAGTTTGATTGTGCACGCAATATGGCATGATTTCATTGATAAATTTGTTTGCAATGTTTATTTCGTGGTGTATTTTATTTTTGCATTGTGGCCAAGAGGATGATGTATTGGTCAGTGACAGAGGGAAGGTAAGGAATGTGGGACTGTCGGTGAATGGAGAATTGGGATTGCGGTTACTGGTATCGCACTCAAATTAGTTCTTCGCGGACAGCCCGGGCGGAAAGGGGCTGTGTAGGTTGCCGCCTCCTTTACTCTTCCTCCTCGCCCTCTTCCTCCTCCTCCCCATGCTCCTTAGCTGCTTGCCAATAGCTGGTGGCAAGGGCTGTCCCCTCATGATGCAGCAGGCCAGCATGAATCTTGAGACGGCTCAGCTGAGTACTGCAGGACTCCTCCAGAGAGGTCCAGGCAGCGGAATCGTTGTTTCAGCATGCCAGTGGTCTGCTCTATCACATTTCCTATGGCAGCTTGGCTCTCATTGTATGCATGCTGCTCATGTGTGCGTGGGTTGCGCACTGCAGGCATGAGCCATGTTGTCAGCAGGTAATAGCCCTTATCGCCCAGTAGCCACGCTTTGGTTTGCCATGGTGGCTGAAAGGACTGCCGCAGAATGAAGGCATCATGACTGCTGCCAGGATACTGGGCACTGACCTGCATGATGCGCTGCCTATGGTCACACACCAGCTGGACGTTGAGTGAGTGGAATCCCTTTCAGTTCCGGTACATGGCAGAGTTGACATGTGGCGCTCGCAAAGCGATGTGCGTACAGTCAATGGCACCCTGCACCATGGGGAGGCCTACGATCCTAACAAACTCTCATGCTCACTCCGCCTGCTTGTCTCTGGAAAGAGAGAATATGATGTAATAACTCTCTTTGAATGGAGAGCCTCAGTGACCTCCCTTATGCAAACTGCGAGATGTTGCTAGTATCTCCAGCTCCAGCCTGGAAGGAGCCAGATGCATAAAAGTTTGTCGCTGCGGTCACAGCCACTGGCAATGTGGTCCTTGCCTTGCACTGAGGTTGGAGTTGTGGCTGCAGCAGTTGACAAATTTCAGTGAGGACGTCCTTATTGCAGCGCAGACTCTCACACATTGTTCGTCGCTCAGGTTCAGGCAGGAGAATTGCTCCCTGAACACTCTGGGCGGATATGGCCTCATGCTGAGAGCCCTTCTCCCCCTTCCCCTCCTCCCTGTTCTAGCAGCTTGTCCTGCTCTGCATGGCCTCTGCTCATCCTCCCAGTCATGCTGTATTCCAAGGGGAAGGCCTACTGGTGCACCCATGTCTGGGAGCAACTGGTTTGTGCAGAAGCCTTGAAGTCAGCAATAAGTTCTTCAGCAGCTGCCACTCCACTCCCTGTAGACTTTTGCAACTTGAAACAACTATGGAAAGCACCAAACACTTGATCGTAGCAACAGCCAGAAGAATCTGCCAACAACTAAGCCGTAAGTAGTTGATGATCCCTTTAAATAGCGTTGGTGGTAGGTCCTTCATGCTGCTTGATGCGTGTTCAGCTGTGCGAGGTTAAGAGAGGGCGCAGCCTGGAGCGTGGAGCTCCAAAATGGCAGCACTGGCGTCAAATCAGCATTGCACGCTGATTGACGTCATCATCTGCCTGCTCTGCATACTTCCGGCGGGCGTTAGCTGCGCCCAAACAACAGGCGCTACTGAGCCCACTTTCGCGCCCAGGTAATCCTCCAAGAAGATAAAGTTCTGCAAAGTTTTTTCCTGATGTCCAAAGGTATTGAAAACTCCAGAGTATTAAACCAACCTTAAAATCTGCGCTTACAACTTACATCCAGGAGCGCAGCTGCACATAAACCTTTGGGCCTAAGAAATTGGACTGTGCCCAAATCGGGTTGGGTTGTGATCCTGGTGATGCGCACGCTGCACATGTCTAAAGAGGCCGGCGGCAGGACCATGGCAAATTGGTCCACCGACATCATTAGGATTGGGAATCAGGGGGAAAACTCTCCACTGGCTGGAGTCATACCTAATATAAAGGAAGATGGTTGTGGTGGTTGAAGGTCAATCATCACAGCCCCAGGACATCGCTGCAGCAGTTCCTCAGGGCAGTGTCCTAGGGCCAACCATCTTCAGCTGCTTCATCAATGACCTTCCCTCCATCATAAGGTCAGAAGTGGGGATGTTCGCTGATGACTGCACAGTGTTCATTGCCATTCAAAACTCCTCAGATAATGAAGCAGTCCATGCCCGCATGCAACAAGACCTGGACGACATTCAGGCTTGGGCTGATAAGTGGCAGGTAACAGTCGCGCCACACAAGTGCCAGGCAATGACTATCTCCAACAAGCGAGAGTCTCACCACCGCCTCTTTACAATAAATGGCATTACCATCACCGAATCCCCCTCCCTCAACATCCTGGGGGTCACTATTGACCAGAAACTTAACTGGACCAGCCACATAAATACTGTAGCAACAAGAGCAGGTCAGAGGCTAGGTATTTTGCGGTGAGTGTCTCACCTCCTGACTCCCCAAAGCCTTTCCACCATCTACAAGACACAAGTAAGGAGTGTGATGGAATACTCTCCACTTGCCAGGATGAGTGCAGCTCCAACAACACTCAAGAAGCTCGACACCATCCAGGACGTAGCAGCCCACTTGATTGGCAACCCATCCACCACCTTAAACATTCACTCCCTCCACCACCGGTGTACCGTGGCTGCAGTGTACACCATCTACAAGATGCACTGCAGCAACTCGCCAAGGCTTCTTCAGCAGCACCTCCCACTACCCCCTGGTCTTTCCCCCGTAGCCCTGCAAATTTTTCCCCTGCAAGTATTTATCCAATTCCTCTTCCACCTAGAAGGACAAGGGCAGCAGATGCATGGGAACACCACCACCTCCAATTTACCCTCCAAGTCACACATCATCCTGACGTGGAAATATATCGCCGATCCTTCATCGTCGCTGGGTCAAAATCCTGGAACTCCCTCCCTAACAGCACTGTGGGAGGACCTTCACCACACGGACTGCAGTGGTTCAAGAAGGCGGCTCACCACCACCTTCTCAAGGGCAACTAGGGATGGGCAATAAATGCTGGCCTTGCCAGCGACGCCCACATCCCATAAACAAATTTTTAAAAGTACCGGCGAGCTGCAGGTGCGATTATGGCCTCAGAGGCAGCTTGCCGGTCATGGGGGAGGAGGGGCAGCAAGACTGGCTCGCTTGGACACCAGCCGAGGGTCTCTGGAGAGTCCGGGCGGGGGAGGCAATCAAGATAGGGGCAAGCGGCGGCCGGCAGCAGCCCACGGTTTCAAAGTAGACTCCTGCTCCTCCTGGGTCCACAATAAAGTATGTAAAATAACTTTAACGTGCCTTTCGGGGGGCAGCCTCCAGCGGTCCCTTTAAGGACCACTGGTTTGTTTGCTCGATGCCTGAAGAAAGGTGAAGAGACACAGCAACAGAAATGCATCTTCGAATTGCTGAACTTTTACTTTTACAATCGATAAAGTTGAAAGGCCGTGTCCCAGTTCTCAGGACTCCACTAAAATTGAAAAGATTAGAAGAGAGGGCGAGGTAAATTATAAAATAGTAATTCATTGAATACAGGGTTTGGTTTTAAAAGCTGGAAGGAAGACTGTGGGAGATAATTTTGTAATCTTGTGGAAGAAATGAGTTACAATGGGGAACAGTATGAGGAGTCGTATTGGTAGAGCTCTCTGGAACTCATTCCCTTCATCTCTCCACCTCTGAAAGTCTTATCAAAGTCCATCTCCTCAACCCTACTTTCCACATCATTTTTTAATCTCTCTCTTTCTGGTTTGGCGTTCATTTCCAAACACCATCTGTGAATTGCCGTGTGAAGTTTTCTATGTTAAAGCCATTATAAAAATTCTAATTGTTCACTTGAACACAGTAAGGATGTATAAGGAGGATGGGGGCATATTTGGAATTTAGGAACAAGAGAGGAAAGTTTAATTCTCCGCTCCACTCCCACTCTGATCTCTCCGTCCTCGGCCTCTTACACTGTTCCAACGAAGCTCAACGTAAGCTCGAGGAACAGCACCTCATCTTTCGATTAGGCACTTTACAGCCTTCTGGACTCAACATCGAGTTCAACAATTTCAGACTATGACCTCGGCGCCTATGTTTTCTTTTTTCTCTCACATGGCAGCTGTTGATGATTCTGCCATTGCCATTTACACCTCATCTAGAGCCATCTTTTGTTTCTTAACTTATCCCATTACCATCTCCTTTTGCCTTGCACCATCATCCCTTTTGTCTTTTACTCTCTCCTGCCTTCCATCCTCTCACAGATCTTCCCCTTTGTTCTTTCCTCCCCTCCTCCCTACACTTGCTTAAAAATCTGTTACATCTCCAACTTTTTCCAGTTCTGACAAAGGGTCATCGACCTAAAACGTTAACTCTGTTTCTCTCTCCACAGATGCTGCCTGACCTGCTGAGTATTTCCAGCATTTTCTGTTTTAATTTTAAGAGAGGAAATTTATTAATAACATAAAAAGCTGGTGCAAATCTGTTGTATATTAAAAGTTTTGCAGAAAGTGTGCACTTCCCATAAGAATCACACTTACTTCCTTGTCACACTTCCGACATCACATTTCCGCAGAGCCTCTGACTGACCTTGAGCCACAGGGGATATACAATTAATAGCAATATTAACTCGCTATTATAGTTCAGTCATTCTGGAATCAAATGAGTGCCAACAAGCAAATAAGCTGACATTTAAACATGGTTTTGTTGAATTCAATCAGTTGCACTGCACAAAAAAACCTGCATTGTTGTCCTATTTTTATTCAAATGTCTTTGCTTGAGATCCAAAGCAGCGAGTACATGTACCTGTTTGTGTGTTTACATAGCAGTGCATGTTAATTAAACGTGTTTCTGGTCTGTGGGCCTGCTGGTGATGATGATGAATATGTAGATGTGAAATTGTCATTATCCTTGAGCACTCTGCATGCAAATTTAAACACTAATTGCAGCATGTATTAATTGAGGCAGAAGGTAGTCATTTATTCCTGTCTCCTGATTGTCCATTTGTAACAGACGTGGCCAGTAATAGTACAATTAGCCATGGTGCCCTTTAATTGCAGCGCAGACCTATCATTTAGGGTATTAAACACAGTTTAATTACAAGAACAAATCTGAAACATGTTTGGCTTCTGACATTTGTGGCTAACAAGTGAAAAAATAAAACCTTTGTTCAGAGCAGTGACAAATTACTGCAGACAAAGGCAAACCCATCTGCTTAAAGAAGGCTACATTACAGGCATTGGACTAACGGTATCAATTTGTAGCAGCAGCATCATCTTTCCCATAAGGGATTCAGGTTTTGTTTTAAGAAGTTCAAAAGAAATTGGAGCTTTGTGCATTGGCAACATGAGGCCTGGCTACTGAGAAACAGGAGAATGAACATGGAGCCCGCTAGATAATGAGCAAGGAAATAGATGAAGATCTAATTATTTTTTTTAAGAACTCTTCCATAAAACTATGGGCTGCACTTGGCAAAATGTACTTATGACATTCAGTAAAGCAGCGAGACATAAATAGGGTTCCGTTGAGAAGTTAATCTAAAACCAAGAATGGAGAAAATTACTGAAAGCATTTAACAGGATGTTATTAATGGTCATCTATACTGAACAAAGGTCAGAAGAGATATTCAACATGATTTTAAAAGCATGACCTACAAATTAACTGGACACAGATAAATGCGAGGTAGGAAGAATAGGGAGGTCACTTATCACTTGCAGGGTGCGAGTCTAGGTGGGGTAGAGGAACAAAGGGATCTCGGAGTACAAATACACAAATCACTAAAAGTTGCGCCACAGGTTAGCAAGGCCATAAAAAAAGCAAACCAAGCACTAGGGTTTATTTCTAGAGGTATAGAATTGAAAAGTAGGGAAGTTATGCTAAACCTGTATCGAACCTTGGTTAGACCGCACTTTGAGTACTGCGTACAGTTCTGGTCACCATATTATAAAAAGGATACAGAGGCACTGGAGAGGGTGCAGAGAAGATTTACCAGAAATGCGAGGGTATACATATCAGGAAAAGATGAACAGCCTGGGTCTCTTTTCTCTTGAAAAAAGAAGGCTGAGGGGTGACCTAATAGGGGTCTTTAAAATTTTGATAGAGTGGATACAGAGAGAATGTTTCCACTTGTGGGGAAGAGCATAACTAGAGGCCATCAATATAAGATAGTTACCAAGAAATCCAATAGGGAATTCAGAAGAAACTTCTTTACCCAAAGAGTGGTGAGAATGTGGAACTCGCTACCACAGGGAGTGGTTGAAGCGAATAGTTTAGATACATTTAAGGGGAGGCTAGACAAGCATATGAGGGAGAAGGGAATAGAGGATTATGCTAATAGATTTAGATGAGGAAAGACTGGAGGAGGCTCGAGTGGAGCATAAACACCGGCATGGACTAGTTGGGCCGAATGGCCTGTTTCTGTGCTGTATATCCTATGTAATTCTATGTAATCTTTGAGAACGTAACTAAGTTAGCAGATCCATTCGATGTAACGTGCTTGGGTTTTCAGAAGATATTAAATAAAGTTCAATATGTAAGGCTTTTAAAAATGATCAGTGGGGCTAGATTTTCCACCTAATCATGACAAATAGACAGAACTTTAGCCCTAAGGCTTGTGGAGTTCACTGTAAATTAGATAATTGAATTGAAACTGGCTTGGCAATAGAAAACAGAAGTTAATGACAAACGGTTAAAGCTTTGCCTGGAGGAAAATGACCAGTGACATTCTACAAGGGTTTATTCAAAATCTTCAGCTATTTAAGTTTTCCAAAAATGATATGGAGGAGAGCATGTCTAATATGGATGTGTCATAAACTCCGAGAAGTAGATAAAGCATTCAAAAAGAGCTGGGTGAGTGTTTATTTAACTATGGATCGCCTCACACAACGTTTAGCTGTAAGTTTATCATTCTGCCATATTCTGAAGTAACAGTTAGAATATATTAGAGGTAACATCCTAAAAAACAGAATTCGATTAAAAGAAAACTGAATTTGCAGAACTATTACCAAAATTTATGATCTAAAATTTGGAGACAGGCGTTCCCACAACACCTTGTCATTTTTTATGTCCAAATCGGGCAATGTTTCACTGTTGAAACTGCCCATTCATATCACTGTAATGGGACTCTATGTTTGGCTATGGTGGGTTATGGTACGTAAAGGAATGGGTGATTATAAGTGTTCATACATTTATTTATATTATTTAATGCATTTTGTTTGTGTGATGAGCTATAAAAACATTGATGTGAGTCAGGGGCAAATTGGATTTTTTTGAAAACATCAAACATCACTATTCTCAAGAGACAGATATTTAATCTGTGTTGCTATGCGACCCAAAAAATAAATATACAGGTTATTTTCTCCAAAGAAGGAATTGAATATATTTGTTTCTCTCTATATTGAGTAAACCTGTTTAGTTTTTATATGTAAGGTTGAAGCTGAGTCTGACAACTGCCATATAAATGATTATATTTCCAGCCTCATTATGAGGGTAGCCTGCCTTTGGCACGTGATTGCAAAGCACAGCATAATTCATTCCAATTAACGTAGAGGTTCTTAACCCTTTCACCAGCCACTTGTAATAGTCTGAATGTTCTGCGTGATGTATCTTCCGACAGTTGTGAGGTTGCCTTTCAATGCTATTTGCCTTCCTGATAATTCGTTTATCGTGCCAGTTGGATCAGGTTTATGCAAATTTCATTCATAAAAGTGCAAGGAGAAATGAAGGCTTTTCAAACCTATCTTAAAAGTCACACAATCTCACCCACACAAAGGGTTGGTGGGAGGAAATGGAAAGATTGCATTGGTGCAGTGGGGGAACTCTGCTGGGGTTTGTGGTAAGGCACATGGAGGTAAAGATTCCACATATGGGAAATTTGGGCCTCGAATGGGCCTTTTTGGTCATAAAATATTAAGAATTTAAGGACAACTGGAAATGCTGAAATTTCCTTTCAGCTTCCCTATGTTGCTTAAACTTGTCAAGTCTAGCAAATGGGTTTGAATTAAACATACCGTAGCAGCAATTATCGCAGCTGAACAACCTAACAGGCAGAAATGAGCATCTTAACCTTAATAAGAAACTAACTTTTCACCAATAGAGATGAGTTGAACTGAAACATTAGAACTAGGATGCAAAGTATTCGCAGAAAAGCACATTAAACTGATGCAGAGCTTAATTGTGCAAAACGTACTGGCCAGGAAGACATAAATATTCAGTTCTGGTGTATAACCTCCAATCTGTATACAAGAAATCAACCATGGAAGAAGATGAACAAGCAAGTCAGTGTCATGTCCACCGCAAGCGATCAAAGTGTCGGCACTACCCAGAATAAGTTAGCGTGAAATTATTTAGTATGAAAAAGGCGACCGAAGGTAAAAAGCCACTGACTTGACTAGCTGAAGGTGGGTTGTAAAGTCTAACAAGGGGTTCCTCACATCCCAGACCAGAGACCTAAGCAGAGGGAGCAGCAGACACCTGAAGAAGGGGCGACAGCTCCGAAAGCTTGTAATTTTAAATAAATCTGTTGGACTATAACCTGGTGTTGTGCGACTTCTCATTTTTGTCCACCCCAGTCCAACGCCGGCATCTCCACATCATGACATATATATAGTGCCTTAGATGTAATAAAATGCCCCACAGCACTTCACAGAGGTGAAAATAACTGGAACCAAGAATGGAGGGTGATGGATTAGGGGTGGTGACCGAAAGCAAGATCGAAGAGGTCGGTTTTGAGGAAGCTTTTGAAGGAGGGGAGCGGGATAGCACGGTTGGGAGTAGTTTAGGGAGAGGATTCCAGGATGTGGGGCCTAATTGGCTGAAGTCTCTGCATCAGAAAGAGGAGCGGGGAGAAGGGAAGAGGAGGGCGGAGAGCGGGGATGGCGGGTGCGGGTGGTGATGCATTGGAAACCAGAACTGGAAGTGTGGAGGGCACCAACAGGAATATAGCAGTGAATGAGACTGCAAAGAAAGTGAGGTAACTGGTCCTGGAGGGATTTGTGGATGAGGACTAGGAATTTGAAATTTATATGTAGGCAGATAATGAACTAGTGAAGGTTAGTGAGTATAACAGTAATAGAGGAATGGGACTTAGTGTTGCTGGTGGAGTTTTTAAGACATAGCGGTGAGCAGATCCAGTTTCACACTGAAGGTAATGAAATATTAGTGCTGTGTACACAAAGTTATGGGGGGAGAAATTCAGTATCGCCCCATTTGGGGCGCAATTATCGGCTGGGTGCAAAGATTAGCGCCTGGCACTAATTATCGCCACCGACTGCAAACTTGACTTTTATCGCCCCTGGAGGTGATTGGAGCGCGAAATCAGGCACTTCACACCTGTCTTAAGGCGCAAAGGCCGAGGAGCGAGGCGCTACCTCAGAGCACTGGCGAAGCTCATGTAATGTCAGTCAGCAATGGAACACACACACAATGGCACGGGCCAGTTCTTAAAGGGGATGGTTAATCTCAGTTTCCATCCACATCCTGCTAATTGCAGCCTTGAATCTCGGCCTGGAGAGACCTGCACATCAAATCTGCTGGAAAGAACAATGGAGAGTACCAGGCAAAGAGCTCAGAGTGCAGCCCCCACAGTCTCTTCTAAATCGATACAAGGAATGGCAAATCAAAATGAACCTGCAAAGTGCTGGCAGTACCCAAAACTCCTTCACACAACGTTGAAACTCTCCAGAAGTCTCTCTCTCTCTCTCTCTCAGAATGCGTAGTTCAAAAATGGCACCAACAATAAAAGGCAGGTAGCGGTCACCTTTAAATAGCGCTCCCCCTTTCCCTTCATGACTGCAGAACGCTCCACTCAAACTGTCGTTGCTAGCGTCAGGCGGTAAGGCGGGGGCGCCACTGAATATCCGCTCTGGGGCGATACCGGGGCGTTGTGCACTCGACTGACGTCACGATCTGCCGGCGCAGGAGATCGTGGCGGTAGTGTTTAGCGCCACCGCAAAATGTCTAGTTAATTTCGCGAGCGGCGCAAACTTCACCGCGCCCGGGCGCTAGATGCTTTGCGCCCCATTAGCGCCCTCTTAAGGCGCTAACGGGAGGCGCAACCAACTGAATTTTTCCCCCATGGTCTTCATTCATACATGGTAGAAGACAGGTTGGAGAGGGTAGAGTTGAATACCACGGGGTAGAGTTTCACCTTCACCGCCTGGGAGGTAATCTGGTGAGACAATTGCACGATCTTTATAGAACTCATCCAATTTTCATTCCATTGAAATCAATGGCTTGGTAGCATTCACTTATATAGTATTCCCAAAGCTAGAAGCAATTGTTTCTCAGGATTGAATCAAAATCCTCTATTTGCTTCAGCAAGGGAATGAATGGGCCATCAGCTGTGTATCACTTAAAGTGAATAAACTATCACCCACTTACAATGAATGTACTGTATAATGTGAAAAATAGTGGAGGAACTTTCCACTTACAGTTGGAAGCTTAGAAAAATGCAGCTGTAACTGTAACATGAGAAATCATAAGGGAAAAAATCTTGGCGAGATAGATATATTCATAGATACACCCTCCCAAAAGGACAGGCTGTCTAAGCCTGGAGAAGAAAGGTCATGCTTGCATATAATTTACCCTAACCTGCAATCGCCTTGATATGGATATTTCCTGAGAGGACTTGACAGGGTAGATGCTGAGAGGCTGTTTCCCTTGGCTGGAGAGTCTAGAACTAGGGGGCACAGTCTCGGGATAAGGGGTCGTCCATTTAGGACTGAGATGAGAATTTTTTTTTTCACTCAGTGGGTTGTGAATCTTTGGAATTCTCTACCCCAGAGGGCTGTGGATGCTGAATTGTCAAGTATATTCAAGGCTGAGATCGATAGATTTTTGGACTCTACGGGAATCAAGGGATATGGGGATCTGACGGGAAAGTGGAGATGAGGTCGATGATCAGCCATGATCTCATTGAATGGCGGAGCAGGCTTGAGGGGCCGAATGGCCTACTCCTGCTCCTATTTCTTATGTTCTCACATTTGATTGAGTGAGTGATTTAACCTTGAACAAAACAAATAGAATGGAGAACACATGCCTTTTAATTCCTCTTTCCAGTTAGAGAGAGGACACAATCAGATCTTCAGCTGCAAATAAAACAATGGTAGTACCGATGAAAGGGAAGGGGAGTAACAGCCTGACCCACTTAAAAAATTTCCAGCAAGGTACAGATCTGAGTGGTATATAAAAGCTGCTCTACCCCTCAAACATTTTTGGTATCAAGTAAATTTGGTGTCTTCAGTTTCTAAGCTCTATAAACTACATCAAACAATCTTCTAGTATTAGAAGTGCTCATAATCGCTTTTATAAATCCAACTTGATTTTAACATGCAGTATGAGAAAGATGATCTCTGGCCGTAATATTTGACAGTCTCTACCAAGCGAAGACAAAAGGTTGTGCCAGAAAGCAGTGTTTGTCAAAAACATTAAACCATTTATGTTCATTGAATCCAATATGTAAACAGCCAAAGGTATATTTTAACCAGATCTGTCCGCAATCTATGTTTTAAGATTCAAGAGGAAACTCTTCTTCAACCTAGCATTTCCCTTGTGGCATATTTTCATTTTGATTGTTTTCCTAATTGTATTCTGTTTTCACAGCCCGTCTAAATACTCCTTTTGTGCTTATTACTGTTGACTGTCTGCACACTTATATATATTCTCCCATCTTAATTTCATAAGATGCCTCTGATGTCAAGAAATCTCTATAAAACTGCCAGAAAGTGTCACATTCCCTTTGACTTTGTCACTATCTCCACATTAGATGATCTAATTATAAACATAAGAGACAGCTTCAGCTCTGTCATCCTAACCTGTTCAGCCTCAATGATCATTAAATCAGCGCCAGCTCTGTATGGGGGAAGAAAGCTACCTTCTCGGTTTTGAGCTGTTTAGGCTGTTTCCCACTGGGGAATTAAATAACATTTCAACAAAAGTAGCCTTTTAAAATGTTCTTTTAAAAATCATTCTATTAAATTTTGATCAAAAGAACACAGGAGTGAGAAAGGCCATTCAGCCCCTCGAGCCTGCTCCACCATTCAATTAGATCATGACTGATGTGTAGCTCAACTCCATTTACCCGCCTTTGGTCCATATCCCTTGATACCCTTACCTAACAAAAATCCGTCAGCCTCAGACTTGAACTTTTTTCTCAAATCCAAGAAACCGAAAAGTAAAACAGAAATTGCAACTCTTTTTTTGAATTAATTCTTGAGATATGGGTGTTGCTAGCAAGGCCAGCTTATATTGCACATCCCTGGTTGAATTTGAGAAGGTGGTGGTGAGCCACCTTCTTGAACCGCTGCAGTCCGTGTGGTGAAGGTACTCCTACAGTGCTGTTAGGTAGGGAATTCCAGGATTTTGACCCAGCGACGATGAAGGAACAGCTATATATGTCCAAGTCAGGATGGTGTGTGACTTGGAGGGGAACTTGGAGATGGTGGCATTTCCATGTGACTACTGCCCTTGTCTTTCTGGGTGGTAGAGGTCGCAGATTTGGGAGGTGCTGCCGAAGAAGCCTTGGTGAGTTGCCGCAGTGCATCCTGTAGATGGTACACACTGGAGTCACGGTACGCCGGTGGTGGAGGGAGTGAATGTTTAAGGTGGTGGATGTGCTGTCAATCAAGCGGTCTGCTTTGTCCTGGATGGTGTTGAGCTTCTTGATTGTTGTTGCAGCTGTACCCATCCAGGCAAGTGGAGAGTATTCCATCACACTCCTGACTTGTGCCTTGTAGGTGGTGTAGAGGCCTTGAGGAGTCAGGAAGTGAGCCACAGCATTTCTGTGGCTGGTCCTGTTAAGTTTCTGGTCAATGGTGACCCCCAGGATGTTGATGGTGGGGGATGTGATGATGGCAATACCACTGAAAGTCATGTGTGGTTAGACTCTCTCCTGTTGGAGATGGTCATTGCCTGGCACTTGAGTGCTGTGAATGTAACACATCAGCCCAGGCCTGGATGTTTTCCAGGTCTTGCTACATGCCGGGGTGGATTGCTTTATTATCTGAGGAATTGCGAAGGGAACGGAACACTGAGCAGTCATCAGCTAGCAGCTCTACACTTCTGACCTTATGATGGAGGGAAGGCCATTGATGAAGCAACTGAAGATAGTTGGGTTTAGGACACTGCCCTGAGGAGTTCCTGCAGCCATGTCCTGGGGCTGAGATGATTGGCCTCCAACAACCATAACTATCTTCCTTTGTGCCAGGTATGACTTTAGCCGCTGGAGAGTTCCCCCTTTGATCCCCAGTTTTACTAGCGATCCTTGGTGCCACACTCAGTCGAATGCCGCCTTGATGTCAAGGGCAGTCACTCTTACCTCATCTCTAGAATTCAGCTCTTTTGTTAATGTTTGGACCAAGGCTATGGAGCCAAGTAGTCCTGGTGGAACCAAAACTGAGAATCATTGAGCAGGTTATTGGTGAGTAAGAGCCGCTTACTAGCACTGTTGATGATTCCTTCCATCACCTTACTGATGATTGAGAATAGGCTGATGGGGCAGTAATTGGCCAGGTTGGATTTGTCCTGCTTTTTACGTACAGAACATAACTGGGCAATTTTCCACATTGCCGGGTAGATGCCAGTGCTGTAGCTATACTGGAATAGCTCGGTTAGAGGCGTGGCTAATTCTGGAGCAAAGGTCTTCAGCACTACAGCCGGGATGTTGTCGGAGCCCATAGCCTTTGCTGTATCCAGTGCGTTCATCTGTTTCTTGGTATCACGTGGAGGGAATCGAATTGGCTGAAGACTGACATCTGTGATGTTGTGGACCTCAGGAGGAGGCCGATATGGATCATCCACTCGGCCCTTCCCGCTGAAGATGGTTGCAAACGCTTCAGCCTTGCCTTTTGCAACCATGCGCTGGGCTCCACTATCGTTGAGGATGGGGATATTCATGGAGCCTCCTCCTCCTGTTAGTTGCTTCATTGTACACCACCATTCACAACTGGTTGTGGCAGGACTGCAGAGCTTAAGTATGAGGTCAAGTAGTTATTCCCTCGGGTTGGTTCTCTCACCTCCTGCCGTAAGATCAATCTGACAGCTGTGTCCTTCAGGACCTGGCCAGCTGGGTTAGTGGTGGTACTGCCAAGTCACTCTTGGTGATGAACATTGAAGTCTCCCATTCTTTGCCCTTGCTACCCTCAGTGCTTCCTCCAAGTGGTGTTCAACATGGAGGAGAACTGATTCATTATCCGAGGGAGGGCGGTAGGTGGTAATTAGCAGGAGGTTTCCTTGGCCATGTTTGACCTGATGCCATGAGACTTTATTGGGTCCAGAGTCAATGTTGAGGACTCCCAGGGCAAATTTACATCAGCCAAATAACAATTTAACTTTTAAGTTGTAGCCCCTGTCTGATCTTCGGCCGTTCAGCAGAGGAGGCCCGATCCTACTCCTTCACCAAGCATAAAGGTCACCTCAAGGAACAGAGTGTGCAGATTTAAACTGATGTGTGATGGAGTGACTCTGCAGAGTGTGAGAATTCAAAAGTTTCCGGGGAGTAGCTCGGTCCCAGCTCCACGCTGATTTTGAACTAGAAGCACAGATAAATCTGACACTGGGTGCAGAGGCTGACTGTTGGCTTGTATTGTGCTGTGGGCTCATAGTATTCTTTAATCTGAAATACAGATACGATACACAGGTGATGTGCACCTGTGGCCTTACACATCATTGTGTACCTGTCAAATTCATGAGTTATTAATAATTTGAATATCTTTGGCTGTCACTGAGGTTTTCTACATTCATATATTAGCAGCTCGCAGATATAGACAGGAGGGACACCTGAACTGTGCTGCCACTTCTTTGTGAACTCCCTCATGTACTGCCATTTCCTGCCCCGCTGAAGGTGGAAGTCACGTGAAGATGGCAACGTGCACACACATGGAAAATTACACTGCAGCAACAGACAGAGCAGATCCACCGAGGCAGAGATCCGGAAGTGGGAATGGAGATGGATTTGTCTACTGATTTTCAAGCAAAAATTCAGATACTGCAGACATTCTGTCTAGTTGTGATTTTATTTTTTTATTCGTTTATGGGATGTGGGCGTCGCTGGCAAGGCCATCATTTATTGCCCGTCCCTAATTGCCCTTGAGAAGGTGGTGGTGAGCCGCCTTCTTGAACCACTGCAGTCTGTGTGGTGAAGGTATTCTCACAGTGCTGTTAGGGAGGGAGTTCCAGGATTTGGACCCAGCGACCATGAATGATCGGCGATATACTTCCAAGTCAGGATGGTGTGTGACTTGGAGGGGAACTTGGAGGTGGTGCTTTTCCCACGCGCCTGCTGCCCTTGTCCTTCTAGGTGGAAGAGGTCACAGGTTTGGGAGGTGCTACCGAAGAAGCCTTGGCGAGTTGCTGCAGTGCATCTTGTAGATGGTACACACTGCAGCCACGGTTCGCCGGTGGTGGAGGGAGTGAATGTTAAAGGTGATAGATGGCGTGCCAATCAAACGTGCTGCTTTGTCATGTATGGTGTCGAGCTTCGAGTGTTGTTGGAGCTGCACTCATCCAGGCAAGTGGAGAGTATTCCATCACACTCCTTACTTGCGCCTTGTAGATGGTAGAAAGGCTTTGGGGAGTCAGGAGGCGAGACACTCGCTGCAGTATACCTAGCCTCTGACCTGCTCTTGTTGCCACAGTCTTTATGTGGCTGGTCCAGTTAGGTTTCTGGTCAATGTTGACCCCCAGGATGTTGATAGTGGGGGATTTGGCGATGGTAATGCCGTTGAATGTCAAGAGGCGGTGGTTAGACACTCGCTTGTTGGAGATAGTCATTGACTGGCACTGCTGTGGCGCGAATGTTACCTGCCACTTATCGGCCCAAGCCTGAACGTCGTCCAGGTCTTGTTGCATACGGGCATTGTAGAATTCGCAAAATTATCGCGATTTTATAAAATAAGAAGGAGACATAAAGTTTCGTACAAACAGCTTTATTTCAGCAGAATGCTGTCGGGTTTTAAAACGGACACAAACAGCCTGTAAAATGGCCGCCACGCCTCGTGGCAGAAAGTTCTAGACTTTCAATGGGCAGACAAGATGGCGTTCCAATAAACATTTGTGCAAGATCGTACAGGACTCAGCACATTTGAGATAATTGACAAGACATGATGGGTTTGCATTTTATACATAAATACTGGAATCGGTCTCCCAGGTGCGAATAAGGGCTATTGTACCGAGCGATCAAGGACCCATCCAAAGACATTAATATGCAAAATCCCCACGACTCTACGATGAGAGAGCCGTTTGCGGGTAGTTACAGAAAGCATTTGGAAGCCCCAAAACCCCTCCAGGGAGACTACTAGCCGGTTCCACAATGGGAGAAGTATTAACGGGTACTCAGACAGTTACAAGTATCACCGAAACCCATTAAAGACGGAGATCACCCTATACAAGAAGTTTGAGCGCCAAAACCCTGACAAAAGATAGACATTAAGATTGGGCGGGAAAAGAGGAATTACAGCACTATAACTGTAAGGTACAACCGTCCATCTCTCTCTTGCTGCTGACTGCTGCCTCTGCTTCTTCTTGCGCTTGCTGCTTTGACTCGCTGGAAGACTGTTGAACTTTTATTCTCTTGCCTGACGGCTCTGGACTCTGATCCGCTAGGATCAACCTCGTGGCTTGCCGCGAAGATCTGTGGAGAACTGGGCTGTGAGGCCTTGAAACGGGCGCACCATCCCGAGAAGTCGGTAAACGGTGTTGGAACCGAAGCCCCGAGAGAAGATGAGATGAGATGAGATGAGAAGAGAAGAAGACGACAATACGTATCGCCACGGTCAGTAAGCCCCGACCGCGCCTATAAGTCGAATAAACACTTCCTTGCCCAGGAAGACCCTTCTTTGAGTTTTACAGACAACTGGTGAGGGCACAGGAAGACTCTTTTTTGAGTAGTATCGGAACTCCGAGGACAACACAGATCTTCATGACAGCAGACGGTCCAGCCTGCTAGCCGGAGCAGAAAACGAGTAAACAAGTGGGGTACAGAGACCCCTGATCAGCACGTGGATAGTCAGGTGCTGCGGTAAAAACATCCGAGCAGAGTTTCGGAATTCTCCGAGTTATCACGAGTGGTGAGCATGAGTCTCGATCCTACAAATCTAGATTAGGACAGGTATTGATAGGGGAGGGTTTAAGTTTTAAGGATAAGTATAATGTGTGTCCCCTTTTACGATGTGTCATGCGCTCCTCGTTTCCCTAAAATTAGTTTCATAACTGTGTGTGAGATTGTACTGTCATTAATCTGTGCTTATGACATGTATCTCGTAATCTTGAATAATATGCAATAAAGATTTTCCATTTCGCACTATTCAACCGGGTCTACCTGAGTTTTTCTCTGCATTATTGCTCTCGCACCTAAGTCCAGTGTCAGAACCGTAAGGGCGAGTGGGTCGAACCACTCACAGGTGTCTAGTGTTATCAGGCTGGCTGGAGACCAGAACAGGCAACAAGGCCTAACCTCGCACGAGCACCCAGGCTAAGCACAGAGCCGCAGGTCACCCCTTACAGCATGGACTGCTTCATTATCTGAGGAGTTGTGAATGGCACTGAACACTGTGCAGTCATCAACAAAAATCCCCATTTCTGACTTTATTTTGGAGGGAAGGTCATTGATGAAGCAGCTGAAGATGGTTGGGCCTAGGACACTGCCCTGAGGAGCTGCTGCAGCGATGTCCTGAGGCTGTGATGATTGACCTTCAATCACCACAACCATCTTCCTTTGTGCTAGGTATGACTCCAGCCAGTGGAGAGTTTTTCCCTCGATGCCCATTGACTTCAGTTTTACTAGGGCCCCTTCATGCCACACTCGGGTCAAATACTGCCTTGATGTCGAGGGCAGTCACTCTCACCTCACCTCTGGAATTCAGCTCCTTTGTCCATATTTGGACTAAGGTTGTAATGAGGTCTGGAGCCGTGTGGTCTTGGTGGAACCCAAACTGGGCATCAGTGAGCAGGTTATTGGTGAGTAAGTGCTGCTTGATAGCACTGTCGATGACACCTTCCATCACTTTGCTGATGATTGAGAGTAGACTGATGGGGCGGTAATTGGCCGGATTGGATTTGTCCTGCTTTTTGTGGACAGGACACACCTGGGCAGTTTTCCGCATTGTCGGATAGATGCCAGGGTTGTAGCTGTACTGGACCAGCTTGGCTAGAGGCACAGCTAGTTCTGGAGCACAAGTCTTCAGCACGATAGCTGGGATGTTGCCTTTGCTGTATCCAGTACGCTGAGCCCGTTTCTTGATATCATGTGGAGTGAATCGAATTGGCTGAAGACTGGCTTCTGTGATGGTGGAGATCTCAGGAGGAGGCCGATATGGATTATCCACTCGGCACTTCTGGCTGAAGATGGTTGCAAACGCTTCAGCCTTGTCTTTTGCACTCACGTGCTGGGCTCCACCATCATTGAGAATGGGGATATTCATGGAGCCTCCTCCTCCCGTTAGTTGTTTAATGGTCCACCACCATTCACGACTGGATGTGACAGGACTGCAGAGCTTTGATCTGATCCGTTGATTGTGGGGTCGCTTAGCCCTGTCTATAGCATGCTGCTTCTCCTTTTTAGCATGCATGTAAGTCCTGTGTTGCAGCTTCCCCAGGTTGACACCTCATTTTTAGGTACGCCTGGTGCTGCTCCTGGCATGCTCTTCTACACTCCTTATTGAACCAGGGTTAGTCCCCTGGCTTCATGGTAATGGTAGAGTGAGGGATATGCCGGGCCATGAGGTTACAAATTGTGGTGGAATACAATTCTGCTGCTGCTGATGGCCCAGAGCGCCTCATGGATGCCCAGTTTTGAGCTGCTAAATCTGTTCTGAATCTATCCCATTTAGCATGGTGGTAGTGCCACACAACACAATGGAGGTTGTCCTCAGTGTGAAGACGGGACTTCGTCTCCACAATGACTGTGCGATGGTCACTGCTACCAATACTGTCATGGACAGATGCATCTGCGACAGGTAGATTGGTGAGGACAAAGTCAAGTAAGTTTTTCCCTCGTGTTGGTTCTCTCACCACCTGTCGCAGGCCCAGACTGGCAGTATTGTCCTTCAGGCATCAGCCAGCTCGGTCAGTAGTGGTGCTTCCGAGCCACTCTTGGTGATGGACATTGAAGTCCCCCACCCAGAGTACATTCTGTGTCCTTGCTACTCTCAGTGCTTTTTCCAAGTGGTGTTCAACATGGAGGAGTACTGATTCATCAGCTGAGGGAGGGAGGTAGGCGGTAATCAGTAGGAAGTTTCCTTGCCTATGCTTGACCTGAAGCCATTGACGGTGTTAAACACTGAAGGTTGGCTTGCAGATGTGTACATACACCACAAATCAGGTTAGAAGTATATCCACTAAATCAGAAGACCATGCCTGTTGCCTAGTTTCTTAGCTGGGGACAGATGCTGCTGAGATAGCCCATTTATCACAAACAAATGATATGGTTTCCTTCCTTTCGCTCCAATGAGGCACTCTACTCCATCAGCAGATGTGGTTTGCTCTGAGTCTCAGAACTCTCAAAAGCCTCATGAATCTGGCTTAATTATCAGGTAACAGGAGCGGCTCAAGCTGGGCAATAAACCCACCCACTCACAGCTTTTTGTATAATACATCTGGAAACAAAACTACAAAGAGAGAGAGAGAGGGAGAGGGTGGATAAGTAAGGTCTGGATTGGTGGGCATGGGAAGGGAGGGAAGCAGCTGAGCAGATAGCCTTCGTCTGACTGACAAAGAATTCTACAAACTACTCGCACTTGCTGTTGGAGAGGAGAGCGGAAGGGAGAGGAGGGAGGGGCTTATGGAGATGTTTGGTATTGGAGAAAAGGAGCTGGGGGTTATCTTCGCTTTCCGGGATGATCCTATAGTCGTGGATGTATTTGGCAGAGGAGAATGAGGCCCAATAACGCTTGATGTGACCCAGACAGATCTGGTGATGGATGACTAAACCAGTTGTGTGTCAGATATGCTCAGGTCTGCGCCCTTGTACTTGAGGGAGCGATGAGGAGAGCCATACCAGGGGAGCGGCCAAGATGGGAGAGAGTAAGGCCTAAAAATTTGGTTGCTTTGCGCCTCCCGTTAGAGGGTGCTAACGGGGCGCAAAGCAACTAGCGCCCTGGCGCGGTGCCGCCAACGCCTCCCACGAAATTCAGCGGGAGGTTAGCAGCGGTGGTAACTGTTAGCGCCCCGCCGCCGGCGATGATGTCATCGCCGTGTGCAGCACCCCACTCGCGCCCCGGCAGCGCTCCCTGACTACCGCCAGACGCTATGTCTGACGGGGTCAGTGGGGCCTACCTGCGGCCGGGGCGGCGTTAATTAAAGGCGAAGTACCGGGCGGCCATTTGTGTTGCTGGCCGCCTGCCAGCACCTGCCCCCGTTGTCGTCCCCGGCCTCCTGATCAGCCACCCTGCGGAGTGCCGGCTGCGCTCCATGAGCCCGGCACTTCTCGAGTGCCGGGCTCTTTTGCCGACAGTCCGATCCCTGGTGGCCCAGCTGGGCCCCGGGTCGTACTGCGCAAGGCCCCTCCCCTTTACGTAGCACCGCAATATTCAGTCACAGTGCCCCAAGAGGGATGCGGGGCGCTTCCAGTAGCACCCTGTTTCCCTCTTGGGGCGCTACCGATGAATTTCGGCCGCGGGGGCGCTAATTTTTTTGGGGCGCTAAAAGTAGCGCCCCGGTGAAGTTAGCGCCCCAAAGGGGGCGCGACACAATTTTTCCCCCCCAACTGTTTTACTGGACGAAAAGCCATCAAAGGTTGAGGTGAGAGATTGGTTGAGGAAAGTGACGGCTGCTGAAATATCATGGCGAATGGAGGGCCAAAACAGAGGCATTTGGCAGCTTGAATGTGCAGTTACAACTGACTTAGAAAAGGGTATTTTTCCAGGGGCTGCACAGAAGGAAGGGGGTTTGGTAGGGGATAGGGGTACGTGGGTGTTTAGTGATACAAGGATGTGATCATAGATGGCCTTGTCAGCGATTGAAACCATGGGAATAGAGAGGCCACAGGAGATAGCAATTTTGAAGGGGTGGTCGTGAATATGGGTAGGAGAGTTTATATAGAGGGGGAGGTTTAGGAGGGCAGTGCATTCAGAGGAGAGAGGGCAAGGGGAGCAAGACGGAGATAGATATAACCTTGAATGAGGGAGGAAAGGAGGAAGGATAGCTCCGGGAGAAATTTGAGGTGGGGCAGGGCTGGGGGGACGGAGCCAGTAAAGAAAAAGGATTTTACAGGAGAGGTGACACAAGATGAGGTGCTCAAGGGAGAAGGTACATGAGAAATAGGGGGAGAGACTATGGGGGTAATTTTAGCCCTCCAAAACAGGAGGGGAGTTTGTATTGGATGGGAAGTAAAAGTGGAAAAAATCTCAAACCCGAATGAAAGCCACCTCGAACCCGCCCACTTCCGGTTTTAACGGAGGCGGGACCGGGGCGGGTGACTAACCCGTTCCCAGAAGGCGGGTCGCTCAGTTAAATATTTTAATGAAGCTCCGTGCCTAAGATTTTATCTGCGTTTCAGACTTAACGCAGGCCGGCTAAAGGGAGGTAAGGCCTGCTGCATGGAAAAGGTAAGTGCCAAAGCAAACCTGTTAACCTCCCGAGCGATCAGACACCCCCCTCAGCAGTCACTGACCACCCCCCACCCCGATTCACCAACTGCCCCCCGTGATCACCGAATTTCCCCCGACCCCCCATCTCTCCCCAGCCACCTCCATTTCTGCCCCCATTCTCTCTCTGACCGCCTCCCCCCCACCCCCATGATCAACGTCTGACCCTCTGCCCCCCCTCCCCACCACCACCCCTCCCAACGATCACTAACCCGAGCAGCAGGAAACCGACTCCTGGGCTGTGGCCTCTCCGGCAGCGTTCTCTCCCCACCCCTCCTGGACAGGGAGCCAAGCCTGTCAATAAGAATGGCTTCTGGGCGGGGAAACTCTAAAAAAAAAACACACACGCTGTGGAGTTAAATCTCCACGGTGCTCGGGGGAAACCTGACTTCTGGTTTCCCGACCAGAACTCCTCCCCCCCCCCCCCCGCTTGGAAATCCCGGCCCAGTAAACATTGGGGCCTATGTGTGACTTGGTGGTAACGGACACAAAGCCACCACGGCGCTTTGGGCGGGGTAGGTTTTAAAACGTATAGCCGGGCGTGCAGGCTTCAGTAAAGGTCAAGCTGTCACCATCCGTGAGCCAAGTTTCAGTCAAAGCCAGGATGTCAATGCAATCATCTACAATACATAGAATTACATCGAATTTTACAGCACAGAAACAGGCCATTCGGCCCAACAGGTCGATGTCGGCTCGTATACTCCACACAAGCCTCCTCCCACCTTGCTTCATCTCATCCTATCAACATAACAGTCATGGATGGCAAGGGCCTTGTTCGTGAATGAACGAACATTCTTGTCCAAATTAAATTGCTTACAGGTCAATTCCTTTGTGTTATTTTAAGAAGTGGTTAACACTTCAATTTTAAATGGATTAAATTAACAAACGTAGAAATTTTAAATGAGCACATTAACCATTGCACTAAAAACTAGGCCCAGTGGACTTTCAATTCCCAAGAATTTTACGTTTCATATCACACAATACCACTGCGACAATACGATCTGTACGCAGTAATATGGCCATTTTTTCAAACCAAAACTACGGACGTCCTGTGAGATTTGGTAGAGATCTTGCAGCACAATGTTGGAAAAATTGTTCCCCTATTGTGCTCTCCTTGCCTGTTGCTAGGCAACATCTCCTCTGTTCTGGTGCTAGGGAAAGAAGTGGATAAAGGCTAAATATCGAGTTTGTCGGGCAAATAATTTGACTGCTGCAGAAGGTGGACTGAGGGTTCGTGGGCAATCACAATAGTGAAGTAAATGAGATATAAAAACTTTCCAGTATCAGCCCTTCACATATTGTTATAGTTTGCTCTGGATCAAATTGCATTTTGAATCCTCCTTTTGAGCAAAGCAATGATATTTATTTATTGAATGATGATGTAGTAATCTTGTATTCATTTAGCGAATATATTTATATAAAACTGACAAGATTTAAATACTTGACAAATAGGTGGCTACATGACAATCTATATTAATCCAGTTTTTATGAAATATGCAACCATTTTTTAAACTTGCATGTAGCAAAATATTGCAAAATTATACCATTGACTTTGTATCAATAAAAACCGACATGAAAATTTTATGGGACAAAATTTATTGACACAGCAATAAATATCGAACCCTTTTTCTAACAGGATGATTTAACTATAGTGCAGAAAATAAGTTTAAACATTCGGAGTTGGAAATATTTCAAATTTTAAGGAATAACACGACGATTTTTGCATAACTATAACTGTAGAGTGTAGCCAACACGGTCATTACCGCTGAAAACCATGAAATATAAATGTATTCGGTGGGAGATGCTGACATCATCACAACCTGTTGTTTGTTACTCATTCCGAGTCTAATTGCACACATCCAAAGTCCCAGAGTGGCAAGGTTACCTCATATCATAGACTTCCTTCTCAAGAATGACTTTTGTTCACTGCATTTAACTTACCATATATAAAGGAAGTGCTGGAGATAGACGGCAGATCCAACAGCACCTACAAGAGAAGTGTCAAATGGGGACCCTTCATCCGATCCATGTTAACCTGTCTTTTAACAGAAGAACATGAGAAATAGGAGCAGGAGTAGGTCATACAGCCCCTCAAGTCTGCTCCACCAGTCAATAAGATCATGGCTGAACTTCTACCTCAATTCCACTTTCCCTCCCTATCCCCATTGACAAAGCTTTAATCAACTGTTTTTTAACATGGAGATCTAGTTGTGTCCTTCACTAGTTCCTGTTGAGGAATGTCCTAAGCAAGCTGGGCCCATGCCCGAGTATTTATACTCTCCCTGGACAGCGCCACCAGCAGCCGCCCAGTATTACTTCATACATGAATGACAAGATTCATGTCACCCGTATCTCTTGATTCCCTTCGTATCCAAGAATCTATCGATCTCTGTCTTGAATATACTCAACGACTGAGCATCCACAGCCCTCTGGGGTAGAGAATTCCAAAGATTCACAACCCACTGAGGGAAGAAATTTCTCCTCATCTCAGTCCTAAATGGCTGACCCCTTATCCTGAGACTGTGACCCCTGGTTCTAGACTTTCCAGCCAGGGGAAACAGCCTCTCATCAGCTACCCTGTCAAGCCCCCTAAGAATTTTACGTTTCAATGAGATCACCTCTCATTCTTCTAAACTCCAGAGAATCTCTCATTCAGCTGCTGACGCATCTGCTGCATATTTTCACTCTTTACTGTTTAAACATCTCAGATTTCCAAACGAGCGACAGTTCAGCTGCACGCTGATTGACCAGCTTCTGCTGGGCACGATTAGTCAATTCATGAGACAGTGTCAGGCAGGAAGAAACCCGGGAGAATTGATGAGTTTGATCGACAGGTGCAATGGGTAAACTTTAATAACTATTTCTGAAGGAAGAATATGTGTCCGAAAGCACTGGCCAGCTCACCCCAGAGGAGCACAATAAGGTTCTGACCACAACTAGAACATAAAATCAGTGAACTGCACAAAAAGGTATCAAGAGAAAAGTCAAAGACAATCAACACATTCCAACAGAGAAGCTGCAAAACCCTGAAAAAATACTTAGTTGCTCTGGGCCGAATATTTTAATTGAGCTGACAAAGAAGACAGCAACTCCGTGCCATTGGAAAAATCTGTTAAGTACAAAATCGTTTTTTATTAAATATTTGTCCCACACAACAGAACTAGAGCATGGTCTGTAATGTGATCACCTTGCTAATGTTATTTGGTAATCTTGATACCTCAAATGAAGAGAGTTCTGTATCTATGGCCCCGACCTTTACTGGGTGGGATTTCCAAGCAGGGGGAGTTCTGGTCCCCGAACACTGTGGAGTTTTCGTGCATGGTTTATTTTCAACAGGGACCCCACCCGAAGCCAGCCTGATTGACAGGTTTGGCTCCTTGTTGGAGTGGGGGAAACATTGCAGAAGAGGTCACAGCCCAGGAGCAGGTAGGTATCCTGCTGCCGGGGGGTGGGGGCGGGCGGGTACAGCATGGCTTGTAGGGTTAGGGGGGGGGTGATCATGGGGTTGGGGGGGGGGGGCGTCGGAGACAGACTGAGGGTTGAAATGGGGGGGGGCGGTGGTTGGTGATCGCGGGGGGAGTCATCGGTGATGGGGGGGGGGCATCAGTGATCGCGGAGGTGGTTAGTGATCGTAGGTGATGGGGGGGGTGGGGGGGATGTCCGATCGGGCGGGGGGTCCAATCACGGGGAGGGAAGCAGGTTAGCTTGGGGAGGCGGTGGGGGTGGGGGGGGGGGGGTGGGAGGGGGAGCACTCCTACTCTTCCTGGCCCACAAGCAGTGCTGGAAAGGAACTTTCCTCTTCCACGCAGCAGTCCTCGCCTCCCTTTAGCTGCCGGGTTACCCGAGGACTGGGAAACCCGACCGGTCAGCGTTAAACCTGGAAGAGAGATAAAATCTGAGGCGCGCAGCCTCATTAAAATATTTAAATGAGCCACCCACCTCCTGGAAGCGGGTTGGTTGCCTGTCACGTTCTGTTTCCGTTAAAACCTGAAGTGGGTGGGTTCAAGGCGGGATGGCTTCAAGTTGGAGATTTTTAAAATTTTACCTCCCACCCGACCCAAACCCAACCGTTTTTGGGGTTTAAAATTACCCCTCTATATTTCTCTGCCGCACTTAAACTGCATGCATTATTCTGTGCCTCCCTGGCAGTCAGTGTAGTCCATCTGCACATCCCAGGCCTGTTTAATCAAAAGTAAATATCTTATCATTAAAGCTAAGTTGTTTCCATCCAGGTCTACTGAATCCAACCTTGAGAATACTATCATAATGGAGGACAGTAATAAGGCTCAACAGATAAATGCTTGGGTGAGTGTGACAAACACCAACCATTGAAAACATGTCTCAGAGACTAGGTTCCATGCAGTGCTGAGATCTGTTGTTGGATTCTGACAGATGCTAGCCCTTCTTCAGCCGTCTAAGCCCTATACTCTGCAATTCTCTCCCTAAACCTCTCCATCTCTCCACCTCACTCTCCTCCTTTAAGACCCTCCTTAAAACTTACCTCTTTGACCAAGCATTTAGTCACCAGTCCTAATATCTCCATTCTTTGGCTTGGTGTCAATTTTTGTCTTATTACGCTCCTGTGAAGCGCCTTTGGGACATTTTCACACGTTGGGTCGATTCGGCTTATATTCGCTGGAGTTTAGAAGAATGAGAGGGGATCTCATTGAAACTTATAAAATTCTAACAGGACTAGACAGACTAGATGCAGGAAGGATGTTCCCGATGGCGGGGGAGTCCAGAACTAGAGGTCACAGTCTAAGGATAAGGGGTAAGCCATTTAGGACTGAGATGAGGAGGAATTTCTTCACCCAGAGAGTGGTGAACCTGTGGAATTCTCTACCACAGAAGGCAGTTGAGGCCAATTCATTAAATATATTCAAGAAGGAGATAAATATATTTCTTAAGGCTAAAGGGATCAAGGGATATGGGGAGAAAGCAGGGACAGGGTACTGAATTTGGATGATCAGCCATGATCTCATTAAATGACGGAGCAGGCTCGAGGGGCCAAATGGCCTACTCCTGCTCCTATCTATGCTTCTATGCTTCTATGTTAAAGGTGCTATATAAATGCAAGTTGTTGTTGTATATTTCACTTTAGTTCGAGCAAATCGTAACCTAGATGGTTAAATAAAAATTTTGTGCTAATAATTTGCAAACCAATTTTGAGACCTTTTTGAAATCTACAGTAAATAAAAAGCAAATAATGATTCAAAATAAATCAGAAATTACAGAGAATAATAGATATGAAGGTGTGAGTGGAAGGCAACCATTTAATTAAGGGATCAAATGATCTCATATCAAAAGGACCAAGTTTGAGCTGTTTGTAGCCAGAATTTGTAGCCTGAGATCAGAATCATGGACTCCCCCTGTAATATATATTTTTAAGAACATGTCGTGATTTAATGTTTCGGAGTGGTTTTGCTCTATTTGTGTGATGACGGTGATTGTTGGTACTGATGCAGATGATAGCCAGGCACTCTGTTTCGTAGATGCATAGTGCAGGATTAGAAAATGGGGTGCCATTGCTTCAATTTTATTGAGAAATATTAATATTATATTATTTACCATCTATATAGACAGTAAATTGTGCACCCAACAATTTCTGAGAAGCGTGTTTGGGGAGGGAGGCTTCCAACTGGCAACATGATCTTGAAAAATTATCTCCATAGACTATAAGACATAGCGGGCTGGATTTTCATAGACCCGTGGAGATGGGTTTGGAGGCGTGTGGGGGGTTAAAATTGCGAAAAGTGGCGGGTGGACCCGATCCCGCCTCCATGCAATTTTGATGAAATTGTGTGCGGTGGTCCCGTCTCCAAGAGGCGGGAGAGGCCATTAAATCCCTTAACAAGCCCTAAATTGGCTCTGTAATGCCATTTTGAAACTTTTTAGATAGTTTAACCCTTTTCCCACGTGAAGCACGCCTGATCTGAAACACGCCAGTGAAACCTGGCGGGAGCACAAGTGGATAGCTGACTATCAGCTGCAGGTCCACTATTACAACGGAGATGTCTTCAGAGACTGCCTGGCCTTTGCTGTGAGAGGTCCTGGATGGAAAAGAAAATTAATTTTCTCTCCCTCTCTCTCTCTCTCTTTCTCTTTCTCTCTCATTTTGCATCCAGGTCCTCTCACAGCAAAGGCCAGGCAGTCTCTGACCTGCAATGCAACAATGATGACATCATCGGAGGCGACGTTCAGACTGAAACCACTAATTGGTTCATGGGTTCCCACATGCTGGAACTCAATTGCCCAATTAAGTGAAAATTGCATCAATCTCCCACATCCAATTGCAGTCGGGTGGATAACACGAAATGCGGATGACACGACCCCAACCCGCCCCAGTATCAAAATCCAGCCCAGCAAGTTTTTACCGTGGGCTGGATTTTCCCAGCTCCCACACGCACGGTGCGGGGGGACCCGGTAGACGGTGGGAAACCCACAAGGTTGGGTTTCTAGAGGCGCTGTGGAGTTTTAACTCCATAGCGTGCGTGTGACGTCAGAGGCAGGTTCCCCACCCGGAAGTCAGCCTGATTGACAGGCTGGCTTCCAGTCGTACAGGGAACGTGGACAAGGAGGCCAGCAGCAACAGCTAAGTGCTGGGCCCAAGATGTTGGGGGGGTTGGGGTGATCCCCCAGGAGGGGTCCAATCCCTGACCCCGGGGAGGGCCAGGCTGATGGTGGGAGAGCTCGGGGGGCCGGAGGGAAGCACCCCTGCTCCTCGCGGCCCACAAGCATTGCTGCCCGAGGCTGAGGCCGCCTCGTTGCAGCCACTGGGAATCCCGAGCCCCGGGATCCCCGGCTGCCTGCAGTAAAACCAGCAAAGCAGGTTAAAGTAGAGGCTTCAGGCCTCATTATAATATTTAAATTACCAACCCGCTTCCTGGCAGTGGGTTGGCAGCCTACCTCTCCCTACCCATCCCGCCTGAGTGAAAGGTGAAAGTGGGTGGGTTGGGGTCGGGGGTTCACATTTTTTCAACTTTCACTCCCCCCCCACGCCTCCAGCTCACCTGTTCTTACCTCACAAAATTCCGGCCCACCAGTATCTAACAGTAGTTAATTGGACTCCGATCAGTGGGTAATGAGTTTCAATGCTGACATTTGCTGACTTTGGACCACGTCCTCAATGGACAACTTTCATCAGTCCTTCGATGTAGGTTGCCAAATGGATCTTGGCACAGTGACTCCCCTCAATAAATGGGGGAAAAAATCAAGAAGCCCAGTTCCATCTTGTGGAAAGAGACCTTGCTTCAGCATAACACAGAGAGATGCTCAACCTTCTGGGTGGAAAAGGAAACATAGCAGCAAAAGCACCAGTGGCACATATAAAACCAGCGACAAATATAAACTGAATGCAAGGTACAATTGATGGGAGAAATCAGTAAAACTGGCAAAGTTAGTCTGTACGGCAGTTTCTTAGATGTCATTAAATAATTGTGTTACCACTAGAGGGTATAATTGTACAGCAACATTGCTCAGTGATTGCCTTGGTCTACAGAATACTACATGTGACGTACTTCATTTGTAAATTGAACACGTAACCAAAAGACTCAAATCCAATATTCTTTGTCCCCTCTCAGGTGCGCGACCCAGTTATCTGACATTACTGTGACAGTACTGGTTTTCAGTAATACCGTATGCTTAACGCATAAAGAATTCCTGCAGTGGGCCCCGTTCTTAAAGTATCTCATATGAGAAGGTGACAGTTGCCTGACAATGTGGTAGTACATAAATCATTCACGTCCTCATAACTCAGTCAGAGATCTATACTGTTCTCTCCCTACCTCCTGTCTTCTCCCAAAGGTAGTTAACTTCTGCTGTGGTATAGTTCTATGGGTGTCAAGTGCCCTTAGATCCTTCTCCAGGCGGCCAATTTTCATGGGAGCGCTGGTGGGCTATTTTATTATGGGGAGTCCCACAGCTGAAGCCTCACAAAATAATCACACAGAGACAGTCTGGCCGGGAAAGCTGGAGAACTGTAAGGTGCAGAAGGAAATCTTGGCTGATTTTTCACTTCCCTGGAGACACCCAGATCAATTGTCGTGTGCTGTCCTGGCTGACATCAGCACAATTCAGGACCGTCCCTAGATTGCCGTGATAGGTCCTTCTACTTCAATTACCCACATATAGTCATTGGCAGACACGGGGGCGATTTTGCCGGCGCTCAGGGGTCGGGTTTGGAGGCGGGACTGCTGGCAAAATCAAAAAGATTGGCAGCGGGTCCCGAACCCGCTTCCAACCCGCCTCCAATCAATCTTCCCAGGAGTCGGGTCCCCAATTTGTGCAGGGACCCGACTCCTAGCGGCGGGAAGAGGATTATAGCCACTTAACTGCTTGTTAACAGGTAGTTAACAGGCAGTTAAGAGGCTTTTTCCAATTTTGACACTTCTACTGCGGGCTTCCCGACGTCAGGAAACCCCGCCAGGGTAAGTGTGGCGTGCTGTGGGTCTACTGTAATGTTTATGTATAGATGACAGCTGCAGAAGTGGTGTGAAGGATCCAATGGGACACTGGTGAGTTGCAGAGGTAAGAAAATGTTGGGAAAGTCATTTTTAATGTGTTTAGAATTTTCTGTACGTGACAAGCTTTGAAGTGTTTGTGCAGTCTCACTTCATTGGGAGAACCTCTCTCACCAGTGACAGATTGCTTCTGTAACCTCACCTGCAGCTGCCATCTGTTTTAGCCTAAGGAGAGAGTCAATGGAGAGCCTGGGTACAAGATCTCACCTTTGTACAGTGATTGTCAGTTTTTGCAGCACCTCAATGCTGTCAAACACTGAAAAAATCATCTGTCAAAAAGAAATGGTGGTGGCCCCTTTAAGAAAACCGGCAGGCGTCATCAACTGACGTCATCTGACACCGGCTTTCTCTTAATTGGCAGGGCGGGCTTAACAAGGCCAATTGACGCAAAATAGCGTCTGTGCGTCGGACGTCGCTGGGGGCGGGACTAGAACCCGAAAGGCAGCAGTCTTGCTCCCAACGCGCCTCTTCAGGTAAGATCCCGGCTGCTGTCTCTCATGTATCAATTAGAATGTATGGACCAGCCCTGAAGATGTGTGGGAGAGTGGCATTGGCTGACTTTTCAACTGATCTCCTAGTCAGCACTGTGGACCCTAAGAGAGGTCTAGCTGTATTCCTCCCAAAGCTGGGGAATTTTCTATTTTGCAGGAAAATGACCAGGAACAGTTTAGAAACATTCAAAACATTTAGAATACAAGAATTATAAGTTTGAACAACACTGTGAGAAGTACATTTTAAGTTTATTATAAGAATAGAAACTTACTTAAAAATGGCCACAAGGTATTGCAAACAAATGTTGATTACCCCATAAACTCAGTTTTCCAGGATTGCCCAGGTAATGAGATGTGGACATGGACCATTAAGCAGGAAAACCTATAGTTCCACAGCCCACAGTGGGTACAAAAGGCCAACTGTATAAGACTTTCAATATACATAACTGAAATACATATAATCTGCAATGTAACAAGTATTCTGTATCATACCAAGACCCCAAAGAGTGTGTGATTATTTTATATAATATAAACTAAATTCATATCAATATAAGGCATAGTTGATGGCAATATTATGTCTGCAAGCTGTAGGTCCCATGGATCTTAGGGCAACAAGGTATTGGTTTAATTGATCTTCATTCAGAACTTGTAATTCATCTTCCATTAAATTTTATTTTATAAGGCTAATCCTGCAATCCCATGCTCCCTGAAGTAAGCCAGACTCCAAGAGAGCATGGGCTGCAGAATCAGGGCTTACAATATTGTGACACTATGTGCATTCCCTTTGAGTGTGGCTTCACTGTTGGGATCACAACTTACCCCTTGTATTTTGTTGTATACTTCCAGCTTTTTTTTCTCTCCTTTGATAACTGCAGTGTTGTTCCTGCACTAGATTTTAAATTGCACACAATGTTAGTGATTTATGTTATTCAAAGACAATGATGAATTGAGAAATGGACTGGAACTGTTAAGATTCTTTAACTCTACTTCATTCGATTTGAGAAAGCTACAGAAAATGAATCTAGCAGCTGACACAAACGTGTGGGCGCAAGATTCTGCAAAGGGCATCAGTACTCAGGGGGATTTGTTTCATATTGCCAAGCACTGGAGTTTCATTCAGCAGGTTTGCCGTGTCTACAGGTGGAAAGCTTTTATTTTTTTCACTCAAATTTGAACAAGCCTGTAACATTGCATAGTTTGTGAAGTGTTTTGTAGCCAGTGCCAGAGGGCAGGGACATTTACTTTCTTTACAATTACATTTAATTTCAAATGAAAAGCAATAGAGAATGACAGCAACTACATTGTCACTACTGATCTGATACATATTCCCAAAGCAGTTCTCTTAGGATATTGTGCTCATGATGTTGTCAGAACTGGGCCGGATATTGCTCAGTAGGCCGTGAGAGGTCCAAACTTGACTAAGTATTGGCTTGAATATAAAATTACTAAACGCCTGGTTAGGGTTGAACAATTTATTTGAACACATTGTTGCAGTTTTGGTGCTTATAAGATGTAGTTCTTAGCTATATGTGGAGGTAATTCACCTCATTCCATTTTCTCTACTCCTCCAAGTTGGCTTCCTCACTCCTCATCCATCTAGCTATCTTCCGCAATCTGGACAGTGGGGTGGTCCTATTTACAGATATTTTTGCAGAGGCAGAATATAATGGGGTGGGTGGGAAGAGATACCTTCATGCCCAGTTGTCCTTCCCTTCCACAGATGACAGGGCCAAGACTGACATAACTTACCCATTAGAAGAGGTCTAACTGAATAATCTCACAGTATTTTATGAACATTAATATATACTGAATATTGTTTTTTAAGCTGACATCGGACATTTTGCTCTCCTATTCTCTCCTCCTGTCCTAGCTCTTTCTGGTGTACGGTTTCACAAGTATCTGCGCCCTGTGTAAGTGACCCTTCAAACATGGAGGACTACCCAGCTGAGTCAAATCCTGTTCTCAAGGGATGTTTGCATCTGTGTCTTTCTAGCAGAAGTCAGTGGATAGCAGTGAGAACCCTGCCTGATTTTTTCCTCCTTAGCCAAGGAGTGCTAAAGCCAATTATAGATTGATATAAAATTCAACTAATTTGGCACAGGCTAGATTTGAATTTGAGACCTTCTGGTTGGTTTCATTTAGTGCGACATCACTTTACCCATCATCACTGTAAGTAGTTACCTTTCAAGTCAAAATTCACAATCACATTCATTACCCTCTCATCTGCATTGTACTGCTTCTAAAACACATCTTGCCAATCAACAAATGGTAAAAATGTATAGTGTGGCGGATCGCCACCTAAACGGGCATAACCCACTTTTCCGTCTGTGGACAATATATCGGTGAACCTTCCCTTTAAGGCACCTTACCTTTAAGACAGGAGTGGGCGGGGCTTCAGGGTTTTTCCAGAGAATTCTGGGAGCAGCTTTCTCAGCCATTTTGTGTGCCATGCAGTGAATTAAAGTTTCTTGTTTTCCACATATGGATTCAGCCTCCATTCGTGTTTCGCGGCAGCCTCAACAATAGCATACAAATAAACTATTCAGTGTATTATGTATTATGTTTAAGAAGCTGACAATGAGTGTAAGGCTGTAATTCAGTCTCACAGTTCAGCTGTCATTATACACATCCGATCTTCATTCCCATACCTTATGACATTGTCAGAACCTCTTGACTGACTGAGAAAGTCCTGCTGCTCACCATCAGTTATGTGTTATCCATCATGTCAGCCTTGGCTCAGTGGTAGCACTCGTGTCTCTGAGTTAGAAGGTCTTGGGTTCCACTCCTGTTGCACTCCACAGACTTGAGCACATAATCTGGGCTGACAATTCAGTGCACTACTGAGAGAGTTCTACACTGTCGGAGGTGCTGTCTTTTGGATGAGACATTAATCCAAAGCCTCATCTACCCTCTCAGGTGGACATTAAAAATCCCACGACACTATTAGAAGAAGAGCAGGGGAGTTCTCCCAGTGCCCCGGCTATCATTTATCTATCAACCAACACCTAAAACAGATTATCTGGTTATTTATTTCATTGCTGTTTGTGGGACCTTGCTGTGCACAGATTTACTGTTGCGTTTCTTACATTACAACATTGGCTACACTTCAAAAGTACTTCAATGGATGCAAAGCGCTTTGGGACATCCTGGCGATGTGAAAGGCACTATATAAATGCAAATCTTTCTTTCCTGCTTTTTTACTCGCTCTTTATGCTGTAGCCTGCATATGTAATATTTATATTCATTGAATGTTTTAGTTTTTATTCATTTTATGGGATGTGGGCGTCGCTGGCAAGGCCAGCATTTATTGCCCATCCCTAATTGCCCTTGAGAAGGTGGTGGTGAGCCACCTTCTTGAACCGCTGCAGTCCGTGTGGTGAAGGTACTCCCACAGTGCTGTTAGGTAAGGAGTTCCAGGATTTTGACCCAGCGACGATGAAGAATCGGTGATATACTTCTAAGTCAGGATGGTGTGTGACTTGGAGGGGAACTTGGAGGTGGTGGTATTCCCATGCGCCTGCTGCCCTTGTCCTTCTAGCTGGTAGAGGTTGCGGGTTTGGGAGGTGCTGCCGAAGAAGCCTTGGTGAGTTGCAGCAGTGCATCTTGTAGATGGTACACACTGCAGTCACGGTACACTGGTGGTGGAGGGAGTGACTGTTTAAGGTGGTGGATGGGGTGCCAATCAAGCGGGCTGCATTGTCCTGGATGGTGTTGAGCTTCTTGAGTGTTGTTGGAGCTGCACTCATCCAGGCAAGCGGAGAGTATTCCATCACACTCCTTACTTGTGCCTTGTAGATGGTGGAAAGGCTGTGGGGAGTCAGGAGGTGAGACACTTGTCGCAGAATACCCAGCCTCTGACCTGCTCTTGTTGCCATAGTATTTATGTGGCTGGTCCAGTTAAGTTTCTGGTCAATGGTGACCCCCAGGATGTTGATGGTGGGGAATTCGGCGATGGTAATGCCGTTGAAAGTTAAGGGGCGGTGGTTAGACTCTCGCTTGTTGGAAATAGTCACTGAATGGCACTTCTGTGGCGCGATTGTTACCTGCCACTTATCAACCCAAGCCTGAACGTCGTCCAGGTCTTGTAGCATGCGGGCATGGACTGCTTCATTATCTGAGGAGTTGTGAATGTTTTAGTTGAGTATAGAGCACATTACTCACAAAATGGGTGGTGCTGAACTAACTGATTAAAGTTGGATCACAATAGTGAAATTAGTATTCAGTCACAAATGAATAACTGCATGGTAAATATGTATCTGACTGCAATAAAACACAGAGCTGCATGCAGGACACTAACTCGAACCACATATAAATATCATGTAGATTTTTGCTACAGGTAGTTGGTGCCACACAATTCATATTGAAAATCATGCCTGGTGAGATCGCCTCTGTCTCAAAGATGTGATATAACCTCTTCAATTCAATTTTACCTTTGATGCATAATGATAGGAATGCTGTTGTATCGAGCTATATTCTTCAAACTGATGGTTAAAGTGCATCAGGCTAAAAGATAAAATATCTCCATTGTGGGGCTATTGAAGAGAATCCACATTGTGGTGAGATTTAGCCTTTTTTAAGAAACTGTATGGACAAGTCTTATCCTGCAAGTATGTTCAGACCAGAACTGCTTTATTCCATTAATAGAGCAGTGGTTCCGATAGGTCAAATTGTAGCTTTATTTTGAGAATGATAATAAAGAAAAAAGTCACGGGGGATTTCTAGTTAAGCTGTTTTTGTTACATGCCCAGTAATCAGCCACAAATTCATGGCTGCAACTTGCTGAGGATGACTGCCAGGCCAATTAATTTGGATCAATAAGCAAAGAATTGTGTGCTATCTCACAGCAAGCGGTAATATAAAATTACAGCCTTCCAAAAGCACAGCGGTCTATAATAGACGGAATTGTTACTGTGTCAGCCCCAGGTGGGTAGAAGTTTAGAGCCCATGAAAAAGCACAAGAAATAAAGTTCCTACGGCTTGTGCATGCTGATTTTTCACTTTGTTCCTCGGACCTATCACGTCTAGTGAGAGCAAATTTTGCTGACTGTTTTATTTATTGGGTTACTACATTTATATGAGGTTGTTCTCAACTTGAGGCATTCATCTGCCAAGTGGAACTAATGTGTAGACAAAATAAACAGTGCATAAGAGCAACCCAACAGCTTCCAGTATAAACTGCTCTCAGCACCTTATTCATCATTTGACTGATAGTATTTTTGAATAAATCAGTTCTGATAAAGCCGATTTCTACAAACTACATTCACCCTTCTACCATTTTTTTGTACACCCGACATTGCAGCAAGAGCATACTTTTAAAGGGAAAGACAATGGCCATTAAAACCACTGCTCTACAGAATGAATAGTCACTTATATCTGTACTGTCGGCCTGTATCTCCGGTTGAACCAGCATCTCTCTTTATTTTGAGAGAACAGGCAGCACTCATTATGTCTTCTCACCATCTAAAGCTATGGACAGACATTTTCTGTTGTACACACATGGGCCCGGATTTAGCGGGCAGCGGCGAAGGAACATCGCTCGCCGTTCACTACGCTGACAGCTGCACACAGACTTTTCGTGTACTTTTGAGCAGCAACTTACAATAGTTAGAGATCTTTTTCAGCACGGCGCCCACCTAAGGAGATCTATGGTGTGTGTGAGCAGGGCACGTGTGTCTCTTCAATCACTCAGATTGAAGAATCCTCACTGAGACACGCAGTCAAAACCAGGAAAAATAAATTAGAATATTTAATTCATTGTACAGAAAGAGAGGGAAAGGAAGATGGGATTAAGAGAGAGACAGATAAAAAGAGACAAAAAGAAAAAGTAAAACAAAAATTATTTTAATTTTAATTTTTTTAAAATCTCCAACAATAATTAAATTCTGAAGGAATGAGACTCCAAACTTGCAAAATTAATTTTTCAGGGCCAGAGAGGCTGTTTGGCAGTAATTAAGACTTATCACGCTGTTAAAAATTCACTTACACCTGCATGCACCAGCCCTAACTTTTTCTGCCGTACTTAGTACCAGTATAGCGAAGCTTGTGGAGGAGCAGGGCAAATCGGACAGCAACTTCTGGATTCTGCGTTTAACTGTGCATGTGTGGACGTCAGAAGTTGCTGTCTGATTTACTCCTTAGCTGTCAGCTTAGAGTGTCAGCTGTGGCTCAGTTGGTAGCACACTCGCCTCTGAGTCCGAAGGTTGTGGGTTCATAGTCCCACTCCAGGGACTTGAGCACATAAAAGCTAGGCTGACACTCCAGTGCAGTGCTGAGCAGCGGAGTTATCCCCAGTGTCCTGGCCATTGGTTATCCCTCAACCAACATAACAAAAACAGATTATCTGGTCATTATCACATTGCGTTTGTGGGAGCTTGCTGTGCGCAAATTGGCTGCTGCGTTTCCCACATTACAACAGTGACAGTACTTCATTGGCTGTAAAGTGCTTTGAGATGTCTGGTGGTCGTGAAAGGCGCTATATAAATGCAAGTCTTTCTTTCTTTAATAACGGTGAGAGCTGATAGCCTCACCTTTATTCCTACCACAAAATCCAGGCCCGTATAGTGAAAAGTATATTTGTGACAGGACACTGCAGCCTATCAGTACTATTCCACTGGTACAGAGATTAAAATACTGCAAATGTGCCTTTTAAAAAGTAGCTGCTCTCTGAGTAGTTTCAATAGCAAGATGAAACCAAAATCTGTCCCGTTTACAGTTGGACTTATTGACGCACTTCAATTAAAGTACATGCCCATCAAAACTGAAAGCATTTTTTCGTTTTGGAAAATATTTCTATCATAATATAACAGCTATTTATGAACAAACTGCTTTAGAATAAGTATGACAAGAATTTGTTACGGTACATCTTCAGCTGCAATGCACTCCAGCAACTGAACATGACCTTGTACACTTTGTCCGATAGTCTGCACTATTAATGACTTGTAGTCAGATAACAAAGTCCTGCTCCTAGAATCAGAGAAGAGGTATAATTTTACCTCAATAGCCTGGGCTGTGACGGCTGCGATTCCCCCGTGAAGCATTTGGCTATCAGCGGTTTAATAGATTTTATTTTGGCTAATGTGCTATTCGCTAATTTACAGGTTACTCCACTTAAAGCAAATGGCTCGAGAGCAATTTATCCCGACGTGGCAATTGTGGGATTGATTAGTAACACTGAAAAGCTGAATTCGTGATAACAGCAATTTGAGCTGAGGGCCAGGTTGCTGTCAGAAGGATTTGACTCAGTCTCAACATTCGAAGCCAAGTCCTTTAACCCCCACCAAGAGAGGACAGCCACCACACCGGAGCAGCGTGAAGGAACTATTAGAGAGACAAGACGAGACCGGAGTTAAGGTAATTATAACCATTCCCTCTGGAGAAACAAACTAGATCAGTGAAGCGACAGGAAATAGACTGGCTCACAAAGCAAGCTGGGGGAAATGGGATTTTTAAAAAACCCACACACATGGGCCGTGATTTTGCTGACCTTGGCGGGCGACGTCAGTGGCGGGTCCCAACCCCGCTGCTGGCTCCATCCCGGCCTCTGAAATGAATTTTCCTCAATGGGGCTTGTTAAGCCCCGCCCAGCGTGTTTCCCGGCCAATTAGAGGAAGCGGGTCTGTTGACATCATTTGATGATGCGTCATCAGCCAGCTACCTTGAAGGGACCATGGCCAACTTTATTTTGGCATTTGTGCTGTCAGTGTTCTACAGCATTGAGGTGCTGCAAACACTGATAATGACTGCACAAACGTGCACGGCTGCACCCAGGCTCTCCTCCATATGCTTATGGAGGGAGTCACAGCACTCATGGGCGGAAGAGACCTCCCCAGGAGACAAACACAGCCTGATTGCACATTGCAGAGGAGGGCACAAGCAGGGATGTCATCAGGGCGACCTGGGTGCAGTGCCGCAAACGTTTTAATGATCTCAGTAGATCACGAAACGTTAGTACAAAGCCACACTCAACTTCATCCTGCTGTGCCTCTCATCACATCCCCATCACTCTGCCTTCCCTACCCTACTCCTGCACATCCTTACTCACACCAACTTACCTTGCACCTCCACCCATCCCTCTCTATCTACATTATCACTTCCCCATCTCACTAGCCACCCCTCACACTCACCCTCATCCTAGTGCAATCATACCAACTAACAGCACACCAGGGTAGACACTTGGGTGTTTTATGCAATGTTCATGTAAAGTTGCTGTTAATGTGGTGTCAAACATTGAAATCTTTATTTTCAACACTGTGTTCTTGGACAGATTTGTGTGCACCTTTGGAAGTGGCTTAGTGAGTTGCAGTGAATGGTGAGACATAATGGTACCCCCCGCAATGGTGATGAGTGTGAAAGGAATGGCTTGGGCATTGTAGGGATGCGTTATGGTGTTGGTGTGGGGTGGTGCTAACCTGACGCATCATTTAGCAGCCAGGGTGTACAGCGTCAAGTGAAGTAAATCTGGCCATGGTGAGGCCATCCCTGGCCTCCGGGTAGCAATGTGGTCAGGTGCTGATGCCCTCTGTCCTGTGCAGCATCAGGTGATTGCGGAGAAGGTTGGTGTTGTTGTTGGGGCTCATCGTGCTGGGATTCTGAGGACCAAGGTGAGAGAGTTTCAAGGGCACCCATGCTGATGGGAGTAGATGGTAGGTGAAGTAGAGATGACAGAAGCGATCTCTCAATGGTGGGAGAGGTAATGAGGTCAGACTGATGGAGGCTTGTGTAAAGACTTGCAGCATCATGAATCTGTAGTGGAAATGCAGTTTAGAGAAGCTAGTGGTTAAGGGAACTTGTCTCAATCAGCTGGGAGCTTTGACTTGACATTTGAAGCTGTCAACTCATCAGCTGATTCAATGACCACTGACCTCCCGCCTCAGCTTCACAGACAAGGTCTAGGCACAGCGTGAAACCGGTGGGAAACCTGTCAAATCCAAAAAGCTGGGAAAAAACCATCGATAAGTGGCTGTTAACAAGCCACTAATGATTTTAATTGCCCCTCCCACTGGCAGACCCGACATCAGGAAAGTCCAATGTGTGCGTTTTGACAGCAGGTTCCTGACCCGCTGTCAATCATTTTAAATTTAACAGCTGGCCCGCCACCCATCCCGTCCACTGAGCGCCGGCAAGATTCCGCCCATGTTATTTGAGGAATTGTGAATGGAACTGAACCCTGTGCAATCATCAGCGAACAGCCCCACTTCTGACCTTATGATGGAGGAAAGGTCATTGATGAAGCTGTTGAAGATTGTTGGGCCTAGGAAACTGCTCTGAGAAACTCCTGCAGCGATGTCCTGAGGCAGAGATGATTGGCCTCCAACAACCACAACCATCAGAATCAGACATCCTTTGAGCAACAACAAAAAGGCCCATACCTTAATGAAAGATAGGTAGAACTTTGTTACAATTGCACTGCCCAATATGACAGTGAACCAGACCAACGAAGAGCAGTGAAGGATTAATTTCCCCCCTCTGTGCTGAATAGGCTGATCTGAGCTGGGGTGGCGATGGGGTTACTACAATTGGCCTCATAATCCCTGGGCTAGGAACGACAAAAGTATATCAGTGTCCCCACTTCTCCTGGAAAGAAGGTATGCGCCGACATCAAGTGAGGTCAAGATCAGGCGTGATGGCTCCCATGGATAAATATGCAGCAGACATCATTGAGGATCACACATGAAAAATAGCAGGTTGGGAAAGGTCCAGCTGTTTCAGAAGAGCTGATGGGAAAATTGCTGAGAGTGAAATTCTTTGCTGATACTACATCAGCAAAGTGATGGAAGGGGTCATTGACAGTGCTATCAAGCAGCACTTACTCACCAATAATCTACTCACCAATGCTCATTTTTGGTTCCACCGGGATCATTCAGGTCTAGACCTCATTACAGCCTTGATCCTAAATTCTAGAGGTGCGGTGAGAGTGACTGCCCTGGACATCAATCAACATTCGAGCATGTGTGGCTCCAAGGGGCATTAGTAAAACTGAAGTCAATGGGGATCAGGGGGAAAACTCTCCAGTGGCTGGAGTCATTTGTAGCACAAAGGAAGAAGGTTGTGGGTGCTTGAGACCAATCATCTCAGCCGCAGGACATCGCTGCAGGAGTTCCTTAGAGCAGTGTCCTAGGCCCAACCATCTTCAGCTACTTCATCATCAGAAGTGAGGATGTTTGCTGATGATTGCACAACATTCTGCTCCATTCGCAATTCCTCCAATAACATGAACAACATCCAGGCTTAGACTGACAAGTGGCAAGTAATATTTGCGCCACTTAAGTGCCAGCCAATGACCATCTCCAACAGAGAGAGTCTAACCATCTCCTCTTGTCTTTCAATGGCATTACCATTGTCAAATCCCCCACCATCAACATCCTGGGAGTCACCATTGACGAGAAACTCAACTGAACCAGCCACATAAATGCCATGGCTACTAGAGCAGGTCAAAGGCTGGGTATTCTGTGGTGAGTGGTTCACCTCTTGATGACCCAAAGTCTCCCCACCATCTACAAGCCACACGCTAGAAGTATGATGGAATACTCTCCACTTACCTGGATGGGTGCAGCTGCAACAACACTCAAGAAACTCGACACCATCCAGGAAAAAGCAATCTGCTTAAGCGGCAGCCCATCCACCACCTAAGACATCCTGTCCCTCCACCACCGGTGCACCGTGGCTACAGCGTGTACCATCTATAGTGTGCACTGCAGCAACTCGCCAAAGCTTCTTCAACCGCACCTCCCAAACCCACGACCTCCACTATCTCGAAGGACAAGGGCAGCAGATACATGGGAACACCACCACCTCCAAGTTCCCCTCCAAGCCACACAACATCCTGACTTGGACATGTACTGCCGTTCCTTCATCGTCGCTGGGCCACAATCCTGGAACTCCCCACCTAACAGCATTCAAGAAGAAGGCTCACCACCACCTTTTGAAGGACACCTGGGGATGGGCAATAAATGCTGGCCTTGGAGCTATGTCATCCTAAGAATGAATTAAAAAAACATTGGGGTAGAAATTAGGTCGCGCCCCATTTGGGGCGCAAATATCGTCTGGACGCAAATATTAGCGCCTGGCGCTAATTATCGGCACTGACTGGAAACTTCACTTTTACCGCCCCGGGAGGTGAGTGGAGCGCTAAAGCAGGCGCTGCACACCTGTCTTAAGGCGCAAAGGCCAAGGAGTGAGGCGCTACCTCAGAGCGCTGGCGAAGCTCATGTAATGTCAGTCAGCAATGGAACACACACACAATGGCACGGGCCAGTTCTTAAAGGGGATGGTTAATCTTGCTTTCCATCCACATCCTGTTCATTGCAGCCTTGAATCTCGGCCTGGAGAGACTTGCACATCAAATGTGCTGGAAAGAACAATGGAGAGTACCAGGCAAAGAGCTCAGAGTGCAGCTCCCACAGTCTCTGCTAAATCGATACAAGGAATGGCAAATCAAAATGAACCTGCAAAGTGCTGCTCAGTACCCAAAACTCCTTCACACAACGTTGAATCTCTCCAGAAGTCTCTCCCTCTCTCTCTCAGAATGCGTAGTTCAAAAATGCCACCAACAATAAAAGACAGGAAGAGGCCCCCTTTAAATAGCGCCCCCCCCAGCCCCACAGCGATTGATAGCGTTCCAGTCTTCCGGTCGTTGGAAGCGCCAGGCGGTAAGGCAGGAGGCGCCACTCAATTTCCGTTCCAGGGCGCCACAAGGGCGTTGCACCATGGAATGACGTCACAATCTGCGTGCGCAGGTGGTCGCAGCGGTAAGTTTTAGCGCCGCCGCACAATCTCAAGTTAAGTTCTCGAGCGGCGCAAACATCGCTGCGCCCGGGCGTTAGCGGCTTTGCGCCCCATTAGCGCCCTCTTAAGGCGCTAACGGGAGGCGCAACCAACTGAATTTTTACCCCATTAGGTTTTATTAGAGCTAGTCCTTGTGCTCTACCATTACTTTAATATCACTATAGAATGAGGTACAGACCTTGAATTAAAATGGTAGAATTGGTTTCATACCAATCTCAAGGCTTGTATTTTGTGAACAGCACATTTTTAACCTTGTTTTGTTGCTGTTCCTGCAATGTCACTTCAACTCCATTATGTGCCTACAACAATGACAAGCACAGGATAGAATCCATGCTGCTCTAACCTAGCTCCTCTTCTTCCTCATTCATGTGTTTGCATGTTATTTCTCATTGCCAACAACTCCCATTGTGTCAATTTAAAAAAAAAAATATTCTGTGCACCTTTGTAATGCTGGCTTCCTAAAGGGATAGCAATGATCTGTCACTCTACTGTCTATTGCATGATTCCTTATGGGAAAGACAATTATTCCAGTCTCCGACTGATACCATGCTAATGGCGTAACAATCCAAAGCATAACATAAAAGTGGCACTCGTACACATCCCAATACATTTTCCACTGCGATCAGTTGAAACTTGATTTACTGCTGGCAACGGGAGGTCGATTTAACGACAGGTTCGTTGTCCTTTGAGACGACATTAATTGTAATCTAAGATCATGTAACAGGGTGGGCCATGAGAAGGCTGTCATCATTCCCCCCAGCTGAAAAACTGATTCTGTGCAGTTGAAGCTTTTCTAGGTTTTAATTGGCTACTAAGCCTATTCAGAAGCAGTGGTATATGACCAATATGAAAGGGTAACAGTAGATCAATTTCAGAGTGATTTATTCACATCTCTGAAAGCTCACTACATTATCAGAACATAAATGACACATGAAGTCACTGGAAAATCTATCACTTTATCCCTAAGTTCTTTTTCTTTAAACATGTGCTAATCACAATGAACGATGATTACGCTGGGAAATAGTGGCATTCTTCTTCTATTTCCTTGGTGATTAACATCAACAACTCAGGACAAACACAACAGGCCAAAAATTAGTGCCGCTACGCGAGAGTACTCACTGCGTACTCTCGCGTATTCTCTCTCCAATTGCCGGTTTTCTGCATGCACTGCGCATGCGCTGAAAACCGGCACTTGGTCTTTGGAAAAGGGGGTGGTTCCTCGGTGCACCGCGTGCGCGCTACAGGCTGCGCGCACGCTGTGCACTTAGTGCTTTGGACGCGCAGGTAAGGACGGAAGATTTTAGAAATGAAAAAAGGAGGAGTAAGACCCACTTTTAACAAGGTAAGTAGTGAATTAAGTATTATTTTGAATTTTTTTTAACAGGTATATCTTTTTTAGAGACTTTAAAGACAGGTAAGTTTATTTTTATAACTTTTTAAAAGATTTTAAATTTTTTCAAAAATTTTATTTTTTATTTAAAATGGTTAATTTATTTAACTATACTTATTTTATTAATGTGATGTTTTTTTTTTATTTAATTGAGGTTTAGCTGTTATTTTGGGGGTGTGTAAGATTCATAGCTTTCACAGCACGTATGTGAAACTTATGAATGGAAGATGGTGTGCTGCCATTGGCTCTAACTGAGTCACGTGATCCCACAGCTCGCACGAATTCACTACGCCGGTGGGATACGCAAGCACTGCCCAGCTGATGTCTAGAACATCAAGTTCGTGCGAGCTGGATCTGAAAAAGCCAACGCGGAGTGAGAGATCGCGCCTGCTCCTTACCCCCGCGGGAACAGAGCGAGATCAATTTCTGGGCCAACATCTTACATACCTTAGAGTCTTCAGCCTCCACATATACACAATCTGCTTTAACTCTCGTCGCTGAGGAGCAAGTACTATTGCACAAGTTCAGAATTTCCTGTCACCATGCACTCTTGGAATGAGGTTGTTTAATTGGTCCTAAATCCCAGTCTGCACCTCTATCTACAATTCACAAAATACCTCTGTCCTAAAACAGAACTCTTGCAAACTATGCACCCCTCTCCCAGTCCTGCACCCCAGGACCCCTTTGTAACAGCACACGAGATGTGCTAGGGATATACAAAAGTTCTGAAAATGATAGTAACACTTCAGAAAATGTAGTCATTTCTGCTTTGGAACGTAAATCTAGAAACATCTTTCCATTTGTAAATTCCCTCACTAAACCTCAATTGAACTCTGATTAACCTCAGGCTGTGTTTACTTAAAGCATTAGACAGGCCAACCTAAACAAAATCCAGTTTAGCAGTGGAATAGTACAGATTGTATTACATGGTAAAGTGCTCCTGTCAGCAGAAAACAGATTATTGTTCATATTACCACGACTGATGCCATGAGAGCTTCACTCGCTTTTAAATAAAAAAAAAAATGAGTTTAAAATATACATATTCTTACTTCCATTTCTATTGCACTCCTCATGTACAGAAGGTGCATCACCGAGCACGTTACAAGAGGGAGAGAAAAATGGGCAGGAGACAAAGGAAGACTGCATGGTCTTCAGGAGACTTTTGAAAATGGGGAGATGGCAAGGTGGAGTGGTTTGGGGTCGAGTTTTGGATGGCAGAGCACTCTAATAGAGAAAATTTGATAGACCAAATTTATTTTACTGAAGAATTATGACATTAGCAGAGACAGCAGAACTAACTCATTTTGCTTGTCCCAGAGCTGAACTTCAGTTTCGGAAGTGAATGGAGAAGATTAACTTTGGAGCCCAATTAAACAAAGGGCACATTTGACTAAAATGACAATCACCGCCCATTGTTTAATTCTTTTTATGTGTTTCTAATGCACTTATTTGAATAATTTATCATTAATTAGCAACTGGTGAGTGCATGCAAACCTCAACAGTCTGAGACTGCCTTTATATTTCAGCCTGGGTTTTAGGTGAGCAAGCTGGCTGTGCCACTTGTTGAGGTATAGTGTAGCTGGCCTTCCTGTAAACCGGCAGAACCGTGTGGCTCGTTATTCCGAACATTCACAGACAAGCTGTGACATTTTGACCAGTCCACCTGCAGGACGAGTGCAGCCTCAATATTATGTCATATTATCACGAGAGAGTGAGAGAATACGTGTGGCTGTGTGTGATGACATCATGGCGTTGAGTCAGGACATTAATCCAAAATGGTTCTCTTACTGTTCCAAGAAGTCCATTGCCAGTTTTTCAGGCTAGAAAATGCGGCATGTCTGCTGATTTTACAGCTTGGCTATGTGAGACCTATGTTATAGGAGCTGGTAGCTGAACAGCAACATAAAAACAGCTTTAGATGGCTGGTGTACCAATCTGGTGCATATATCTGTTGGCAACAAAATGATTTACAAACACAGAATTCCTAAATTTTCAAGTGCATTTTAGGACTGTTCATGGCACAACATTACACATTAAGCCAGGAGGAGCCTTGGTACTTGACTATGATATCTTAAGAGTAGTCAACATCACAAATCGAGAAATGATGCAAATCAAGAAATTAGATTGTGTTGCAATATATGCTGTTCAGTTCAACTGATTAGAATATACAAAATGGGCATTTAAAGGATTTTTGCCTTGGAATTGGACTCTGAATGTTAGCATAATGGAGTAGAGTTTCCGCTAGGTTGTGCTGGAGCGTAACTCACCCCAAATTAGCTAAGCCAACGCAAAAGATTGAGGAATTTAAAGCGTAAATTACATCCAGCACAAATCGAGTTTCCGCATTTTTTGCGCTGGTTTAAAAAACATCGCGCTGAAAGCTGGCCCCACCCACAAAACTGGCCACCCCCCCCCCCGATTGAATTAATCACCATGGCGAGTTTCTGCTAATTGTGCCCGTTTACGGGCCTTCGAGTAGGCTCTTAATATAAAGCTTTATTTTAGGCGCAAGGGCACTAATAGGCACATTTTAAAAATTAAAAAGAAATTAATTTACTAAGAAACTGACTAGTGTGCACCAATGAAACTAGTAAATGGTTCTATATAGTTCTTTTTTTAAGTCATTTTCAGTTATTTAAAATTGGGTTTCTCACAGGTGGTGGACTGGACACTCTTATTAAAAATGCTTATTTTTGGTGATAAACCCATTTTCAGCTGTATTAATAAAACTGCACCAGGTTGCCACTCATAATTATATCAAGGAATATTTTTTAATGCAAGGAATAAAAAAAAAAAATGACGTTCTAAAATGCTGCCTGATTATGCTGGTTCATGGAAGCGTTTGTGTTTGTCATTATTATGCAAATGCGTTTGAGCGCAAACTTGAACCATAACTTCACTTCGGAAAACCAACGCAATTTTGAGCGCAATTTACTCTACCACAATATGATCATAAAAGTATTAAATATTCATCTCTTAGTTTAACTGTTATGCTATAATTTTGGGTCAATAATTTATAAATAGGTATTTGGTGATAAAGAGATTGGATAGAATAAAAATTGCAACACAATGCAATGTTGATTTGATGTGTGGAAAATATAATGAGTGATGAAATAATCAGCTATCTGGATATTTTTATTCCTCGTTACGGTTCCAGTAAATAGGACTGCAATTTTTGATAATATCAGACAAATAAAACATTTTCTGTGACACAATAGTCCCAAGAAGTAAATTGAAGAGCGATTAAAGCTAACCAGCATTGCCGCAGGCAGACTGTCCTCCTTATGGACAGTACCATTTTATACAAAAGACGGTGCAGTGGTATTCATAACTGAACAATTGTTGATCTATACATGGAAACGTGGACTCAGTCAGAATGACTAATTAGCTCTTCAGTACCCTCAGGACCATTGGCAATGAGTCAACTTTATCTCTTTCACTGCCCTTTCTTTACAGTAATTTGAACTGAGAAGCAGACAGAGCCTTTTCAGTCATAGCGGAGCTTGTTAAGAGCATTAATCAGTGGAAAGGTCGACAGCAACGCAGTGATTGCAATATATCGATTCTGCAGGTCGATAAAGTTCACTTGCTCAAGGCTGTAAGCTTTAGGTGGGAGGGCTTCTTGCTTTGTATTTCGGCTGCACAAAATGATCAGATGATAACCGACAGGATGCTGCTGAGCTTTGTTACCATGAAAAGATAAGTTACTTAACATCAGTTTCTACTAAATTGACAAGTATGCCAGCCAATATTAACAACCGAAGTACTGAAAACATTGGGGGGAAACAAAGTATGCATGCTTTTGTGTCAAGTAACATTTGGAAAAAAATATTTTCTGCAAAAGTGCAAGGGAGTAATATTGTCTAATGGTCTGGTCTGTACAACATTTGGCAGAATCATTGTATAATGGTAAAAAAGTAAATGTTATAGACTCTGTTTTACAAACAATAACAAATGTCTGCTCGTAAGTTTAAAGATAATCAGTTGTATATGATAAACGATGAATGTTATACACCTTGTATGACATATGTCAACGTACCTGATACAAGCGTAAGCAAAGGTATTTAAGGATGTGCTACCCTGATACCTTTCAAATTAAATAGGAACAAAGCGAATTAAAAATATCAAAGAAACATCTTAGTTAAGATGATCAATGAACATCCATATTTAAACTAAAAATCTGATATTCTATAGTGCCATCACCTATAGTCTATAGACCATTGGTATTTAGGTAGCCTTCATCATTAGCCTTTCAACTATAGTACATTGTCTGTACCAAATTCAGTATAATCATTGCATAATGGTAAAAAAGTAAATGTTATAGACTATGTTTTGTAAACAATAACAAATGTCTGCTTATAAGTTTAAGATAATCAGTCTCACAGTTCTTCTATATTCATATTGAAATCACTTGAATATTGCTCTTGCATTCAACTGCATCATCAGAAGCGCTCAATTGAATTAATGCCTTGTAATTCACTGCTAGCCATTTATTATCCCATATACATTCAATGCTTTTAATTTAATGCAACATTGCAAAATGTACTGATCAGCCAAGCTTGCACTGAGAGGATATAACAAGGCATTTGTAAACTCTTAGCTGGAGCAAAAAAGTTGAAGCCGATATGCATTTCATTTTTGATCTAATAATCTGGGAATTACTTTAAAATAGAAAGTGTTGTGAGATAAACTGATGGTTGAGATTTACTTACTGAAATACTTGCTGATCATCTGGATGCCCTTCTACCTTGAATGCCAGTTGTACTTTCATTTCTAGTACACTGTAGATCCAAGCAAGGTTGTCTGGAAACTGGGATGTGCATTGATCACCTTGTCTGTATTCACAAAGCAGATCATAACCAGAGAAGTGTAATCTGTGATAATATGCAATTTATAAATCAATATTACACTTCCATGATAGCTCTATGAGGGAACCTTTTCAGAATGCAATGGTTTTTATATTGATGCAGTTGTATATCTTGCTTACATGATAGTGCTTAAACATATAGTGATACAGTGGGTCTGTTGGCATAGTTATTTATACTAGCGTAATAATCTTATACATTTCAGGATCAGGGTACTTTGTTGGTTAGTGGTCACAGGGGTGGGGAAAGAGAGAACCTGGGATTGGATAGCCTTTAATAGAAATAAATAAGGCATTTAATTTCATATCTAGGAATACTATATTGGGGATTGTCCTATGAGGAGGGATTGAGTAGACTAGGCCTATACTCTCTGTAGTTTAGAAGAATGAGAGGTGATCTCATTGAAACATATAAAATTCTTAAAGGGCTTAATAGGGTAGATGTTGGGAAGATGTTTCCCCTGGCTGGGGAGTCTAGAACTAGGGGGCGTAGTCTCAGGATAAGGGGTCAGCCATTTAGGACTGAGATGAGGAGAGATTTCTTCTCTCAGAGGGTGGGGAATCTTTGGAATTCTCTACCCCAGAGAGCTGTGGATGCTCAGTCGTTGAGTAGATTCAAGACAGAGATCGATAGATTTTTGGATACGAAGGGAATCAAGGATATGGGGATAGTGTGGGAAGGGAAAGTGGAGTTGAGGTAGAATTGAATGGCAGAGCCGACTCGAAGGGCCGAATTGCCTACTCCTGCTCCTATTTCTTACGTTCTTATGATACTGTCACAGCATGTCTCAATGATTCAAATAGACCAGCTGTTCCCAACCTGTGGTCTGCGGACCACCAGTGGTCCGCGAGGGTACTGCAGGTGGTCCGTGAAAAAAAAAAATTAAGATAATGTAATAGGCAGCCATAGGCGATGTTAAAAAAAATTTTAAATGGCTAGTGGTCCGCAAAAGTTTTTGATGACGATGTAGTGGTCCGCATAAAGGAAGAGGTTGGGAACCGCTGATATAGACCATAATTGTCATCAAAGAACTGTGGATGCAAGTGCGGTCTGTGGTAAATGACCAACCAGCTATCCCACATCAAAAAGTAAAGATTTAGTAGAAGATTTGCTCTGTGCTCTAGTTGTAGTGAAATTACAAACCTGTTCTGTATATTAAAAAAACATTTAACAAACATTCAATTAAAAAATGCAAGGTTATCTATATTTTAAATCGTTACCGTTTACTTCCCTGCTCTTTATATTTGTAGATAAGCTACAAACTACTTAAGTCAAACTTTGAAAAGAGCTGCCAGTAAAAGGATCCTCCAGAGCATCAGCCACTGAGACCAGTGGCTTATCAACCACAGTGGCATTTAGAGCGGCTGCAACATTCCTGTTGGACTGGCTGTCAGTCAGCTCAAAGGAGATCTGATCAGCCACATCCCTCCAAGGAAGTTACTCATAAGAACATAAGAATTAGGAGCAGGAGTAGGCCATACGGCCCTTGGAGCCTGCTCCGCCATTCAATAAGATCATGGCTGATCTTTGACCTTGTGATATCTTGAGACACAACATATATATATATATACACACACACACAACACCACAACATGGCTTCAGGTAAGAACTGTACCGCACATGGCTTTAATATTATATACATCAGTAGTCCACCAGGTGGCTCTATTACACTTCTCCCTCCTTATTGAAGAAGTTAATCATAGCAAATAATCATTGTACAGTACACGACTTGCATGGTATACACAACTCTTGGTATACATTTCTCAAATGGAACCCATTTTATGTTTCCAAATTCTACTATAGAATTCTGTAACACAAACAAAAGATATGAACTTATTTTCCATATTTACAGATTAAATTTAACTACTGGTTTTCTGTTTCGAAGAGGATACCTTCTTTCTTGCACAGAACTTTCAGATCTTATTGTAGGACTTTGACTCATTCTAGGCTGAGTTGCAGAGAATTTTTCTCCAATGGCTGACCTTGATCTACATTTGGACTCTCTACACTTTCAGACTGTTCATCTGCCTGACTCGGGCTCAGACTTAAATTCTGACGTTGTCTTGGATTTGTTTCTGGTACATCTGATGTAGGATTGGCTACTGGTACTCTACTTGTAACAAGACTATCTGACTCATCAGAATAAATTCAATCATTCCAGCTTTCAACTCCTTCCACATCTGTAGGTAAGATATGATCAATGTGAACAAACCTAACCTTTCCATGATCAAACATCTTGACCAAATATGTGCACGGCCACATATCTTCACTCCTCTCCCTGGTAATCACTTTAACCATTTATGGTGATGGTTCTTCACTCTAACCTTCTGGTTCAACTTCACACTTCTCTCTCTTACTCTACCTTTATCATGACTCTTTCTGCCTTGATTGTTTCTCTTCTATGGACTGTGCCAAATTTGGCTTTAACAATGAGAACCTGGTTCGTGGCTGTCATTTGAGAAACAACTCTGCTGGTTTTCTACCAGTAGTGGTATGAGGAGTATTCCGATAGGTAATCAGAAAATATGCCAGTTTGTGGTCCAACGACAACTGACGTTTCTTTGGATTTGGATCCAACATTTGCCTGATGAGGGCACGTTTGACAATTTGTACTGTGCACTCTGCTGCACCATTTGAAGCAGGGTGGTACGGTGGAACTTTGGTATGTTTCACACCGTTTCTGATCATGAACTGTGTGAACTCTTCTGAACAAAATTGTGGCCCATTATCAGACACAATTTCTTCTGGGAGGCCGTATGAAGAAAACAATCTTCGTAAATTGTCTAGTGTTTTGCTTGTTGTTATTATCTGCATCGGAAACACCTCTACCCACTTCGAGTGACTATCTATCACTATGAACAATTGCTGTCCTTCTAGCTCAGCAAAATCTACATGTAACCTTTGCCACACTCTGGGAGGCCATTTCCATGGCTGTAATGGTACTGATGGTGGTTTCTTGCTCACCGATTGACATGTTGTACACTGACTGGCTATGTACTATATCTCTTTATCTAAACCTGGCCACCATAAGTAACTGCGTGCAAAGCTCTTGGTCAAGCACATTCCCAGGTGCTGGTCATGAAGATCTCCTAACAATTTAGACCTGAACCTATTTGGGATAACCACTCTTGCTCCCCACATGATACAATCTTTATCCACTGACAATTCATTCCTATGAACGAAGTATGGATGGATATCTTCCTCTGATACCTGGTTTGGCCATCCATTTGCTATGTAATCATACACCTTTGACATAATTGGGTCACGTTTGGTTGCCCTGCCAATCTCTTCAGCTGTGACTGGCAGCTCATCAATGTATAAGAAATAGAGCACTTCTTCCTTATTGGGTGTAACTTGTGATGGGGATGGCAACCTGGACATAGCATCAGCATTACTGTGATCAGCTGATCATCTGTACTCAATGTCATACGTATACACTGACAAAATCAAAGCGTATCTCTGCATTCGGGCTGCAGCTAAGGTTGGAACTGGGGACTTTGGATGGAGGATTGCTGTCAGGGGCTTATGGTCAGTAACTATGGTAAACTTACGACCAAACAAGCATTTGTGAAACTTCTTGACCCCAAAAATCAATGACAAAGCTTCCCTTTCGATCTGTGCATAATTCCGCTCACTGGCACTGAGAGTGCGTGAAGCAAAAGCAATTGGTCTCTCCTCCCCACTATCTAGTACACGAGAGATCACTGCCCCAACTCCGTCGGAGAGGCGTCACACGCTAGCTTGATCTCCTTAGATACATCATAGTGAATTAATATGGTACACTCTACTAACTGGCTTTTACACTCTTTGAGTGCTGTGTCGCATTCTTTTGACCACTTCCAAGGGACCTGTTTTCTCAACAGCTCATTCAGTGGATGTAACAATGCAGCCAAGTTTGGGAGGAACTTTCTGTAATAATTCAAAAGACTCAAAAATGATCGAAGTTGAGAGACATTCTTGGGAGTGGGTGCATTTCTGATTGCATCCAGCTTTCCCTTGGTTGGATGTAAACCATCTTTGTCTATTCCGTGCCCTAAGTACTCCACTGAGTTTTGAAACAACTCACATTTGTGAGCTGTCACTTGTACTCCGTGCTTCTCTAGCTGTTTGAGCACTTCATTCAACACCTCATCATGGATTTGCCTGTTTGGTGCTAAAATAACACACTACCCCTTCAATCCCTTGTAAAATTTGGTTCATCACCCTCTGAAATGTCGGGGGCAGAAGACACTCTACTTGGTAGCCTATTGAACTGATACAGGCCTCGGTGAGTATTTATAGTCAAGCATGACTTGGACTCTTCATCTAGTTGTAGGTAGGTGTTTGTTAGATCTAATTCAAAAAGATCTGGCCACCTGTCAGCGTTGTGAACAAATCTTCCACATTTGGCACCGTATTGGGTAGATTACACTCTAGAACCTGGTTTACGGTTACCTTATAATCACCACATAACCTTACCTTTCCATCTGACTTAGGTACAACAACAATGGGTGTAGCCCAATTACTCAGATCTACCTTAGAGATAATGTTCTCAGTTTCTAGTCTTTTGAGTTCTTGCTCAACTTTCTCCTTGAGTGCATATTTTTAAAGCTACAATGTACTCACTGATACCCTCGTCATTTAATTGATCGCGTGTTCCAAAACGATAACTTTCAGCAATTTCCAGGGGCTCAGGACTGTAGTGCTGTTCTAACTTGGTTAGGATCTCCTTCAATGGCGTGTCCTTCGGCTTGGCGGGAACAAGCACATTTTTCAGGGTTTCATACACCTCAGTAAAAAAAAGCCCGTTTCATTTCTAAAACCACCCGGTTATGGTTTACATCATCGAGGACTTCGACAATACTATTTGCGGTGAAAAACATTTCTAGCCACTCCACATATGCTCCGAAAGTCTCTCAGTCATGATGGAACTCACCCAAGCGCCCTATTATTCCCATAGGCGCGGCCTTCTGGATTCTGGCAATGTTGACAGTTCAGCCACGTGTGCTCAAAATTTACCATGGATTTTTAAGTCTTTCTGCAAAACAATGAACCTCTGTCGGTTGGCAGGATTATCCTCCAACAAAAATTTCAGCTAGGGAATCTGCAATCGCATCCTCATCACCAATTCTGTGATATCTTGAGTCACAGCATATATATGCACAACAGCACAACATGGCTTCCAGTAAGAACTGTACTGCATATGGCTTTATTATTATATACATCAGTAGTCCACCAGGTGGCTCTATTACAGACCTCAAATCCACTTTCCCACCCGAGCCCCATATCCCTTGATTCTAGAATCCAAAAATCTATAACTCAGCCTTGACTATACTCAATGACTCAGCATCCACAGCCCTTTGGGGTAGCGAATTCCAAAGATTCACAACCCTCTGAGTGAAGAAATTCTTCCTCATCTCAGTCTTAAATGGCCGACCCCTTATCCTGAGACTATGCTCCCTAGTTCTAGACTCTCCAACCAGGGGAAACAACCTCTCAGCATCTACCCTGTCAATCCCGCTCAGAATCTTAAATGTTTCAATTAGATCACCTCTCATTCTTCTAAACTCCAGAGGGTAAAGGCCCAATCTACTCAATCTCTCCTCATAGGACAGCCCTCTCATCCCAACCTTCATTGCACCGCCTCTAAGGCTTGTATGTCCTTTCTCAGATAAGGAGACCAAAACTGTGCACAGTACTCCAGGTCTGGTCCCTCCAAAGCCCTGTACAATTGTAGTTAGACGTTCTTACTCTTGTACTCCAACCCCCTTGCAATAAAGGCCAACATGCCATTTGCCTTCCTAATTGCTTGCTGTACCTGCATGCTAACTTTTTGTGTTTCCTGTACGAGGACAGCTAAATCTTTCTGACACCAACATTTAATAGTTTCTCACCATTTAAAAAATATTCTGTTTTTCTATTCTGCCTACCAAAGTGAATAACTTCACATTTCCTCACATTATACTCCATCTGCCACCTTATTTCCCATTCACTTAACCTGTCTATATCTCTTTGTGTTCTCCTCACAGCTTACTTTCCCACCTAGCTTTGTATCATCAGCAAACTTGGATACCTTGCACTCGGTCCCTTCATCTAAGTCATTGATATAGTTTGTAAATAGCTGAGGCCCCAGCACTGATCCTTGCAGCACCGTACTAGTTTGTAAGGGGTCAACGGTACTGGTGCGAGGTGAGGCCTTCGTTGCCTATACTATTGCTTGCTCTGGTCTCCGGCCAGACTTTTGCAATAAGCACCTGTGAGTGGTTCGACCCACTCGCCCTTACGGTTCTGACACCTGGACTTAGATGCAAGGAGCAGTAATGCAGAGAAAACTCAAATAGACCCGGTTGAATAGCACAAAATGAATATCTTTATTGCATGGTGTCTAAAATCATGAAATACATGTCATAGGTGCAGATCAAAGAGAGTACAAGTATACACACGTTCATAAAACTTGGTCTATGGAAATGGAGAACACACGACACATCGTAAAAAGGGGAACACATTATACCTTAACCTTATTAAAAACCACCCTCCCTTAACAATACCTAAACTACGTCTGGATTTCTAGGATCGGAAATCATGCTCACCACTCGGCTTACTTCGGAAATTTTAAAGTGAGGCACTCAGCTCATTTCGCTGCAGCGCCTGACTGTCACGTGTTTGGAAGGGTTTCTGCACCCCACTTGTTTACTTTTGCTGCCGTGAAAGGCAAGCCAGACTCCCTGATGTCATGAAGCAGTCGATGGACTCAAACCGTCTTAGAATTCAACGAAGAATCTTCCTGTATTACGGTACATGTAGAAGTCGGTAGAATTCAAAGATGAGTTCTGTCGTTATATTTTCGGGCGCGGTCGGGGTTTACTGACCGTGGCGGCACGTGGAATTTCGTCTCGTCTTTCTTCTCGTCTTTCTTCTCGTCACTCGGGCCTCCGGGTCCAGACACCGTTTACCGACACTCGGGATGGTGTACCCTGTTACTTGCCCTTGTCGAGGCGGCTCGTTCCGATTGAGCTCCACCCAACACTCGAATAACCGACCAGCCCGGCTAAGAGTCAAGAGTCAAGAGAGTCCAGAGAAAAATCAAGAGGCTGACAGTCCAGGAGAGATACAAGAGGGTTCAGCCCGAGTCAAGAGAGCGATGGACATTTGTCCTCTATAGTTATACCGTTTAGTCGGCCTTATCTCCCGCTCAAATCTAAATGTTTATCCTTTGTGTGATTTTGGCGCTCAAAACTCCCAGCATGGGGCGATTATCTTCTTAACGGGTTTCGGTAGCACCTGAAACTGGCCAACTATCCGTTAATACCATCTCCATTGTTGAGCCAGCCAGGTTGTGTATGAATCGTCTCCTCGACTGGTTTTGGGGCCCCCCGAATACTGGCTTAATCACCCGCCAATGTCTCTCTCATTGTTGAGCCGGGGGGGGGGGTATTTGTGTATTGATGTGTCTAGATGGGTTCTCGATGGCCCAGTTCAATGATCCTTACTGTGCATAGGAAACGATTCCAGCACTTATATCATTGCTATTGTTCAAAATGCAAACGGGTTGCATCCTGTCTTTATCAATGTGTACCGAGTACGATCCAATCTCATACTGAATGTATATTCGACTCCATCTTGTCTGCCCACTGTGTCTCTGGAAGCTTCTGCCACGATGTGCGGTGGCCATTTTACAGGCTTCTGTGTCCTTTATTATCAGGACAGCATTTTGTTTAATAAAATGATAAATTGAATCTGCTTCTCTCATGTTATTTTGAATCGCGATAATTGCGAAACTCTACAAGCTTCAGCTTGCCAACCTGAAAATGACCCGTTTATCCCTACTCTCTGTTTTCTGTCCATTAACCAATCCTCGATCCAGTCCAGTAGATCAGCAGATACGCCACCAGAGGCCCACTTCTTTCTCTTTTCACTAGTCTGCAATTCCCATCCTCATCATCAAATGTATTATGCAGCGGGCTCGTGCGTTATGTATTTTAGTTGTTGGTCAGTACTGGTGTGTTTCAAATGATTATGAGATAGATTGTACACCAACTTGTGTACAATAGTTTAGTAAAATAAAATATAAATGACATTATGTGAAAACTATCAAAGTACACTTGCAAGAACATCTTTCTATACTAATTACATAAGATCAAAAGTGAGAAGTCGCACAACACCAGGTTATAGTCCAACAGTTTTATTTGAAATCACAAGCTTTCGGAGCGCTGCTCCTTCATCAGGTGAAGTGAAGAAATACAAATGGGCACAGCATATATAGACAGAGAACAATGCCTGTGCAGAGAACAATGCCAGACGACTACAGTTAATCTTCCGAACTGCCCTTTATCACACCTCAGCAGAGAGACAATCACGGCAATCAAATCCAACCAGGTCAGTCAGGAAGACATTACATCAAAGACGATAGCAAAATACAACAAAGACAATGAGGTGGGGTCACAGGGGGTCTAATGTGTCAGATGCTGCAGTCTGTATGGAAAACCAAAAACTTTAAACTTTTTACTTTTTTTTACTGGAAATCACATCTGTGAACAAGCCAATGACGACTCGAGTCTGGATGACTCTACGTCAGGTGGGGTTACATGTAGCATGACATGAACCCAAGATCCCGGTTGAGGCCGTCCTCATGGGTGCGGAACTTGGCTATCAGTTTCTGCTCGATGATTTTGCGTTGTCGTATGTCTCGAAGGCCGCCTTGGAGAACGCTTCCCCGAAGATCCGAGGCTGAATGTCCTTGACTGCTGAAGTGTTCCCCGACTGGGAGGTAACACTCCTGCCTGGCGATTGTTGCGCGGTGTCCGTTCATACATTGTCGCAGTGTCTGCATGGTCTCGCCGATGTACCATGCTCCGGGGCATCCTTTCCTGCAACGTATGAGGTAGACAACGTTGGCCGAGTCACATGAGTATGTACCATGTACCTGGTGGGTAGTGTCCTCACGTGTGATGATGGTATCTGTGTTGATGATCTGGCATGTCTTGCAGAGGTTGCCGTGGCAGGGTTGTGTGGTGTCGTGCTCGCTGTTCTTCTGAAAGCTGGGTAATTTGCTGCGAACGATGGTACTTTTGAGGCTAGGCGGCTGTTTGAAGGTGAGTAGTGAAGGCGTGGGGATGGCCTTAGCGAGGTGTTCATCGTCATCGATGACATGTTGAAGGCTGCGAAGAACATGGCGTAGTTTCTCCGCTCCGGGGAAGTACTGGACGACGTAGGGTACTCTGTTGGTTGTGTCCCGTGTTCGCCTTCTGAGGAGGTCTATGCGATTTTTCGCTGTGGCCCGTCGGAACTGTCGATCGACGAGTTGAGCGTCATATCCCGTTCTTACGAGGGCGCCTTTCAGCGTCCGTAGGTGTCCATCGCGTTCCTCCTCGTCTGAGCAGATCCTGTGTATTCGCAGGGCTTGTCCATAGGGGATGGCTTCTTTAACGTGGTTAGGGTGGAAGCTGGAGAAGTGGAGCATCGTGAGGTTGTCCGTGGGCTTGCGGTAGAGTACATAAGATCAGACCAACAAATTAATGACGAGAGCTTGAAGATGTATTTGGGCTCTTTCCATTATAGAACACCTGAAGTCATTCCCAAAAGAAGTAATTATAAGCTTCCTTCATAGAACACAAATGACCCAGCATCCTGAAAGCTACTTGTAGACTTATGGAACATAAATCACCTGGGATTATTGTGTACTGCGATTCTTTCTTAAGCATAAAAGACTCATAACGGATGAGCAGCACAGCTCTTTTGGAAGGATGAAACAGCACTCTTGTCACCTATATCAGATCGGTTCTTCTGCTTATTTTGGATTTTGTTTGAACAGTCTTATATACAGTGTTTCATTTATTGTCACTAAGTGAGATGCAAATAAACATAAATATATGTTACATATATCTTCTTCATGTGCTCATGTGTCAACTGTGGCTCAGTGGGTAGCACTCTCGCCTCTGAGTCAGAAGGTTGTGGGTTCAAGTTCCACTCCAGAGACTTGAGCACAATAATACTAGGCTGACACTCCAGTGCAGTACTGAGGGGGTGCTGCACTGTTGGAGGTGCCGTCTTTTGGATGAGACGTTAAACCGAGGCCCCCCCGCTCAGGTGGACGTAAGAGTTGCCATGACACTATTTTGAAGAAGAGCAGGGGAGTTATCCCCGATGTCCTGGCTAATACTTATCCCTCAATCAACATCACAAAAACAGGCTATCTGGTCATTATCACATTGCTGTTTGTGGGAGCTTGCTGTGCGCAAATTGGTTGCTGCATTTCCTACATTACAACAGGGATTCCACTTCAAAAAGTACTTCATTGGCTGTAAAGTGCTTTTGGACATCTTGAGGTTGTGAAAGACGCTATAGAAATGCAAGACTTTCTGGGACAAAAATTCGGGCCTTGCCAGGTGAGTACGCGCTGTGTACTCACCCGTAAGGCATCCTGAAGTGCCGGTTTCCTGCATGCACTGCGCATGCACGGGAAACTGGAACTTCCGGTCTGGTGAAGGGAGCGGTTCAGAGGTGAACCGCGTGCGCGGTAGAGGCTGCGCGCACGCAGCAAACTTAGGTTTTTTTTTCAGGTTTCTCTGTGAGGGTAAGTATTGAAGAACCTGCGCTTTTAAAAAGGAGGCGCAGGACCCGTTTTCAACAAGGTAAGTGGTTAATTAATTACAATTTTAAAAATTTTTCAACAGGTTTATCTTTTTTAGATACTTTAAAGAAAGGTAAGTTTATTTTTAGCACTCTTAAAAAGTATTTTAATTTTTTCAAAAATTAAAATTTTTGTTTAAAGTAGTTAATTTATTTAACTTATAGTTATTTTATAAATGTGATGGTTTTTTTAAAATTTATTTGAAGTTTAGCTGTTCTTTTGGGGCCGATTTCAATTCATAGATTTGACAGGTCTTCCTGTCAAATCTATGAATGAAAGATGGTCTGCTGCCATTGGCTCTCCATGGCCCACGTGATCCCAGGGGACGCATCGCACTAACTGCGCCCCTGGGACACGCAAGCACTGCACGCCAGCACTTGGCGCAGGCCCAGGAGCTGAAGTTCCCGTGGGCCCAGAGGTCAACGGCAGGCACGGTAGGTAAGTGCGCACGCGATCCTTACCCCCGCGGCAAGCCGGAGAGGCGAATTTCAGGGCCTCTGTCTTCTTCCAAGAGCATAAAGTGCAGATAAGGGAGGCTGTTTGGCTATCTAGCTCCATCTTCCATATCCCCCAGTCCTCCCAAATCACAGCATCTAAAATTGAATGATTTTCGAGCTTTTCCTACACTGCCTTGTCCAAAAGACCATTCCAGATATTAAATCACTCTTTGCATGAAGAAGTGCCTCCTTCCATCAGCTCTGAGCTTGCCTTGCTTGATCAGTTTGCGTATACCTTATAAGGTTCTTTGTCACTTGCTTTCTTTCAGGGCTTTAAAAGTCCCAATTATTTTCCTCATAATTTAATTGTCTGACATTAGGCAACAGCCTCATGACTCTTCTCTGCACTGCTTCTTTGTGCCTCGGTGACCAGAAATGAATACGGTACTCAAAGTGTACCCTGACCAGAGCACAATACAGATTCAGCATGGCAAAGTCCAACTTACATTCGACTGACTTGCCAACATAGCTCAGTATTAAGATTGCTTCATTGATTGCTGCTTCGCAACGACCGAAGATAGTAAGTGTTGAGTCTAATCTACTCCCAGATGTCTTTCAGTCTCTCCCCTAGCTAGTTTGACAGCATTTATTCAGTAATTATGTCACACATTTTTTATCTTCCAATGTGTAACACCTTGAACTTATCTCCATTGAATATCAAACATCACTAGCAAATCTACCACAGTATTGCTCCTGGCAGATTAAATGCTATTTTATTACAAGCACATCTCTCACACAATTAGGCACCAAAGTCACATAATTTTAGTTAAAACAACTATGTTTATTCAGCCACCGAGGTACTCTCATTGAAGCTAGTCCATCACTGGCAGCTAAAATATCAGGAATATAATACAAAAATTAACATTTATTTAGCCTGTATTAGATAGACTAAAGTACATGAACCAGGTTATGGCTCTGTTTTAACCAAAAGTATTTCTAAACACAGTTTCAAAAATTAATATTTTGCCTTATACTGTAATTCTTTTTATGTTTTCTTCATGGTTAAGAGGGATGGGGTAACATTTTCTGTGGGACTGTAATCGGGAAGTTACACCTGGAATTATGCCCATACGTGTGCCCATTTTGCCAATGTCTATTTATATGGGATTGACAAAAGAACCAAAGGCGACATGAGGAAAAACTTTTTTACGCA